>JAWHQI010000184.1:5000000-5589931 GCA_033032865.1 Dactylorhiza incarnata
GACGAAATCCTGCGTTCGACGAACAACTCAATACTTCAGCGATCGACGAAATCATTCAAGCTCAACGGTCGACGAATCATTCCGTTCGACGAACTCAAGTCTGCGTTCGACAAATTTCGTCGAACGCAACGTCCTTGATACTTTGTCGAGCGCTGCTATAATGTAATCTTTTCGTCGAGCGCCGTCCGACGAAAGCTGAGCGTCGTTCGACGTTCGTCGAACGCAGGCAATATATATAATATTTATTTCTTCTCTTATTTTCTGCCTATTAAAATGTATGTTTTCAGCCTATTAAATATATGTATATTTCATCCTATTACATATATGTATATTTCAGCGTATTATATATATATATTCTTTTCAGCCTTCTTTCTTAATAGGATATTTAATCTAAGTTATGAAATATGTTACGATATAAACTTAGACACTAAAGGTGGATCCTAACTCAAATCAAACCTAAGGTTCCAACAATCTCCCCCTATTTGAGTTGGGATCCTAATCCAAATAAACTAGGTTTTAACAAAAAGTGATATGGTTGAGTCGCCTTTCACGACTTCGAAGGCTCGAAGGAGGTCTTCGAAGATTCGAAGGAGGTCTTCGAAGATTCGAAGAAGATCTTCAAGCGCCGAAGGAGAATTCCAAAGAAATCTTCAAAAGAGCTCTCTCGGGCGCAGAAGACAAGGTCCCCCAAATGAAGGCTCTAGGCTCCTTTTATAGCTTTGGTCGGGGTAGTCCTGTAATTTTACCGTCGTAACCACCGTAACCACCTGATGGGCGAATCACGCTGGTCGATTTGGAGCACACGGATCGTCATTTTTCGTAAATGACCGTCTCGCCTTTCAGGCAGTTCGGGCAGCTTTGTTGAAGGTAAGAAAGACGACAAGCGAGTCCTACAATCTGAAAAGTTAGGAAAGACAAAAAGCGAGCGTGCCCAGCATACAGAAGTGTTCTGAGCGCACTCAGAAGCGTTCTGAGCGCGCTCAGAAGCGTTCTTAGCGTGCAACGAACACGAAAGTGTTCTGGCATGCAACAAACACGGGAGCGTTCTGGGCATGCAACGAACATGGAAGTGTTCTGAGCGTGCTATGAGCGTGGAGCGTTCTGAGCGAACGAAGGAATGAGGAGTCGCGCCCCCAAAAGGGGAATTGGGCCCCGATCACACCCGACGAGGGGCGTGACTCCGTCCGAGCCCTCGGCGAGCCCCCCTGCGAAAGGGGGGAGGGGGCTTGGCCGCACCCCGCTGCGGAGAGGGTTCGGCTTGGCCGCACCCCACAAGGGGGTGCGTCTTGGCCGCACCACATGTGGGGCCGCACCCCATGTGGGGTGCTGCCTGCGCGCTACCGCGCGCTCTACCGCATGGTAGTGCCGCGCGGTAGTGCTACCGCATGCGGTAGTGTGCGCGGTAGCGCGCGTGGTTGCGGGCGTCATAGTTGCGCACGGTCTTGCATGGGCGGTTGGTTGCGGAGATAGTGGGTTTGCCCACTCTCCCACTCTTCCCTCATCACCTTAGTGGGTTTTGGGAATAACCACCTCTTGGACTTGCATATAGATAGATGAGAGTCATGTATGAGTGCATATCATAAGCCCCCCAAACCTTTGGAGTCCGAGCTTTTGCGCGGAGGAGTGCGAAGGTTTTGCCTTGCTCGCGGTAACTTCAATTGTTTTCATCTTCGAGCGACGCATCGCGCCATGCCGGAGGTAAGTGACTATTTTGCTCAAGTAATGAAAAAAGGGAAGGAGAGCGCGTGTCGGCGGCGCGGTTGATGCTCGCGTGCCGCCGGTCATGCGGCTCATGCCCGGCCGAGGGGCGGCCGGTTGGCGGGCGCGGTCGGTGGTGACCGTGCACGTGGGGCCGGAGGCGCCTAATGACAACGACGTGTCCGGGGTCGGTGCCAGCGTGCATGGCCGGTCGACGGGTGCGGGCTGCGCGTGTGCGGCCGAAGAGCGGGCGGCCTGCGCGCGCGGGCGGAGGCCTCGAGGTCTCGGGGCCTGCTCTCGTGTAGTTGTCGTGCAGACGGCAGGCGGGCGGACCAACCTTAAGACACACCCGGGTGTTGGATCGGTCGGCGCCCTTAGAGGGGGGGGTGAATAAGGGTTTTCAAAAACTTTAGATTATATTTAAAAACTTTGAATTATTGCAAGATTAAAGACACGAAATAAGTGAAGTAAAACAAAAAGGAGACAAGCTTTATTAATGATAAATAAGTTTTACAAAACTTGATCTCGATGACGCTAGAGATCGGAGGCGAATAAAAAAAGCTCTTTTTGTTTTCTATCCCGACTCGCTTCCCCACGAACCGGTGGCCCTAGCCTTATCCTCCCCGGATTCGGCCTCAAGCCGCTCTAGCCAATCCTTCCCTGGATGTGGCCTCGAGCACCCCCTAGAACTAGCCTAGATCTAGTCGCCAACATGAGGCGAATTTCAGCCCTAAGTCTACCCCAGACCTAGCGCCAACACGAGGCGATTTCACTATGGTTTACAATGATAAAAGAGAAATAAAATAACAAAACCTCCCTTAAGATGAACTTCTGAAGTAGGAGACGAAGATCCGCTGTAGAATTAGCGTTTGTTGAAGCGGACTTCGTCTGGATTCGGCGTGATGGAATTCTCCTTCAGAAATTGGCAGAGCTTCGCTGGGACCTCAAATTTCGGCTAAGACAAGCCTCTGGAATTCTAGTACTCTCTCTCTGAGGTGTATGCAATAGGTGTGTTCGAAAACAAGAGGAGAGGGGGTCCTTTTATAGCCCAAGCGCTACCGTCGGCACTAGCGCTACCGTCGGCGCTAGCCCGAATTAAGAAACAATTTGCGCGGCAGGATCTTCAATCCGAGGCAACATTTTGCTTTATGCCTCTTATGCGTCATGCTACCGCCAGCGCTAGTAGCTACCACCGGCACTATCCCAGATTAAGTAACATTTTGCGTGGTGCGATCTTCAATCCGAGGCAACCTTACTTTTATTCCATCTGTGTTCAGCGATATCGCCAGCGTTATCCTCTATCGCCTGGCGCTAGCATCCTTCTATAAACGCCGCCGGATTGTCGCAAATCATCGCTAGCGCCGGGCGCTATCGCTACCACCGGCGCTAGTGAGCCTCTTCGAATTCTGGCCTCAATTTTGGGGACAACTATCCTTGAGTCATGTGGACTTTGATTTCCTGCACACTTAAACACACAAGATCAAATACACATAGAATTTGTTATTCTCAAACTTAGGAGATGCGGAAGACCACGTTCCAACAAACTCCCCCTTTTGATAATAACAAATCCATTAATGATAAATCAAAGCATTAATAAATATGCATGATGGAACTATACTTGTGTGTGTGAGAGAGTGATTGACTTAGGATAATAATCGATTCTAGCATGTCAGAATTGCTCCCCCTAAATACATGCTCCCCCTAAGTGAATGCTCCCCTAATATGTAAACTGTCACCTTAATTTGTCATGTTGGGTTTTTGATAGCGGGTTATATTTATCATGTTAGTTCCCCCCCTTTGTTATTAGCAAAAGTGGGTGGGGAAACAAAGCACCAAAGAATTTGTAAATAGAAGAGAAGGCATGATCGAGCTTTTTAAGTAAATGATAAGGAGGTTTAGAATTGTTTTTCATTGAAATAGATCAGAGTTATAAGCATTACAAAATATTCAGAGTTTTTAGCATAAAAGATTTTTATGAAGTAACCAATAAAAAGTGTTCCAAGTAAATCTATCACTTAATGAAAGATAGAAATTTTTAAGAATAAGTGATGATGCAAAGAATACAAGATATTAAGTAAGCATGAAAGCGCAAGGTAAAAACACTTATATGGTTAAGATGCGGAAGACTTATAGCAATACAAAAACATCAAATAGTAATGATAATAATAAAAAATGAGTTAAAGTTCACAAAAGATGATATTTTTGTAAATCATTTTGTAGTTTTAAATTTGATAATATCCAAGCATGAAATATTGTTTTTAAAAAAAATACTACAATGTTACTTTAATTCATAATTCCAAAAACATACGAAACATTGTAGAACACATGCTAGATTATCTAGTGCAATTCATAAAAAGAGAGTAATATAGAATTAGCATTAGGATCCAATACTCACGAGAAGAAGTGTTATGGAAGATAATGATGTGCACATAAGTGTATTTTTGAGTAGAGTAAATAAATGTTTTAATCAAAAATACAAGTAATGTGTAAAGTAAGAAGCACAATAAAACACAAATAAGATTACTTCCACACACTTTAATGCACAAAAAAATGTACAACTACCAAGGTGCTTTGCACACACAATGATCATCAAGACTTATCAGGGTGCAAAGTAGTGCTTGGGGGATCACATATTTTATTTTGAATTTTGAGACTAGTGATCCGGTGTACTTAAGAGAAAGTGGTATTACTTATTGTTGAAAGAAAGATTTGATTTGCACAAGACACTTTATTATTCTTTCCAAGGTGCTCAACCTCACAATGCTTATTAAGGCTTATCAGGAGGTTCAAGTAGTGCTTGGTGGAGTTATCTTTGTCATTTATTTTATAATTTTATTTTGGGCAAAGTTCTCCGAATACACTTGTTTTGCAAATCAATAGAATTTATGAAAAACATAACCACTTATCTTAATTTTTAAGAGTGCAAAATAAGGAGTGTAGGTAAGATACTTGTGCAATTTTAATTTATTTGTACTAATACAAAGCATACACAAGCATTCTTAGATGAAATACATATATAGACAATGCCAAAAAGGGTGAGTGAATAAATATCATTATCAAACATAAAACATTTACTCATACTTAGAGGCATGCTAAGCTTGATCCTACACAACTTTTAAACTATGAGTGATGCACATTTGAATAGATATTTCAAAGCATGAAGAAAGACAATGTCCAAAGTAGTTTGAAAAGATAAATTGCAACATTGTAAAATTTCTAAATGGTAGATTAAATCATGCTTGATTTTTCAAAAAAAATCATAGAGTTTTTTTTGATAGTTTTAAAGTTTTATATTTTTGTATTTGATTTTAGCAAATAAAAGCATATTTTTGTAATTTTTGCTTTTGTAATTTTTATATTTGATTTTTGCATAAAGATGAACATTAACCAAAGAGAACGGAAAAAATTTTGTAATTTGGTTTTTGTAGTTTTGTATTTGAAAAAAAAATTTAACCACAAAACAAAAATAAGAGGCAAAACATATTTTTTGTAATTTTGATTTTATATTTTTGTATTTTGATTTTTCAAGAATAAACTAGAATCAGACGTGCAAAAACTAAATAGTACATATAGATTAAAATATTTTTAGAAAAATTGCAGAATTTTAAAAACACAGAAATTCGAACCTCGGCGCTAGCGCCGGCGCTAGCGCTAGTGCGGGAAACAGTAAGTGATTTTTTAGGGTTTTGAAAATTTTGATGTTGGAAGTTGATTAGGTGTCCCAATAGTAGTTCCATGCTGAATTTGCAGAATTTTTGGAAATGTTTTGGATGGTGAAAAATGAAGAAAATTGTATTTGTGAGCATGTTTTAACTTGAAAGATCTAGGACACCTAATTCAAGTCGTAATAAACGAAATCGTGCATCGGGAAGAGGTTTAGTGAATATGTCAGCGAGTTGAGAGTCTGTCCCAATGAAGCTTACTTTTACATTTTCTTTCTTAATGTGATCCCTAATGAAATGATGACGAACGTCGATGTGTTTGGATCTAGAATGGTGTACAGGATTATATGTGAGGTCTATTACACTTTTGTTGTCACATTTAAGATCTATGTTTTTGAGATGAAATCCATAGTCCTCTAGTGTTTGGCTCATTCATAATGCTTGTGCACAACAACTACCAAGTGCGATATATTCGGCCTCCGTGGTGGAGAGTGCAACCGAAGATTGTTTTCTACTAGACCAGGCAACTAAAGAGGGTCTTAAAAAATGACACGTATCGCTAGTGCTTTTTCTATCTAGTGAACACCCAGCGTAGTCCGAATCGGAATAGCCGTGGAGTGTGAAAGAGTCATTATGTGGGTACCATAATCCAAATTTAGATGACCCAATTAGATAACGAAAAATACGTTTTGCCGCTTTTAAATGAGATTCTTTTGGATCGGCTTGAAAGCGAGCACATAAACATACGACAAACATAATATCTGGTCTAGATGCACTTAAATAAAGAAGAGAACCTATCATTCCTCTATATAGTGTTTGATCAATAGAAATTCCAAATTCATCTTTTCCTAGTTTTAAGGAAGCACTCATAGGAGTAGAGGCTTGTTTAAGATTTTCAAATCCAAATCGTTTAAGCATATCGTGAACATATTTTGATTGACAAATAAAAATACCATCAGTTCTTTGTGAAATTTGAAAACCAAGAAAATATGATAGTTCTCCTACAAGACTTATTTCAAATTCATTTTTCATTATTAAGACTACTTCATTACACAACTCTTCATTAGTGGCTCCAAAAATGATGTCATCAACATATATTTGTAAAATAATTAATTCGTTATTTTTATGCTTAATGAAGAGTGTGTTGTCTGCACTTCCCATAACATAACCGTGCTCTAGCAAAAACGATGTAAGACGATCATACCATGCACGGGGGGCTTGTTTTAAACCATAAAACGCTTTTTCTAATTTGTAAACATGATTTGGAAATTTTTCATTTATGAAACCGGGGGGTTGTTCTACATAAACTTCTTCTTTAATAAACCCGTTTAAAAAAGCACTTTTAACATCCATTTGAAATAATTTTATTCTTTTAAAACTCGCAAATGCCAAAAATATTCGTATAGATTCTAAGCGAGCTACGGGTGCAAAAGTTTCTTCAAAATCTACCCCCTCGATTTGTGAATAGCCTTGAGCAACTAATCGTGCTTTATTTCTTACAATCCTAGATTCACCATCTAGCTTATTTTTAAAGATCCATTTTACGCCAATAATTGGATGATTAGATGGTCTTTCTACTAAATTCCAAACTTTATTTCTTTCAAATTGTCCTAACTCTTCATTCATTGCCAAAAACCAAAATTCGTCATTTAAAGCGGTGGAAACGTTTTTAGGTTCAATTTCAGACACAAAGCAAATATTTGAAAATGTTTCATGAAGAGAGGACCGAGTTCTTACCCCAGTAGAAGGTTCCCCAATGACTAGCTCCTTTGGATGATTTTTGGAGAAGTTTAGAATGCTTGGAGGTACATATTCATCTACTTCGGGCTTCTCCTCCTCTTCTTTGGACGGTTCTTCTTCGTCGTGCTCCAAGGATGGCAAAGGTTCATCATCGGTACCTGTAGGGAGCTTCTCTGCACAAGGAACAAACTCATCAAATCTGACATTAATTGATTCTTCAACCTTACTTGATCTTTATTAAATATTCTATATGCTTTACTAGTTGAAGAATAACCAAGAAATATTCCTTCATCGCATTTTTCGTCAAATTTTTCTGAAGAATCTTTGGTATTAAGAATGAATCATTTACATCCAAATACTTTAAAATACGATACGTTGGGTTTCTTTTGATAGTAGAGTTCATATGGTGTGATAGATAATGATGGGCGAAGCATAACTCTATTCATTACATAGCATGCAGTGCTTACGGCTTCTGCCAAAAAATACTTAGGTAATTTATATTCAGATAGCATGGTGCGTGCAAGTTCTTATATTGTCTTATTTTTCCGTTCTACAACACCGTTTTGTTGGGGTGTGCGTGGAGCAGAGAACTCATGCTTAATACCTAACATGTCACAAAAAGATTTAAAATTTTCATTTTCAAATTCACCTCCATGATCTGAGCGAATGCATTTTATTTTTAAATCTAATTCATTTTGAATGCGAGTACATAATTTTGAAAATTCGCAAAACGCATCAGTTTTGGAGGAGAGAAATAAAGTCCAACAATATCTAGAGTAGTCATCTATGAGAACATAAGTGTATAATCAACCAACAAGACTCGCAGTGTTAACGGGACCAAAAAGATACATATGAATTAATTGCAGAGGTTTTGATGTAGAAATTACGTTTTTGCTTTTAAAAGATGACTTAGTAAATTTGCCTTTTTGGCATGGAGAGCATAATGAAGATAAATTTCCATTTAACTTAGGCAATCCTCTAATCAATTCTCTTTTTTCTAGTTTTAAGATAAGCTTTGTACTAGCGTGGCCTAAGCGTCTATGCCATAATTCTAATTCACCATTTTTCGTTATAAAACATTTTATAGAAGATTTAGAAAGATCACGAAATGAAACTATGTAAACATTATGAATTCTAGGTGCAGTTAATAACACATCTTTTGTTTTAGGATTAACAATCTTGCAAAGATTAGTGGAAGATTCAAAAAGTACGTCTAAACCTTTATCACAAAGTTGACTTATAGATATTAGGTTATGTTTTAATCCTTTCACATAAAGCACATTTGATATAAGAAAAGATGCGTTACCCACTGCACCAATTCCCATGATCCTTCCTTTACCGTTATCTCCAAACGTCATTATTCCTCCTTTCTTCTTTTCTAGGCTAAGGAATTTTGCTTTATTGCCCATCATGTGTTTGGAGCAGCCTGAGTCCAAATACCACACGTCTTCTGTTTCCTTAGCCTTCCTGCAAATCTAGAAAGAGGATGAGAGTAAAGACCCAGATACCCAAGAGGTACCACCCATAGAGTAAGTGGATTTCTTAGGTACCCAGATTTGTTTTAATGATCGTTGATTTATTATATTCCTGCAAGAGCCAGACGTGTGTCCAAATTTAAGACAATTAGCACACGAAATAAAGGGGGTTGAGACCCTTTTCTGAGTTTCTATGTTGCTCTTGCTGGATGATGTTTGTACATTAGAAAGACCAGAAAAATTTTTAACTTTAGAGCTACCGCCGGCGTTAGTAGCTAGGGCCGGGCGGTAGTGTTCACTTTTATATCCGAGTCCGATTTTTCCAGACCCAAAGCATTGATTACCCAGAAGCATATCCAGGGATTTTTGACCAATCCCGAATTTGGTTATGGCTAAATTGAGATTTTGATTATGTTTTTTAAGAGATGTATTTTCTTGAACAATCATAACACATTTGTTTTCAAATCCTTTTTTGTTCTTTTCAATTTGTAATATAGAAGCTTTCAATCTTCTCTCTAAGTCCCCCTTCTCTTTTGCAATAATTTTGTTTTGTGAGAGGGCATTAGAGAGAGATACTTCAAGTTCTTTTAACTTAAATAAGGAGTGCTCACATTCTTGACATGAGACTTTTCTTTTTTCAAGAGAAACTATTTTTTTGTGAGCTTACGATTTTCTTTTATAATAGATTCATTTTCAAGATTTAATAAAACAAATTTATCATAAAGTTCTTCAAAAGTAGGAGGAGATACCTCAATGTCGCTAAGAACACTGGTGTCGTCATCGTCGCTTTTGGCCATCAAGCACAAGTTTGCTTCCTCCTCGCTACTTGACTCAGATTCGTTTGACTCTTCAGAGGAAGAGTCATCCCAAGTGGCGGCCTTCAGCACTTTCTTCTTTTCTTTTGTTTTCTTTTGTTCTTTTCGTTCCTTTTGGTATTTTGGGCACTGGCTCCGAATGTGCCCGGTTTTTCTGCAGTGATAGCATTCTGGAGGCGGCCTTTCTTCTTCGTCATCGCTTCCTTTTTCTTTCCTCGATGAAGAGGAAGATCCCTTTCGTCGAGTGTCCTTTTGGAAGAATTTTCTGAATGTGTTCCTTCTTTCTGGATTCCTGATGAACTTTTTGAAGTTCTTCACCAGGAGTCCTTCTTCATCATCATCGTCCTCTTCGGTGCACTCCTTCTTTGATGTTAGTGCCAACGCCTTTTTCTTCGGCTCTTTGTTGTATTCTCCATGTTGAATTTGCAGTTCTACCTCATGGGTTTTGAGATTCCCAATGAGGTTCTCGATCTGGAGCGTTCTTAAGTTGTGCGACTCCGAGATGGCTGTCACCTTCGGATTGAACCTTGGGGGTAAGGAACGAAGAATTTTCCTCACCAAGTCCCCGTCGGAGTAGGTCTTTCCAAGCGCCTTTGATGCGTTGACAATCTTTGTGAAGCGAGTGTACATGGAGTTGATGTCCTCTTCCGTGTCCATCCTGAATTTCTCGTATTCAGATTCCAGTTGAAACAGCTTTGCATCTTTCACCTGCGATGTACCTTCGTGAGTTACTTCTAATTGATTCCAAATATCATAAGCAGTAGTGCATGCAGAAATTCTATTAAACTCAGTCTTATTTAAAGCGCAATATAAGGCATTCATTGCTTTAGCATTATTTTTACACCTTAGTTTATCGTTGTCATCCCATTTATCCTTAGGTTTTGCTAATGTCGCCTCTCCTACTACAGTTGTAGGCGGAGAGTACCGTACTTCTACCATGTTCCATAATTCTACATCCATGGTCATAAGAAAATACATCATTCGATTTTTCCAGTAGTTAAAATCTGACCCAGTAAAGAGAGGTGGTCGACTAATCCCTTGACCCTCAGGAAAAGCGAGATCATGAGACGCCATTATTCCCGGTTGTTAAGCCGATTGGAATAAAACCCCCACTGATACCACTTGTTGGATCGGTCGGCGCCCTTAGAGGGGGGGGGGGGGTGAATAAGGGTTTTCAAAAACTTTAGATTATATTTAAAAACTTTGAATTATTGCAAGATTAAAGACATGAAATAAGTGAAGTAAAACAAAAAGGAGACAAGCTTTATTAATGATAAATAAGTTTTACAAAACTTGATCTCGATGACGCTAGAGATCGGAGGCGAATAAAAAAAGCTCTTTTTGTTTTCTATCCCGACTCGCTTCCCCACGAACCGGTGGCCCTAGCCTTATCCTCCCCGGATTCAGCCTCAAGCCGCTCTAGCCAATCCTTCCCTGGATGTGGCCTCGAGCACCCCCTAGAACTAGCCTAGATCTAGTCGCCAACATGAGGCGAATTTCAGCCCTAAGTCTACCCCAGACCTAGTCGCCAACACGAGGCGATTTCACTACGGTTTACAATGATAAAAGAGAAATAAAATAACAAAACCTCCCTTGAGATGAACTTCTGAAGTAGGAGACGAAGATCCGCTGTAGAATCAGCGTTTGTTGAAGCGGACTTCGTCTGGATTCGGCGTGATGGAATTCTCCTTCAGAAATTGGCAGAGCTTCGCTGGGACCTCAAATTTCGGCTAAGACAAGCCTATGGAATTCTAGTACTCTCTCTCTGAGGTGTATGCAATAGGTGTGTTCGAAAACAAGAGGAGAGGGGGTCCTTTTATAGCCCAAGCGCTACCGCCGGCGCTAGCGCTACCGCCGGCGCTAGCGCTACCGCCGGCGCTAGCCCGGATTAAGAAACAATTTGCGCGGCAGGATCTTCAATCTGAGGCAACATTTTGCTCTATGCCTCTTATGCGCCATGCTACCGCCAGCGCTAGTAGCTACCGCCGGCGCTATCCCAGATTAAGTAACATTTTGCGTGGTGCGATCTTCAATCCGAGGCAACCTTGCTTTTACTCCATCTGTGTTCAGCGATACCGCCAGCGTTATCCGATATCGCCTGGCGCTAGCATCCTTCTATAAACGCCGTCGGATTGTCGCAAATCATCGCTAGCACCGGGCGCTATCGCTACCGCCGGCGCTAGTGAGCCTCTTCGAATTCTGGCCTCAATTTTGGGGACAACTATCCTTGAGTCATGTGGACTTTGATTTTCTGCACACTTAAACACACAAGATCAAATACACATAGGATTTGTTATTCTCAAACTTAGGAGATGCGGAAGACCATGTTCCAACACCGGGCACGTGCCCGGGTGTGTTTCTTCGCGGATGCTGCCTGGTGCGAAGAGTGGGGTAAAGAGGAGCTGTTGAAATCGTGATCCAGTTCTGCGTTCTCCTTCGCGATTCGCCTTAGCCATGCCCGTCATCGGTGTCGTCCTCAGGTTCTCTTCAATCTGAGCGTCTCCTTCGATCTCGTGCCCTAACAGCCCCGCAGAGTTAGTCTCGTGCAGTCGTGCCCTAGCAACGCCCTATCCCGCTGATGCCCTTTCCGTCCAGATCCGTGCCCTAGTTGACTCTTGCGGGTGAGTAGTGCGGTACTGCGGTGGTGCCCATTTTCATTTCTTCTTAGTCCATTTACATATCTTCTTAGCTTTGCTCCTTTTTCAATTTCAGATTTCTCATTCCATTTAGTGTTGAATCTGACAACACTAACTCGTCTGAGTTGTTCAAGTTGAGAGAGAAAGATATGCAAATTAAAATTTTGATGGGTATATTATGTTTTAGATTGTTGGGTTATGAAGGTCTTGAAGTTATTAATCCCAATGGTGGCACAAAGGATGCTGAAGATGAGGCACAAAGAGGAAGATGGAAGAAAGAGGTACTTCTTTCACATTTAACAATGTTCTTCCCATCTAGTAATCCCAATGGAGAAGTATTTATCTAACTGATTTTCAATTCTATCCTTGTCTTCAAATGCTATATAACTTGCATCATTGTGAGCCGGTGCTTATTTTCTATAATACTTGGCTTCAAGGATTAAGTTTGCTTCCTATTCTGTTTTTGTTCACTATTATCCTCATCTTTGTTTTCATAGATTATAGCTGAAGATAGAGATCAAACTTCATCATATTCATTTTCTTTGTACATGGAATAACTTTACATATTTTGGGGTTACTTTTGGGCATCAATTTGACAATGTTTCACTTTCCGTCGTTCTTGAGAGTGCCTTATTTGTTTTTTAATGTTCAGTTGTGCATAAATTCTTTTGTTTATAGCTGAAGTTTGCCCATGAATGTTAATTGCTTTAATTATGTTTCAATTGTTGTCGTGCTTTGTAAATTGTGATGAAATTTTTCATTCAAAATCAACATCAAAGAACTTAGTTTCTAATAATATTTTTTTAATTTTTGAATTAAAAATTTATAAAAAATCTAATATTTTTTACTTGGTGCCCGGGTCAGATAAAAATCATGGGTCCGCCACTGCCGGCGGCGGTTCGCGCGCGCACGCGACTGGCGAGCGGACGGCCTGCGCGCGCGCGGGCGGCGGGCAGCGAGCGGACGGCCTGCGCGCGCGCGCGGCGACCTTGGGTTCGCGCGGCCTGCGCGCGCGGTTGCCGTGCGGCCGGTGTCGGCTCGCGCGCGCACGTATTGTCGAGCGGGCAGCCTACGCGCGCGTGGTTACCGGGTAGCCGGTGGCGGTCGTGGGGCTCACATACTTGCGGTCGGGATTCGAATAACATGTGCGTGTTCGGCTCTTTGCTTTGCGACACGCGTACGTTTGTGGGGAGGCTTGCGGCTCCTAACTTAGTGCGCTCATGTACGTATATATTTTGTTTGTTTCATGCTTCAAAACGGAACGGCCAATCGAGGCCGATGCGCTTGCGTTCCACTCTTGACGGCGCGCGGATTGATATGTGGCGTAAGCGGTTTGGGTTGCCTTCTAATGTTGAGGTGAAGATTCCGCGGGTGGAGGAGCGCGCTTAAAACCCGCCGACCGGTTTCATGACTCTTTCTGAGAGCTGTTTGAAATCCGGGTTTCGCCTTCCCCCATCAGAGGAGGTTATTGAGATACTCCGGTTCTGCGGTGTTCCGATTACTCAGTTCACTCCTGCTGAAATGGCGAAATTTATGGGGATGGTTGTGTTCGTTCGGGAACATAGCGCGCGTTTTTCAGTCGAGGTGTTCAAGGATTGGTGCGAGGTCTCTACTGACTCAGGCGGCCGTATTGAAGTACGAAGCAACAAGAGTTGGTTCCATTTTAAGGAGAAGAACGATTACCTCCACGGGAACACCCTCTATGGGTATGTTCGGACTCGTGGGGAGCTGATGGAGCTATGAAGAGCACTTCCCGGACGTTGTCGTCGGCAGGTAGGTCGGGAGGATGAGTTCCTTCCTATCCCTGGTTTTCCTGGTCGAGAGGGGCTGTCGAAGGCCCTGTTTTGTATTTCTGGTTGCGCGGATGAGAGTCGACTGCTCTCGGTGGGGCTTTCCTGGGACGCCGAGCGTGCGACCGCTGCCCCCCTGGATCGTGGGAAGAAAAGGAAGATTGTTATCAGGAACGGAGCTTCTAGTTCAGGCTCTATCCCACCGATGCCCAGGACTCATGACCACGAAGTCGGTCCGAGCAGCCGCATCGAGATGATTCCGTCTGATCCAGAGATTGAGATTTTGGCGTCTCCTACTGTCGACCGGGTCCCGCGGGGAGATTTGTCGCCGCCTCTTCCTTTGCCGCCAACGAGGCGAGTATCATCTTCTCTTCAGGCGATGACTTCTGCAGTAAGTAAAGTTTTTCTTCTCTGGACTTGGATCCTTCTTCCCCATCGTTGCTTATGTATATTGACTGTTTATCTTTTGTCCGCAGACCGATGTTCTGACCAGTGTTGCTCTTACGTGGAATGATTGCTATGTGGGGCTTAAGGATAGCTACTTCACCCTTCAGGAGGAGCTGCGTGTGGCGATGAATGATTTGTCCGCTTTGCAGAAGAAGAGGGATCGTGACCTGGCCCACATCAGGCAGTTGGTGGCCGACATCTCTTCTTCCCGATCGGAGGTTGAGAAGCTACGAGCGGAGTATGGTGGCGATAAGGCGCTTGCCCAGGATGCCCTCCGTTAGTTGTTGGAGGCTCAAGGGGAGATGTTCCGCCTAGAGGGGGAGCTGGATTTTCTGAAGAGCGAGGTGGAAAGATTGTCATCCCCAGAGCGGAGCATTGAAGAGGTGAAGGCGACGAGTGTGGCTGAGTATAGAGATTCTCAGGCTTTTGTTGAGGAGCTATTTCAGATGTCGGAGGAGATTCGCGTCGAGGTTATGACGAAGGAGGTCGAGCCGATGTTAGCGGACGAGTGCTAAGTTGCCTTTCAGAGAGGCATTCAGAAGACTCTCTGTATGATGGAGAGAAAGTTTGGATATGGCATTGCGGGTCTTGGAGCTGGGGACCTTTCCGAGGATGATCACTAAGATGCAGCGGAGGATTGACGCTTGTACCTGTTACCTTTCATCTTTCTGTTTTTAGTATTGTTGTTTGTTATCGTTCTTGCTTGTGTGTAGCGTTGAGCTAATGCGGTTGTATTATCGTATACATTGTACTCTTTTCCTTGTGTTATTTGTGACTTTGTCATTTTGGTCATTGTCGAAGTGTTGATTGAGGGGACATGCTTCAAGATGGTCGGTGAAGGGTGTTCGCATTTGGGGATCGTGGCGAGCTTGCTATTTAGCGTTGATACCTGTGTAGTTTGATGATTTTTCCAAAATAATGGATGAGTCTGCGTGAGTCTGAGTTCGCGGTTTTTTTCATAGTAAAATATAAATTTGCGCGAGTCTGGGCTCGCGGCTTTTACATAATAGAAAATTAGTTTGCGCGAGTCTGAGCTCGCAGCTTTTATGTAATAGAAAATTAGTTTGCGCGAGTCTGAGCTCGCAGCTTTTTGTTACATAATAGAAGTTAAGTTTGGCCGGTGAATAGCAGGCGTATTCAATCTGTGGACAAACGTAAGAGGGGCAGGCTCTTACGACGTCGTGACCTGACTGCGGAGGAGAAGGGCGAACCTTCAATCCATGGCTGCGCAAAGTCCCCGGGGCAGGGCCCCGAAGTGGCCGGTGAATAGCGGGGGTATTCAAACCGTGGACGAACGTAAAGGGGGCAGACCCTTACGACGTCGGGACTTGACTGCGGAGGAGAAGGACGAACCTTCAATCGACGACAGCGCAAAGTCCCCGGGGTCGGGCCCCGAAGTGGCCGGTGAATAGCAGTGGTATTCAAATCGTGGACTAACGTAAAGGGGGCAGGCCCTTACGACATCGGGACTTGACTGCGGAGGAGAAGGGCGAACCTTCAATCGACGACAGCGCAAAGTCCCCGGGGTCGGGCCCCGAAGTGGCCGGTGAATAGCAGGGGTACTCAAACCGTGGAGGAACGTAAAGGGGGCAGGCCCTTACGACGTCGGAACCTGACTGCGGAGGAGAAGGGTGAACCTTCAATCGACGTCAGTGCAAAGTCCCCGGGGCCGGGCCCCGAAGTGGCAGGTGAATAGCGAGGGTATTCAAACCGTGGACGAACGTAAAGAGGGCAGACCCTTACGACGTCGGGACTTGACTGCGGAGAAAAATGGCGAACCTTCAATCGACGGCAGCGCAAAGTCCCCGGGGCTGGGCCCCGAAGTGGCCGGTGAATAACAGGGGTATTCAAACCGTGGATGAACTTAAAGGGGGCAGGCCCTTACGACGTCGGGACTTGACTGCGGAGGAGAAGGGCGAACCTTCAATCGACGGCAGCGCAAAGTCCCTGGGGCTGGACCTCGAAGCGTTCCTGTAGTAGAATAGTTTAGAACAGGTAAAGCATAATTAGAAAATGAACGTTGATACATGCACAAGTGCAATCTCGCGGCTTTTGAGCTAGTAAGTTTCTGATACAAATTTGATGAGAGAGAAGGTAACGTCGAGCTCCCTTTGCGTTGTGCCTGCTCGAGCTCTTTCGGCCGTTCAGCGTGGTAGGCAGTGGTGATCCGGGTGTTGATCATTCCGGTGACCGACCCTTGGTGGCATCCTTCTGTGCTTCGTTGTGGAAAGCCTCAAGGTGTCCTGACTGGAAAAGGCATTCAATTTCTTTTTTCAATCTGGCACAGTGCTCCGTACGGTGCCCTCGGCCTTTGTGGAAATTGCAAAACTGGGATTGATCTTCCCTACGCTGGGGGAGCGGTCTGGGGCAGCGCTATCACGGTTCGAATTCAGTTCCGGTTCTACTAAAACCGTGAACCCAACCGTTAAGGTAACAGTTCTTTAAATTAGAACTAAAATCTTATTTTGTTTGACCGGTTCCGGTTCCAACATAATTTTTGAAATCGTCGTGCCTACGGTTTCGGTTCCGGTTCACTAAGAACCAAAACCAAGTTTTTCACTGGCGGTTCGGTCCGGTTCTATGTGGTTCTGGTTAGGTTCCGGTTCGATCACTTAGATTTTGAAGCCACAAATTTTTCTCAAAATTTGAAGCATTTAAATGAAATTTTAAACGATTTAAACTAGATTAAATGTTCTCGTACTTAAAGAGAGCCAAGAAACAAGGTGGAACCCCACCGCAAGATCATAAAAAAATAGCAGAGCGGGGAACTTGAGCATCGGAGAGCGGGGAACTTGAGCGCCGGAGAGCGGGAGAGCAGAGAAAAGAGAGCCAAGAAACGCTCCATCGGTCGTCGGGAGAGGAGATGCGCAGAGTACAACTACAAGAAACGCAGAGTACAGCTACTTGACGCAAGTCTCATTAGTCATTATGGATGTGCAGACTGCAGACCATAGAGTACAGTGTAGGCGTGTAGCTGTGTGGGCCTTTAAAGTATTTATTTATCTTCATCTTTAATTATAAGCATAAAAAAGTAAATATAAGCATCAAGTCTAGAAATTTAAGCTGTGCCCGAATGTGATATATTCAAAACGTAAATACATTCAAGCTGTGCGCGGATGTGATTTTAATTTTTTTAATCTAATTCTCAATATATTCAATAAATACTAATTATAAATGAAGATAAATAAATTTTTTATGTTAAAATAATAATAATAAATGGGTTGCGGTTCGGTTCTGTGTCGGTTCGGTGCGGATCGGGTCTAGAAATTTTGAAACCGCTCGAGACTTGTATATTGCGGTTCCGGTTCCGGTCTGGATAAAAAAATGAAAGAACCGCACCCGGACCATTATTGTTTACGGTTCCAAAATTCAAACCAAAACCAGAATAATTCGCGAACGGTTCGGTCCGGCTCTTTGCGGTTCCGGTTCGGTTCCGGTTCGACTTACGGTTTTCGGTTTTAAGTGACAACTTCAGGGCCAGCTGATGATTTTGTTGTTGTAGACTACAGACAGGATATGCTCGCGGGGGCGTTTAACGGGGTGTAGACCCGGGAGCTTTGATTCGCCGACCCTCGGGAGCGGGCTGCTTGGCTCTGAATGGGCGGTACGAACTTCACGAACTGTTGTTGTTGTCCCTTTCTCTTTCGACATGTATATTTAAGTTTTAGCGGGTCTGCTGATACCGGAAGATTAGCTTTTTCTGCCAATGTAGGGGTTGCGCGGTCCTCCTGCGCTCCTTGATTCTCAGAGTTCGGATTGGGCGATGGGTCGTAGTTGATCCAAGGGAGCCCAGCTGCGGTCTCGTCGAGACCACGAATTAAATCCCTGAGGATTTTCCCTTTGTTAGCCATGCGTCTGGACATGGAAACGTTAAGATTCAGGGCGTCGAGCGGGAGGCTCCCAAATATTGCGTCGTAGTGGGAGTCTGCTTCTGTGATGGCGAACTGAACGTCATACTGGACTGGTTCCGAGTGCATCCCTACTTGAACGGGGATGGTGACGACTCCTATGGTGGGTAGCATCGTTCCGTCTGGGAACTCTGCGTCGCAGGCTCTGAGCTTGAGGTTCCCACTTAGGAGTTTGAGCCGCACCACGACTGCCATGAACATGATATTGAACGAAATGTGATGGGTTATCAACACCCTCCTTAGTTCACAGGCTGGATTGCCTATGCTTGCGTCTAAGGCGAAGTCCAACCATCCACGGGGACGCTCCTGGTGAAAGCTTATGAAGATCTTTTCTTGTTGTTTGCTCTGCTCCACTTCCCCTGGGTGGGGGGACCCGCCCATCTTGGGCTCTTCTCGCTCCTCTTCTTGGATCCTCTGCGCCCGAGAGAGCTCCTTGTAGTGCGGGAGTTTTAGCCATGACGGGACTGGATATGCCAAGATTGACTTTGACAGGGTGATCGCTTTTGCTGGTACGTGACATCATTCGAATCATGTTGCGTCGCGAGAGGGGTCGGATTGTTGGCTGATCCAAACCACTAGGGCAGGATGGGTGCAGCGACGAGAGCTCTCCTTGTCAGGCTTTCAGGGATGGAGGAATTGTATGCGTCGGATAGTTCCGGGGGGGGGGGGGTGTCCATTCCTGCTGGTTCCGTGAACTTGGGCGAAGTGGGCGCTGCGTTCGGAAATTCTTTGCAGGGTATTTGAAGATCCATTCCCACAGACGGCGCCAAACTGTTGCGGGTCGCTCGGGTGCTTTGGTAGACCGGTCGACTTGAACCGTCTTAGCTCGAAAGCGAACCGAGTGCGCTAACAGTCAATAAGTAAGCTAGTAAATGACACAAGAACTTTTAACGTGGAAAACCCGGAAAGGGTGAAAAACCACGCAGCCGGAGCTGTGCCAGCCAACTTTCACTATCTTCTGGGGGGATTATAATTAGAGACTTAGAGCTTGAGTGCGGCAGGCCCCTGCTCGTTACAATGAGAGAGAGAGAGAGAGATCTCCGAAGGTAACAAGCCACCTCTCGGAAAGCTGAGTTCTTTTTCTTCTGAGAACAGTAGTGAGAACGAAAGTGAGAATGCTAGTGAGAACAAAAGTGAGAAGGCTGAGTCGCCTTTCGCGACCTTCGAAGGCTCGAAGGAGATCTTCGAAGATTCAAAGGGGATCTTCAAGCGCCGAAGGAGAATTCCAAGGAAATCTTTAAATGAGCTCTCTCGGGCGCAGAAGACAAGGTCCCCCAAATGAAGGCTCTGGGCTCCTTTTATAGCTTTGGCCGGAGTAGCCCGATAATTTTGCCGTCGTAACCACCGTAATCACCTGATGGGCAAATCACGCTGGTCGATTTGGAGCACACAGATCGTCATTTTTTGTAAATGATTGTCTCGCCCTTCGGGCAGTTCGGGCAGTTCAGGCGGCTTTGTTGAAGGTAAGAAAGGCGACAAGCGAGTCCTGCAATCTGAGAAATTAGGAAAGACAAAAAGCAAGCGTGCCCGGAATACAGAAGTGTTCTGAGCGCGCAACGAACACGGGAGGGTTCTGGGCATGTAACTAACACGACAGCGTTCTGGGCATGCAAGGAACACGGTAGCGTTCTGGGCATACAACGAACACGGTAGCGTTTTGGGCATGCAACAAACACGGTAGAGTTTTGGGCGTGCTATGAGCGCGGAGCATTCTGAGCAAACGGAGGAATGAGGAGTCGCGCCCCCAAAAGGGGGAATTGGGCCCCAGTCGCACCCGATAAGGGGCGGGACTCCGACCGAGCCCTCTGCGAGCCCCCCTGCGAATGGGGGGAGGGGGCTTGGCCGCACCCCGCTGCGGAGAGGGGTGCGGCTTGGCCGCACCCCAAGGGGTGTGCGGCTTGGCCACACCCCATGTGGGGTGCTACCTGCGCGCTACCGCGCGCGCTAGCGCGTGGTAGCGGCCGCACGGTAGAGCGCGCGGTTGCGGGCGTTGTTGGGCTAGAGAGCACGCAAGCCCGACCAGAGCACCTACAAATTAGTTCGAGCAAGTACCTGCACGACCGTTTAGCGGTATGCCGATACACAACCAAAACACAACACAAAATAACAACAATAAAAGTGACACACAGATATAACGTGGAAATCCAATATGGTGAAAACCACGGGACGATCCGAGTCCAACCAGGAAAGCCGCCACTAAAAATGTGTAAAACAGATAGGCAATTACAAGGCTTTCCCTCCCCGATCCACATAGGATCTTCACCAACTTCGCACCACACAATAATACACAATAAACAGTAGCAGAAAAATTGCAAGTTATGGACAATGGCGGACGAGACGGATTACACAAATCCTCTCCAAGATGCCTCTTCGAATCCTTGCCAAAGTCTGCTCCAGATCCAATCCGTGTAGGCGAAGTATTCCTCGTCAACGTCACAGAGACGTCCGAAATCTCTCTCCAAACTAAGACGCTTGCCACAAAGGCCTCACTAGAAATTCTTTCAATGCTTGAGATGGGAGAGAAATGGATGCCTACCCCTCCTCCTTCATGCCTATTTATAAGGCCAAAATCAAGGGGTAAATGGTGGTAGATAACATGTGGAGGAAGCTTCCTTGAAGCTTCCATGAAGCTTCCCTTGGTCAAAGAACACATATCGAATAATATGAAGCTTCCTTTGGCCACCTTCCTAGAAGCTTCTTTCAAGAGCACATGTTGGTTTCATTGTCTACGACGGCTACCCCTTTTCACACTTGGCATGAAACACATGCTTGAAAAGCACGGTCAAAAGGTGGCTAGCCTCTTTCATACTTAGGAGAAAATTATCTCATCAAATCTCCCCCTTCTCGGCTAAGTGAAGAAACTTGTCATTGTGACAATCTTCCTTCAAATCTCTAGTTTGCCTCCTACTAAGGCCTCCATCAACATGTCTCCCATTTTGATCAGTAGATTCAACGCCATCAAATTCAAGTTACTTAAACTCGCATCCACAGTTTTCTCCACAAAGGACGGGAATTGTACCCAACAATTTATCCTCATTGCACTTATGTGGAAGAGATCGCCATGCCAGCGATCCTCACACAATGTTCGAACTTCCCCCTCGACACAGTCTTCGTAAGCATATCCGCTCCATTTTCATCTGTGTGCACCTTCTGCAAATCCAGCTCTCTCTGCTCTAAAGTATCGCGTATCCAATGATACCGCGTGTCAATATGCTTGGACCTCGAGTGAAAGGTGGGATTCTTCCCTAAGTGAATCGCGCTCTGACTATCACATAAGAGTGTGTAGCGCTCCTGAGTGAAACTCAGCTCTTTGATGAAACGTTTCATCCAAAGAAGCTCTTTTCCTGCCTCAGTGACTGCAATAAATTCTGCCTTCGTAGTCGACAGTGCAACACACTTCTGCAGTCTCGACTGCCATGACACAGCTCCCCCTGTAAATAGGATCAGGTGCCCAGAGGTCGATCTTCTGGAGTCCAAATCTCCAGCCATATCAGCATCAGTGTAGCCCAGTAGTTCGGGCTCACTATCTCCAAACCTTAACGTCAAGTCTGACGTCCCATGCAAGTACCTCCGAATCCATTTCACAGCGCTCCAGTGTTCTCTTCCGGGATTGGAGAGAAACCTGCTCACAGTGCCAACATCATGCGCTATATCAGGGCGAGTGCAAATCATGACATACATAAGACTTCCAACTGCAGAAGCATATGGAACCTTCTGCATCTCCTCTTTCTCCTCAGGCGTGCTCGGACATTGGTCAGCGGTAAGTCTGAAATGAGCTGCAAGCGGCGTGCTCACCTTCTTCGCCTGATCCATACTAAATCTCTGTAGCACCTTCCTGATATATCTTTCCTGCGATAACCAAAGTAACTTGGAGCATCTATCTCTCTGAATATGCATCCCTAGGATGGTCTTCGCAGCTCCCAAGTCCTTCATCGCAAATGTGGAGCTCAACTGCCGCTTCAGCTCGGCAATGCGCGCAGTACTCCTCCCAACTATCAGCATGTCATCGACATGAAGGAGCAAAAGAATGAAATCCTATGGAGCGTACTGCTTCACAAACACGCAGTGATCAGGGGTGGTCCTCCTGAAGTCGATCTCCCCCATAAATGCATCGAACTTCTTGTACCATTGTCGCGGGGCCTGCTTCAGGCCATATAAGCTCTTCTTTAGGCGACAGACTAGGCTCTCCTTCCCTTTCACCTTAAAATCTTCAGGCTGCTCCATATAAAGCTCCTCCTCAAGATCGCCATGCAGAAAGGAGGTATTGACATCCATCTGCTCAATCTCCAGGTCTAGCCTTGCAGCAAGGCCAAGAACAACCCGGATAGACGACATCTTCACAACAAGAGAGATGATCTCATCAAAATCAACTCCCTGTTTCTGACTGAAACCATTCACCACTAATCTTGCCTTGTATCTGAGTGGTGTCGAGGGGTCTCCCTGCTTTACTCTGAAAATCCACTGATTCTTCAGAGCCTTCTTGCCCTTAGGCAATCGTACCAGCTCATAAGTATGGTTCTCATGCAGAGACTGCATCTCCTCCTGCATAGCAACCATCCACTCTTTTTCTCTGAGCTCTGCACTACTTCATCAAAGCACTCAGGCTCCCCCGCATCAGTCAACAAAATATACTCAGTAGCAGAGTATCTCAAAGATGGTTGTCTAACTCGACCAGACCTCCGTGGAGCAAGCTCAACTGTTGGTGTACAACCCCGATGTTCGCCAAGAAGAGTCAGATGGTTCACACCCCGGTGAGGCGAGCCAAGATGGGCGAACCCCGGTGAGGCGAGCCAAGATGGGCGAACACCGGTGAGGCGAGCCAGGCGAACAAGGCAAGACGGGCGAGCCCGCCTAGAGTAAGTGCGGATAGCCATTATGGGGCTCACCGAGGCAAGACGGGCGAGCCCGCCTAGAGTAAGTGCGGATAGCCATTATGGGGCTCACCGAGGCAAGACGGGCGAGCCCGCCTAGAGTAAGTGCGGATAGCCATTCTGGGGCTCGCCGAGGCAGGACGGGCGAGCCCGCCTAGAGTAAGTGCGGATAGCAATTCTGGGGCTCGCCGAGGCAAGACAGGCGAGCCCGCCTGGAGTAAGTGCGGATAGCAATTCTGGGGCTCGCCTAGGCAAGACAGGCGAGCCCGCCTGGAGTAAGTGCGGATAGCAATTCTGGGGCTCGCCGAGGCAAGACAGGCGAGCCCGCCTGGAGTAAGTGCGGATAGCAATTCTGAGGCTCGCCGAGGCAAGACAGGCGAGCCCGCCTAGAGTAAGTGCGGATAGCAATTCTGAGGCTCGCCGAGGTGGTGCAGGCGAGCGAGCCAGGTAATGTGCCAATAGCAATTCTGGGGCTCGCCAACCCAGAGGCTCGCGAGCTCCACTCGCAAGGGAGGTCTCGAAGCGGGCTGGCTCGCCCAGTAAAAGTCCAGGAAGGGATTTTTACCAGGAGGCCCCCGGTGGTCTGCGGTTAGCCTCTCCAAACAGCAGAGTTTGGCTGTTAGCAGACCGATCCGGTGTGCGGATAGAAAGAATGGACAACGGGATTTGGCTATTGACAGACCACAAAACCAAAATCTATAAATAGACCTTAAAGGGCACCTTGGAGGGAGACCGGTTCATAATCTTTGAGCCTTCTTCTCTCCTTAAGGTCGCTTTGGTTTGGGCTATCCAGCTCTCCAAGGTGCCCGAGTCTTAGCTTTGACTTGGGAGGGGAAGCGCTCCACGATCTTCCGGGTTAGTGGAGGGACCTCCTCGCTAAGATCAGGGTCTTTGTTCTTTGTCCGAGTTATCTGCCTACCTCTTCCGAGGGACCGGTAAGGGCTAGCTGCCCCTCAATTCGTTGAGGGCCCCGAGCTCCACAAGAGACCGAGAAATCGGTTTCAACAGTTGGTATCGGCACATCATCAGTGATGTCCTCTATAGGCTCTCCATCAGTAGCGTCATCATGGCCTGTAAGTGGCTCAGTACCCTGCACTGGATCAGGCTCTGCGGCCTCCTCAGTATCATCACCTCCAGTCATAGGAGACTCTTCATCAGTGCGAGAGTCAACCTTCTCAGTTTTTTCAGGATCAAGCATAATCTGATCCTCGCAAAATATGGCGTCGCGACTGCGTACAAGTTTCTTCTCAACAGGATCAAAGAACCTGTAGCCAAACTCGCCGCTGCGTCCATATCCCAAAAATATGCATTGACGGGTCTTGGAATCTAACTTTGACCTCTCATCCCGAGGGACGTGCACAAAGGCTTTGCAGCCGAACACCCTCAAATGACTGTATGAAGGGTTTTTTCCGTACCAAACCCTATCAGGAACATCCTCCTGTAATGCATAACTGGGAGATAGGTTGATGACGTGTGCAGTTGTGTATAAAGCCTCACCCCAAAACATGCCAGGTAGCTTTGACTCAGATAGCATGCACCTCACCCTCTCCATCAAGGTCCTATTCATTCTTTCAGCTACGCCATTCAACTGCGACGTCTTGGGCGGAGTCTTTTCATGTCTGATCTCTTGCTCTCTACAATACTCATCAAAAGGACCAATATACTCTCCCCCATTGTCAGACCTGATGCACTTTAACTTCTTCCCAGATTGCCTCTCCACCTCAACGTGGAATCTCCGAAAAGTGCCGAGAACCTCACCTTTGGTCTTAATAGCATATACCCAAAGTTTTCTCGAATAGTCATCAATGAACGTCACGAAGTAAGATGCTCCTCCTCTCGTCTGGACTTTCAGTGGCCCGCAGACATCAGTATGTACGAGCTATAGTGGCTCGGATCTCCTGGTGGAGCAGTGGCTGAATGAAACTCTATTCTGCTTTCCAGCCATACAATGATCGCATCTATCCAACTGATCCTCAGATAGATCAGTGATCATCTGCTACTTGGAGAGACATCCTAGCCCTTTCTGGCTGATGCGACACAATCTCATGTGCCATAAGGAGGTGGATGCTCCATCTCTGACAGTGTTGACCTGAGCAGCTTCAGGCCTCCCCTCCATGTAGTATAGACCAGTCTCTCTATAACCTCTGGCCACTACTAGCGACCCCTTGATCAGCTTCCAAAAATCTCCACCAAAGACACTCAAGTGTCCCTCATCACCTAGTTTTCCAACTGAAACTAGGTTAAAGCGAATGTCTGGAACATGTTGTACATCTCTTAGGATTAGCAATCCTCTAGTGCTCGTCTTCAGGTGCATGTCTCCCCTCCTGATGACTTTCGATGTGCCACCATTGCCATCCTAAGCACTCCACAGTCGTGAGTCGTGTAGGTGGCAAACAACGCTCTGTTGTGAGAGACATGTGCAGAAGCACCTGAGTCCACAATCCAGCTCCTATCATCACAAGAGAGTGCAGCTGTGACATCATCTCCAATAATGATGACATCATCCTCCTCTGCCGAAGCGATGGCCGCTGTGTGAGTGTCCGTCTTCTCAGTTGAGTACTCTCCCTTCTTCTGGTCATTCTTCAGAGTGTAACAAAACTTTTGAATATGACCTTTCTTGTGGCAGTAATGACACTCCATATTTTGGTAGCGAGACTTAGATTTCCCTCTACTTTGGCTCCTCTCGCTCTTGCTTTCTCTACTCTTGCTCCTGCCTCTCCCCCTGGGCTCGCTGTAGAGGATGTCAGCTCGTGAAGAAGAGTCTGGTATCCCTTGAGACTTCCTTCTCACCTCTTTGTTCAGGATGCCACTCTTGGCAATCTCCATAGTAATGATGCCCCGGGAGAGGAGTTGATTAGAGAAACTCTAACCATCTCCCAAGAGTCTGGAAGAGACTTCAACAACCATAGTGCGTTGACCTCATCCTCGAAGGTCACCTTCATAGCTGTAAGTTGATCAATAATACCTTGGAACTCATTCACATGATCCAAGATAGGGGATCCATCTCTGTATCTGAACTCCCCCATCTTCTTCAGTAGATATAGCTTGTTGATGCCAGTACTCTTGGCATACAACGTTTCCAAGGTCTTCCAAAGGATTTTTGCGTCAACGATACTCGCGACATGATTGTAGACGTTCGGTTCCACGAACCGTCTGATGAATCCGCATAACTTCCGGTGCTCCACCTTCCACTTATTTGGATCCATGTCTTTAGGCATCTCCTCAAAGATAGGAGCATGCCACCCCTTTACGTAGATGAGATATTCCATCAATAAGTGCCACTGGTGATAGTTTGCGCCGTTTAATTTCACCATTTGCTCGGAGCCTGAACCCGATGTAGACTCCATCGTGCTCTGTCACTAATCGGACTGACCTCAGTTCTTTGAGCCGACTATTTCCAAGAAAGGAATCAAAGAGGATAGGGAGCGGACCAATGGTCGTCACCTACCGCACCCGATCACTAACCCGAAATATCCGATTGGCTCGTCTCGAATTTCAAATAGGCCAGCCCGATACCAGCTCTGACAATGAACCTACATCTGATACCACTTGTTGGGCTAGAGAGCACGCAAGCCCGACCAGAGCACCAGCAAATTAGTTCGAGCAAGTACCTGCACGACCGCTTAGCGGTATGCCGATACACAACCAAAACACAACACAAAATAACAACAATAAAAGTGACACACAGATATAACGTGGAAACCCAATATGGTGAAAACCACAGGACGATCGGAGTCCAACCCGAAAAGCCGCCACTAAAAATGTGTAAAATAGATAGGCAATTACAAGGCTTTCCCTCCTCGATCCACACAAGATCTTCACCAACTTCGCACCACACAATAATTCACAATAAATAGTAGCAGAAAAATTGCAAGTTACCGACAATGGCGGACGAGACGGATTACACAAATCCTCTCCAAGATGCCTTTTCGAATCCTTGCCAAAGTCTGCTCCAGATCCAATCCGTGTAGGCGAAGCATTCCTCGTCAACGTCACAGAGACGTCCGAAATCTCTCTCCAAACTAAGACGCTTGCCACAAAGGCCTCACTAGAAACTCTTTCAATGCTTGAGATGGGAGAGAAATGGATGCCTTACCCCTCCTCCTTCATGCCTATTTATAAGGCCAAAATCAAGGGGTAGATGTTGGTAGATAGCATGTGGAGGAAACTTCATTGAAGCTTCCATGAAGCTTCCATGGAGCTTCCCTTGGTCAAAGAACACATGTCGAATAATATGAAGCTTCCTTTGGCCACCTTCCTAGAAGCTTCTTTCAAGAGCACATGTTGATTTCATAGTCTACGACGGCTACCCCTTTTCACACTTGACATGAAACACATGCTTGAAAAGCATGATCAAAAGGTGGCTAACCTCTTTCATACTTAGGAGAAAATTATCTCATCAGGCGTCACGGTTGCACGCGTTCTTGCATGGGCGGTTGGTTGCGTAGATAGTGGGTTTGCCCACTCTCCCACTCTTCCCTCATCATTTTAGTGAGTTTTGGGAATAACCACCTCTTAGACTTGCATATAGATAGATAAGAGCCATGTATGAGTGCATATCAACATTCATTTATTAAAAATAAATAACAATAAATAGAAATTATAAAAGTCATCATAAAATTGAAATATAAAAAAATGAAAGAAATTCAAAATGTAACAATCTATGTGACACATATTTCCACAAAAATATATAAAATAAATGATAATTAGTATAAATAAGTGTTATCGAGAATGCTACGTTTTAAAAAAACTATTATTTTGATATTTTAATAACGTTCTGATTTTTATAATAAAAAATAATAATTATTATTTTTATTAGATAATTATCAAAAAAATATTTAATGTCACATAAGCGATTTATCAACACCACATAAATGTCTCGTTATGATTAGTAATATGAATAGTGATGATTTATGAATTTATTTGAAATAAAATATAAAGTTTAGAGACCAATTTGAAATAAATGAAAATTAAAGGACCTATTTGAAACTATACTCAAAGTTAAATGACTAATTGATGCAAATGAAAATTAAGGGATCTGTTTAAAATCAGATCAAAAGTAAAGGGACCTATTTGAAATAAATAAAAATTAAAGGACCTATTTAAAATTAAGCTCAAAATTAAAAAACCAATTGAAATATTTTGCCAAAAAAAAAACATAGAAACCCTTCTAAAATAACAAAATTTTGTTGCTGCTGCTGCTTTTGCTGCAGCAGCAGTCAGTATTTTCTTTCAATTATAAATTTTATTTGATGGTCTTTGAAGTTCAAAATGTTGGGCTTCGCTGCTTCCCTGCAAATTGCCCTATGGATCCGATATCTTATCTACCGCGACACCCTTATCCCTGTCCTTGAAGCAGACATCTCACCGATGCCAACACTCCTTCTAGCCGAATCCAAAACGGCGGCAATTTGAAGTCCGATTCCAACTCCAACCTATTTCCGACGGCGCTATAATGACTATGGCTCTCTCCACCGTCAAGATATCGGAGCTATCCTTCCACAGTTCCATGATCTCCACGCCCCTGCGCTCCAACCCTTTTCTCCTCCGCCGTCGCTTCATATTACTATTCTCCACCTCCGCCTCCCTCCGCGTCGCGGAGCACACCTCCGGAGGGGGATCCGGCGCCGATCCCCGCCGTTCATCCCGCCCCCGCCACTCACAATGGGCCGACGAAGCGGCTGCTGCCGCCCCTTCCGACGAAATTTCGAGCCAGAGAACTACTACTTCTCCCTGGCTCCAGAAATGGAGCCCCCCGGACTCCCAGCTCCCACCGGCTTCCAAAAATTCCCCAGGCGGAATAGGAGGAGGATCCATTGACAGGATCGTCAATCGACTCCGTACCCTTGGCCTGGGTCTCGATGATGACGATGAATTGGAAGTGGAGGCGGAACCGCAGGTTCAGTTGGACGGAAGCGAGAAGTTGGGTGATTTGCTTGAGCGGAGCTGGAATCGGCCCGACATTCCGCACGCGGACCAGCCGGTTCTGCCATGGGAAAGGGCAGAATATAATCAGTTCACGGAAGGAGACGATGCAGACCAGAAGAAGAGGAGGGTGAGGGCGCCGTGGCTGGCAGAGCTAACAATCGAGGATTCGGAGCTCAGGCGGCTGAGGCGGCTCGGGATGACGCTGAGAGAGAGGATCAGCGTGCCAAAGGCTGGGCTCACTCAGCCGGTGATGGAGCTGATCCATGACACCTGGCGGAAGTCGGAGGTAGTGCGGCTCAAGTTCCATGAGTCGCTGGCACGCGACATGAAGACGGCACATAAGATAGTTGAGGTTGGTAAATGACTTCTCTTTTTGTTATTTGTTTGTGCCAAGATTTATTGAATATTATTGAAATATATTATCTCTTATCAATATTTTGTATGTGGTTATGTAATATGTATATATCAATATTTTGATGTTTAATTATTATTATCTTAAAGATGCCAGTGTTATCATAATGAAATTCTTGTTAAGATGTTCTAGCATTAAGGTTCCATTTGACAGCCGTGGTGGTCGTGAATGTGGTGGTTATGAACCGTCGTTCGTGAACGTTGGACCTCACCTAAAGAACTTCATCCACTTTTGTGTTCAAAACTAGTTTTGTTTTCTTGGCGGCGGTCATAACCGTTGTCATACCAACAGTGTCAGACCCAGAAGTTTACCCTAACCCGGCCACTAATTAACAAGTACTAATGAAGGATAAATCTTTGATTCAAGATCGTGTCTAACAAACACCATCTTCTCCGCCTACTTATTTGTCGATCTCGCATCGGACATATATAAGAACCATTCCAAAATTTTTGATAAAATATAGAACCATTCCAAAATCTTTGATAAAATATAGATCCATTCCAAAATCTTTGATAAAATATAGAACCATTCCAAAATCTTTGATAAGATATAGAACCATTCCAAAAAATTTTCACATGCATCGTGAATCTTTTAGAAGCAAGTAGGCTACCAATGGAGAGACTAGCACAATCTAGTACTCCACTATCTAATAGAAAGTCAACGCATAAAGGAATTTGATCAAATTGACTTTCAGCATCAAAACAGGTGCATTTCAAAAAAATGCATAAGTTCATCGAGGTATTTCATCAAAAACTCAAAGGGTGATGTCCAATAAAAGAAATATACTCCTACAATAAATAGGCGAAAAGAGACGATAATGTAAAAATCTCTCCATGAAAACAAATAAAACATATTAAGTTTTCAAATCCATTCACAAGATTAGTGTCATGATCGGGAAGTTCAAGGCATGATTCAAATAAGAGAGTTCACAAATTTGACACTAAAGATAATTAGCATCAGCAGATTGAAAAGAAAAGGACCTTGAGAAAACAAATCATATCATAAGCTCGTCACTCCTACTCCAATAAAAAGAAAAGGATATCAAAGAAGAAAGGGGGTGAGAGAAGACAAACCTGACCCTCCAACTTCCGAAAGACTGGAACTGCAGAGTTAAGAAGATGTTCACACAGCGAGAGAACTCAGAGAAGCAGTCGGACAGAGCATACATGGTCATCGCTAAAGAGAAATGGTCGTCTCTCATCCACATCGTCGTCTCGGCGTGTCGTCAAAGAGATTAGGGCACGTCGGTCGCTGGACGATGGAAGAGGGGAACATGAGCGCGGAGCGAAGGAACCTGCATTTTTTGCGATAATTTAGACCCAGGGCACTGTAGCAAACACAATGATCCAATGGACAAGATTTTAAGTCATCATTCATCACAGCAATCTAATGGATAAGGAATCAAGCCAGCATTTATGATTTCAAGGAGAAGCGCCGTGATAAGTTTCAAAACCAAAGTCACGCCGTTAGACATTAAAGGCATTCCGTCATTACCCATTAAAACAGCTTTTGAATACATCGTATTGCCAGCTACACATCAACCAATATCATCACACGCGTCCAAGACATTATTTCCACTGGCGCATTATAACGGCTAGTTTAATTGATTATAATTACTTGTAAAGGGTGTTATTAAACACCTATAAATATTAATCGCTCCGCCTGTAATGATTAAGAAGTTTTAATGAGAATTGCTCCTCTTGTTCTTGCCTCTTTCGTCTCTCTCTCTCCCATGCCACTCTAGGCATTCCTCTGTTCTATTGTATCTTGTTACATTGGTGCTCGCGTCTGAACTCCATGGCTGGAGGGAAACACGCTCATGATGATCAACGATGGGCGGACATCCAACACGTCACCCAGGAGGAACAACGGGAACGCCAACTACAAATCGGTTCCATCCGCAACGAATTCCAAACCAAAGAAAATCTGTTAACCCAACAGATTCTCTCCATACGTGAACAATCATCCGATCAAATTGAAAATCTCCGCCAAGAAATGCGACAGCTCCTCACCACACGTGAACAACCCTCCGATCAAATTGAAAATCTCCGGCAAGAAATGAGACAGCTGATTGAAGGATGGCAACAATCGATGGAGGCAAACAGAACGTGTTCGCAAAGACAATCGGAGCACTCATTGGGACAATCGTCAAACACCATTCCACAAACATCTCTGCTGAGCCACGAACAAACAGGGATTCTTGGAGCACCACCGCTCATACCGCCACCATCTCAGGTCGTTTCTTTACAACCTACTTTACTTCCACTCCCATGTCCGCGTTTTTCGGAAGGAGACCCTACCGACTAGATTTATGACCTTAAGAATTTTTTCCAATATAATTCAATAAAACCCCAGGAATACATGATTTATGCGGCACTGCAGTTAGACCAACCAACTTCACGTTGGTACCAAGCCACACTAAGAGACCACCCTGCCATTTCTTTTCCTTTATTTACTAATGTTATTATGAAACGATTTGGGCCATCCGATTATGAAAACCCAGCGGGTGCACTAACTAAACTACAACAAACGACAACCGTCTTACAATTCAAAAAAGAATTTGAAGAACTCACTACACGAGTTCAAGGATTAGATCCTGTATTTCTTACAAATATGTTTATCTCAGGACTACAACCACACATCCAAGGCCAAGTACTTATTCATCGCCCAACCGAGTTACATGATGCATATGCCTTACCACGTATGTTTGAAGCACAAGCTGCAGCTGATCAAAGGAACCACCACACACTCACAAAAACGACAACAACAAATACACATAAACATAACTCATGACAACAACCAACCTTGAAACCACCTATACCGTTTGTACCCAAGAACTTGAAACGCCTCACACCATCCGAACTTCAAGCAAGGCGTGAGAAAGGCCTTTGCTATAATTGTGACGAAAGATACCACCCAGGACATAAATGTCGTGGGAAAGGCGTCCTTTGTTATTTTCAAGGAACGGACGATGAGGATGTTATTGAACCCTTAGACTACTCACCGGAGGCGGGTGAGGAAATTCCTCAATCCGCCGTTAGCAATCATACTCTATCGGGATCACCCCCAGAACATTTTCTTCGGTTTACGGGATATGTTTTACAACGACCAATAGAAATACTTATCGATAGCGGAAGCTCACATAATTTTATCTCACCACGAGTAGCGCACTATCTCGAACTGTCGATTCATAGTATTTTGGAATTTCCGGTCTACATGGGCAACGACTCATCTGTGGTGTGTAAAGGGTTGTGTAGGGACATTCAGTTGTTCATTCAGGCTAAACCCTTCAGGGTACATTTATATGTCCTAAACATCAAGGGGTCGGACATAATACTCTGAGTACACTGGCTAAGGCCACTAGGACCTATCACCACCGATTACTCAAACCTAACTATGTCATACACCGATTCAGTGGGACTAACAACATTATATGGACACCATATACACCAGGATAGCCAAGTTTCATCATCACAACTATCTAGAATGTTAGCCTTAAAACCCTTAGCCACATGTTTTCTACTAACATCCGATGTGTCTGTGCCCACCAACTCTACAACATTACAACCACAACTACCACCCACATTCACCATGCGATGCGGTTCCCGTGGCCTGCCATCCCGATCGGGAGAAACGCTGCTGCGGAGAAGCGGAGGATGCGAATCCTCTGATACCAGTTGATAAGAACGGCTACTCCTACGAACGGAAGAAGCGTACCTGAATAATGATCTTCGATGCCCTAGGGAGTCCGCCTAACTTCCCACATATACCCAGCCGGTCAAGTGAACCGGCTGGGCCTGCCGGTTCGGATTATGAGAGCGGTGGGACTGAACCGGATGGTTCAGTCCCGCGGTTCTTTGCCCCGTGCTGATGATAAACCATGCCGAAATGGCCCCGGGTCGTATCAGTGTGCTCATGCGCTGCCTATGAAAAAGGGCAAAACCGTGCGGTTTAGCTCAATATGAGTTGGGTTGAACCAAAGCGGACAATACCTTTGATATTATGAGAGTTGAGTTGTTACAAATGATATCAGAGCTAAACCTATTGCAGTATGATATGTGGTTCGAGGACGAACCATGCAGAAGTTGGTGAGCTTGTGACATCTTGAATCTAATGTGAGCGGTTCAATGAGGGTGGAGAGTGTCTTTTGGGGGTAGTGAAACCCAATCAAAGTAGCTTCTGGCTGGCTTCTAGGTGAAAGGATGTGTATGAATGAACCGAATCTCACATCGGAATTGGAGGGAGGTACATGATTGAATTGAATCTCACATCGGAATTGGAGGGAAAGTTGTTGAGCTTAAACAATAATTTAAAACCCTAAATATCATAGGTGTATTTTCGGAGCAAGTAGTAGAATTGTGTTGGAAACTCCATAGTTAATCGTGTTTTGGCGGAAGTAGTCCTGAGATGGGTGACCAATGAGTGCAGAGTGTCTTTGGGGGCAGTGAAGCCTAGTCAAAGCAGCTTCTGACAAGCTTCTAGGTGAAAGGAGATGCATGAATGAATCGAATCTCACATCAAAATTGGAGGGAGGTACATGATTGAATCGTACATGATTGAATCAAATCTCACATCGAAATTGGAGGGAAAGTTGTTGAGTTTAAGTAATAATTCAAAACCCTAAATATCAGAGGTGTTTTTTCAAAACAAGTGGTGAAATGTGTTGGAAACTCCATAGTTAAATATGTTTTGGTGGGAGTAGTCCTGAGATGGGTGACCTTCTGGGATGTGCTCGTGAGCCACCCATGAAAAATGACAAAACAATGCGGTTCAACTCATTATGGGCTGAGATGAACCAAAGCAGATAATATTTATAATATTGTGAGTGTTGAGTTGTTACATGTTTCTGATTAGATTTTTTTAAAGGTATTAATTGCTAAAAAAAATTAAATCATATAAAACCGCACATCGTATCGGTATGCATGTTATTAAGTTAAAATATTGGAAATGTTGACGCGTCTCCAATTTTTCATGTATCTTAATTGACTTTTATCGTGACCATCAATCAATACCTCAGGTTATTCTCTTATTTCTTCTTGTTCTTTGAGCTTCACATCCAAGATAAAATATTCACATTCTCATGCTTCCATAATAATATAATTTCACAAAGCTATTATTGGAAATGAAAATTATATATAATATTGAAGGTAGATACCTTTAAAAGTGGAATGCGATGGGCCCACTTCTCCACCATCCATCTTCCTCTATTTCCTTGTGCTATATTTATTGCAGTATAAAAATGGTAAAAAATAAATAAATAAAATTTTCGGAATTAATATTTATATGAAAATTGTAAGATGAAAAATTCGAGCCTAATGGGAAGAAACACCTAATTTCATGCTACCCTAAGATAATTATTGCCGCCCTTCGGTGCAGGTTAACAACGACAAATTCGACCTCAAAGTACAATGCCCTCTGGCGGCTAGCCCGTCCGAAATTTCAACACAAGTCGCCGAAGTATTATGATTTGTTGATGCTCATAGAGGAAAAGTATAAACGAAACGTAAAAGCAAACTAGAGCGCAGTCGATCGGCAATCACAGTAGAGTGGTCGACGAATGCAAGCGAATCTGTGACTGTAGACACCGAATACTGAAGGCAGAGACCCTAAGAACTGTGATCTCGGAAGCAAGAAGAATAATCATGGATTAAAAAATTGAATTCCAAAACACCGATTTATCAAAATTCGCACCCAAAATACATATCTCAAAATGAGACACATCATTTCGGAAAAGCTGTTTTATATAATATTGAATGTGAAATAAACAAAAATAAAAAGTTAAACTGTCATGACCGCACCATTTCAGAATGATGTTCGTGTCCGTAGGTCTCTCCCATGCCCAACCCCAGCCTGACCTGGCTTGGCATGGTGCCCCGGCTCTCGTGGTGGTTCATAACCTTCCATGAAGACTAAATGGAGACCCCTTATAAAAACAAAATGTTAAAAAGAAAGTGGTGGTGTGGGACTCAAGGGTTTCCCCCTTTTCCCCACATAAGCCTATTATATGTATAAAATATCCAACACCGTGCACATGCATATCCCCACGCATGTTTGTATCACTAGCTCGTTCATATCTCATGTGCATGCACAACTCCCACAAACCCTCCCATGTTGGTACACAACCACAATCTTTTGCATATAACCCACAATCACGCACAAATCTCCTACACAAACCTACATCTTCACCCACCCACTCCGGTGTCTTCAACATCCCCTCCGTGAACCTCAATCCACTTCAAGGTTTGCTCAATGCCACCTTAATCTGGTCATATATTTTATGTTACATATATTTGTGGTGGGACCCTTCCCCCTCGCTGCGCAGGGATGCTTTGTGCGCAAGGCTGCCCCTTTTATTTATTTATTAGTATATTAATTGGATTATTTTATTGTCAAATCCGAATAGGTCTGTGAATATAAGTAATGTAGCCTCAATCATGTAATAATGACACATTTATTTTAGTTTTACATTGACCTCAAAAGTTTCTTAGTTGGATATATGATTTCTTCTAGCCTATTTCTGTGGGAAGTTATTTCCTTGTAGGGGGGTAGACATGATTCTTCTATTTGATGATCACTTATCTTTTACCATTTCTTTCATTTTACTATTGGTTTTAATGTGTAATTGAATTTTGTCGAGTTTGATACAATTAGGATCTCTATTGTAGCTTAATTTCCGGTTACACCTAAGGTTTTCATACTTATGAATTTCGATGCATTATTTCTAATTAGATGGCTATTGAATTATTATCATGCCAAATATCTTTTTGTTTTCCGGTTTCAATATCACGTAACTGTGTCACAGTTAAGTGTTTGCAAATTGCAGATTTGCATGTGTTGGGATTTCGTGTATCTCATTGTAAATTTGCATTAGGATAGTTCGGACCCTTAGACATCTTACATAAATTGAGTATCCTGAAAGCTCTCTTAGAGCTCGATGAGTTATCTTATATTGATAGTTCAAATCCTCAGACAAATTGGTCTTAAAACTTTAGTTGTAAGAATACAACTGGAGGGTTAACTAATTGTATTTTAAGCTGCTTGTTGTCAATCATGTCAATGCTGCAGCACCAATGTGATTGATCATAATCTAATAGTAGGGTAACATATAGATATAGGATGTCATCAATTTCTTATTTTGATACTGGGTTTTCATGTTCTAATTTGAAAAATTAGAAAAACATAATGAGCTAGTTTTCTATTTCACTCGTGCATTCTCAATGGATTGTTTCTTTTTATGAGTTTATCACATCTATCTAATCCATAGCAAGATGGACAAACATCATGTATGGGATATTACAACTACTTGACATGCTGAGGACTTGAATTGTTTTATATAAAGTACTAATTGTTCAGGGTTCAACCCCCTAATAAATAGTCCCTTTATTCTTGAGCCCTATAAAAATTCTGAATACCACAACATTAAGAGACTTCAGTAAGGTCTTGATAATACTGATTTTGACTCATGGTTTATCGGACGATCATTCCCGAGAAGAAAACTTCTCGTATGAACAAAGATTACACAACTTATGGGAGTTTGAATAACATACGTTGATTTTAGAATTTTCAAACAATTATTCTCTTTAGTGATCTAATTTTTGGATGTTAAAAGAATGGGCGAAAAACATGGAAATGCATTGTGCTGTCTTTAACCACTTTCACGGGTAAAGATAGTCGCATCTTTTTCCTTTCACAGCAATTGTTGAACTTTCTAGTACTTCCTGCCTTACTTTTTTCTCAACTCATTTTTAATATCTGTACTACTTTTTACTCCTATTCTCCTTGCCATTCTTCATAGTGTGAAAAGAAGTCTTATCACATTTTTTAAATTTTATTTAGCGTCGAACAGGTGGATTGGTTATATGGAGAACAGGAAGTGTGATGGTAGTTTATCAGGGGAGTAACTATAAACGGCCTTCCAAGTTCCAAACTTCTGAAACTGAAGCAAACTCAAATAAGATAATGGATGATGGTAATGAACACTTTGTTCCGGATACGTCAAGTTCTACTATTTCACCGTCTGAAGAAAAAAATCTTAATGCATCTTCAAGTCAAAATCATATCGGACAATCAAAAATACTTCAAGAGCCTGTGGAAAGCATGACTGAGGAGGAATCGGAGTATAACCTCTTACTTGATGAATTGGGCCCGCGTTTTGTTGATTGGTGGGGAACTGGGATATTGCCTGTAGATGCTGACTTATTGCCTCAAACTATTCCCAGATATAAACCTCCTTTTCGAATTCTTCCCGTAGGAATGCGTTCAAGGCTTACTAATTCAGAAATGACAGATCTCCGGAAACTAGCGAAAGGACTTCCATGCCATTTTGCCTTAGGTATTACTCATTCCAAGTTTAGAGGGTAGGCTATCACTTTTTCTTAACTGCTCCTGCAGACCTGTTGTGTTGCTGAATTAATCTTTATGAAGGGAGAAATAGACACCATCAAGGGTTGGCGGCTGCCATATTGAAGCTTTGGGAGAAGAGTTTGGTTGCCAAAATTGCTATCAAACAGGGAATTCAAAATACAAATAACAAACTGATGGCTGAGGAACTAAAGGTACATAATTTATATAGATTCATTCTTATTCCTATTTGTTCTATATGTTTTCAGGTTTGTGTTTGATTTTATAAAAGGGAATTGTTAAAGGCAAACCAAAAATGGATATCCACACACCATTGTTAACAACAAATCATACTTTTTGGAAATACTCGGTGCAAACAAATTTGTTGTTGTATAAACTGATATTGTTAACAACAAACCAAATCTAAAATTAGAAAGTTTGTCATTTTTTTCTAACCGTGATATAGCCACTCATAAACTTTAGATCATGATAAACTTTAGATTAAAGGACTCTGAACCAATTCAGAGTAAGATTCCAAAATTTTTATTAAATAGAGCTAATCAATATAAAATAAATGGAGTTTTTTTATTAGTTAGATTCTCCTAATTTCAGTGAATTTTGCTTGAGTATTCACCATTGAGAGTGTTTTTGGGATGTTGCTAATCAAAGTGACCCAAAGAAAAAAGGAAATAAATGATGAGTTCTTGCTTCTCTAAATTATGATATATGTGCGTTATAGTTTTGATCTATATGTGAAGTTGCCCAAATTTATTTTATAAAGACAAATGGTTGTTGAAGTGTTTGTTCATTGAGTTTAGCTTTTTTAATAATCAAGGTCTGATACAGGAATGAAAATTCTGATCTCAGCATTCATGCTTTAACTAAGGCCTTTTGTTATGCTATATTATCCTTTGAAAATTTCTGAAAGATAAGAAGATTATATACATCTTATTGCACTTCTTTGTCGATTAACATTTATTGTGCATGCACATACTGCATAAACAAATCAATGAATCATTATAGAATGCGAGAAGGTTTCGGCCGAGAGCGAGAGGGAATCGGGGAGGTTTTCAGCGCTGATGTGCGGCTTATGGTTTGCCCGTAGAAAAATTTGGAACTAATTTTAGATGAGGATTTTAAGTTATGTTGGTGTGCGGATAGCCGTTTTTTGGTTTGCCCGTAAAAAATTGGAACTAATTTTAGATGAGAATTTTAAGTTATGTTGGTGTGCGGATAGCCATTTTTGGTTTGCCTTTAACAATTCCCTTTCTAAAATTGTCTTTTCGAAGCCAATACTTAAGGTTGTTTCTGAATTCTCAGTCAGCTAGTTCACTTTAGTAAGAAGTAAGAACCAATATTTTATTCAGAACTTGAACATGGTTACTTTTAGATTTTCTCCCTGAAATCTTATTAAGCGTGATATAAGGGTTCAAGTCTTCAAAAAATATTATGTGGATATGGCAACCTACATGTAATAAAGTCTATGTGGATAGGTATACACATGAACATGCAAATCGACAAATATCTTTTTAGTTTTTGTTTGGATGGAAATGCACCTCATTAACTTAAACTAATCAACACCATGCTAGTACAGAAAATAACAGTTCGCACGTTCACACATACGTCCATAGTGATGAAATAAGGTCACTCGTGCTTGCAAGACAATAAATACATATCTTTGTACTTTTTTGAATTTAATGCACCATTTATTTACTCTGGTGAACCCAAGCACATGCAAATACCAGAATGAAGAAATTCAAATATTTATACATGCTGTTGAAAGTGGCAGTACCTGGAGGAGGAGGCAGCTCACATAAGCGTAGTGAAGTTTGTTCACGTGGAAAAAGTGAAATTTGAAGCTAAAATATTTTATTACTTCATACATTTACATACATTACTAGTATTTTGTACACATATAGGAGGGAGGTGTTGGCAACAAAATTGTCACCAATTCTTCACACTCAGCGAACACTCTAGGGGATTAAGAGAACGGGATCGAGAACCGCAAACAACCGCTTACTAACCCGCGAGACGAGGCGAACAGAGCACAGAAAAGCGGATGCCGCTAGCAGCGGCGGACACCAGATTGGCCTGCAACGGCAAATGCCTCTCTTGCTGCGAGTTTTTATATTTAACAAGGATCTGTTACAAGCTATTACACGAATGCTGGAAAATAGAAGGCAACCGAGTGACAGGAACTTATGACCGCACCTACAACATGGTAGCTTCTGGCCCAAGTTCTGTGTCCCCTCCAAGTACCCCTGACCCTCTATTTATATTGGAGGGTAGGCTGTTTGGCAGGTGGGAAGCATTTAATGCTATATTAAATGCCCGCCGCTCGAGAGAACCGAAGCATCAGTTGCGGAAGAGAAGAAAGATGGTTCGCGGGCACGTCAGGCCGTGACCACGCGCACCTGCTTGCCGAAAGGGTCCAGGCGGGTTCTGGAGACTACCCGCCACGACTCCTCTGGGAGGCTGACACTGTTGACGGGAGGGCGCGGGCTCTTCTGCGGTCAATCCTACCCACGCCCCTGCTGAGATCTTGGAAAGAGTCCACGGGCACTCTGTGAGTGTCCGCCCGGGACCTGCTGAGGGCGCACTTCTCTGGGATCCTCCCGCGAACACGCCTAGGAATCCGGCGGGGTGGACGCTTATCGAGGCCGCATGATTTGGGTTAACAGGATCCCCACACTTTTTTGAGTCAGTGCGGGCTCCGAAAAAGTACACAGGTAACCACAAAGACTGCAACTCGATTTTTGCGCTGTTGAAAACTATAAATAGGTCTGAAAACGAACTCATTGGCTACCCCACCGAAATTCCTTATGCTCGCGACCTCTCTTGCTGGTATGGCTGGACTCGATAGGTCAGTTCTTGTTGCTTTGGAGGCGCAGAAGTCGTTGTGGCGGGCTCGGAGGTGCAGTCGCGTAAAGGCTCAAAGAGGACCGCAGCAAAGAGGCCGCCCCCAACCCCTGGCGGTAATGTGCGCGCGGGAGGCAGAGCGGCTGGAGAAGAATTGCTTAGAGTCATCCTCGATCCGCAGTGTGGCCTGATCATCTTCGACGCCGAAGGGAAAGAGCGGATAATGGAGAAGAGCTCCTTCTTGAAGGTGACTGGCTCGAGTCCGGCGGGACCTCTTCTGACCTGTGAGACTTCTGAGAAGGTGCCCGCCCTAAAGGCGGCGCCGGGGAGACGTCGTTGAGAACAATCATTCGCGGAGGCTCAGTTGCGGATCAGCGGCTTGAAGAGGATGCGTCGCGAGCCTCTGCAATAAAAGAAAAACGGCGCGTACCTGATCTGAAGCCGCCACCCAAAAGGGTTCGTCGGGGTTCCCGCAAGGCAATGGTGCTGAGAATCCGAACTTGGGACCCCGAGAAGGATTCGTTCCGTCCCCGGGCGCCTTGGAGGCGATGGAGCAAATGCACGACTTCGTCGACAGCTTGGTAGGTGGGCACAGAGTTTCCGCCGATCGCCCACGACTTTCCCTGGCTCTCCCTAGCGCTCCTCCCGACGGGAATCGATTATCATTCCCCTGCTCAAAGGGGCGAAGCCCGGAGAGCGGCCGCAGACACATGCGCAGATGCATGAAATGCGCAGGTGGGGAGAGGCTTCACAAAAGGCCTACCTCTAGTGGGTGGATCCCGAGCTAGCCAAGCGTCCGCTGTTCAGTTCGGCGAGAATATCTGGACCGTTGCGGATAGACTTCGACGCCTTTGAGTCTACAGAGAGCGGACCTTTAGTGACCGTCGACACAGGGCCCCTGGCCATCTTGGCCGAAGTGTTCGGCGATGAAGGATCGGATTCTGGGGGCGTGCCCGCTTCTGAGGCACGAGGTATTGTTTCCTTTATAAATAATTTGTGGAAAAATAAACAAGTTTTCATCCTTACTGTGTGCGCTTATCGCTGCAGGTGCCGATTTGTCTACTTTTGAGTTCCGAAATGAATTGGTGGTTTTCCGGGAGGTCGTCGCGGGTATGCAGAGGCGGATGCTGGAGCTGGAGGCGGAGATCGCCACGCTGAAGGGACGTGCCTTTTGATAGGATAGGAGGTCCGCGCGGGTTGCCGCGCAGATACTATTTGTAATTTTGCTTTGATTCAACATTACTTAATGAATGCCTTGCAGATTCTGTGTCCTTGTACTGTATTTTCTGATGTTGTTCCTTTTGCATTTGGCGAACTCATTCTGTATGCGCTTACGCTGTTTTCGAAGAGAGATCGTGAGGGCCGTGAACGAACTTCTGCCGAGGAGGGCGCGCTCTCCCCCTTCGACCCTCAGAGTGGGAAATCTATAAATAGAGATGACCACCCGCCCTCTCTTTCCACACGTTAGTGAGTATGCAATTGCTGAAAAGATGGCGCGAGCTCCCTCTGCTCTTCCTGAGTGCGCGGTTACCTTCTTGAGCGGCGAACTCCCTCCCCTTGCGCTTATTGATGTCGATTTGGAGGAGTTTTTGACGAGATACCCGCTGGCCGACGGGTACTCGGGGCGGATACCCAGGAGGGGCGAGAGAGTGAATATTGTGTTCGTGGATGAACTGGTGGTGCCGTTCGGCCACTTTGACGCGGGATGGACCTTCCCCATCTTCCCCGAGATGGTGGAAGTGCTGAATTTCTTCGGAGTGGTGCCCGCTCAACTAATCCTGGACTCCATCGCCTGCCTGCTGGCCTACATGACCTACCTGAGGACGCAGCAGATCCGCTTTACCCTGGAGGTGTTCCTCCATCTGTTCCATCCGCGGCCTCTCGAGTGCAGCAGGTTCATCTTTGGTTCCCCCGGATGTAGGTACTAAGCCTGTCGGAGGCGACACCAGACTGGCGGACGCAATTCGCTGTCTTTCAAGGGGACTTTGGCGGGCTCAGCCCGGTCCCGGACTTGTGCGGGGAGGAGACCTTCCAGTCCCTGGAGCTGTCGGTGGTGGGCGCTTTCTGAAGGGAGAGTGCCTGGCCGTCGCGCACTATGTTCACCGCGTGCGGGAGGTGCATGATCTGCGCATCCAAAAATGTAAGTATGAAAAATAGGCACCCGCATACCTGTGTGTACTTGTGCTGATCCTCCTTGTTTTGCAGTTGTTCTGATGGTGCCAGTCTTCATGCCCTACAGACCACCGGGCACCGTCCCTGGATCTGCACATGGTGGTGGGCACCAACGGGGGAGGGACCGACCTTCCCGCAAGAATGCGAGGGCGTCCTCTCCCCTTCCGGCTTCGTTGGAGGGGATTCGCGACGAGGACGGGAACCTGTTGATTCTCAGCGATCCTGGGTCCGTCATGCTCAGTACCGGGCTCCCTTCGTGGAAAGAATCGGCGCGTGCTCTTCCCTACGCGCTTGACATATCCGGCGCGGTCTGCGACTTCGAGGACCGCCAAAAAATTGACCGCATTCCTCTGCGCGACCTCCCTGCGAGGTCTGTGACAGCGAACCCGAGGTCGCTGACTTACAACAGTGCCGCCTCGAACGCACTTGAAGACGTCCTGGGGGTGAATTCTCATCTGCAGGCAAAGTTACAGGTATCAACAAATTTATAACTTAAAGTTGGCCCTTACCCGCATGCGGCTTCTAACCCGTTGCTGCTTCTGATGCAGGCTCACGCTACTGTACTTAACCCAAGGTTCCGACGACGCGCACTCGAGATTGGCGAATTCTCCGCCTAGGAGACCCTCAACCTGCTGAGGGAAAGAGGCTCCTTGAGGCCGAATACGTGGATATCAGTTATGAGATGCTGTATGCTGCTGGGGTGCCCGCGTCGCCTGATCCGGAAGACCGCGAGAACGGTGAGGATGATGGGAGCGAAGAAACCGGAGGCGAATAAACTTCGTATTTTATTCTTTTTGATCAGGTGACTGTCACGGTTCATCTGTCCGCGACACCTTGACTTTTTGATGAATGAGATACTCGTTTCTTGTTCGCCCTTGTGTTCCTGCATGTTATTCGAATGGGTGATGAGACGTATTCGGAATTCGCGGCATACCTTTCTTCCGCACGGGTGAAGTGTAATTGTTCCGGACACCTGTCACCTAGATAGCAATCAACGAAAGGGCATCTCCACGGATTACCGAATTTTAGATTAGAGATGCGGTTAACTTTCCTGGGCGCCCGCCTACTGAAGCGACACTACTCGTCAAGTGCCCGCCCATTTAAGATAGAAAACCGAGGTGGCACTACTCGCCGAGTGACCGCCTATTTAAGGTAGAAGACCAATGCGACACTATTCGCCGAGTGCAAGCCTATTTAAAGTAGAAGACCAAGACGACACTATTTGCCAAGTGCCCGCCTATTTAAAATAGAAGACCAAGGCAACACTATTCGCCGAGTGCCCACCTATTTAAAATAGAAGACCAAAGCGACACTATTCGCCGAGTGCCCACCTATTTAAAATAGAAGACCAAGACGACACTATTCGTCGAGTGCCCGCCTATTTAAAATAGAAGACCAAGACGACACTATTCGCCGAGTGCCCGCCTATTTAAAATAGAAGACCAAAGTGGAACTATTCGCCGAGTGCCCACCTATTTAAAATAGAAGACCAATGCGCCACCATTCGCCGAGTGCCCTCCTATTTAAAAATGAAGACAAAGGCGCCACTATTCTCCGAGTACCCGCCTATTTAAAATAGAAAACCAATGCGACACTATTCATCGAATGCCCACCTATTTAAAATAGAAGACCAATGCGGCACTATTCGCCTCTTCTGAGAGGTATGCCCTCTTGGACCCAAAGTAACGTCTGTGAAGACACGTATGGTGCTCTTCACAAGCCTCGTGTTTACTTGCTCGGAGATGTTGATTTTCACAACTTTTATGGGCGATGATACAATGCCCGCGGGGCTTCCCTCCGCCGGGGTCGTCCAGTGGGGTTATTGGTGTCCGAGGACAGAGTGCTCCTCCGAAAGGACGTCCCGAGGGGGCTATGACTCCTGCTTCTCATATCAAGGGGTTCATTGTCAGAGGTTACGACGACCAATTGGGCTTATGGTATCCGTAGGATTTCTCCTCCGCAATTAGTGTCTGAATACACTCTTGGGAGATGAAGCACCTGTGGTTCGGAGCGTGTCCTCAGAGAGGTACCTGTAACGGTAACAACGTCTCTGTTGACGCATGGTCGACTATCACGTTCCTAACCTGCCACGTATGTCAATCACGAATTATTCCTGCGAAGGCAATTGTTGTGGTCTTAGGGTGGAGAAGGTAGCCCGCGCCTGCGGAGATAGTCGGTACCCCGAAGACCTCTGCTCAAGACGTTCGGATTCGTACGAGGGGGTTCAAGTGCGGTTCGGTGACTGCCCAGGGAGAGTATTCGCGAATTGAGAGTTTCGCCTGACCACCTGTCAGATTTATAATGAACAATTCTCAATTTACTTTCGAAACTGTCATGTCGCTTTACGCAAGGATTCACGGGTTATGTCTAACATAGAAAAAAGAAAAAGTTGGCATCTCATTTGAAGATTGCAATAAGATATTTAGGCAACATAAAAATATAGAGAAAGTTCAAAAAACAATCTAGACATCAAGATTAAGTGCCACCTGGGGGTTTTTCTCACCGCCCCTTGTTAAAGAGGCAGGTCCTTTTTGGCGACACTCCCCACTCGGGGGGGGGGGGGGGAGTATACTTATCGACCGAATTCACCAATCGAATGTAACATTCTCGAGCGGTGTTGGGGTCGCTCCGGACCCTGAACTGTTTTCCCCCCCAGCGAGAACTTGAGAACTTGGTGGTACGTTGATGCTATGGCTTGGAAGTCATCCATGAGGGGCTTCCCGAAGATTGTGGTGTAGCTGCTCGGAGCATCAATCACCAGAAATGATTCCGGCTGAGCCACCTCGCACATGACTACTGTGAGGTCGACTCTTCCTCCACTTCCTTCTTTCACCTGCAAAGCCATACAGAGGTCCGTCACAGGCTTTCAAGGCCTTGTCAGACTTCGTGGCATCGTAAGCGGGATTGAAGAGGACGTTCACTGAGCTGCCCGTGTCGATGAGGATTCGGGTCACTGTATAATCATCTAGGATTGCCTTGATCACTACTGCATCATGGAATGGATTGGTGGTTCGAGGCAGGTCCTCCTTTTTGAAAGTGACTATTCCCCGGAGCGGCGAGTGAGGGAGGTTGAGACGGAGGCATTTGAAGCTTACCTTACGGGAGGATTCTGATCCCACTCCGCCGTGAATGTAATTAATGTTCCCCAACCGTCCGACTCCCTCGACCTCCACGCACTCATCCTCTTCGCTTTCCTGGCCGCTGTCGCTGCCTTGTTCTATGTTGCCGCACCTTTGGATACTCGTGTCAGCTTCATCTTTTTCTTTTCCCTTTCCCTTTGTCGTGTCGGCCTCCTTGGTGCTGCCCTGGAGCAGATACTTCAGCTTTCCTTCCCTAAGCAGCTTCTCTACCAAGTCTTGGAGGACCCGACAATTCTCAGTGACATGCCCAACGTCCCGGTGGAACTTACAGTAGAGGCCTTGGTTCTTACCTCCAAACCCTGCTCTCAGGGGTATCAGGGGCTTGAAGTTCGGCTGCTTCTGGAGGATCTCCACCACCTCATCCATCAAGATTTCGACGGTGTACTGTTCCTGAGCACTGTCCCATTGGTCGGGAGAGGCTGTCAGGAGGAGGGGAGGATGGTTGATGTTATTCTGCTAGGGGTGCGGAGGCTGCATCTGCTGGAAGTGGCGGGGGCGATGCTGTGGCCGCTGCTGGAAGCTCTTCCCTCGATAAGCTGGAGGATGAAAGTTTCGATAAGGCTTGTCGATTTGCTGGGTTGCTAGTTGGGGGCGGCTGGAGGAATTCTGACGACAACGATATCCCAAATCGGAGAGGTTCGCTACAAAATCTTCGTTGTTGCGCTCTCCCTCAATGAAGTGGTTTGCTCGCTCAATGAGTTCGTTGTACGTCTTTGGCTTTCTGACACTGATCTCCAATTTGAAGAGTCCGGGCCTCAAGCCGTTAGTGAAGGCCACCCTGCACCTGAGGATCCATGTCGGAACCTCCATTATCAGTGCTTGGAAGTGGTCCAGATACTGCCCCAAAGTTTCCTTCGGGCCTTGCCTTATCTGAAACAGAGCGTCCAAGTCCGCCTTTCTTTTCTTCGAAGTGGTGAACCTCTGCAGGAACTCCCTTCGGAGCTCCCTAAAAGAACAGATCGAGCCGGGCGAGAGGCTATAGAACCATTCTCCCACCTTCCCATCGAACGTGGTTGCTAATAACTTGCAGCGGAGCGCCTCAGAGAGTGGCTGGAGGGACACTGAGGCGTCAAAAACTTGAAGGTGGTAGGTGGGGTCTTCTTTTCCCGAGAAGCGGGTGAGCCGGGGCTCTCTGAATCCATGAGGAGCGGTCTCCTCTGCGATGACGATGGTGAACAACGAATAACTCTCCGTTCCATCCTCATGCTCTGGTTTTTCGAAATTCAAAGCCCTTCCTCGGTACTCGGCTGCGGCTTCTCTAAAGAACTGCTGGCAAGCAAGCGCTTCCTCGCCGCGCGGTTGCGGTGGGGGCGGATACTCCGACGGAGGTGGCAGCACGTTGGGCGTCGCGGTCTCCTGCGAATGTTCCATGGTCTGAGCGTGCTCGCTCTGGTTGACCATCTGGGTCAACAAGCCGAGCAGGTGGTTGAACTCCCCAAGAGTGACCGACGCGTCATCGCGGGAGTCGCCCGCCTGCTGGAGTCGCGTGTTCGAACTGTTGGAACCAAAGTTGTCATCAACTCTCCACACTCAGCGAACACTCTGGGGGATTAAGAGAACAGGATCGAGAACCGCAAGCGGCGGACACCAGATTGACACGCAGCGGCGAATGCCTATCTTGCCGCGGGCTTTTTATATTCAACAATGATCTGTTACAACTATTACAAGAATGCTGGAAAATAGAAGGCAACCGAGTGACAGAAACTTGTGACCGCACCTACAACAGGGTAGCTTCTGCCCAAGTTCTGTGTCCCCTCCAAGCACCCTTGACCCTCTATTTATACTGGAGGGTAAGCTGTTTGGCTGGTGGGAAGCATTTAATGCTATATTAAATGCTCCACCGCTCGAGAAAACCGAAGCGTCAGTTGCGGAAGAGAAGAAAGAGGGCGCGTGGGCACGTCAGGCCATGACCGCGCACACCTGCTTGCCGAAAGGGGTCCAGGCGGGTTCTGGAGAGTACCCGCCGCGACTCCTCTGGGAGGCTGACACTGTTGACGGGAGGGCGCAGGCTCTTCTGCAGTCAATCCTACCCACGCCCCTGCTGGGATCTTGGAAAGAGTCCGCGGGCACAATGTGAGAGTCCTCCCGGGACCTGCTGAGGGTGCAATTCTCTGGAATTCGCCTGCGGACACGCCTGTGAATCCGGCGGGGTGGACGCTGACCGAGGCCGCATGATTTGGGTTAACAGGAGTGATATCTTAACTCCAAGTCAAGATATGAGACTAATCTATCCATGGGAAGACTCTTTTAATGGGCCATGAAAGTAGGTCTTTACATGAGTTTTTTCATAGTTCTTCTACACTCCCCTGCAAGTTGGAGCATGCAGATTGTAAGCGGTATGATTGGAAACAAACTGTCGATATAGGGGGCGTGTTAAGGCTTTGGTGAGGATATCAGAGATTTGCTCTGCAGCGGGTATATGTCGCAGATCAATTTTGTGAAGTTAAAATTTTCCCAAATGAAATTGCAATCAACTTCGATATGCTTAGTACGTTTATGAAAATTTGGATTCTCGGCGATATGAATGATAACTTGACTATCGCAATAGAGGATGGTCGGACAGGGGAGCTTAACACCAAGATCACTAAGTAGACTTTCCAAGCATGTGAGTGTAGAAACAGCTGACGCTATCGAATGATATTTAGCATTCACAGAGGAGCGTGCTGTAACACCCTACCTGTACAAACAATATAACACAGGTCCGACTGAGACCCTATGACATATTGAACACACAAGCTAGACGTTTTTAAGATGATAAACAGAAAGAGAGATTGTTCAGAGTAAAGATAAACACACTAACAGAAGCTTTGATTAAAAACCATGAATGTCCACAATAACACTAGGAATGAAAACATATACAAGGTTCCGGCCTTATGACCTTACATTGCATCCAAGTGTATCAGTACAAAAGTGCTAAACAAACATCAACACACATGCCGACAATATATGTAAAGAAATAAAGAGTTTGGCCTTCGAGGGTCGACTCAACATTGGACTTCAGCCCATTATTTTTCGCTTGGCTCGCCAAGACCTGTACCATACATAAATAAGAGGTAAACGAGGGTCAGCTATGAGCTGACCACAAACCGCGTAACGATCCCAACTCCCGACCATTCTAGCCGGCTTCCAGGGGGGGGTATCACTCACCTGCAAGCAAGCCGTATCATGCAGTATGTAATAAACAAGAAAGTGTGACTACTCTACACAAGGTGAGGTTTCAAGCACAATCAATTCATCTAGGTTGAGCATGTAAATAAAGGGAACCTAGTTATGCAATTTATGATGATCAGGTTCGCCCGTAAACTTACCCAACCGCCTAAGCAAACACGCACGAGGCTAACATATCATCACAACAACTCTAACGCGGGTACTCATGACAACGCATTTCATGCACACAAGACATGCAATAGGTGTATACTCTCACGAGCACTACCACCAAGCTAAGTTACGTGAACTTAAATAACAATTGAGATTTTTGCCGGTCAAGGCGTGTAAGCCTATCGCAGCCCCTACCATGATCGCACAACATCCAAGAGGTATCCCTCACACTGAACCGCATGAGACGGGTTCAGTTCGGCCTTTGCTCGTGCTCAATTCACTGTGTAATCCTCGCGATGCGGGTGCAACTTCCCCTCAGTCCGAGAACAAGTTAACATAAACAATGCTAATTCACTATGCTACTGTTATGGGCCTCGAGATGGGTTTTGTACCCCGGGACCTTCCACAACAGGGCCGCGACCCACACACCCCAACCTGCCGCGCTGAGAGCACGTGCGGAGAGAGGTTGAGGTGGATGGGCCGCGACCCTGTTATGTGGCTCGACCGACGGGGAAGGCCCGTGAATGAGCGGCCCATAACAACTACGCACCCCATCCGCACAAGGGATCAAGGGCTTCGCACACACTATCGACGTAGGAGGTCAAAGTCAACTCCAATACAATTGGTGGTGAAGGTTTGCTTTCAACGACAACACAACCATGTGGCTTTCGCTCGGTACTCCGAGAGCTCCCTTAATCCCAAGCCCCGTAACACGATGATGCATTTCACAGAGTCATTCTCCGGCACGCATACTAGACTTAACTTAAATGCAACGTCAAATCAAACATCACCGATTCGGGCCTACGACCACGGGTAGGCTTCACACACAATGCCTAAATTCGCACGTCTACCAGATTTCTACATGCAAAATATGTCGGGGACAGACACTATCGATCCGGGGTTCCAAATAACCAAAGGAGGTCCTACCCTCCACTAATTAGTGGAGGAGACTCTTCCTATGCAAGCATATCAAAATATGAAAGGACCAAACACATCCTAAGATCGGGGAGGAGGATCGTTACCCTTGACGTTCTCTTTGGCGCCATGAATCGAAGATTGAATCAGATGGAAATGTTCGCAACGGGTTCCTCTCCGTGGATCCGGACTCGGCTCGCGATTTGGAGTTTCGAAGGTCCTCCAATGGCTAAATCTCCTTCCTTTTTGCCCTCCTTGGCTCTCCTCTTTCTCTCACCTGGAGAGAGAAATTCAAGATTAGAATGAGCTTAAACTCTATCCTCAGCCGACCTAGTAGGTTCTGGAACAAGTCCCAGCCCTTAGATCCAAAGCCCAAGTGCAATTGACGGCCACGATCTCAGATTAATGTTGCGCCGCGGTAGCAACGTTAACTCTTCTCGTCGACACGCTATCTCTTCCCGGCGACATGGCAAGAGAGAACTCTTCTCGTCGACATGGCAAGAGTGCTACCGCCAGCAGTACCCCTACCGCGCAGCGTTAACTCTTCTCGTCGACAAGCTAACTTATCCTGTCGACGTGATACCTCATTTTGTCGACATGGCAAGAGAGCTATCGCCAGTGGTAACCCTACCGCGCGGCGTTAGCGTTCTGCTACCAGTTTTTGGCTATTGAGTCCTTAGCATTGGGAAATGGAGTGTTACACGTGCCACCACCGTCTAATATGTGCAATAACAACTCATAGACCGACGATCATCGAGGGAGCCCATATAATCAGCTTCGGAATAACCAATTAATGATAGCGAAGGGGATGGATTATACACAAGCCTTTGTCCTAGAGCATTCTTCAGATACTGAAGGATCAGCTCGACAGACTGAAGGTGGGAATCCAAGGAGTATGCATGAAGCGGCTGACCACAGCAACAACAAATGAGATATCGGGCCGTGTGACAGTTAAATAGATAAATTTGTTAACAAGGCGACGATAGTACTCCAAATTAAGGAGAAAAGATCTGAGTCGTATGAGTGCGCACAGAGATTGTGGTTGACATCCATTGGTCTGTCATCAGGCTTGCAACCTGAGTAGTTTGCATTGTGAAGAAGATCGAGACAGTACTTTCATTGAGACAAAACGAGTCCATCGGGCCGACGAGCTACCTCAATACCCAAGAAGTTTCTGTGGCAGCCAAATCTTTGGTCTGAAAGTGTGAGACCAAGTTCTTCTTGATCATAGATATACCGTTTAGATCATCACTCGTGATGAGAATATCGTCAACATACATAAGAAATATCACCACACCTGCTGAGCGACTACAAATAAATAAAGAAAAGTTTGTTGAGCTCCGAGGGAAGCCAAGTCCCGAATGACCTGACTGAACTTGTCAAACCAAGTCCGAGGGGACTGTTTGAGACCATAGATATATTTCTTGAGGTGACAGAAAAGAGACTCCCCCGTGATCTCATAATCAGGAGTTGATGCATGTTGACAGTCTCTACTAGATTATCATTTAGCACTGCATTCTTGACATCAAGTTGATTGAACTGCCAATGACGATGGATGACCAAGGAGATCAATATTCAATACACGTACCATATTCAGCTTAGCGACTGGAGAGAACGTTTCTTCATAGTCAAGGCCATATTCTTGAGTAAAATCGCGAGCCACAAGATGGTTTAAGACGCTCAATTGTCCCATCAGGACGATGCTTCACACTAAAGACTCATTTACATCCCACACGAGATTGTCCAGGAGGAAGGGAGACAAAGTTCCAAGTCTGATTGGCCCAGAGGGCAGCATCCATCGTGACCCGCCACCTCGGATTCTGGAGAGCTTCCTGCACAGAAGAGGGAGTGGAAATACACGAAAAGGAAGCAAAAAACCTGTGAAGGTTAGGAGATAAACGGTGAAAGGAAAATAATGAAAGAGAGGGTGAGCTGTAGAGGGGACAACATCTTGGGTAGGTGTCGAAGTCGGATGAGCTGTCCATGGAGCATCATTAGTAGAGGGAAATTGCCTCAGAGCATCAGATCGTGGACAATGGTGAGTGTACACATGGAGAGGGGGATGAGGAGGTGGGGTTGGGAGTAAAGGAGGTGGTGTTGAGAGCAGGGGAGGTGGTGTTGGGAGCAAGAGAGGTGTTGGGTGGTGGATATGGACGTTAGGATGCGTGATAACATGTGGAGAGGTATCTTGAGGAGTTGAGGGGTAGAATGCTTTATCCTCGAGGAAGGTGACATCAATGGATGAGACAATTTTCCCGTCAGTGGGAGTAACACACAGCCCTTGATGTAAACCAAAAATAGGGCTTCGATATTTAAATAATAAATTTGAGAGCATTTTAAAATTGTGCGGCGCAAACAAGATTTCACGAATAAAACATGCGATATTCACTCTAGGGTTCGCAGACGCGCCTAAGAGCTAACAAACGGACATATGCTGAATATGATTTAACGCTCCACAAGAATGAGATTAAAAAAATGAAATTACGAGAATATTTCAAATTGACGACAAACATGCATTATAATAATTAGTGGCAAGCTCTGAAATATTAAACACCAAATAAAATTAAGATAAGATTAGATTAACATGATTAGAGCAAGTAGAGAGAAGGGTATACCATAGCCTCACAAATGCAACGAAGAATGTAGGGTTTTCTGGATTCTGGAGGAAAAGATCGGAAGGCCTCAGGACAAACAGAGCTGACTGGAATGCCAGACCCGGGTGAGGAAGAGGGAAAATGGGTCAGAATGAAGGAAGATTGGATCGACAGAGCCTAGAGGAGTCTTGGCTTCAATAGAGAAGAGGAGATCGAGGGTGACTGGTCGGTGATAGGAGATTCCGACTCCAACGACGAGTGCGTCGATTCCACCAGAAGGCGATTGAGGAGGTGCTAGGAACAGGAAGGGATCCAGGTAGTAGTATCGAGGACTGGAGGTGACCGAACCGATGTAGGACTCGCCGAATCTTTTGGGAAATGCCAAAAGGAGAAGTCACCTGACCTTGGAGGAGGCTCCGACGGTGGTCGCGACGTGGGGAGTCTGATCAGCGGGTGGCTGGAGTCGTGGTTTCGGAAACTGTGATGGACAGTACCAGACAGAGGAGCGGTTCCTCTATCGGTTCTGTTCCAGTCTGCCATAAATGAGGAGGGCTATTTCTTATATAGGAAATAACTGGGTAAGGTTTTCTGGTTAGAAATCAATTTTTTGATTTCTTACTTATAGGAATAGGAATGAATTAAATAAGATATTTATGTAGGGAATCTAAATCATCTTTTTTCAAATACTTCCTAAAAATCAAAGATATGATATTTTATTTTTGATTTCTTACTTACCAGAATGAGTGAATTAAATGAGATATTCATGTAGGGATTCTAAATCATCCTTTTTCAAATACTTCCTAAAAATTAAAGATGGTATTTTATTTTTATAATTTTAGGGTTATTTAATCTGTATAAAATATTTGTTTTAATTTTTAATTTCATTACTTGCCTTAATTACCATATTCCCTAATTTGACGAACCTTTGCATTCATGATCTTATTGGTCGGTCACATCAATAAGTCGTCACAACGGGCACGAACGATACGATACAAAATAAGTAGTACATGTGCGATAAGTAAATAAACGTGCGTGAAGACATGCGTTACACAAATGAAAATATGTGAAATAAAAATATAATAAGGATGCGGCACTAGATGCATTAGCCCTTCTGTGTATGGGAGTACCCAACAATGAAGATGGACAAAGAAGATATACCCGAAAACACGAGGAGACAGGGAGATGCGAGATGTGGAGGGGAACAAGATGGGAAGGGAGTAGCAAAGTTTAAGATGGTCGAAGACATGTGATTAATTAAATAACACGCGGTGGTAATAACAAAGTTCCAATAATTACTGTGAATTTGCATTTGAAACATAAGAGAGCAGACAACCTCAAGGTGGTGGCGGTTCTTCTGCTCGGCCACACTGTTTTGTTGTGAGGTATATGGACATGACGTTTGGTAGTTAGATAATACCAAAGTTATTGCAAGTTTCCTGAAATTCGTGACTGCTATTATCTCAAACATTATTGGTCCGATGAATTTTAATGGAGCTTGAAAATCAAGTGCAAGTTTCTGATATGAACAAGCGAAAACAATACAGTAATTCAGAGCGATCACTCAGTAAATACACCCATGTCATTTGAGAATTATCATCAATGTAAGTGAGAGTAACGATATCTAGACAAACTCGTAGTTTTATACGGGCCTCAAATGCCCGAATGAACTAAAGTAAATGGAGCAGAGCTCCTAGTACAATTAGGGGAAAAGGTAGAACAATGTTGTTTTTCGTAAATACAAGATTCATATGTAAATTCAGAAAACGTAAAATCAGGATGGGTTTTTTGGAGTATAGGAAGAGGGGCACGACCAAGGCACCGATACCAATCAACAGAAGTAACAAAGGATAATGCTGACGTGGGAAGGTCCAGAGTGTAATGCCCATTTGACAGTCGACCTTTACCAATGATACTTTACGTCCGTCGATCCTGCACCACAAAGGAAGAAGAGGTAAAAGTGACGAAGCAGTCATGATCATGAGTAAGTCGACTGATTAAGAAAAGATTAAATTGTAAGTCAGAGACATGAAGTACAAAACATAGAGGAATGGATGGAGTCAGAGGAACATCTCTAGATCCGCAAACAAGGGTGGTAGGCAATATTGATAAGTTTGGGAGTAGCAGTATCCGTGTACCGAGAGGATTTTTGGGGAGTAATGTGATTTGTGGCCATATAATCCACTATCCAGGAGGAGCTATGAGAAAAAAAACAAGATATACCTTCATTGGAGGAGGATGCAACGAAGCTAATGGTATGAGTAATTAGCCCCTGCAGTTGTTGGAGGTTCTCCCACAGGGTGTCAATTTCAATGCGGGATCTGCTGGGAGCATCCACTGCTGGAGAGGCATGGGGAGGGAACGGCTGTGGGAACACATGTTTCCGATAACAGTTAACTTCAGTATGATTGACCCTACCACAGTGGGGACACAAATGAGTGCTCTGTCCCCTGAAGCGGGTGCGGCCATCATGCCCACAGTTGCGAGACCCATTACAACCGCCACGAGACTCAGTGGATGGAGGTAGAGCTTCAACAGAGTGATGAAGCAAAGCATGAGAGGGAGTCAAGAACCTCAGTGGGCGGAGTCATCTTCAGAATCATCGAGCAAATATCATAGAGAGTGGGAATAATGGGAGAGGTTAAAAGATGTTAGCCCGGACACTACATAGGTGGGGTGGTAACCGTGCCATCATCAGCACGATACCAACAACTTCCTTATGAGCCCACTGGGCAGCAAAATCCAAAGTCGGCGATTGGCGTTGAATCCAAGTCTCGACGAGAGTCTTGTACTGGGCCACGAATGAGGTCAGGTCATCGTCTGAACCTTGTTCAACGGTCTGAAGGTCTCTATAGAGATCGAACAAGTGTTGAAGGTTATTTTATCCCGAGTAGAGAGACTTTAGTTCATCCCACATGACCTTGACAGTTTCGTGGTGCATATCCATGCGATAAGGCTCACTATCCATGGAGTTTAGAATCCATAACTGTACGCGATCATCATCTCGGAGTCATTGCTCAGTAGGCTCAACAGAGGTATCGCGAGTCAAATGATGAAGAAGATAAAAAGGGTCTGGAGGACTTGATGCACCGAGTGGACCAACTTAACAAATTTTTCTTCCCAGTGAGGGAGATAGTGGTAATATGCAGCTCGTCGTGGACTTCAGTGATAGGAGCCAGAGTAAGCTGGAAGAGTAGAGAAGGCAGAGGTAACATTCGTCCCCATGTTAGCAGGGAGAGCTAGGAGGAAGGAGTCGACGACCTTTATAAGTGATTATCGGCGAGCGCTGGAAACAGAGTATCGGCGAGCACAAGCTGCAGGGTCCAGCAATCGAAACGCTAGCATCGAAAGTAGTGGCTGGCAAGCTTATTTGTCGAGCTCGGGCAGTAGGTTCCAGTGAGCGTTGGTTCAGCAAGCTCCAGCGGCAGAGATGCACAAGCCTTGAGATCACGGGGCGAGTATGAGCAACAGCGAGGACATGAATCAAGTAGTTCGTGCACGAGCGGAGCCAACAAGCTCGAAATCAGGAAGGCCACGAGTACCGGGAGCTACGATTGCACCAGTAGTCCGTGTATGAGAGAAGTCAACAGATCGGTGAAAGGCCGAAGAAGCAGCGAGGCTTGCGGTTGGAAGGTGTAGCATATGCAGGTTGGAGAGGACTGCGAATACACCAGGCGTAAGAGGAATTGCGGGTGATTTGCAAGTGCACCAGGCGAGTCCGACGGAGGTGGAAGCGACGCCGCTCGCAGCAGAAGGTTGGAAGCTAGGTCGGCAAGTTCAATGGCTGGAGTGAACAACGAGTCCTGCAGGAAGCGGCGGTTCCTGCAGAGGAGAAAAGGGGCGAGACCAGCCGAGACAAACAACGAGGCTCTGCTACCATGTAGAAAAAGTGAAATTTGAAGCTCAAATATTTTATTACTTCATACATTCACGTACATTACAAGTATCTTGTACACACATATATATATATATATATAGGAGGGAGGAGTTATATCTTAACTCCAAGCCAAGATGTGAGACTAATCTATACATGAGAAGACTCTCCTAATTAGCCAAGAAAGTAGGTCTTTTACATGGGCTTAATCATAGTTCTTATGCAGTTCACAATACCGGTCCTTCGTTGACACCGTGGATACTTGATGATCACCGGTAAGGGAAACTGTTAGAGAAGAGATGTAAAAAGCCCATATGAAGAGCCCATTTAGGGGCCCATTGTGTAGCTTTTCTTTATTTCTTGTTTAGTCCCACATCTTGAGATTGGAGTGACTTGCCTCCTTCTCTTCCTATATATTTGTACTCATACATGTAATTATATATTCAAGAAGTATATGCAAGGTTTATACCATTTCTCTACATGGTATCAAAGCGAGGTTTACTTATTTTCTGAACCCCCCCCCCCCCCCCCCCCCCCCCCCCCCCCCCCCCATTCTCGCTGCCTTTGGTATCGTGCGGTCTCCAAATTTTAAGACCGCACCCCCCTCTCTTGCCACCTTCACTGCTCCCTCTTAAGCCGTGCTCAACCTCATTTTATAATCTTCTCCCAACTGACAAGTGGACCCCACCTCTCCCTGCTGTGGCGATCTCTACCAGCGATCTCTCCTAGTGATCTCCCCTGCTGTGGCGATCTATCCTAGCGATCTCCCCGCTGTGGCGATCTATCCTAGCGATCTCCCCGCTGTGGCGATCTGCTCCCTGCCTCCTAGCGATCTGCTAGCGATGCCCGCTGTGGCGATCTCCTAGCGATCTGCTCCCTGCCCGCCGCCCTTCCAGCGGTCTCTCACTGCACACATTTCTTTCAGCGGTCTCTCCTTGCACGCATCTCTTCCAGCGGTCTCTCCCTGCCGCCGCCCTTCCTAGCGATCTGCTCCCTGCACGCATTTCTTCCAGCGGTCTCTCCCTGCCGCTGCCCTTCCAGCGATCTGCTCCCTGCCCGCATCTCTCCCAGAGATCGCCGCTCCAACCCCAAAACTCCAGACCGCCGCTCCAGACCGCTGCTCTTGCGATCTCCCCAGATCGCCACCCCTCTGCTCTGCTGGTTACTCCCTGGTGCTTGTTTCTCCATGGCTCTGTCTCCTTCCTGGTCCTCAGGCTCGGTTGTGTCTATTTCTGGTGGTGGCCTCTCCTGCCTCCTTCATAGCTCTCCGTGGATTCTGGATTCCGGGGCCAGCCACCACATTACTTCGCAAGCACCTTCACAATACTTGGTCTCCGAACATCCTCCGTTCATTATTGTGGCAAATGGTGCTTCTACTCCTGTTGCTGGCTCTGCCGATCTCACTCTGTCACCCTCACTTACTCTTCGTTCGGTTCTTCATGTTCCGGGCTCCTCCTTCAATCTCTTATCTATTAGCTGTCTCACCCAAGATTTGGATTGTTGTGTCTCATTTACCTTTACTTCATGTATTGTGCAGGATCGACAGACGCGACGCATCATCTGCAAAGGGCATCTCTCGCATGGACTCTATCTCCTCGATACCTCTCCCACCGTTCTTCTCTCCTCTATCAGCACTATTGAGTGGCACCGCCGTCTTGGTCACGCTCCTCTACAAATACTCCGCAAAGCTCGTCCCGACGTCTCTCTCCATGAGTTTACCTGTGAATCGTGTATCTATGCCAAACATCATCGTTCTACGTTCACCCCCCATCCCACTCGAAGTGCTGCTCCTCTTGATTTGGTTCACTCTGATATTTGGGGTCCCTACAAATTCGCCAGTGTTTTTGGCTATCGTTACTTTGTTACCTTCGTTGATGACTACTCCCGGGTGACATGGTTGTACCTCCTTCGTGACCGCTCTGAGTTGCCTGGTGTTCTTCGGAACTTCATCATCGAAACTTGCACCCAATTTTCTACTACTCTTAAAACTCTCCGCACCGACAATGCCCACGAATATACTGGTCATACAGTCACTCACCTCTGTGCTGAGTTTGGGATAATTCATCAAACCTCTTGTCCATATACCCCCCAACAGAATGGCGTTGCTGAACGCAAGAATCATCACCTGCTTGAGGTCACCCGCTCTCTCATGCTCCAAATGAACGTCCCCAAACAATATTGGAATTTCGCGGTCTCTACCGCCTGCACCCTCATCAACCGCATGCCTTCTTCTCGTCTCAACTTTGCATCCCCCTTCAGTCTCCTTTTTCCTTCTACGACTTCGTTCTCCATCGCTCCTCGCGTGTTTGGCTGCGTATGCTACGCTCATCGCCTTGGTCTGTTCTCTGACAAACTTGCTCCACGTGCCACCAAATATATGTTTGTTGGTTACTCCCGGACTCAGAAGGGCTATCTCTGCTTCTCTCCCCAGGATCGCAAGCTTCTTACGACTGCTGATGTTACCTTCCTCGAAGATCAACCCTATTTTTCTCAACCAGCGGACTGTCCTCTTCCGTTGCCTCCTCTTCCGCGGCCTGTTATTCCGGTTACTTCACCCCTTCCTCTGCTCTCTCCAACGCCCGTTTCCTCCCCGCCCGTCTCCTCCATACCAGTCTCTCCCATCCCTCTTCTACCTCCATCCCAGAAACCACCTATCACTCGTGTGTACACTCGTCGTCCTCTGTCCTCCATTGCCCTACGGGAGGTGCCCTCCTCTGATGATGACTCGCGGCCTGCTGATCCGACTTCTTCCTCTACTGCACATCCAATGGCACACTCTGTCTCTCTTCACCGCCTCTCTCCGGATCTTCGCCAATTTGCTACTTCTCTTTCCTCCATTTCTATTCCTAACTCTGTGCAGGAGGCGCTTCAGCACCTAGGGTGGCGGGCGGCTATGGAAGAGGAGATGAATGCCCTCTGGGCTAATCAGACTTGGGACTGGTCCCGCTTCCTCCTGGTCAACATTGTGTTAGTTGCAAATGGGTCTTCATAGTCAAGCAGAATGCCGACGGGACGGTCGATCGCCTCAAGGCTCGTCTCGTGGCCCGGGGCTTCACTCAACAACAAGGGTTGGATTATGAGGAAACCTTCTCTCCAGTAGCCAAACTAAACACTGTTCGTGTTGTTATCTCCGTCGCTGTGCACCGGCGCTGGCCTCTTATTCAGCTGGATATTAAGAATGCATTTCTCAACGGTGATCTGAAGGAACTTGTCTATATGATCCAACCTCCCGGGTTTGAGACCACGGGGGAATCTCGTACAGTTCGTGTCTGCCGCCTTCTCAGGGCTCTTTATGGTCTCAAACAATCTCCGCGAGCTTGGTTTGATAAGTTCTGCAAGGTTCTCTTGGCTCTCGGCTTTACTCGGAGCTCCGCCGACTTCTCTCTATTCACCAAGCATGGCCCAACTGGCACTGTGATCCTTCTTGTGTACGTTGATGATATCCTAATCACCGGCGATGATCTCTCTGGGATACAACAACTCAAGAAACATCTGGGCTCGGCTTTCCAGACCAAGGACCTTGGCAATCTTAGATACTTCCTTGGGATTGAAGTTGCTCGACGACCCGATGGGTTGGTTATGTCCCAACGGAAATACTGCATCGACTTACTTCATGAAGCAGGATACTCCGGGTGCAAACCTGCGGATACTCCTATTGATGCTAATCAAAAGTTATGTGCTGCTGGTTCTGATTCTGATCAACTACTTGAGAATCCAGAATACTACCGACGATTGGTTGGGAAGCTGATCTACCTAACGGTTACTAGACCTGATATCTCGTTTGCTGTTGGTGTTGTAAGTCGCTTCATGCATGCTCCGCGCACTTCTCACCTTCAAGCTGTTGAGCGTATTCTCCGATATCTAAAGACCGCTCCGGGACAAGGCCTTGTCTACAAACCATCCAACTCACCATCTCTTCTTGCCTACTCGGACGCTGACTATGCTGGGTCTCCTGATGATAGGCGTTCCACAACTGGCTTTTGCACTTACTTTGGTGGACACCTCATAACCTGGCGGAGCAAGAAACAGTCTGTGGTTGCTCGCTCCTCGGCTGAGTCAGAATACAGGGCTATGGCTGCTGTTGTGTCAGAATTAACCTGGCTTGAGAGTCTTCTAGGTGACTTGGGTGTCAAACTTTCTTCTCCGACAACTCTTCGGTGTGACAGTCAGGCTGCAATCCATATCGCCAATAATCCTGTTTTTCATGAGCGAACAAAGCATATTTAGGTTGACTGTCATTTCATCAGGGAAAAGGTGCAATCAAAGAAGATAGAGTTGGAGCATGTTTCTGCTGCTAGATAGACTGCTGACATCCTGACAAAAGCACTTCCTCGGCCACTGTATCTCCAGTTCTTATCCAAGCTGGGTGCCTACGATTTGTATGCTCCAGCTTGCGGGGGAGTGTTAGACAAGAGATGTAAAAAGCCCATATGAAGAGCCCATTTAGGGGCCCATTGTGTAGCTTTTCTTTATTTCTTGTTTAGTCCCACATCTTGAGATTGGAGTGACTTGCCTCCTTCTCTTCCTATATATTTGTACTCATACATGTAATTATATATTTAAGAAGTATATGCAAGGTTTATACCATTTCTCTACAGAAACAACTAATATATATATATATATGTATATATATATGTATATGTATATATATATATATATATGTATATATATGTATATGTATGTACAACCCCGATGTTCGCCAGGAAGAGTCAGACGGCTCACACCCAAGAAAGCGAGCCAAGATGGGCGAACCCCGGTGAGGCGAGCCAAGGAAAGGCGGGAGACAGGCGAACCCGCCTAGAGTATGTGCGGATAGCAATTCTGGGGCTCGCCAAGGTAAGGCAGGCGAGCCCGCCTAGAGTATGTGCGGATAGCAATTTTGGGGCTCGCCAAGGTAAGACAGGCGAGCCCGCCTAGAGTATGTGCGGATAGCAATTCTGGGGCTCGCTAAGGTAAGGCAGGCGAGCCCGCCTAGAGTATGTGTGGATAACAATTCTGGGGCTCGCCAAGGTAAGACAGGCGAGCCCGCCTAGAGTATGTGCGGATAGCAATTCTGGGGCTCGCTAAGGTAAGACAGGCGAGCCCGCCTAGAGCATGTGCGGATAGCAATTCTGGGGTTCGCCGAGGTAGTGCCGGCGAGCCCGCCCAAAGAAGGCACGACTAACCCAGGAGTTCGCGAGCTCCGCTCGCGGGGAAGGCGCAAGGGTGAGCCGGCTCGCCCAGCAAGGGCTTGTAGAGAAATTCCCGGTGGTCTGCGGCTAGCTCCTATGGACAGCGGGGTTTGGCTGTTAGCAGACCAATCCGGTGTGCGGATAGTAAGAATGGACAGCGGGATTTAGCTATTGACAGACCACAAAACTAAAATCTATAAATAGACCTCAAAGGGCACCCTGGAGAAGGAACCGGTTCAAAATCTTTGAGCCTTCTTCTCTCCTTAGGTCGCTTTGGTTTGGGCTCTCTAGCTCTCCAAGGTGCCCGAGTCTTAGCTTTGGCTTGGGAGGGGAAGCGCTCAACGATCTTCCGGGTTAGTGGAGGGACCTCCTCGCTAAGACTAGGGTCTTCGTTCTTTGTCCGAGTAATCTGCCCACCTCTTCCGAGGGACCGGTAAGGGCTAGCCGCCCCTCAACTCGTTGAGGGCCCCAAGCTCCACAAGAGACCGAAAAATCGGTTTCAACAATGTATATATATGTATATGTATATATATATGTATATGTATATATATATGTATATATATATATGTATATGTATATATATATGTATATGTATATATATATGTATATGTCTATATATATGTCTATGTATATATATATGTATAGAAATAATTACCCGTACCTCCCCTGTAAGTTAGCATAATTACTGAGAGCACCCCTCTTTTTTTCGAAATTACAAAAACCTCCCCTGAACTTTTAATTTCATAACATCATGAACAAAAATTCTGGGTTTTTTTGTAATGAAATTGTATCACGGATGGGGTTTTTTGTAATGAAATTAAAACTTCAAGGGAAGTTTTTGTAATTATGCCATCTTATAGGGGAGTTTTTTGTAATTTCGAAAATAAGAGGGGTGCTCTCAGTAATTTAGCAAAGTTAGAGGGGAGGTCCCGGTAAATGGCCCTATATGTATATATATATGTATATGTATATATATATGTATATGTATATGTATATATATATATATGTATATATATATGTATATGTATATATATATGTATATATATGTATATGTATATATATATATATGTATATATATGTATATCTATATATGTATATCTATATATATGTGTATATTTATATATATATATTTATATATATATATTTATATATATATGTATATATGTATATATATGCACTGTTTTAAATGTCGGCCGACATGTCCGACATGTCCTGTTTGAACCAAAATCGACTTGCATAATGAAAATATAAAGGTTATGACGTTTTTCATTATGTCGGCCGACATAACCGATTAAATCCGCTATATTGCCCGCGCCGCCGACATTTAGAAATGTCGCTGACATTTCTAAATATCTCACGATCAGAGATTTCTCTCCGCTTATTCTCCGTTCTCGCCGCTGGAAGGGTTTTTTGCTAGGTTTTTCTCATTTTATTGATCGCACATTTCCGAGCATATGGATTATACTTGATTTTCACTTGTCTCCTTCCAATGTTTTCTTCTTGCATGCTTTATGTATGGAGTATCAGTTGCGTATTTGATTGCTGAAATTTATTTCATCAAGTTTTGTCATTGTCACCAAGTCTGCCACATTTATTCTTAGTATTGTACAATTAATTTGCATGTTTATATGGAAGTAAACAAAAATTATTTAATGCAGGTTGATATCTAAATAGTGTTTGTTGTCATTTCCCTTTCCAACAATGAGGAAGAATGATAAAATAATTTTCAACCTTTAAGTGCTTAAAAATGAAAATAATAAATGGAGATATACATACAATGAAAATAGATACATGATTAGAAGATAATGGTGATTGAAGATAGAATTGAGTATTTTGGAAATAATACAACTAAGTAGAAAATGTGTCCATTGAGTAGAACAAATTATTGTAGCTTATAGAGCTAAGATAATATGACATAACTTATAATATAAATATTTTTTAAGAATCCGACATATTAAAATGTCCCCGACATCCGACATCTAAAAACCCAATCCGACGTGTCTCCGACATCCGACATTTAAAACCTTGTATATATGTATATATATATGTGTGTGTGTGTGTGTGGTAGCTATTTGTTTGAGGATGATTGGCAATGGATAATTTCTTTGTTCAAGGTGCATTGTCAAGATTTTGGTAATGTGGAACTCACCAACTAAGCTCACCCTTCAGCACTCTCATGAGCAAAGCAAATCGTGTGACCTTCAAGTTTATAAAAATGCTTATATATATAAGACCAATATGAAATCCAAATTCAAGATGGGTCCTACATGAACATTGAACTAGTTAAACTAGTGAGTTTCTACCATCACCCAATAGGTTAGCTTCTTGAGCAATTTTAATTTTAACAACACATGCATGGTGCATAGAGCATACATAGAGATGAAACCGTGCTTTCATAATGCATTTCACATAATCCTTGTTTTGAATATTTTAGGAGACATTAAATTATTTTTTTGGCAAGGTCTTATCATCACTATTCTTATCCCTATTGTTTTGGTTGAAACCACTTTATACATTTTTGTAGAACATGGTTTTTTTTTGCATAGCTTTTAGCCATGATACCATTAACCTGCCACTTTTGCCTTCTAATTCTTTCACATTAATTGTTGAACCCGGAAATCACGGTTCAATGAGTTTAGACCAAGGGTGTACCTTGCACTTAATTCTCCTGAGTTGAGTCACTATGTCAGACTTTCGGAACAAAGAACCTCACTCTTTTTTGTGGAAAAACTAGAATAGACCCTCGAGCTACAGCAAGGAGGTCCCACCACACACCCGGAAGGTCCTAGATAGCTTCCCCTCCCAAGCCAAAAGCTGAGCCAGACACCTTGGAGAGTGCTAGAGAGAGTTCCTTTCCACACACCCGGAAACTACGGTGAGTGGTAAGCTAGAACTTTCTAACCAACCAAAGCTAGCCAAAGGAGAGAGAAGTCTCTTCTCCAAAGGTGCCCTTGGGGGTCTATTTATAGTTTTCTAAAAACGGCACGCGGATAGCGAGATCTCGCCTTTTGGTCTTTCTAAACGCACCCCCAATTGGTTTGCCAACAACGGATTCCCGCTGTTTAAAAGGGCTAATTGCAGGCCAGTAGGATTGACTTAGCTATAGGCGAGCCAAGACAGTTCTTCTCAGCTCCCCCAGATGTGGCGAGTACCCCGTGGGGTGAGCAACTCGCCTCTCACCCATGACCGTAGGGTGAGTGCTGGTTGCGCGACCCAGCCTGCGGGTCTCGCCACTCGTCCCGAGCATCGGACGGGTGTTGGCATGAAATGACCCACTCGCCAGGTCGCCCATTCACGCCTTATCTTGGTCATTTACCACTCGACAAATATGGGGTTGCACACAATCTCGGTTCTTTGCGAGCTTGCCCCAAGCTTGGAAAGATAGTCCAACCCTAGTTATTTGGCAAGTGCTCTTGTCCATTTTAAGGAATCTTTTTGCGGGACCCACCGATGGCTATACATATGCATCCCCGGGGGGGGGGGGGGGGGGGGCAGTGCGACTACTCGATCCCTCTCTCCTCACCCCGCCTTGATTTCTTGCGTACTGTCGTTAGAAACTTGCCATCATGCAGCCATCCAAAGAAGTCCTTGTGCGACTAGCGGCATTCAAGAAGAGGAGCGAGGAGGTCACTGCGGGTCTGTTGGCCATTGCCACTGAGTACGCCTCGCCGAGCCCGACTCGGCGGAAGGTGAGGAAGGCCATTAAGAAGACCAAGCCTGTGCTCTCCGAGAAAGCGGCGACTCCGCCAGCATCATAACAGCCCGACTTCAGCTTGGGATTGTGCTCGTCCACACAGGTGTGAGCTCACTTTTTTTTTCTTAACCTCGGTTTTTGCAAAAACCCACTTGCTTACAATTTGGGCGTCTTGTACAGCTTGATACCCTCATTGACAATGCGGGAGGTCGAGACAGCGACTTGGGGATGGATGTGAGTGCTCGAATAAACGCTGAATCCCGCTCGCCCATTAACGGTACACGGTCTTTTCATATTTCCTTATTATTCCTTCGACTCGCATTCTTTAGGTGATGTTAACAGGTTGTATCTTCGCAGTTTCTGATTACGCTGACATTATCTCAACCTACCCGCCGCCTCTATCCCCGACTCGCGACCTCTCTCAGAAGTTGGACGATACATCCGCCTCGCTCAGAGGAAAGAACAGGAACGATACCATTTCTCCCAAAAAGTTGATCCCGACCCCCGGCGTTTTGCAAGTCGGGTCGGGTAAATCTTTGGCTCCCCCTCTCGACAAACCCTTCAGCGAGTGGACATTACCATCGCACCGACCTGGCAAGGAGGCCGAGTCTTCTCGAGGTGAGTTTTGGAGCGATTTCACTTCACTAAGTATAATAATTTGTGCTGACCTCTCACCCATTTTCCAGGCGCGCGCACTATTCTTCTTGATGACGACATGAACGAGGTGGAGGACTATTCGCCCCCCCCCCCCCCCCCCCATCGCCCAATGCGATGAGAGAATTCTTGGGCGTCTCGCCCTCGATTAACGTGTTGGCGGATCCAATTGCGGAAGTATGGCTTCATGTTCCGCTAGCTGGAGGCGCATGCAAGAGAGCCCGTCCCCAACCTACTCTCTCTGGAGAAGCGAGTGGTTGCCCTGGAACGCGAGTGCGCTACGCTTGGCAGGGCCATGCAGCAGATCCTGGGAGTCAACACTTATGCGCTCGCACCCCGCTTCGAGAGGATAGAGGAGTACTTGCAAAACCTACAGGGGGAAGTCGCTGCCGCACGCGAGGAGGTTGTAGTGAGGGGCGGGCCGCAGGTGCGGACAAGGGGTAGGGCTCATGGAAATGGGTTCTCAACTAGACCGACTCGTCCATCGCTCCCTCTTTTTCATTTATGACTAAGAAAACGACTCGCTGCTTTGTAATAACTTTAGTCCCCGAGTCGCGGGTATATTCTCTTCGTGCTTAATTTCTTCTCTATTAGTTCGTATTTTAACTTGGGACTTTTCTGTTATACGTGTTTTTTACCGGCGAGATGAGCGAATTTTGGCGAGTAGATGGCGAGTGGGCGAGGGGGATGTGTGCTCGTGCACACTGGCTGAGTACTCTCTCCTCGACCATTTTTTCTATAAATACCCTATTTACTATTTCACCTACCGTATTATTGTACCTCTTGCTACTCGCCCTTTTGTTTTCTCTCTACTCGCGGCACCCACTCGCTTTTGTTACTCGCGCTATGGGTGGTGATGGTGATTCCGATGGCAGGGCGAAGTGTGTTGCCCATTTCTCCGACCACTGCTTCCCCCATGGGCAGGTGTCGGAGGTAGATGTGCTCGCCTTCACGGTCGAACTCCTTCCCCCTGGGTTTTCGGCTCGCGCCCCTGCGGAAGGCGAGTCTATAAACACGTTCTATCAGGACGAGCTCGCCTTCCCCCTCGCTTACTTCGAGGTCGGGCTTTACCTCCCTCTCTGGCCCGAGGTCAAGTTATTCCTCAAGTACTTCGGAATAGTGCTTGCACAGATCAACACCAATGACATGGCCATGTTGATCGCCTGCGCGTGCTATATGCGCGAAGAGCGAATTGAGTTTAACCTTACGGTTTTCCGTAAGCTTTTTATTTTCAGGGCGACTTTAGACGGTGTCGCCTTCCTTTCCGGCTCGCACATCAAGGTCTGTGAGACCTCCAACAAGGTCCACCACTGGAATGACCGATTCATCTTCATCAAAGGGGATCTTGGCAACATCCCCTACTCGCTCTCTCAGAAGGACGAGGTCGTGTTCAAGGCCCCTCGAGTGGATGGCGAGGCGGCTAAAGCTTCATCAGTTTTTCCTCGGGAAGAACTTCGAGGTCGCATACCTCAGAAGGAATTTGGATCTACTCGCCCCCGTCCTCGCAGGAGAGGGTAAGACCTTCATTAACTCGGCTTTTGTGTTTTCAAGAATTTTCTCACAAGTTTTTTCTTGATGCAGGCGAGCGACTGGTTCCTGAAAACCCGCCTTACGCGGGCAAGGCGGTGACGAGTAGTGTACTCGCTCGCGCGATGGCCGCGGAGGCGGCGTGTTCATCAGGCTTGAGGGAGCTGCCCTCCGGTAGCGGCTCCAGGAAAAGGCATGCGGCGAGCCTCACGCTACCTCCTTCAACTGACTCGCAGAAGAGGCAGAAAGCCCTTGCATCAAAGAAATCTACCCCGACGAGCGAGCCGGTTATCAGGTCGGCGGATAAGGGCGCCGCTAGCGAGTCGGAGACCCCCGTCTCACACCCAAATTTTGGGCTGGGACAGAAGCCCATCGATGGCGCGGGAAACCCGCTGCTTCTCTGGGAAGATAAGGTCAACAGCCTGTCGGTGTCCTCGCTCCTCCCCTCATGGACGGAGAGGGGTCATGTTGGCGAGGACGCTTTTGCCCTGCTTTATGGGCTCTATGGTCGGCAGGATGCAGCGACGTACGAGAAGGAGACCATGCGCGACCTCGCGAATGAGCGCGAGGGTCCTGCTGCGAGCCGCGGAGGTCTCGGAAATGGCCTCGCGGAGCGGCCTCAGCTTCGTCAGAAAGTTCCGTAACGCGGAGGTGAAGCAGAAGATAGCCGAGGATCAGGTGGTCGACCTCCAGACGAGGCTGGAGTTAACGGAGCGACTACTTGTCAACTCCTCCGGCGGAGTGGTAGGTCTTATTCGCTTCTTATTTTGATTTTCTTCTTTGCGACTGTCTCTTACGCCGAGTCATTGCAGGACGCCGAGAGCGCGAATCGAGGCGTTAGAGCAGGAGGTGGAGGCGGGGAATGTTCTGCTGACCGAAGGCTCGGCGCGATGGCAGCCTGAGGAGCGAGTCGACGTCGAAGGGCGAGGAGATGATGCACCTCCCTCGTCGCGAGGTCGACTGCACACGCAAGCAACTCATCGCGCAGTCCACCGAGACCGCCATCGATATGATGCGCGAGCTCGGCGCGCTTCGGGAGGAGTGAAGTTTTATGACCGGCGATCTCCTTATCCCGCAATTTTACGAGGAGGCCGGGAGCTCGCCCTCTGGCGAGCACGACTATTCCCCTGAAGACAACGAGCCCGCTCCCGCCTCGAAGGACCCGCCGGCCTGCTGAAGTCTATTTTTCCCTTTATTTACTGTATACATTTTGTCTTCCTTTCTTGAACAGGGGCGAGGCCCTTAATCTTTATGAAAATTTGTGTATGGATCTGTGATTATGATTTTCCAAGTCTATTCTGCTTTCATCTCTTTTAATGTTTAGTAGCTCGGCTTACCCAACTCGTGAGACGTAAACCAAGTGTCTCGCCTCTCACAACCTTTCAGGAACTCGACTCGCACATCTTTTAAGGGCGACAGTGTTAGGTTCACGTGAGGTCCTCTGGGTTGCGAGTGGGGCCGGGGCGAGGTCAATAGCACTCGCACCATGCTTGCATTTTTTACTTTTGTCTCTTTTTCTTTTTTTCTCTTTCTACCTTCATTCCTGCTTCCAAACTTTCTTGTAAACTGCATCCCGAGAGATCTCCTGCCATGCCGGCTAGTGGGAGCCTGCTCAGTGGGATCGTCTCAAATGCTTGCTTCCAAACTTTCTATCAAACGTGTAACCTGAGAGATCTCCTGCCCTGCCGGCTAGTGGGAGCCCGGTCAGCGGGATCGTCCCAAAGACTTGCTTCCAAACTTTCTATCAAACGTGCAACCTGATTGATCACCTGCCCTGCCGGCTAGTGGGAGCCCGGTCAGCGGGATCGTCTCAAAGGCTTGCTTCCAAACTTTCTATCAAACGTGCAACCTGAGAGATCACCTGCCCTGCCGGCTAGTGGGAGCCCGGTCAGCGGGATCGTCTCAAAGGCTTGCTTCCAAATTTTCTATCTAACATGCAACCTGAGAGATCACCTGCCCTGTCGGCTAATGGGAGCCCGATCAACGGGATCGTCTCAAAGGCTTGCTTCCAATCTTTCTATCAAAGACTTGGAGAATTTCTTCCTGGAAGCGATCCACGTAGCTTCCCAGCGTCTCCTCAGCCCCTTGCTTGATCAGAAAGAGCGCTTCGACTCCCTTCTTCCTCTTCTTGGATGTAAAAAAACGCAGCAGAAAACTGTGACACAGATCTTCGAAACTGTATATGGACCCGGAGGGAAGCTGGTGAAACCAGTCCCTCGTTTTCTCCTTGAAAGTGATGGCAAAGAATCGACACTTGAAGGTGTCCGACATCTGCCTGATGGAGACGGCGTCTTCAAACCACTGCAGATGTTGGACGGGGTTATCCTTGCCAGTGTAGTACGTCATGACCGGTTCTCTGAAGCCCTCGGGGACAGGGGCTGTAAGAATCAAGTCGCGGAAAGGACTCCCAGACCCTACCTGGCGAGCCAAGACGACTCGCGCGGTCTCCTCGCCTGAGTGGCGAGTGCAGGGCGGGCTGGGGAACAACTCCCGCCCCTGCAAATCTCGCTCACCTTCCTCCGCCAGTAACTCCTTTCCTACTCACCTGCCCGGTGCGTCCTCGCCTAAGGACGGCTGGGCGGGCACCGGTACCCAAGGAGTGGAGATCTCACCCGGTGGTGTGAGGGCGAATCGCACCGTCTCCAGGAGAACTCTTTTGAACTCGTCTAAGTCCTTCTGAGTCACATACCCTCCTGTGGGTGGAGGGGGATCCCGGTCGGCTCCTTACCCTTCATTTCCGGTCATGGGACTTACTTAGGATTTTTCGAACAAGCTACGGTCCACGCTCGCCGCACCAGAATGTTGAACCCGAAAACCACGGTTCAACTATGAGTTCGGACCAAGGGTGTAGCTTGCACTTAATTCTCCTGAGTTGAGTCACTAGGCCAGACTCCCGGAACAAAGAACCTCACTCTTTTTGGTGGAAAAACTAGAATAGACCCTCGAGCTGCAGCAAGGAGGCCCCACCACACCCCCGAAAGATCCTAGAGAGCTTCCCCTCCTAATCCAAAAGCTGAGCCGGACACTTGGAGAGTGCTAGAGAGTTCCTTTCCATACACCCGGAAACCACTGTGAGTAGTAAGCTAGAACTTTCTAACCAACCATAGCTAGCCAAAGGAGAGAGAAGTCTCTTCTCCAAAGGTGCCCTTGGGGGTCTATTTATAGTTTTCTAAAAACGGTATGCGGATAGCGAGATCCCGCCTTTTGGTCTTTCTAAACGCACCCCCAATTGGTTTGCCAACAATGGAATCCCGCTGTTTAAAAGGGCTAATTGCAGACCAGTAGGATTGACTTAGCTATAGGCGAGCCGATGCAGTCTTCTAAGCTCACCCAAATGTGGCGAGTACTCCGTGGGGTGAGCGACTCGCCTCACCCATGACCGTAGGCCTAGTGCTGGTTGCGCGACCCAGCCTGCGGGTCTCGCCACTCGTCCCGGGCACCGGGCGAGTGTTGGCATGAAATGACGCACTCGCCAGGTCGCCCATTCACGCCTTATCTTGGTCATTCACCACTCGGCAAATATTGGGTTGCACTGTTGCACATTAATTTTAATTTTTTGCCTAATTCATGCATCTTCATTTTGTTGGACATGCTCTGTAATTTAGTCTTCCCTTGATAGATGCTTCTCTTATGCTGCCAGTATAGTCGAGTGTCTATGTTTTTGTTGTTTCATCATAAATTCGTCTTACAAATTTTATTTCTTTTTGTCAATTTAGTTATTGATTTCTTTCTAACCAACATTTTGAATTCATTCACACAGTATTTTAGTTGTTTTATAAACTCTACCTTCAATTTCCATAACACACCTATATCACAGTACGTAAGACACTTCATTTTAACCATCTACCATAAACTATAGAAGTTATGACACATGCCTATTGTATTTATTGAATTATTTCTTTTACCATATCACACTCATTTTTATTGTAGTTATTCTAAGTCACTTATCTTCTAAAAGTTTTTTCTCTCTCTAAAATTTCACTTACTTTAGACTAGGCCTCGTCTATTAAAATTATGTCCTATGAAAATAACATACACTAAGATACTTCATCTCGAATATCTGTTACCAATAGACGTGAAAAAAAGCCTGGGCCTAGAAACCATGCCCTGGTCTACCTGGTTAAAAGCCCGGGAAGGCTCGAGCACGGTAAAGTCTGGGCCACGTCCAAGCCGGGCCTCACCAGGCCCCCATTTTAAGTTGTAGCCTGGCCTGGCTTGGCCGGTATCATGCTAGGCCACCTCTTGGGCCTGGCAATTGGGCAGCTGCCCAACTTTTAACGGCTAGGCGCTAGTATTTAATGCTGTATTCACCCAGCTTGCCGTCCTGGACTGGGCTTGGCTAGATGGCCCTCTAGGCCTCCGGGCAGGCTTAGTTACCAATTCTTCAAGCCAATACAAAAATACACACTTTTGTTAGCCCTTCAAGCCAATACAAAAGATACACACTTTGTAACCTGACTATGCAATCTATTTGGTCATTTAAGAATCCTTTCTAGTTGTTGTCATTCTTCAGCTTGTATATCTTCAATAATTTTAACTTGCACACATTATCTACGTAACACTAACCATGTCAAATTATAGTTATACTTGATCATGCCTATTAAAGATTAAAATAAATTAGAAAATCCCGTTTCTTTGTTGTAACGCCCCGGTCTACTATGGGTGCGCTACAGGTCTGCAGACCAGTGACCCCAACCCATCTCCACAGATTTGATTGGCCGCAGCCGCTAATTCCAATGGCGGGTTGTTGAGGCTGGGGCTTGAACCCAAACCTCCTGGATAAGGGAGCTCTAAACTGGTCCTCATCACCAAGTGAGCTACACTTTTTTATATAACATCCCGGTCTACTGCGGGTGTGCTACATGTCTGCAGAGCAATGACCCCAGCCCATCTCCATGGATCTGATTGGCCGCACCCGCTCATTCCAATGGCGGGTTGCTGTGTTTTGAACCCCAAATCTCCTGGATAAGGGAGCTCTAAACTGGTTCTCATCACCAAGTGAGCTGCACTTTTTATGTAACGCCCTGGTCTACTGTGGGTGCGCTACAGGCCTGCAGACCAGTGACCTCAACCCATCTCCACGGATCTGATTGGCCGCGGGCGCTAATTCCAATAACGGGTTGTTGAGGCTGGGGCTTGAACCCCAAACCTCCTAGATAAGGGAGCTCACTTGGTGATGAGGACCAGTTTAGAGCTCCCTTATCCAGGAGGTCTGGGGTTCAAGCCCCAGTCTCAACAACCCGCTACTGGAATTAGCGGCTGCGGCCAATCAGATCCGTGGAGATGGGTTGGGGTCACTGGTCTGCAAGCCTGTAGCACACCCACAGTAGACCAGGGCGTTACATTTTTAAAGATTTTTACATTATTGTTTTCCATTGTTGGATAAAGGACATACCTCAATGGAGTTTCTGGAGAAGACCCAGAGAGCTCAGACTTTCTCCGCCTGGAGTTTCTTGGTTGTTGGCTACGATCAATATCATTTGCCCTCATAGTGGAAGGAAAAGACATCCCAATTAAACCCTAGCCACTCCTCTTTGTGATACAGACACCTTTTGGTGACAATAAGTTAGTTTGAGTTTTAACACCCCTCTCAAGTGAACATCCATCATTCCAAGTCCAAGGGAACTCATGTAAAGATTTTTGTCAAACACTACCTTGGTAGATCTATCCGCCAATTGAGCCCAGAGGAAACAAAGGAGGTAGAAATGATTTGTTTTGAATTTTCTTCCGCGCAAAATGACTGTCATTTCCTTTATGCTTGTCCCGTTCATGAAACACTTGATTAAAGGCTATGTGAATTGCAGCTTGGTTATTACAATATAATTGCATAGCTCCTTGAACACAAAAGCTCATTTCTTCCAAGACGGTTTGAAGTTCCTCGCATCTGAATTCTCCAACATTGGCACTTCAATGGATCTTAATTTTTATCTTAAATTGAGTTTCAATATAATGGTGAAATAGTTTAAACATTCCCCCCAAACTCCATTTTTCTTTTTTATGAGATAAATACAAGTAAAGCATGTGTAATCATCAATAAAGAACACAAAATAGTGAAATTATTTACTAAACATACATGAAAAATTCATGCATCAAAATGAATCATATCAAAGCATTTAAAACTCCTTTTATAGCTAGTAGAATAAGTGGTTACAATATTTTCTAAGTGTTGAGGCTGTGACCCGCGGTCCGACTTCGCTAAGAATGTTCGCACCTGGATGGCTGTGAGCTACTTCATCCGGAAGGCTTGTGATAGAGAAGAAAGGAAAGTCGAGAGTGAGTGAGTTTGTGTGTGTGTGTGTGAGAGAGAGAGAGAGAGCTAAATCTTTATTAGTGTGAAAGAGAGCGAGATCTTTATTAGTGAAAAGTGGTTACAAGTTGGAGGTTCCGTCAGAGAGAGAGAGAGCTACATCTTTATTAGTGAAAGAAGTTACAAGTTGGAGGTCCCTCCACTAGCTCAGAAGTATGTAGGATATTTTGCAAGATCCCTCAGGGTAGGTGAAACCCCCATGCGACCTCCCTTACTTAAGTGTTGATGTTTCTACACTGGTCCTGACACTCCATGCTTAATTCAGGGCGTATAGGATTCTCGCTTTTTTCGAGCTCTTGTCAGAACCCAAGAAAAACCTCTCACTCCCGAATATACATGCTGCGTTGGGCCCGGTCTATAAATAGGAACTGTCTCCCCGTTCTTCGCACTCTACTTGCATCTTCTATCATCCATCTGATAGATTTCGTGAGACTTTGATGGTTTATAATCTTTCATCCGTGCATCGTAGTGATTGGGAGGAATTTATTAAAGAATTGACGGGCGAACCTCCCGTTGTTGGGGACCTCAAGCAGAAGATGGGGAGGTTCCCTAAGAAGCAGCAACGCCGGAAAGAGCTCGAGCAAAAGACCAAGTGTGACGAGCTTACTGTCAGTGACGGTCCCTCGAAGCCAGTCGACATCTATGATCATGCCGAGATCCTTAGGTCATTATTGCCCGATGAGCCCTCCAACCAATGGGAGGTGTTGAAATCTGCTGTCATGGCCACCACAGCTCGGGCGACCATATGTGACACAACCGTGGTCAGGGAGACCCCCTCAAAGATGATTCAGCTTTACCCTTGTTCTACTACTGTCGAGACCTCTCCTCCCCACAACAAGATCAAGAGGGTTTTGAAGGAGGTCGACCTGCAGGAAGGCGCCCTTAGAGTCTTCCAAATGTGTTGTGGCGGTGATCTCACCCGCCGCTCTGTAGCGAGACGTAGCTGCTACCCCCGCCCTCATTAGTTTGGAAATTTTGTATTCTTTTCTCATAAGATATCTTGGATTGATTCGCAAACTAACTCTGCTTCTTGTATGCAGTGGCTCCCATCGGGAACCCCGTCCCCGCGGGAACCCCTACATCGGCTAAACTCTCGCCTCCCCAATTGCGTGCTATTTACTTAATTGTATGTCGTCATCTACTTGAGGTAGCCAGATCTCTCATGTTTCAAATAGAGGTTCAAAAATCTATTGAAATTTTGCAATCATTACTGTGTGCTATTTAATTAATCGTATGTCGTCAATGATCTTTAACTTTGCATCCTCATTCTCCATCTTCTTTCCGTCCACTTCTCCCTTCTCTCTGGCTTCTATAGTCTTTGGTTGTATGTGTTTTGTTCATCATCTTTGCCCCCTTCTTGATAAGCTTTCCCTACTAGGTACCAAGTATATCTTTGCAGGGTACTCTCAAATTCAGAAGGGATATTTATGTTACTCTCCATCTGATCAAAAAGATGTGACATCTGCGGATGTTACCTTTCTCGAGGATCAACCTGTATATTCCTTTCATATTTCATCGGAAACACGACCTGGTTTACTCCATCCCAAGTCTCTATTGATTGAATACCTACATCTATTATGCTATTGCTGGCTTCACCTCTGCCTCTCCCATAGTCCCATTACGGGTTCACACTCGTCATCATACTCACCAGAATGCCCAGAGCCAGTCGCCCACTACTGATGTTGCTCCTGATTTAGATGATCTTCCCACAGTTCTCCATGAGGATACACACTCCTGTACTGCTAACCCACTTTCTCATTATGTTTCTTTTCATTGTTTATCCCCTCCACTACATAGGTTTGCATGCTCTGTGTTTTTTGTTTCCACATCTTCTTTTGTACAAGAGGCTCTCCAACATCCGGGATGGTGGGCAGCTATGGATGAAGAGATGAAGGCTCTGTTTGGGAGAGTTGTTGTTGATGGAAAAACTGCTGATCGAATAAAGTTGATTGAATAGAGATGTCGGAAAAGCATTGATGAATAAGCTGCAAACTGTCTGGAGAGTTTGTGCATAAGTGTTGATCGAATGGAGATGTTTCAATTAAGCTGTTTGGAAGAACAATTGTTTGAAAGCAATTAACTACGACGTTGATGCTCCCCTTTCCTTTGATTTGCCCATTATTATGTACAGTTACACAAAACAATTGACTACATTATATTTGAGTTCAAGTAATCTCATACCAAATCCAAAACAAGTTTCCTAGTTGAGGAGAAATTAAAATATGTAATGATGTTAATCCGTCCTACAATATAAAAAAGATGTTTGTAAAACCATCAACATTCTTCAGCACTCATTCTCTAGCAATTCATATACAGAAAATCATACCCATTCTCGAGCAAACATTAACCATACTCCAGCAATTCATATACAGAAAGCCATCAACATTCTCTAGCAATTCATATAGATCTCCAGCAAGATGTTTGTAAAATCGAAAGCAAAAAATGACTGGAACTCGAGCACTTCAACTAATGTTTAGGTGTTCTTCAAGTGAAACTCGGACTTTGCAGCAGATTCTGTATCACCTCAAGGGGACTCTCCCATGGCATCGGAGAAATAAGAAACTCGGAATTTACCCTAAAACTGCATGCAAATCCAATTTCATCACAATCATCCAAAGCGCCCCCAAAAAAATTAAGAATCGAGTGAGAACAGGGTAAAACAGATGAATGCCATGGTTGAATCGAAGCAATCTGACCCACTTTGCCCGCTCACCACGCACCTGCGCACCTCCCGGTTAAGAGTTCCAAGAGAAAAACACCGAACGCCTTGGACGAATAGTCGGCGATGCGAGCGTTTAGGTCAAGGCCATCCAGCAAGACGTTGGTGTCCTTGAGGTTGCTGTGTGGAAGAGGAGGGTCTCGCCTATTTCGCTAGGGCCGCTAGGGTCGATTAGTGGATGCAAGAACCGGAAGAGGAAGAAGAACAGGAAGAGGAAGGGTTTCTACCGTGCAGTCACGGGATAAGGTCATCACGGGATAACAGTCGCTGGAGAAGGTCATCACGGGATAGCAGTCGCGGGAGAGGTCTTGCTTATTTCACATTTTCGCGAATGAGAATAGGCCGAACGCGCGGACGGGAAGCGGAACGCGGGGCAGGATCAACTGATCCGAAAGAAAGAAAAAAAATTGTTTTAGAAAAAGCTATATTTCGAGAGCAGGTCAAACAAATGGTTTAAAAACAGCGGCTGTGGTTTGAATACAACTTTTCCATCCGCAGCTGCTGTTCCAAACAGAGCTGAAAACTCTATTGGCCAACAACTTTTGGGACATGGTGTCACTCATGGCCAGGTCGATGTCACGTGTAAATGTATTACGAACAAGAGAAATTGCATGGATTAACGGAAACGGATACAATCCGGAGCAAGCTCCGGCCAACTCTTGGAGGTTGGTTCCTCCAAAGAGCCTTCTCTCAAATGAGAGCCAAAAGACAATAGTTCCAAAGGTGCCCTAACTCCCCAAAACCACCTCCTTATATAGGGGGGGGGGGGGGGCTCACATCAAACTAAAACATTTAAAGGAAAGCAAAAATAAAATAGGAAGCGCGTGCGCGTAACAATACATCCCGTCAGAAAAGCGACCTTGACCCCAAGGTCGGAGCGCCGGCCGCCGGTCAGTAGTGGGATACCGTCGAGGTGCCCGGGGCGTCGTCCGGTAGTCCGTCCGAGAGCAGCAGGGCGTCAAAGTCGGCGGCGGAGAGCGCGGACACGTCGTCGCCGATGAGGACTCGACACTCCTTCACAGAGCAGTCATGACCAGAAGAGTAGGGGTGCTTGCAGCGGAAGCACAGGCCCTTGCTCCGTAAGTCGTTGTACTCCTGGTTGGAGAGGCGGTGGGTAGGGACAGGCCGGTTGTTGCGAGGACCCATCATTGGTGGCCGGGGAAGAGGAGGTGGCGGAGGTGTAGGTTTCAGATGGGTCGAGAAGTATGTGTAGGAAGGATGCCGAGAGGGAGGTGATGGGGAAGGAATGTCGCCGGACGTCGCGAGAAATTCTGCCTCCACCAGGGGGGCGAGGTCAATGGCGTGGTGAACCGTTAACGGTTGGAGAGTGCGGAGACGGGAGCGGAAGTGGGGTTGCAAACCGTTCATGAAGAACCCCAATTAATGGTCTGGGGGAAGGCCGGGGACATGGGTGACTAATTCCACGAAGGCATCAATGTACGAGTCAATGGAGCCGGTGTGACGGACCCCGCAAAGTCGCTCGATCATGGGGCCGGAGTAGCGGGCGTCATACCGCTGAATGAGGGCCTCGGAGAGAGCTGGCTAGGTGAGGTCGGGAGAGGTCTGGCGGAGCCAACGGACCCAATGGAGGGCCGACCCTTCCATGCCGATGATTGCGGTGGAGACCCGTTGTGTCGGCGCGGTCTGGTGAATGTCGAAGAACTGCTCGGCGCGGGCAATCCACCCGAGGGGGTCAGACCCGTTGAAGGTAGGCATGTCAGGTCCACGGTACGGTGGAGTAGGCACGTCCACCGCTGCGGAAGCATCGGGAAGCACGGTGCTGGGGGATCCCACATCAGAGTTTGTAGAGGGCCCGGAGTGCTGGGTGGGCTGCAATTTCTGGAGCATGGTCAGAATCGAGGCGAACTGCTCGGTCTGTGCATCGAGACGAGAGTTGATGGTGGCGAGGGAGTGTTCGAGGGCTTCCACGCGGGATTCCATCTTCCCCTTTGGCATATGAGGGTGCACAGGGGATAGATGTCGCCGGAGCGTGTCGGAGAGGGCGGATAGGTGCGAGCTGGCGGCGGGAAGTGGGAAGCAGGCTGGGCGCAGCGGCGACGGCCCGGAGACGGAGCAAATGGCGCCGATCAGGGTCGATTTAGGGCGGAACAGCCGCTGGAGGAGCAGGCGTAGGGATCGGCGGCCGATGGAGGCTTACTGGATCGACGTTGGATCGAGTAACTGGATCGGCGGCCGCTGGACGATGGAGGCGTAACTGGAGGCTTAACTGGATCGGCGTAGGGATCGGCCGATGCAGGCGCTGGATCGATCGGCGTTGGATCGTCGGCTAAACGCGGAAGGACGGAAACGCCGATCGCGGCGGGAGGCAGCGCGCTGGCGGAACGCAGTGCGGGCGACGCCGATCGTAGGCGGGACGTCGATCGCTGGCAGGGAACGTCGATCGTGACGGGACGCAGAGCGGGCGACGAACGACAGTTCTGGACGAGTGAGGGAGAATCCTCGGCTGAGAGCAAGACTCCGGCGGCTAGGGCAGCGGGCGGAGCGGCAGGTCGGACCAAATATTACGAACAAGAGAAATTGCATGGATTAACGGAAACGGATACAATCCGGAGCAAGCTCCGGCCAACTCTTGGAGGCTGGTTCCTCCAAAGAGCCTTCTCTCAAATGAGAGCCAAAAGACAATAGTTCCAAAGGTGCCCTAACTCCGCAAAACCACCTCCTTATATAGGGAGGGGGGGCTCACATCAAACTAAAACATTTAAAGGAAAGCAAAAATAAAATAGGAGGCGCGTGCGCATAACAAAATGGGTATTCATAGTTAAACATCATCTGATGGCTTGAGCACTTAAAGGCGCATCTTGTGCCCCGGGGATTCACTAAGCAATATTGTATTGATTATCTGGAGACATTTTCTCCAGTGGACAAACTTAATATAGTTTGGTATTTATCACTTGGGCAGTCCATCGTCACTGCAGTTGCATCAACTTGATATTAAAAATGCATTCCTTAACGGCGATTTGACTGATATCGTATGTATGCAACAACCTCTCAAATGTGAGAGTACAAGGGAGTTTCTTGTATGTCACCTAATAAAATTTATCTATGACCTGAAGTAATCTCCTCGTGCATGGTTCAAAAAATTCTGTCAAGTAGTTCAGGCCTTTGGTTTTACTTGGAGCTCAGTGGGCTTCTCCTTGTTCACCCATCGTCAGAAAAAAGGGTATCATGATTCTTCTTGTTTATGTGTATAATATCATAATCATTGGGTGATGATCTAAGTGACATCTTTATGATCAAAAAGTACTTGACCACCCACTTTCATACCAAAGATTTGAGACATCTTAGGTACTTTTTAGGTATTGATGTGGCAACTAATATTATCCTAACTGAAGTACTCCACTGATCTTCTACATGATGTCAGATACTTGTGTGTATGCCAACTGACATGCCTATGGATGCAAATCTCAAACTCTTTGCTTATGAGTATGTATATGATGCTCCTTTACCTAACCTGAGTATTATCGTCGACTGGTCGACATGCATATATATATCTAATTGTGACTTGCCCAGACACATCTTTCACTGTTTGTATGATTAGCTAGTACATACATACTCCTCAGAAGTCCCATCTTCTAGAAGTTGAGTGAATTCTTCTATATCTGAAAAACGCTCTTAGTCAAGGGATTGTGTATAAGCTTACGTATTCTCTCTTGCTAATTGTCTACTCTGATACTGATTATGTGGGCTTCATTGATGATTGCAAGTCTACGAGCGGGTACTGCACATATTTTGGAGGTAAGCTGGTCACCTGAAGGAGCGTGGAACAATCAGTTGTGGCACAGTTATCTGTCTAGGCTGAGTATCTCTATGGCCTATGCAGTTTCCGAACTTACATGGTTGGAAAGTTTTCTTACTGATCTTGGTGTGTCTCACACTTATCCTACAATAGTAAAGTTGCTATTCACATATGGCCTATGCAGTTTCCGAACTTACATAGCTGGAAAGTTTTCTTACTTACATAGTTGGAAAGTTTTCTTGCTGATCACACTTCTCCTACAATACTCTGCTACAATAGTAAAGTTGCTATTCACATATGATATAGCTGAAAATCATGTCTTTCATGACAGCACCAAGCACAGAGAAGTAGATTGTCACTTCATTAGAGAAAAAACTTAAGTTTCTCAAAATTGATCTCCAACATGTTCCTGCTGCCGCTCAAATATCTGATATATTCACAAAGGTCTTGCCTCGATTACTTTATGTTCAGTTTGTTTCTAAGTTTGGAGTCTACGATATGTATGCTCCAACTTGAGGGGAAGTATATAGTGTAGATGAAGGAGATATATAGAAGCCAATGTAAAGCCCACTAACAATGACCCATTAGAAGTCTTTTCATCTTGTATAGATATTAGTCCCACATTGTGAATGGAGTTTTTAGTTCACTACCTATAACTATAAATAAGTGTACATATACTTATTTATCTTACATAAATTAATAAGATTGTTACGCATGATCGATGTTTTCTTACAAATTGTAAAAAAAATGAATCCTAAATCCTCAAATCATTCAAGTAATAATGTTATCCATTAATTTTATTTTATTGGTTTCTTGCTCTTATTTTCGTCATGTTTTTTGGTCACATTTGGCTTGGGACACCCACGCCAAAATTGATTCAACATCAACCTTTTAGTGGCTTTGTTATGATCTAACTAGAGAAAGAGGGAAAACTAGAGGAAACTAGGGGAAATTAGGGCTTGAGGCTAGGGTTTGAGGAAGAAGAGAGGGGAAATACCTTGATAATAATCTTCATAATGAACCAAGGAGGGGGGTTGGGTATTTATGCCCACCCAACCCCCTAGGGCCGGCCGGCCCCCATAGGGGCTGAACTGGTGCGGTTCAGCCCCGGTGCTCCTTATATTAATACTGGCGGGCTGAACCAGATGGTTCAGCCCGGTCTTCCTCCGTCTTCTCCTTTGGTCGACGTGCCCAATAGCCGAATAACCTGGTAATGACGCCGGGCGTAACATTCCCTCCCCCATCAAGGACCAGCTTGTCCTCAAGCTGGAGGCGGGGAGCGTGAGGCTCCTGGAACAAGTCGGCTCTGGCGTGCATCTGAGACGAGCCCTCTGTTGGAGCCGCAGGCGCTGCTCCACTCATCGTACTAACCGGTGCCACGCTGCGGAGTGAGATATCCTTGACCTGAGACGATTGGAGGCCTTCCGAGCGATACTCCTTCCCGTGCTGGCTGAACTCCATAGCCATCTGGTCCCAGTCGAGAGTCACCCGCCGAAGTTGCTGCAGCCACGGTACACCCAACACCATGTCGGAACCCCGGATGGGCAGTAAGTAAACCTCAATGTGTCCAGTGTACCCCTGTATCTGGAGCTCCACCCCCTTCAGCACGCCCTCGCATTGTAGTGTACGGCCATCTGCGACCCTGACGTGGAAAGCTGCGCTGCGATCTATGACCCACCCCGTCTTCTGGGCCACACCGGGCTGGATGAAGTTGTGAGTGCTCCCGTTGTCCATCAAGATCGTCACCGTCTCCATGCCGACCCTCCCAGCTAGGTGTAAGGTCGAGGATGGCGTACCCCCGTCCATGGCCTGGATGGATACTCCAAAGTCGTCAAAAACCCACTCTCTCTCCTCTGCAGTGCGAGTAACCTCTTCCGCCTCCTCCTGCAGCATGAATACCTGGACCTTTTGGCAAACGTGCCCGCGGGTGTACTTCTCATCGCAGTTGAAGCATAACCCCTTGTCCTTTCTGGCCTGAAGCTCCTGCCACGTCAACCTCGTCACAGTAGGACGGCCCCCGGTAGGTGGTTCCTGCTTGGGTACATCTGCAACCGTAGGTGCCCGACCTGTCGTCCGAGTCCTCTGTCGATTGTACCGCTCCTCCTATATCCTGGCCAGGCTGATGGCATGACTCAAACTGTGTGGCATGTAGGCGTGGACCTCGTCTCTCAAATGGTCCGTCAATCCGGATATGAAACAGCTCAGCATCGTACTCTCCTCCCAATTGACCCGGTTGGCCAGCCGTTCGAACTCTGTCCGGTACTCTGTGACTGATCCTTTTTGTCGCAGCTTCTGTAACATAGCCTCTACGTCTTCGTACTCCAGAGGCCCGAAGCGAGCCGAGAAGGACTCCACAAATTCCTCCCAGGCTGCGTAATTGCGTCCCCTCATAAACCACTTTGTCCACTGGAAAGCGTCATCTTCCAGGTGAAAAGACGCCAACTGGACCCACTGCCCCGCCGGAATCTCTTGGTACTTGAAGAAAAGTTCCGCCTTCTGGATCCACTCTAAGGCGTCGCCGCCTTTGAACTTAGGGAAGTTCATACGTGTCAGTCTGGGCTGCATGTACGGCCGTGGTTCTGCCTGTGCTGGTTGGTAAGGTTGCGCCACACCCCCGAGTGGGATCGCATTCGCTCCAGTAGGTCGAAAAGGGGCTGCTCCCTGCCCTGGACCCCGCCACGAGGAACCCGGCTGCATTCCCGGTCCGTTCCAAGCGTACTGGGCGCCGAACGGCCCATTCGGTGCCGCCGATCCCGATACGTGGATTCCGCCTCCCGTAGACTCGGATCCGGCCCCTTGTTGCGTTCCACTTCCGATTCCTGTGCCGTTCTGCGCCGGGGGATGGTAGGATGCTTCGGTTTCGGATCCCTCCGCCGCGTGGGATTTTCCTTTCAGATTTTGCACGAGTAAGTTCTTGATCTCCTCCATGCGCGCGATGTCGAGGGCTGGAGTCGTCGATGTCGAGGGCTGGAGCAGCAGGCGGCGGCGGTGGCCCCGGAGCAGCAGGCGGCGGCGTCGATGTCGAGGGATGGAGTCGTCGATGTCGAGGGCTGGAGCAGCAGGCGGCGGCGTCGATGTCAAGGGCTGGAGCAGCAGGCGGCGGCGTCGATTTCGAGGGCTGGAGCAGCAGGCGGCGGGCTCTGGAGCAGCAGGCGGCGGGCTGGACGCGAGGACTGGACGCTGGAATCCCAGTGGATCCGGAAAAAAATTCAGGGAGGACGAATCCTCTGATACCAAATGTTATGATCTAACTAGAGAAATGAGAAAAACTAGAGGAAACTAGGGGAAATTAGGGCTTGAGGCTAGAGTTTGAGGAAGAAGAGAGGGGAAATACCTTGATAATAATCTTCATAATGAACCAAGGAGGGGGGGGGGGGGGGGGGTATTTATGCCCACCCAACCCCCTAGGGCCGGCCGGCCCCTATAGGGGCTGAACCGGTGCGGTTCAACTCCGGTGCTCCTTATATTAATACTGGCAGGCTGAACCAGATGGTTCAGCCCGGTCTTCCTCCGTCTTCTCCTTTGGTCGACGTGCCCAATAGCCAAATAACCTGGTAATGACGCCGGGCGTAACAGGCTTATTATTCATCTCAATGAGAACTTTGAATTAGCCAATGCATTTTCCGGCTGGAGAGATCTAGCTGAAAAATATTTTGGTAACTATATGATAAACCTGCACATGCAAACCAAGACATATAGCTAAGTATTCCATCCATTAGCTAAATTTCTTCTTCCAAATTGTGTAGTTTTCATAGGATCTTATAATGCCCTTACGTATACTTATTTTATTTGGACTTCTTTTCTCTTTTAATACTACAAGGGAATTGGTCCGGAAGAATCAGCATTTCATTTAGCAAAAAAAATTAAAACGAAGCAAAGCGATTAAAATTGAGATACCGTTTATGAAAAAGTGTTGATTTGGATGAGATAATCAAGGTAGATTCCTAAAGATTGGCCTTTTCTTGAAGATGGTGCAATCATCTTCTTTAAGGAATGTTGTGCTAAACCAAATGTATTTAATGGAATTAGTCTTTGTTATAGGTTGATTCATGTATAAGTGTGTAACTAAAAATAATAGATAGGACAAGGATTGACTAACCTAGTTCACGGAAAATAATTATTTAGCACATCAACATACCAATTATGATGTCTATCTATATTTTGATTATTTTCATAATTTAGATAGCCCAATTTCGCTCAAAATAATGTGTAATAATTTGATATCAATTTTCCGTAGTTTTTTTTAATTTTGACGTATATCATCTATAAATGTCATATTATCTTCCGTTGGTTTGGCTTCGTTAGATTCTGAAAAATAATTCAAATACATATGCTAAGATGCCTTGAGTCCTAATATGCTTAAAGCTCATTCAGGTGACCCTCTAAGTTATCAAAGACGCAAGGCGCACCGAGGCGCAAAGGGGTCCTAGAGCCTAAGCGCAAGGCGTGAGGCGCAAAATGAATTGGGTGCCCAATTCGCTGAAAATCAGGGAATTGGGAGCCCAATTAACTGAAAATCAGCGAATTTAACATCTAATTCACCGATTTTCCGCAAATTGGGTGCCCAATTCCCTGAAAATCAGCGAATTGGGCATCCAATTCGCCATTTTTCAGTCAATTAGGCACCTAATTCACTGAAAATCGGTGAATTGGATGCGTAAGTACGCCTAGGTGTGTCTTGGGTGCGTCTGAGATCATGTTTTTGCCCACCTCCCAAAAAAACAGGTTGAAGAAAACACCTTGAAAGGCCCAGGCGCGCCTTTGGTGCGCCTGGGAGCTGGTAAGGCGCGCGCTTAGGCGCGCTTGGGGCACATCGCCCACCTCTGTCTTGCAGAGGCGCGGGCTGGTGCGCTTGGTGCGTCCGACGCCTCAGGCGCGCCTAGGCGCGCGCCTTGATAACTATGAGTTGACCTCCCTTCAACACGCTAAAATTAAATACACACGAGCACACTAAAATTAGAGGCACAATATACAAAAATAAATACACACGAGCACACTAATTTTTTTACAAGGAAACCTCAAGTCGGGGACAAAATCTTAGGATAGTCGGAGTCCAACCGGAAAAGTATCACAACTAGTAAAGTAATACACAATCACATTTTACAACGACTTTCTCACCGATTAGTTACTGGATCATCCCAACCACACTATGGATGGCTACTCAAATAATAAAAAACATGCATACTGACAAATATGGCGGGGACGAATCAATGCGATTCTCTCTGAGTGATTTCCTCGGATTCCTCGTATTTCTAGAAAATTCTTTCCGCTTCCACTGTGCAGTTGTTCGCCTATGAGAAATTCACAAATAAATATCTCAGACTCCACAAACAGATCACAAATATGGTGCCACGACTTGCCACCTGTGTGGCTCTTAGCTTACACGGCTTCCTCCTCAAGCCGCCGCAACTATGCTCCTCACTGCAGTTAAAACTCTCATCCAGTGTAACCATTACCTCATTGTTTTCTACTTTCTCTCACCATCATCACAACTGAACACCAAGCAACTACTTTCTCTCACTAAACCATGATCAAATTCATGCATGTAGATAACTTCTTTGATTCATGGGTAGCTCATCAAAAGCAGGAGTGAGGCTCGACTTTCACCATAATATATAATATATATATTTTTTAGAATGGGCTGATACCATTCTTATAAATAATTTATTTATTTACCTTTTGCTGAAGATCATTAAAGAAGTAGATGCCAACTATCAACACCAATGAAAAATAACCATGCCTTGTACTTGTTAAAATCAGCCTCTTTCCTCTTTTTCATTATTTTTATCTTACCGTAAAGAAGTGACAGCACACTTATCAAGATGTAGAAAAAAATTGGATATGATTAATTTGATTGATAAGTTTGTATTCAAATTGAGTCGTATACTTCCAACACCCCGTTCTGAAGCTGTATGTGTTGTGGTGTACTTTATTTCAGATTTCTTCTTGATTTTCTTTGGAGAAACTTTTATTGTCGTAAAGTAAAAGGCGCATTAAATTCATAGCCTTAAATTAACTGCTTCACTCTTAACTCTAATTTTCGTAATGAACATCTGCCTCTTCTTGTGGACGTAGACCCTTTTGGAGTGAACGTAATTTTTGTTGTCTGATTCTATGTTTCTTCTTTCTTTCCTCGATTATCCAATACAGTTTATGAATGGGCTGATTCTGTTACGCCCGGCGTCGTCACCAGGCTACCTGATTACTGTGCACATCGGCCAAAGGAGAAGGCGGAGGAAGACCGGGCTGAACCATCCGGTTCAGCCCGCCATTAATTAAATAAGAGGGGGAGGGCTGAACCGCACCGGTTCAGCCCTTACATGGGGCCGGCCGGCCCCTAGGGGGAAGGGTTCACTTAAATACCCTTTCCCCCCTCTTTTGATGGGCATGCATAATTATCTTCAGGTATTTCTCTTTCTAGCAAACCCTAGCCGTCTTCTTCCTTACTAGTTCTCTCTTTCTCTAGTTTGCCCTAGTAGTTTGTATCATTTGGTATCAGAGGATCTTCCCCCCAACCATGGTGACACGCACGGAGGCGGAGATGGCACGTTTGGCCACGATCGAGGAAAATTACGTCGTTTTGGCGGATTCGGTGGCGGCGCTCGAAGAATCTATGAAGAACTCTCAGAAAAATCTGGAAGAGCGACTCGATTCGAAGATGGGGGAGTTAAAATCCCTCCTTTTGCAAAATCTGAAAGGAAAGGAGGTGTCCGACGATGGACCCGACGCCGAGGCAGCGAATACTCTTAACGGGGGCAGCACGGGAGCGGAAAATGGCGAAGGACTCCCGTCGAGGGCTTCCGGTTCTGGATCGGAAGCGGGAGACCCGCTGGGGGCCGCACGAGGAAACAGAGCCCCATACCGGACGGGCGGAACGTTAGGCTGGCACCCGGACGGCTGGGGGCTGAGCGGCAGGGAGCCTGGAGGCCGGGAGGTGCCGGAGCCACCCCGGACTGGCTCCAGCAGGGCGGCGGAGGCCGCAGGAGGCTCCTGGGGGGTCAGCGGAGGAGCAGCAGCTCCCTGGGGGGGCGGCGGAGGAGCAGCGGCTCCCTGGGGGTTCGAACAGCCCCTGCAGGGAGCCGGCGGCCTGCTGCGGCATGGAGGGGGCTCCGGACAGGGTGGAGGAGCTCCGTTTGGACCCGGACAGCACGCAGGACAACCCTGGAGGCCGCAACACCAAGGATTTGGGCTGTTTCGCCCAACCGGGGCGAATGCGGTTCCTCTCGGAGGTGCACCGGAATTTTTTCCGCCCCAACCAGTGATCGTACCGAACGGAGGATACGGACCGGCCCATATGGGGCCGGGGAGGCCTCCGGGGTGGAATCATGGAGGACTTCAAGGAGCTCATGAGCAACACGGTCCGATGGGCCAAAATGGAGGCGGTTTGGGAGGGGCATTTCAACGCCCGTACATGCAACCCAAGTTGACTCGGATGAACTTCCCGAAGTTCCGGGGAGGCGATGCGCTCGAATGGTCCAAAAGGCCGAGCTCTTCTTCAGATATCAGGAGGTCTCCGAGGCTCAGTGGGTGCAGTTGGCGGCCTTCCATCTGGAGGAGGATGCGTATCAGTGGACGAAATGGCTCCTCAGGGGACGCACCACTGCTCCCTGGGAGGAATTCACGGAGGCTTTCTCGGCCCGATTTGGGCCACTGGAGTATGAGGATGTTGAGGCGACTCTGCAGAAGTTGCGGCAAAGGGGCACAGTTACGGAGTACCGGACAGAGTTCGAGAGGCTGGCGAACCGGGTGACCTGGGGTGAGCAGACACTGCTGAGCTGTTCATTTCAGGGTTGAAGGACCATTTGCGTGACGAGGTCCACGCCTATATGCCACGCAGTCTGAGTCACGCCATCAGCCTGGCCAGGATACAGGAGGAGCGGTACAATCGGCAGAGGACTCGGGCGACGGGTCGGGCACCTACGGGCACAGATGTACCTAAGCAAGAACCGCCTACCGGGGGCCGCCCTACGGTGATGAGGTTGACGTGGCAGGAGCTTCAGGACAGAAAGGACAAAGGGTTATGCTTCAACTGCGATGAGAAGTATACTCGCGGGCATGCTTGCCAGAAGGTCCAGGTATTCATGCTACAGGAGGAAGCGGAAGATGTTACTCGCACTGCAGAGGAGGGCGAGTTGGTTTTTGACGACTTTGTCGTATCCCTCCAGGCCCTGGAGGGGAGTACCCCATCTCCGACCTTACACTTGACGGGGAGGGTCGGCAGTGAGACGGTGACGATCTTGATGGACAGCGGGAGCACTCACAACTTCATCCCACCCGGTGTGGCCCGGAAGACGGAGGGGGGGGGGGGGGGTGTCATAGATCGCAGCGCAGCGTTCCACATCAGGGTGGCGGATGGACGTACACTGCAATGCGAGGGTGTGATGAAGGGGGTGGAGCTCCAGATACAGGGATACACCGGGCATATTGATGTGTACTTATTGTCAATCCGGGGTTCTGACATGGTGTTGGGCGCACCGTGGCTGCAGCAACTTAAGCGGGTGACCTTCGATTGGGTCAGGATGACTATGGAGTTCAACCAGCACAGGAAGGGGTACTGCTTGGAAGGCCTCAAGTGCTCTGAGGTACGACTAGGGGCACCGGATAGTACGATGCCCATCGTTTCGGCGAGTGGCGCGGAGCCCACTATGGTCTCGTCTCCGATGCACACCAGAGCCGACTTGTTCCAAGAGCCGCACGCTCTCCGACTCCAGCTTGAGGACAAGCTGGTCCTTGAAGGGGGAGGGAATGTTACGCCCGGCGTCGTCACCAGGCTACCTGATTACTATGCACATCGGCCAAAGGAGAAGGCGGAGGAAGACCGAGCTGAACCATACGGTTCAGCCCGCCATTAATTAAATAAGAGGAGGAGGGCTGAACCGCACCGGTTCAGCCCTCACATGGGGCCGGCCGGCCCCTAGGGGGAAAGGGTTCACTTAAATACCCTTTTCCCCCTCTTTTGATGGGCATGCATAATTATCTTCAGGTATTTCTCTTTCTAGCAAACCTTAGCCGTCTTCTTCCTTACTAGTTCTCTCTTTCTCTAGTTTGCCCTAGTAGTTTCGTATCAGATTCATGATTTCTCTGTGAATATGAAATTCATTTTCTTGCTTTCAGAATCTTATTGGAGGTCTTTTACTTGTATGTGTTGTGGTGTACTTTATTTCAGATTTCTTCTTGATTTTCTTTGGAGAAACTTTTATAGTCGTAAAGTAATAAGGCGCATTAAATTCATAGCCTTAAATTAACTGCTTCACTCTTAACTCTAATTTTCATAATGAACATCTGCCTCTTCTTGTGGACGTAGACCCTTTTGGAGTGAGCGTAATTTTTGTTGTCTGATTCTATGTTTCTTCTTTCTTTCCTCGAATAACCAATACAGTTTATGAATGGGCTGATTCATGATTTCTCTGTGAATATGAAATTCATTTTCTTGCTTTCAGAATCTTACTGGAGGTCTTTTACTTCTTCGGAACAAATATTTCATTGTGATCTATCGTGGAAAGGATTTTCTCCCTGCTTCAGTGTCCATTGCTTTGGCAGAAAGGCAAAAAATAACCCAAGATATTCAAGAAGTAGAAGAGAAGTCACGTAACAGTACAGCAGGGCAAATCTCGTCTGAGAACAGACTTGAAGGGCATGCACTTGCTGGAACGTTGGCTGAATTCCAGGAGGCTCAGGCACAGTGGGGAAGAGTTATAACTTCCGGCGAGCGCAACGCCATGAAACAAGAAGCTTCTAGAACTCAAGCAGCTCGACTTTTCAAGAAGATTGAACATAAATTTACTATTGTAAGTTGTTCCATTTACATGAAATTTTCTCTCTTGTTTGTGAAGTATTGGTGCCTAAAGTTTTTTTTCCTCTTTTTTGGAGAACTTAAGATAATTATTAATCTCCAAGTTGACATTCTCCTGCCTACATACTAATTTTTTATTTTATGTTTGCGTGGAAGTGAAATTTACTAAATCTGGACTTAGTAAATTCTTGTTATGTTTAATGTACAATACTTTTGGGGGCTTGCATCTAAAAAATGGAGCTAAATCTTCAAATCTATTTGGTAGATAAGGGAGTTGTTTTTTGATGGGATGTAAATGAGTTTTGTGATCTAGTAAATTTGCACGTAAATAGAATGAATTCATTATTGCTTCTATCTAGCTTATTATGGTGTATTGTTCTATTATAAAACCTGGTATATCACATGTTGGGGTGCCCGTACTTCCACTGGAAGCTTTCAATGATATACTTTTTTTCCAAGTAATCTCTTATGCACATTCTCTGTAGTTTATATACAATGTCATATAATCTTTGTAGTTATCATCCGTCTTTGTGATTGAAAAAACAAAAAGGCAAGTACGTACCTTGCATTAATTTACTTCCCTTGTAACAGTTGAACCTTCTTGCTTGAGTTTAATTGATTTTTTCACGATTTATTATGTTCCTTCAATTTAGAACTCATATCTGAAATAAATGGTGTATGTCACATTGTATAGTTATTGATGCGTGTCTATAATCTTTGGTTATGTTGGTGTTCTGTGCAGTTTATAGACAATGTGATTAAGCTTTTTGTAATTCTCTTCCACCTTTTTGATTAAACAGATGTTTATGTTTATGGAGTTCCCTTCCGAATATTAGAACCTCTCTTTTCAAGTTCAGGTTATGATTTTTTTTCAGATAATGATTTTCCCCTATTCTTAAGTACATTTTCTGTCTAAATTGGAGCAGGCCCAAGCCAAAATGTTGAGAGCTGAGAAACTTTTGGCGAAGATAGAGGCATCTATGGTTCCTGTCAATCCATCAGATGACCGTGAGACAATAACCGATGAAGAAAGATCTGTATTTCGCAGAATTGGTTTGCGGATGAAGGCATATTTACCGCTCGGTAAGCTCTGTTTAATTTATAAAAAAAGCTTGTTCCTAACTTTTAATGTAATTCCTTTTCCACAATTTATATGCTAGGTATTCGTGGTGTTTTCGACGGAGTCATCGAGAATATGCACTTGCACTGGAAACATAGAGAGCTTGTGAAGCTAATATCAAAACAAAAAACTCAGACATTTGTCGAAGACACCGCACGACTTTTGGAATATGAAAGCGGCGGGATATTAGTGGCCATCGAAAGAGTTCCAAAGGGGTTTGCGCTTATCTACTATCGCGGAAAGAACTACCAGCGACCCATTTGCTTGAGGCCTAGAAATTTGTTAACAAAGGCAAAAGCGCTAAAGCGTTCAGTTGCAATGCAACGCCACGAGGTTCTTTAATTTGCCATACTGTTTTAAGGATGGCATTCTCTTACATTATTCATGTGAAATTAATTTTTGTTCCTGTCAATTGGTTGGATGCTAACATGCATATTACTTTGAATAACTATCAGGCACTGAGCCAACACATAATTGAACTGGAGAAAACCATTGCACTGATGAAGCAAGATCTGGTACGTCTTAAATTATTTCTGTAATCCAGTTCTAAGAATATCTTAAACCTGATATATTCATTTTTTTGTGTGCTTTATGATCAATGTATTTATTAGGAGTGAAACTAACAATGGTGCTGCTAGCTGCCCTCGAAATGAATGTAGTCACAGGATGGGACGGGATTGGATCGTTGCTCTAATGTGTGCTCCTTTCCCTTTCTTTCTGGTGATCTCATGGGTGGCCTGTGGTAGAAACCTAGGTGGAGAATAAAAAGCTAGAGGGAGAGATTGGAGGGTAGAGAGAGGAGAGAGAAAGGACCGGCGGCTAGAGAGGCAGGGGAATGTAGCTATAGTTGAGATAGAGAGAGATTAGGGTTTCATACATGTCTTCATTATTCATTCACATGGGTATTTATACCCTCGGTCCAATTAAAATAAAATGGTCCATAATAAATATAGAATTAAATGCGAAAAATACGATGTAAAAATGCAGTAAAGTTATAAAAGGCACAAGTCTCAAATGTCCTAATCTTACTCCGTGGTCGACGCCGTGGTACATTTCCTGCTAAATTTGTGCCCCCAGAATTCTTCCGTAACGGGTTCCTTTTTATAAGCTCAGATATTGGTAGATCCATGTAGGTATGTCTCACACTTGCAGATAGTTTAGAAATTTACCTTTATCTGTGGACTTGACAGTGGCCGACAACTCTGCGATTAACTATGAAAACATTGAGTTACTCTCAATTAATCAACTATTAGTAAATAACTTCAAATTTAGTCCGCTTATGAATATAGCTGTCTTATTTGGTGGAATTACTTTTTGATAATGGAGATATAGTCTAGAATGTATTTAGATTTCTGGAAAACCAGTTTAAGAGAAATATTTTTTTTACTTTATTTGGAGGATCTGAACCTTGCATTCTGTTGGAATGTAGAATACAATATCATCTGAACCACAAATCAATACAATTCATAATTTTATTGATTGAAACTTGTTAATTTACATTGCAGTTATGTTTTTTTTCATTTAGATTGCTTTGTAATATAATGATGAATTGCCATGTTTTCATTATGTTGAATTAACAAACAGTTGGGGTGATCATGAGGGTATTTAATTATTAAGAATTTTTTAGTTTGTTAATGTACCTACGTTTTATTTCGATGGAATAATTTTGGAAGTCTTAAATAAACGTTTATTGATTCATTTAGTGCGATAAATTCTCATAATTAATTTATTTAGTTAAATTATGCCTTATTAGTTAAATTAATTTCCTTAGTTATGTCCTGCCTATGATTTGATAGCACTTTACTTTATAAATTTTTATTTTTCATTCGTTCATGTTGAATGCTATTAAACTTAGATTACTCAAACTATCTTTAACAACCTTCATCCATGTTACCTTAGCTCTTAACTTAGGGTTCATTTGTTTAGGCGTTTTCGCCGGGCGTTTGGAGCAAACGCCGCCGGACGTAAACAAACGAGCGCCCGGCAGCGTTTGCTCCGTTTGCACCCGCCAGACAGAGGAAAAGCTCCTCAAACGCCGTTTTCCAACCCCGCCTCTCCCCCTCCAGTTCGAGACTTCCGATTCCACCCGCCCGCTGCTCCCGCCACCGCTGCAACAAATGAAGCCTTAGATTACTCAAACTATCTTTAACAACCTTCATCCATGTTACCTTAGCTCTTAGCCCTGCATTTTCTCCCGCCTAATCCTTCAACACTGGTTTTATCTACCTTTATCATTTGTATGTTAATCTTAGTAAAATATTATCGAGACAACTTTGCTCCTTTTCTAAAGACAGACATTGATGTACTTGACCCCCCATTCACTGCTCTTTTGGTTTTCAATGTGACTATTGGGATTTAGCTACATTTTAAATGTGATTACACCGTGAAAATCATGCACATCTTAGTCAATAGACATTCTCAGTTTTGTCTTTGCATCTTGTTATAGGAAACTTGCTAGAAGAGGGTATGAAATGATATTATTTTAAAGGTTCTGTAGGTAAAGGTCACGATGGAGGAGGAAGATAAAAAAGAGAAGATAGTAATGATTGGAGTCGACTTGTCTGATTTCATTATTACTTTCAAGTATCGCACTTGAAAGAAGGCAATGTATTCAATCCATAAACTGAAACTTCAATCCATAAATTGAAACTTTCATTCGTAAACATATTATCCATCATTATTCTCATTTGTCTTATCCTAAGTATTTATAGTCAGCTTTATGTGTTAAGCCCAGTTCATGTGGCTAGAGCACAAAAAGGGGATCAAATATTTATATACTTCTACGGATCTGTAAGAGCACAAGAAGTTATTGAAGGTAAGCTTTATAGCTTGTTAGCAGAGCTATGACGTTGATCTCCTCTGACTGCTTGCACATTTGTCGATGCGTCCTTCTCTGGCTGGAATTTTGATCGTTGAGACTATCTCCTCCTATGAGGCCATCAACTTCGAGCATTCTCTCTAGTTGCCTTCGACTCGATTATTGAGGCTTTCTCCTCCGATGAGCTCTCGACCTTCAGCGTCCTCTGTGCCGTTCTACGGCGAGGCTTCTGTCAACACTAAACAATGGCATTTGGCTGCTGCTCGCAAGTCGCTGATTACATCGACAACAACTCTAGAGCCCGAAAACAATATATCTGCCCACTTTAGCTTGGTCTTCCCTTCCAGTATTACCCATCTTCCCTTGTCACCTCTTCTAGCGCATTTACACCTACTGGCTATCTGCAACATTTTACCGTTCTTCTGCCTCGCTTCCACTTGACCAATTTGTAGATCTTTGTTGTTCGTGTCTTGGAAAGTTTCTCTTTTGCTCTCCTTTGTCAATGTTAGACGCTACAGTCAACTCTGCGGCATCCATTGAGACTACTTCAATGAATCCATCTTGCATGAAATTATTCTCCAATCAAGTCACCATTACCATCTTGACACTAGCACGCTCCGTTCACTTGACCCTTCAACAAACACTTATTTTGCTACATCGATGGTACTACTATGGAACCCTAAACCCTAAAATTTTGAGAAATGAGACTCAAATGAGTCAGTAGTGATATCTTGGCTTTTCAACTCCCTTGATAGTTCAATTTGTCTTGGAAAGTTTCTCTTTTGCTCTCCCTTGTCAATTTTAGACGTTACAGTCAACTCTGCGGCATCCATCAAGACTACTTCAATGAATCCATCTTGCGTGGAACAAATCTCCAATCAAGTCACCATTACCATCTTGACACTAGATATTAATTACTTAGACTAGTCACGATCCATTCACTTGACCATTCAACAAAGGTGTTTTCTTGGCTACATCGATGGTGTACTATTATGGAACCACAACACCTTGATTCTAATTGGGAGAAATGAGACTGAAATGAGTCAGTGGTGATGTCTTGGCTTCTCAACTCCCTTGATAGATCGATTTATCAAAACTACCTTTTTAATACTACATCTGAAATTTGGGCCTAAACCAAGGCTACCTATTTCAGTCAAGGAAACTAACCTCACTTATATTAACTCTGATCTCATATTGCAATTTACTGCCCAATAGTATTGAGAGTTTGTCATGCTATATATGGAGCTTAATTTTCTTGATCCGGTGACTCTAAATTGTGCTGAGGACATTGAAGCGATTCGTTATAGTTACGCAAAATAGGAGATCCTCTTTCATTAAGTCATTAAAATGGCTTTATATAGCCTACAACCAAATCACTCTTATCACTTAATATTACAACACTCCTCAAGATTGGCGGAAGATATTCACAAAGCCGATCTTGTCACAACCCATGATCATATCCTCTGAACTGAGTCCCTTGGTCAAGCAATCTGCTACCTGACCCTTGGTCGAGACGTGACTCGACTCCAGTAACCCACTATCAAGTTTTTCCTTTATGAAAAACCTATCAATCTCAATATGCTCGGTTTGATCGTGTTGGACTGGATTATTTGCAATACTAATGGCTGACTGACTGTCACACCACAACTTCATCTTATCTCCTCGATCAAACTTCAGCTCCACAAGCATCCCTTTCAGCCACAGAAGCACCCAGTTTGCACTTCTGATCGATTGGTGTCGCAGCAGGTTTGCACCCCAACATCCCCGTTTCTGTGAGGAGATCCAAGCCGTATTTCCTTTGGGAAAGGACTATCCCCTCTGGCTCGTAAGCAATCTCAATTCCAAGGAAATACCTAAGAAGGCTCAGATCCTTCACCTCAAACTCCTTGCCCAGAGCCCCTTGAGGTAGTCAATTTCCTGCTCATCATCCCCTGTGATGATCATGTCATCCATATACACCTCAAGCATGGTGATGTGACCTTCATTCCGCCTGAAAAACACTATGTGATCAACATTTATCCACTGATATTCCATCCCAATCATCGCCTTCCTGAACCTGTCGAACCATGCTCGAGGTGACCGCTTCATCCCATAGAGGGACTTATTCAACCTGCAGACTCTGCCTTCTGTCTTGGCTGTGCCGAACCCTGGTGGTATCTCCATGTACACCTCCTCTGCTAGATCTCTATGAAGAAATGCATTCTTCACGTCTAGTTAGTGCAACATCCATCCACCATTCACCGTCAAGCTGATCAGAATCCTGACGGTGCTCATCTTTGCCACGAGTGCAAATGTCTCGTCGTAATCTATGTCATAGGTCTCTGGTTGTACCCCTTGACAACCAATCGAGCCTTGTAGCGCTCGACCTGTCCATCTGGGTTCTTGATGTAGGGTAGGCTGTGTAGTGGCGCTTAGGATACAAACTAGTGACGTGAGGGGATCGACTCAACCAAACCGATGACTATATGCAAGACACTATTGACAGGCGAGTTAATCAATGTAAGCAACAAAACCATTATAATAAAACATTGCATTCATTCGAGGCAAGATAAGCAATTTTTCTTTCGGCGGTTAGGCAATAGCTTTCCTCCGCACGGAGGGCTAGAATAAACGCGCGGCGAATTAGACAACCTGCAAGGCAAGAGATTCACGGGCAAATACAACGTGCTAAAATTCCTTAAAAGCAAAGTACCACAGCGTGCACAAAATATTATACCCAACAAAATAGATAGTCACAAATAACATGTACCAAAATCTGAAATAAACTAAGGGCGGCCGCAATCCAACACAGATCTGAAGTTTTGGAGGTGGTATGGGATTTCCGGGTGATGGACGACTAGATCGGGTAGGGGAGGAAGTGGATCCACGAGAGGGGAAGGTAGGGCTGCGGGTTCGGATGGCGTAGGGCTGAATCGGGGTTCGTGGCTCGGGCTGGACAGATCTGTCCAAAACTGGACAGATCCGACCGGTGGAGAGGAGGGGAGGGCGCTGAGATGGGCGGCGGCTGGGCTGATGTAGTGGCGTGGGGTGGCTGTAAGGAGGGGCGGCGGTGGTGCAGGGATGAGGGGCGGCGGGTATGCAGGAAGGGAGGGCAGCGGGTATGCGCTGAGGAGGGCGGCGGCTGTGAACAGGGATGGGGGCGGCGGGCAGCAGGGAGGTGTTTAGGGTAGGCGGCGGCAAGGGTTGATCAAGGGGGATGGGCGGATGGCAGCAGGGAGGGATGGAGGAGAAGAAGAAGATTACTTACCCAATGGAGTCGGCACCACGGGCTCCACGGCGTCGGCACCGCGGAAGGATCACCGGAAGCAAGGAAGATGACCTCTCCAAACTTCAGCAATGGAATTTCAGCCACCCTAAGACTCTTATTTATAAGAAAACAACACTAGGGCACCCGGAATCGACGGCTATGATTGGCCGACGGTTCCGGTCCCGAAACTATATAAAATAATATCCGAAATACATAAAGCTATATATGAAAGTGATTCGAAACGACGAGCCGGACGCATCCGTGGTAACGGATCGCCGGTTCGATCAAGTCCGTCGGCGCGAATATACGAAGGTGGGGCCCGCCTTGCGCCGAGTTGCGCTCGATGGTCCCCCATCAACTCCCCTCGACTGAAAAGCTTTCATCTCCGATGAATGGAGACGATCGTACTGTAGTCAAAGTCCGGGGGCGAGTTGATCAAGCTCAGCAGCAGCAATCTAAGTGTCGTCGGAAGAAGAACGTCCCACCCAGCGAACCAAGTAGCGGCACACGAGTCCATCCGCGGCGGGGATGAACTCATGCGTAATGATCTCAGTAATCTGCTCGACCCTCTGCTCTCGGGAAAAGTGGTCCGGCGATGGTGGTGGTGCCGCCGGTGAAGCCAATGGTGGTGAACTCCTGGGGAAGTAGGAATCAAGTGAAGACTGGGTGGTGGGGACATGGGGTGATGGTGGAAGGTCAGGAGGGCCGCCAAGATAGGGGTCAGAGTACTCGTGAGGTGGGAAGTAAGGCGTCAGGTCCTCAACATTGAACACGGGGTGGATACCCATGCTCGAAGGAATGTCTAGCTCGTAGGCATTCAACCCGATCCGCCTCAAAACACTGTAGGGCCCAATTCGCCTGGCGCTTAATTTCTTGGCAGGCCCCTGAGGGAGCCGTTCCGCACGAACTCGAACCATCACCTGTTCGCCAACCAGAAAATGTTTCTCCCGCCTATGTCTGTCTGCCTGTTTTTTATAATGAGCGTTGCTTAAATTGATTTTTCACCTGACAGACTCATGCAACTCATGCAAATGACGCGTGAAAGACTCAGCAGACTCACTAAGACGTGACTCAGTCGGGACAGGTATAAGATCAATAGGCTTCCTAGGGTCATAACCGGATACTACCTGGAACGGACTCAGACCAGTCGACCTGTTGATGGAACTGTTATACGCAAACTCCGCTATAGGGAGCACCGAGTCCCAACTAGAAGCATGCTCTCCAACTAAACACCTCAGCAGGTTACCCAAACTTCTATTCACCACCTCAGTCTGCCCGTCCGTCTGAGGGTGGTATGCGGATGAAAATTTAAGGGTGGTTCCTATTTTTCGTCATAACGTCTTCCAAAAATAGCTAACGAACCGCACATCTCGATCGGACACGATGGACTTTGGGAGACCGTGTAATCTAAAGACCTCACTCATAAATAGGGCTGCGACGTGGGGCGCGTCGAAAGTCTTCCTACATGCGATAAAATGTGCCATCTTAGAGAACCGGTCTACCACTACAAAGATAGAATCATGTTTCCGCAGAGTGCGCGGAAGCCCAAGCACGAAGTCCATACTAATGTCCTCCCAAGGACGATGGGGAACGGGTAAAGGAGTGTATAAGCCTGTGTTCTGTTTCGTTCCCTTGGCCGTCTGGCAGACACGACAGTGTCGGACTACGCGAGCTACATCTTTCTTCAAGCTCGGCCAATAGAAACGATCCTCTACCATAGCAATCGACTTATCTCGCCCAAAATGGCCAGCGGCACCCCCGGCGTGTAGTTCCCATACTAAATAATCACGATATGAGGTATTGGGCACACACAAGCGGGAGCCCCGGAATAGGTATTTATCGATGATCTGAAATCCCTCAACATGATCAGGAGGGTCCCTTGATAACGCAGTATAGGCCTTAGCAAAATCAGGACAAGTAGGATAGTCCAGGATCAATCTCTCGAAGCCATCCACCTGGGCCCTCAGTGTGTGAAGTAGAGAGACTCGACGACTGAGAGCGTCGGCGGGCTTGTTCTCAACACCAGCACGATGTTTGAGAACATAGTGGAAATCCTGAAGGTACTCTACCCATTTCGCATGGCGGTGACTCAGCTTCCTCTGAGAGTCGAGGTAGCGTAGGGCCTGGTGGTCCGAATACAGCACGAACTCCCGGGGAAGGAGGTAGTGTCTCCAGTATCGCAGTGACTGGACGATAGCATAAAATTCCCGATCATAATTCGAGTATTTTTGCTTGGCTTCATTCAGTTTCTCACTAAAGTAAGAAACTGGGTGTCCCTCTTGGCTCAACACTCCCCCAATGCCCATGCCTGACGCGTCACACGCAACCTCGAAGGCTTTACTAAAATCGGGGAGTCGTAGAACGGGGGCGGACGTCAGCTTGTCCTTGATCTCTTCGAATGCTCGAGTGGCCGCAGGGGTCCACTGAAAATCCCCCTTGCGCAGGCAACTAGTGAATGGGGCCATAATCGAGCTAAAATCCTTAACGAATCTCCTGTAAAAGGTCGCAAGCCCATGAAAGCTACGGGCCTCATGAATGGTCGAGGGTATGGGCCACTCACAGATGGACTGGACCTTCTCAGGGTCAACTGGCACGCCTGAGGAGGAGATAATAAATCCCAGAAAGTGGACGGACTCAGATAGGAAGGAGCACTTCTTTAGGTTGATAAACAGTTTCTCCTTTCGGAGAATATCGAATAAGAGTCTCAAGTGCTCGAGATGATCTGGCTCAGTGTGGCTATAGATCAGAATGTCGTCAAAGTAGACGACGAGGAATTTGCCCATATAGGGCCGTAGGACCTGGGTCATGACTCGCATAAACGTGCTCGGGGCGTTCGAGAGCCCAAATGGCATGACCAGCCACTCGTACAGACCGTCTTTCGTCTTAAACGCCGTCTTCCACTTGTCGCCCTCTCGCACTCTAATTTGGTGATACCCTCTTCGGAGATCGATCTTCGAGAAGATCTGAGCCCCAGACATCGTGTCTAGTAGGTCGTCCAGACGAGGGATCGGGAAACGATACTTTACCGTAATTTTATTAATAGCGCGACTATCGATACACATACGCCAACTTCCGTCCTTCTTAGGGGTAAGAAGGGCGGGGACGGCGCACGGACTCAAGCTTTCACGGATAAACTGCTTCCGAAGAAGCTCATCAACCTACCTCTTGAGCTCAGCGTGCTCAACAGGATTCATGCGATAGTGTGGCAGGTTGGGGAGCGAGGCCCCCGGGACTAAATCGATGGCATGCTGAATGTCCCGCAGAGGGGGTAACTCATCAGGAAGCTCCTCTGGCATAATATCCGCAAACTCACCTAGTAAGGGTCGCACGGCGGGGTGAACCTCGGGTGTAGGGCAATCAGATGCCATAGTGGCCGCCACTACATACATGATTCCAGCATCGGAGCTATCTCTCAGGAACTCACTATGTCTCAGAATGTGCACGGGTCTCGAAGCAATCGTGCTAGTGGACGGCTCGACCCGGCCCTTGGACCTCTCTCTGGGCTGAGTGGGAGATAAAGTGATCTTCCGCCCCTTATCATAGAAAACACACGTGTTTGACCGTCCGAAGCACGTGACATCGCGATCAAATAGCCAAGGGCGGCCCAGCAAGACATGGGCGACATCCATAGGGATGACGTCGCACTATACTCGGTCCTCAAAGGATGCAATGGTGATCGGAACAAGACAGCGCTGGGTAACCTGGATAGCTGTCTTGTCGACCCAGATGACACGATAAGGGTGGGGGTGAGGCTCTGCCTTCACCTGCATGCGGTCTAGACCCTTCTGGGCCACGATATTCACACAGCTCCCACTATCGATAGCTAATTTGCAGGGTCCGCCTGCACTCGGGAAATATGTGTAGAAAATGGTAGTGCGGCGCCAGTCCTCATCAGCACGTGGGGTATGCAGGAAGCGCCTGACTACTCCAACCTCTAACGACCGCTCAACGTCGCTCTCCCAGCCCTCCTCAACGGTGGCAGTGACCTCCTCAGTAGTCTCCACATCTCCCTCTAAAGCGGCCTCTTCTTCCTCAATCAACAGACTACGTGTAGGGCAGTGGGCCGCTACGTGTCCTCTGCCCCCGCACCTAAAACACTGAATACCCCCAGGCCTCTGGCCCTCGGCAGCGACAGCCTTCCCCCTCAAATCAGGAGTGACTCGGGGGGGTGGAGTGGCTGCAGCAGTCTGGGCTGGAGCGGGCTTCCTAAACGTCGATGAATCCGTCCGGGAAGGAAACTGCTTCGTGCTAGGGGCACGAAGGTACTGCTCATACTCAAGAGCGAGCTGGAATATCTGATCTACAGTCTCCAAGCGGTGGGGAATCAGCTCTCTCCGGAGATCCGCACGGAGGCCAGCCTTGAATCGAGAGGCAGTGGCAATAGGCTCCTCCGAAATATCGCTCCTAACAACTAGCTCGTCGAATCGAGCCATATACTCAGCTACGGAAAGCGTCCCCTGACGTAAGCTCTGCAGCTGATCAAGTAGCTGGTCACGGTAGGAAGCAGGGAGGTATTTATCCTTAAGCCTCTCCTTCATGTCATCCCATCGGGTGATGGGGTAGTAACTGTCACGATCTAAGGCTCGCTCAACACTAATCCAATACACCTTGGCCTGTCCGACTAACTTCATCTTGGCAAACCGAACACAACGATCATCACTCATATCGTACCAATCAAAATAGTGATCCATGTCTAAGAGCCAGTCGCTAAATGCCTTCGGATCCAGGCGACCATCGAATGTTGGGGCATCGAGGCGAATCCTCCGGGTGATGTCAAGGGCGCGATCACCTCTACGCGGGTCAGGATAATCATCAGGATCGTCGTCACGGTCATAATCGTGCCGAGCGGGTGGGGGTCCGCGCTCACGTCGTCCCGGTGGGTAATACTCGTCTCGACGCTGGTCATGACGACCGTGTGGAGGGACACGGTCCCTGGGGCCAGGCTGACGTGGCATGCGGTAATCTTCCCGCGGGGGCGGGGTTCGGCCACGTGCTGGCTCAGGATTTCGCCTTACTGGCGGAGTGGGGGCTTTCGCAGGAATCTCACGACGGTAGCGGTCAGCCGGTGGTGGATCACCTCTGACCCGCTGACCGCGGCGGGGGGAGTAGGCCGGATCATCTGCTACCTCATCGTCATGTAGGGAAGGAGTATCCCTAGCGTTCTCTATCCTATCTAGGCGACGGTTCACCGCGGCAATATCAAGTTGTACGGCCTCAAACTGGGTGCCTAAAGCATCGAAGCGGTTTAACATCAGACGCTCAAAATCCGTGGTGGCAGCGCTCGAATTCGAGCCTACCGCTCGATCGTTGGTAACCTGTGGATCTACCATGCTTCTAAATGACCTACCACTACGGAGCATGCAAAACAGCCCGACCTGGGCTCTGATACCAACTGATGTAGGGTAGGCTGTGTAGTGGCGCTTAGGATACAAACTAGTGACGTGAGGGGATCGACTCAACCAAACCGATGACTATATGCAAGACACTATTGACAGGCGAGTTAATCAATGTAAGCAACAAAACCATTATAATAAAACATTGCATTCATTCGAGGCAAGATAAGCAATTTTTCTTTCGGCGGTTAGGCAATAGCTTTCCTCCGCACGGAGGGCTAGAATAAACGCGCGGCGAATTAGGCAACCTGCAAGGCAAGAGATTCACGGGCAAATACAACGTGCTAAAATTCCTTAAAAGCAAAGTACCACAGCGTGCACAAAATATTATACCCAACAAAATAGATAGTCACAAATAACATGTACCAAAATCTGAAATAAACTAAGGGCGGCCGCAATCCAACACAGATCTGAAGTTTTGGAGGTGGTATGGGATTTCCGGGTGATGGACGACTAGATCGGGTAGGGGAGGAAGTGGATCCACGAGAGGGGAAGGTAGGGCTGCGGGTTCGGATGGCGTAGGGCTGAATCGGGGTTCGTGGCTCGGGCTGGACAGATCTGTCCAAAACTGGACAGATCCGACCGGTGGAGAGGAGGGGAGGGCGCTGAGATGGGCGGCGGCTGGGCTGATGTAGTGGCGTGGGGTGGCTGTAAGGAGGGGCGGCGGTGGTGCAGGGATGAGGGGCGGCGGGTATGCAGGAAGGGAGGGCAGCGGGTATGCGCTGAGGAGGGCGGCGGCTGTGAACAGGGATGGGGGCGGCGGGCAGCAGGGAGGTGTTTAGGGTAGGCGGCGGCAAGGGTTGATCAAGGGGGATGGGCGGATGGCAGCAGGGAGGGATGGAGGAGAAGAAGAAGATTACTTACCCAATGGAGTCGGCACCACGGGCTCCACGGCGTCGGCACCGCGGAAGGATCACCGGAAGCAAGGAAGATGACCTCTCCAAACTTCAGCAATGGAATTTCAGCCACCTTAAGACTCTTATTTATAAGAAAACAACACTAGGGCACCCGGAATCGACGGCTATGATTGGCCGACGGTTCCGGTCCCGAAACTATATAAAATAATATCCGAAATACATAAAACTATATATGAAAGTGATTCGAAACGACGAGCCGGACGCATCCGTGGTAACGGATCGCCGGTTCGATCAAGTCCGTCGGCGCGAATATACGAAGGTGGGGCCCGCCTTGCGCCGAGTTGCGCTCGATGGTCCCCCATCAGTTCTGCTTCACAGTGAACACTCATTTGCACCTGACGACGTTCTTATACTTTGCACTGTTTTAAATGTCCTCCGACATGTCGTTTTTGAGGGTAAAACGATATTTTTTTTTCTAAAAAAATAGATTATGTCCTTTTGCTAAAATGTGTTTTCTTCTTTTTCATGAAAGTAGATCGACATTTTCCTTCTACGTCTGTTGTTTTCCTACCACTGCTTTTTTTTACAGCTCCAATCACGTCACTGGTTTCCTGTCACTGCTTGTTCTGCAACCACACCCATCCCAAATAGTGTCGAAATGACCAGGAAAACCTGTATTTCCTCTCCATAGGATAGAAGGGTGCATGTTTTACACATAAATTATCTGTTCATGCTTACATATTTTTCATCGTACTGAAATATCATGTAAGCAAAGGCCAGAACCGTACAGTCATTTGGACATTCTGATTGTATCATTTATCAAATATATGCTTTTCTCATCATTACTTTTTTGTAATATACAAACAGGGACACTTGGAAGTCGAAAGTGATTCCTCAATTAATTCAGCAGATATTCAACCCGACCGTGATTCAGATCTTAGCGAGGTGAACCTATTCTGATGACTCCAGTATTCTTTTTTGTTAAACTTCCTGTGACAAAAACATTTCAGATGAACAGCGAAGATTATGAAAATGATCATGTAAGCGATATTGACGACAGCAATGGCGGAGTTTCTTTGGCTGATGCTCGCCATGTTAATTCTTCTCATGATTTGGCATTCAGTGAGGTGACCTGTGTGGCTTTTACGCAGAATTTTGCTCTTGTAACCTCAAATTTGTGCGCTAAGCATACTGTTCAACTTTTCAGGATGATGATCAAGAGAATGCAGATAATAATTCTGTTTCCAGTGCTCAGAAAACTGCTATTCCTTATGGGCAGGATCAATAAAGTTCTTTAGTAGCAGGATAAATAATTTCATTTTGGTGTAAGGATATGATTATTCTTTTGGAAGGGCTTCAAGCAATTTTTCAGAAAGGTACCCCTTCAGTTTCCACATTATTATATTCCTTTTTCATTACAGTTTCAAAGTTAGTTCTGTTATGTAGATACTAGTTTAGTAACTAGAGGCTGCATTGGGTTTAGTCCCACATTGCACAGGTGAAATATAAGTCAGTCCAGAAATACCAATATAGTTGGTCATCCCTTATGTAGATACAAGTCTAGTAACTTAGAGCCAACATTGGTTTAGTCCCACATTGCATATGTGAAATAGCGTCGGTGTCGAAATACAATCTGATTGGTCATCACTCATGGACTTAACTTGTGTTGAATTTGATCAAGTTTCAATCTTACCACCATTTTTTTTAAAATTTAAATCTCAAGTGCTTAAGTGGAAATTCCTAAGATGAAGAAAATAATATTAAAAATCTCTCTTATAAACAAATAAACACCATAGTACAGTAAAAAACATGAATTCTTGGAGTCTATAGAACAAAAGCAAATGACTTCTAGCCTTAATTAACTGAAATTCAGCAATGAGATCATAAACCACTAAAACAATGAATTCTGGTTACTAATGAAATGGCAAGAACGCATTTCATCTTATGAAATAAGTTGCATAAGTAAAAAAATTTGTGGATAGCCAAAACTACGGTGCTAATAACAACTGCCTATTTAAAGTGATGTACCTCGATGCATGTGACAAATTTAAGTTGAAATAAGTGGAAAGTTAGAAGATAGGAAGATCGAATAATATGATATGCAATCTTGGTGGGAGTATTATAGCGAAGAATGTGGATATAACTTATAGCTTTAGGGTTGGTTAAAATAGGCAAGTGCTTTGCGAATATTTTGTTGATTAGTGAATAACATGGAGATTTAAACGCAAATGTAATGAACATACAAATTGCAATTAGGGTTTGCTATGCTATATGAATATGAGTGTTAGGCGCTAAAAAGGGTTGCTAGTTATATTCTTAGGATAGCTAGGAAGTAGGAAGGCTAGATTAAGGAATATACTAGAGGGATCAAGATATGTATAATATTGGAGATAAGGTAGTGGAGAACGCGGGACAAACAACAACCGTTGGATTATGCGGGCGTACATGTAGAAATTTTATGTCATGTAAACATGAATAGAAGTTGCAAAATAATTGCACATGTTTAACCTTTGTAGGCAACAATCAAGGGACACCCGTTTATTTATATAAAATAATTATTTTATATAATTATTTTTATTTTGAATGAAAAAATATTGAATATTAATGAAAGTATGTTACTATGTCGAATTGACATTATAGTTAAAAATATAATTAGGAGTTGATAGCAGTATACTTAAAAATGAAAGTTTTTTTTTTAATTTATTTTATTGCTTTAATATGCTAGTAGAAGTTGCATGGTCTCATGTGCGTATTTAGAATGTATATTACATAATTATTTTCATTCTTAAATAAAGTAAAGCATATTATATTACTATGTTCAAGATTGCAAATGCGAGTTGTCGGGGGACATATCGGCTTTAATTTTTTTATGTCGACTTTAATATATCGAGGGATATAACGACGATATTTCATATATTGAATTTTAATATTTATTTATTTATATGCATAATATATGTATAATTATTTTTAAATTTTTCACATGTTGATATATTAACAATTTAATATTTATTGAACTAAATCTATCAAACTGCAAGAGCCGGAGGAAGCAACAACCCACGAAATTGTCAACAACAATGGAAGATAAGGAGTCCTTGGCTCAAAATCCAAAGGCCAAACAGAATTGACGTTGATGAACAGCAGCCTCAAGGAAGAAGTGCAAGCAGAAAAAAACAGTAGTCACAAAACAACTCAAGAAAATTTTATATTATTAATTTGGTGTTTATATTATATTGCGCATATTTTGAAAAAAAATATATATATCTATTAAAAGAGTTGAAAATTAATTTAGTAAATTTTGATGACCTAATATATATAGATTTAAGTTTATTCTCCGCTATGCATAGCTTTTATTACTCCATTTTGTCTCACCCATTTCTTTCAATGTAAAAGCGATCAACAATAAGGATAAAAACTGAAGCTCCATTTTTACCACAAAGTATTACACTTAAATAATTTCCGTTTATTACACATTGTCTAGCAACTTGAAGCACATATATATTTAATAATGTGCATGTTATTATTGATTGGTGAGTATAACATTATATTTATTTTGTAGTGAGAAATTTTAGTTCCAAAAGGTTCCGGCTGCATAAGTTGCTGATTACGCAGCCGGCGTGAATGCACGCACTCATCACGGGCCCGATAGGACGGGCTAGACTTGGGCTGAATTGAGTCCCACACGGCCTAGGCTGGATTAGCCAAACGTCAAATATTAAGTCAGGGAAGGTTAATACTTAATACACGTTGAATATATCCCAAAAATCATACCACCCAAAAAAATGAGAGACTGCCATCTCTCATATTATTTCTTTTAAAGCCGAACAAAATTCAAACCACCAAAAAAAAAAACCGCCTCTCAACTCGCTCCATTCAAATACATAATGGAATGCATCCAGGTATTATGCCATCTCTCATGCCAAAAATTTCAAGAGTCGGTGAGATACATATACCCGAAAGATGCTGCATTTGCGTCCTCCACCTCCATCGAACGCACGCCTACAAGCACAATTGCAGAGCTTGAGAAATCAAAACACGAGGAATCGCCGTCGAGGCCAACTATAAAGATTGGCTTGATTGTTTTGAAGGAAAATGCAAAAAATACTTAAATTTTAAGGAAATTAATTTTAACTTGTTTAAGTATTTGATAACAATATAAACTCTAGGAAAAGTTTAAAAAAAATTGAAATACTTTCAAAGAAAAAAGATCAACTAAAATGGTTCAAAAATATGAATTTTAGGCGCGTCCGGCGCACGAATCCTAAAGCGTCTGGGCACGAGTTGGAGAGCGCATCTCATTTCCATGGAAGCACAACTAATTATAAATATGATATCGATATAAACAATTCCTCAACACGTTGCATGAGATCATGCCTAGTTTCTGATATCGCATGAGATTGAATACAAGAAAGTTCCGCATAATAAGAAGACTTACTCTTTCCCAGAAGATCTCGAAGGCTATGGAGCGGAAACACGAGTATCTAACCAGGATATGATGTCGTCGATAACATTAGAAATCCGTTCGTCGGGTTCTCCCTCGAGAATAGCATGATAGCCGCCCTCATAAAACCTCAGTGTTTTATCCGATGTGGAAGCCTGATCGAAAAGGAATTTGCTCACGTTCGGATCGGTTACCTTGTCAGCTGCTCCGTGAAGGATCAGCAATGGAGAAGACACCTGAACAGAGAAATTTATAGATCAGAATTGGGTCGGAGAAATCATTCAAAGAATTGGGCCAGTGATTTTTTTTTTAAAATTATTTTACCTTGCATAAATATGAAATTATTGTTCCTCTGGCGTAGGATGAAAAAGTATAAGGGCTATTTTGGTTGCTTGTAAATTAAAAAAAATGTTAAAATGTTTGGAATTTTATTTCACCCATTTTGTGTGGAAATTAAATCATAATTTTGTAGGGTTTTGAAGGTAATTTTTTATAATTTAAAACTAAATACATTTAAGGACGTGTTCTCTTAAAAAAAAGGCGATTGTTATCCGCACTACAGTTTTGGCTATCCGCACTCTTTTTTGTATGAGTTATAATACGTCTTGTCCATGCATTTTTAGGAAAAGTGATCAACACTAAAATTGTAAATCTCATCGAGATCTACAACTTTCGTGTTGAACACTTTTCCTAAAAATGCGCCTATAGCGAATTTTTGAAAATACGCCTTGTACATGCATTTTTAGGAAAAGTGTTCAACACAAAAGTTGTAGATCTCGACGAGATCTACAACTTTTGTGTTGAACACTTTTCCTAAAAATGCATGTGCAAGGCGTATTTCCAAAAAACGCATAATAACTCATACAAAAAGAGTGCGGATAGCCAAAACTGTAGTGCGGATAACAATCGCCAAAAAAAATCCAGCAACAATGATTATCCATATACTAAACATGAGAACTACCAAAACAATGAAGGAACTTAAAAATGAAATTGTCGTTTATCGGGACCTCCCCGCTAGAGCTCACTTAAAACTAAAAATCGTAAACCGAACCAGAATCAAACCGGAACTGCAAAGAACCAGATTGAACAGTTCGTGGATTATTCAGGGTCCGGTTTGAATTTTGGAACCGTGAATAATAATGGTCCGGATGTGATTCCTTCATTTTATTATCCGGACAGCAACCGCAATATAAATGTCTCGAGCGGTTTCAGAATTTTTAGACCCGATCCGGACCGAACTAGAACCGAACCGCAATCCGTTTATTATTATTACCCTTTATAATATATATTTATTCTTAATATTTTTTTATAATATTACTAATTTATATTTATTATCTATACGACTACCTATATTAGTCGTCTGATTGCATCGCTGTCCAAATGTAGTCGTACTCAGTGATGGACCCTGCTAACATACAAAGATGATATTTAGTGGTTATTTGATTTTGTTGATGATTATATTCTCTACTTTGTGCATGTTTATGTTTGTCATTCCTCAACTACTTCGATAAAGCGACTGTTTTTGATGAGCATCAAGTGTTACAATATTACGTGTTGTCTATCATGTTAATGCTCATCATACAATATTACCCATTTTTTCTATTCAATGCGTCAACTCAGATATAATTGCATACATGTGTGTATTAGTTCAATTTAAACATATTTAGACTTAAGAAACCATGAAATTATTACTCCAACCATTTGAATTCCAATTTCCTTTTCAAATATGTATTTTTAAAGAGATAATAATCTTTGTGAATATGTCTAATGACTCAAATTATAGAGTTATAAAATGATTAAAACTATAACACAGAACCGATTGGAATCGGACCAAACCAAAAAGAACTAGACCGAACCGTTAGTGGCCGGTTTGGTTTTGGTTCTTGTTGAACCGGAACCGTTGACATGATGGTTCCAAAAATAATGCTGGAACCGTACGAGACCAGTCAAGCCAAATATGGTTTTGGTTCTAATATGAAGAACCGTTACCTTAGCGGTTCGGTTCACAATCTTAGTAGAATCGGAACCGAACCGTAGCAACTCTACACCCCGCCATATTTTCGAAATCACAGGTTGCACCCCTCTATCTTTTGAAACTCATGTGAGTTTACATTTTAAAACATGCATGCACGGAGGGATATTTGCGTGCATGCATGTTTTGAAATGTAAACTCACAGGGGAGGTTTTCGTAATTTCAAAAGCTAGATTGGTGAAATTTGTAATTTTGCAAATTCATATGGGCAATTAATAGAACTGGAGTGCATTTATAGAAGGATCTTTGCACAAAATAATTTCTAAGGTTGGAAATTTGTTAAGCAGCTCAGCAATGGTTATAGCTATCAAAAATACATAACCATGATGGAAGATGATTACATGTGAATCATTCCCACCACCCAAAGAATTATCTCCTATTTTCTACTTCTGTATAGGAAATGTGGTGTAGTAATTTTGTTAAAGGTTTTGTTAGTAGAGAGGGAGAGAAATACCTATGGTATTATCTAATGAGAAGGACCTCCCTACTTATAGTAAAAGGAAGCAGTACAAAGTGTTTTTCTCCCATTGTGGGAGTAGATAATGAGAAAGAATAATATGGCAGAGTGTCTATTCTAACACTCCTCAAAAAATTGTAGTGTAGGAGATAATTGGCCTGAATTGTCCATCTTGTCTCTAATAAAATACAAATTTGGCCCATGAGAATGCTTTGGTGAAGATGTAATTCCTTGGAGGAGCTTATCTCGAATATTGGGCAATCTACCTCAATAAGCTTAATTAGCTCAGGAATTGTTGGGGCGAATGCAATACACAAGGTTGTTTGGATCTCACAGTAAAGCTATATCAGTCTCTTTATTTCTTCCCCCAATTCTTTCAAAATTGTTTCACCTAGGCTAATTACTGAGTGGCTTGGGTCACGGTAACATACTCTGACTCTATGTTAGAGCATGCAACAATGTGTTGCTTCTTTCTCCTCCAGGAAACAATATGCTCACCAATGAAAACACAAAACCCTATAACGGTTCTCACATCAAACGGAGAACCACCGCAATTTGCATCCGAGAAAACCTCTACCACGGAGTGCCCACTCTACTTATATAACATATCAATATCCTGAGTTCCCTTCAAGTAACCTAAGAATTCAGACTACTACACCGATATGTGTAGTTCAATGAGAATTCATGAATTGACTTGCAACAATAATCAGAAAGGATTTAGGGTGAGTGATGGTTAAGTAATTAAGCTTCCACAGGAGTCTCTCATACTTGCATGCATCGAGATACATCAGTCCAGTATTGCTCAACAACTCGAAGATATAATTCTCTGAATAAGACATCCCCTTGGAGTTGTTCACAACCTCAATTCCAAGAGAGTATCTCAGTCTTCCAAATCCTTGGCCTGAGTATGAGTATTCAGCAAGGTCATCACATAACTGACTCCCCTAATCATTCCCTATGATCACTATCATTGATAAACACAATTGATAAGATACTCCTCCCAATAGTATCTCTGTAGAAGAATAGGTGATCAACCTGACACTTTACAAGATCAAATTGAAAAAGAGTAGTAGAAAATCTGTCAAAACAAGCTTGAGGAGACATCTTTAAGCCGTACATTGACTTCTTCAGCTTGCATACTAATTCCTCCTATGATAAATACTCAAATAAAATATAAATGTTGATGAGATATTTCGGATTGGGATAAGGTCTGGTGTTTAGCTATGCGGAGCAATCAGAACATCAGGATCATTAGATGGAGCAAATTTTGGGGAAGATCCCAAGTCATTGGGATGTTCACTGATGTACGATCGGTGATAATGCGTATTGATGATGGGCAGTCATTATAGACTGGATATCAGAGTCATAAGTGCGTCATGGATCACTGCTTCTGAAATAACTCTTCTACGATAACCTGATATGGTTCTGGAGTCACACTCGGACAGGTGTCCATGTCAGAGTTTATTCATCTCAACTATTGGTAATTTGATATAGGCTATTAATAAAATGGAGTGATCTCAAAGAATGTAACATGATTAAATGCAATATCTTCTTCAGCCGAGGATTGCTTTTTGAGACCGAGAGTGCCCCAGAAACAAGCACTCGGTAGCTTTTGTATCTAAACATATACTTCCAAATTGTTTTGATGAAATGAGATTTTTTTGTTTGGAAACATGATTTGGTGAGATGATTTAGTTCCCAATATAGTGGAAGATATACGGTTAATGAGGTAGGTGACTGATAGGCCCCTGATTGAGACCTCATTCGTGGCCGTGAGAAATGAAAATCGAGATGGAGATTAGAGTTATCCTTCTTAGATCCGCGGGAACCTATGGTCGATGCACAGAGGGGAAGGGCCGGCAGACGGGAGGTGGCTTCCGGGGCTTGCGTATTTGGTTAGGGCACGGGAACGAAAGGGGGAGAGAGAGAGAGAGAATTGGAGAGAGAGAAATTGGAGATTAAATACAATACAAGCTACGACCAAATATTAAAATATGTGACATGAAAAGAGAACAGATAAAATAACAATGGGTTGTCGAAATAAAACGGTTAAAACAATGGTTGGTATAGAATGTTCCATCCCCTAATCCGCATGTGTTGTCCTGCAGCGGTGTGGTAGGTGACACCCCAGTGCGGGTCCGTAACATCTCCCTCCCCGTTGAAATGCCCTCAAGCTTGTCATCGAGTTGCGGTGGAAAGTGCACCAAGGGAGCCGCGGGTGGTGGACCGTGAAATTGTTTCAACTCGGAGACGTGGAAGAAGTCATGAATGCAGGCTTCCGGTGTGAGCTGAAGGCGGTACACCACCTGCCTAAAAAGCTGGAGGATCTCAAAGGGTCCGTAGAACTTCGGATGTAACTTGTGATATGGGGTTCAGACTGTCGAGTTCTGACGATAAGATCGGCGTCTAAGACACACCCACTCTCCCGGGGAAAAGGCTAGTTCGCAATGGCCTCGATTGTAAGCATTTACCATACACGCCCCGGGAAAAGGCTACCTCGCAATGGCCCCGATTGTAAGCAGTCTGCATACGTGTCTGGGCCTGAAGAAGGCGCTCCCGAGCAAGTGAAAGAATCTAGTTCCGGCCCTGAAGGTCGTGATCAATAGCATCCATGCGGGTTGTGCTGCTTTCATAAGACAATAAGAAAGGGGCATCTCGGATGTAAATCAGGCGAAAGGGCATCGTCTGAAGCGACGAATGGTAGGAGGTATTGTAACAATATCCCACCCACGGTAGCCAGCGGATCCAATCCTTAGGCCAATCCCTAGTAATGCAATGCAATTACATCTCCACCGTGTGATTGACGACCTCCATCTGGCCATCAGACTGCGGATGGTAGGAGAACGAGAAGGAAAGCTTGGCGTCGCTCGTGAACGCTCTATCCCGGTCTAAGACAATGCGCTCGGAACGTCCATGGAGACGACCCCCCCCCCCCCCGCCGCAAAGAAGACATGGGCAACCCCCTCAGCTGTCATTGGCCTGCTCAGGGCGATGAAGTGTGCCCCCTTCAAAAAATGGTCGACCACGACCATGAGAATAGACTTCCCGCGCGAAGTAAGCAAGCCCTCGTTGAAGTCCATCGAGATGTTGGCGCAAATCTGTATGGGAATCGGAAGTGGCTGAAGAAGGCCGGCTGGAAGAAGATGCTCTGTTTTGTGGCGTTGGCTTGGAGAAGAATCTGGCGCCATAGAGCTTATCCAACAGCTCCACCACATCAATCAGAAATTTGTCCTTCACAGTCTTGGCTTTCAACTCTCGATAATCAACGCAAAACAGCAAGGTGGTGTCCTTCTGGACCAAGACAGCAGGGGTGGAAAATGGCGAGATGTTACGAAGGATGATGTCCTGCTGTAGCATGAGACTGCACTAGTGCTCGATCTCATCCTTCTTTCGAAAGGGATAGCGATAGGGCCGCACCATAACGGGGGTGGTGTTTGGTATGAGGCAAATGCGGTGATCCTGACGACGCAGTGGAGGAAGTCCCTGATGAGAACCAAGAATTCTCCAAACTCCCGCAATAAGTGATCGAGGTTGTCGTGCGAATCTCGTCCGGAAGATAAGTAGAATGCTCGATGTGACTTCTCTGTCAAACAACCCTGCCAGACTATTTGTTCTCCTCCCTGATGCCAAGTCACGGTGAGGCGATCAAAATCCCAGGTCAGGGGGTCAAGGGTGCGTATCCAATAGATACCCAAGACCACCTCAAAACCCCGGAGAGCAATCACTAAGAGATCCACCATGGATCGGTACCCCTCCACCACGATGGACACTGCCCGAAAAATATCGGGGCACTCCATAGTACTCCAGTTGGCCACAACAACACTCGGAAGAGGGCGGCTCATCACTATCAGGTTGAGCCAGCTGGCGGTTTCCTCGCTTATGAAGTTGTGTGCTTCCGATGTCCAGGAGGGCGACCAAAAGATGATCAGCAAAGAGAATCGGCAGCTGAAGAGTCTCCCCGGAGTGGGGCCCATCAATGACATGGATGGAAATCTCGGGATCCCGAAGGTCATCCTCTTCCTTGTAATCGGATGGGTCATCCACCTCCAAAAAGAATAGGTGCATGCATTAGAGATCGTGCGTGTAAGTCTCATCGCAGTTGTACCAAAATCCTTAGCGCGGCGATCCGCCATCACTTGGGACGAGAAATGGCCGATAGGCGGGTGGGGGAGCTCTCCTTCCCCTTAAGAGGTGAGGTAAATGCAGGCTACGAAGGTGCACCGAAACCAAGGGAGGGGCCCTCCCCGCCCCGTCGACCGTTGGAAGGCCGATCCATCAGTACACGTTTCTTGCAGAGGCGGGCGATACTCATAGCATCGGTAAGGTCGTCAGTTGTCTGAAACATTATGTCGAGGCGCAGACGCTCATGGATGTCCGACGTAAATATGGGCACCTCATGGTTGGGGGAACGAAAGGAGCACGGGGGAGGAGAACTTGAAATTGCGCAAGATAATTATCAAGGGAGTCCATCTATTTGAGGGACACAAGGTTGCTAACGGGATTTCCACGCAGAGGGGGGGGGGGGGGGGGGGGGGGGGTCTGAAGAGAAGGTTACGACTACTCTTGAACTTTTCCCAGGTCAGAAGGGTTTCTCCCATTGCAACTGCGAATACAGAAGCTGAGCGGAGCCCATCAAATAAAATGAGGCGGCATTGAGCCAGTCTTCCCACGGTGTGCATTGATTCATAAAAAACTACTCACAGCGGGTTAGCCAGGTCAAGGAGTCTTCGTCCATAGAAAACCGAAAAGTCCATCTTGACGTAACTGGGAAAACCGCTATTGTCGGGATGAGGTGGAGGGTAGACCGGCTGGTGGGTGTATGGTACTCTGCATGAGAGGAGTCTGAGGGAACTCATGGCAGCTGCGGAGAGGAATGATCGCGGTCGATGCGGGCCGCGAGGGCCTCCAGGGTGGTGGAATGCTTTGTCATCAATTTGTCGAACATTTCCATCACCTGGGCAACGGAGATGTGGTGATCCTCCATGGAAGTAGATGGTAGCGCAGAGGAGACACGGTGGGGAATAAGGAGGAGGTCGGTGTTGCCTGGAAGGAGGTGTGAGTCCGTTGAACTGGCGCCTAGGAGGAGTCTGGGCGAAGCGTGGCGGATTGTTGGAAAGTAGGACGACTGGTGCACGCAGAGAAGGCACGCGCAAGTGCGGGATCGTCTGACTGGGTTGGTGCGAAACGTGGAGGGGGCGAGGAGGCCGCAGCGGCGGCGCGTGGCTTCTGATACCAAGATGATATGAGCCCCGAATTGAGACTTCGTTTGTGGCCGTGAGAGATGGAAATCGAGAAGGAGATTGAAGTTCCCCTTCTTAGATCCGCGTGAACCTATGGTCGATGCACGGAGGGGAAGGACCGACGAAGAGAGAGAAAGTTGAGCTTTGTGCGGCTTGTGTATTTGGTTAGGGCACGGGAACAGAAGGGGAAGAGAAAGAGATAGAGAGAACAAGAGAATTAGAAAGAGAGAAATTTGAGATTGATGTTTGCTTGCTTCATTTTGTCCTCAAGCCCTTCCTAAGTAGGAAGGATAAAAAATATACAAGGCAAGCTATGGCCAAATATTAAAATGTGCGACATGAAAACAAAACGGATAAAATAACAACGGACTATCGAAATAAAAACGGGCAAAACAATGGCTGATATAGAATGCGTCCTCCCCTAGTCCGCGCTTGTCGTCCTACGGCGGCGAAGGTAGATTGGTAGGTTAAGCCCCAGTGCGGGTCTGTAATAGTAACATGTAATTATACCACCAAAATTGACATGTTAAAAGTGCGACATCTGAGGGAGAGCCGTGTTAAACAAGTTCTGGTTGTGGAAGTTTATTTGATCACTTAAAACTGATGGAACATGTTGAAAATTCAAAATAGCACAAACTTGAGAGCCAAAATGTAATCTCATACTTCAGAAAAAAAAATCAAATGCATAGGAAGGACAATTTTAATCAAGTTGAGAAACACTGCAATTTCAATTGTGATAGCAACACTGAATACCTTTGAAGTTTTTGCAAAGATAACTTGCAAGTTATACTTCGTTCCTAAAAGGAATTGGGTTGTCTATTACTAAAATGTGCTTATAGAATTAGGGAAGCATAATCTAACCTTCTCAAGCTTTGACTCAATTTCACGAGTTGCTTTTATAAGTTCAACAGCTGTTCTTAATCTCATTTGATCAGCATATGAGATAACATTATATTCAGCCTGAAAGAAAATGAGAACAAGAAAGCATAAGAAACTAAAAGGCCTACGGGCCATCAAGCTCATCTATTGGTTGCAGTTAGCTAGTGCGACACAATAGTCCATTAAAATTTTTGATTGTTTGTAGTTAGCAGAATAAAAGAGTATTACATTTAAACCTTCTTAAACTAAAAACTAAAAAACTCCATAGAGAAGGAAAAAAAAAGAGATTATCATCCGAACATAATCTAACATATTAATGTTGCAATCGCTTTTAAGCGTTCTCACACATTTATAATGATGCAATACAAGTTTAGGAGACAATATTTGCAGATTTTTGGAATTAATATTCAGAAGGTCAGCCTTATAGTAATGGCCTTATAAAGAACTAACTGCTCAGCATAAATAATAAATAATTCAGGGCCTGTTTGGGAAGGCAGTGGCTGTAGGAGATGGAGGTAGAACAACATTCTTGAACATGGCCCACTCCATATGGCTAGAATTAGGCACAAAACAATGTTTTGGGGGATCAGTGGTTCCAAACAAGTAAAAAAATAGCGTTTGGGTTATTCAAAAAAATAATGGAGAAAAAAAAAGTCCAGCCAAACAAAAAGCCTTAGACATGGAAATGCAGATATTTTACAAAGTCCATATAGAAGGATAACATGCAGATGGTCAAACAAATTACTCACTTGCGCTGAGATGGAACCTTGAAGCCATGTTATATTAACTTTTTTACTATTGTTGATAACTTAGCCTCACATCGGGAAACTCATGCAACCATGAGCACTTGGTATAAATCACGATACCTCCACCTATAGCCAAATGATATTAGATTGGATGTATAGGTCCTAAAATGATATCGGAGCAAACTAGGCCCATTGATCAAGTCTCCCATAACCCAATAAAAAAAGAAGTCACAATATTAGAGGTCAAGCACCCTAAACTTGAGAAGGTGTGTGATGGGGGACCATCTAGCGTGACTTGGCACAAGGCGGACCCCACTTTTGTTTATTCACGCAGAGGGATTTGATCGGCTCGGCGATCCGCCACCACGGATGCGTCCGGCTCGTCGTTCCGATGTTTTTTCATATATAGCATTATTAATTGACTTTTATTTTATGTACTTATGGCCCCGAGACCCCCGGCCAATCATAGCCGTCGATTTCGGGTGCCCTAATTTTGTCTTCTTATAAATAGGACATTAGGGCTGCAGTTTGAGGCATTGCTGAAATTTAGAGAGATTCTTCCTCATTTTCAGAATCTCCTCCGAGGTGCCAACTCCGTGGAACCCAGTGGTGACGACTCCTCGGGTAAGATCTTGTATCCTTGTGTTCTCCCCGCCGCTTCCACCCCCTCCAGCCTGCTATCCAGCCAGCCGCCCCTCCCAGATCTCCCTCCAGCCCGCCTTCACAAGTTGCCGCCACCTCCCAGATTTCCCTCCAGCCCGCCTCCACAAGTTGTCGCCCCTCTCCCTATTTCCAGAACCCGCCGCCAGCCTTCCCTCTCCCTGTTCCCAGCCACCGCCGCCCTCTCCCTGTCTCCAGAACCCGCCGCCAGCCCTCCCTCTCCCTGTTCCCAGCCACTGCCGCCCTTTCCCTGTTTCCAGAACCCGCCGCCAGCTCTCCCTCTCCCTATTCCCAACCAACACCGCCCCTTCCCCTCCCATGGAACCACTCCACAACTCCCATCCGCCCCAAAACTGCCCAGATCTGGGCATTCAAGCCCAGATCCAACCAACCTTCACCCCGATCCAGCCCTCCCAACCCCCAATCGACCTACTCCATCTACACTTCTAGCCCTCCAACGCTCAGATCGAGCCCTATTACAGCAGCCCTAGTATTTCGTGTCGTTATTTGTATTGGTTGATAGTTGTAAACATTGTTACGGATTACTTATTACATGTTCGATTGGGTTTTCAATTTATTATAGCACTTGATCCCTTGATAACTCGCTAACTGCAGGAAGGATTGATTTACCGCGCGCTTGTTTTTGGCCCTCCTTGCGGAGGAAAGCCACGTCACTAGCCTAACAGAAATTTTATTCTTCGTTTATAAATTGATGCAATGTTAATTATGCTATTTATTGTTTGTGTTGATTGATAGCGTCCATCTGCAAGTATTGCGTGCATTGAGTTGTTTGGGAAGTCGAGAGTCAACCCCCCACTCACCACTAGTGTGCATTCTAGGAGACCACTACACACCCTACCCTACATCAGTTGGTATCAGAGCTCAAGGTTTGGGCCACGTCTATGCTCCGTAGTGGTAGGGCTTATAGATCCCCTATGTCAGACCCTAATGTCAACGAAGATCGAATAAATAGTTCGAATTCGGGTACGACATTTGCTAAATTTCAGCGACTTGTCATTGACCGTCTAGATACCATGAGTACCCAGTTTCAGGGTTTCCGCCGTGACCTCACAGAGTTCAATACCCGGTTAGGGCATCTAGAAAATCAAAGTGATGTGTCGTCTCAATGGGGAGAGCCTCATGAGGATGAGCCTGAAATTCCTCCTTGGCCAGACCCACGTGAGAGGGGTGTACCACCACATCTTGAGCGACACTATCGTGACACTCCCCGTCGGAGTCCTGCCCCCTCAACGCGACAGACCCCGAGCAGTCCCTCAAGATTTTAGAGCTCGTACACCGCAGCACGATCGTCGTGATCTTGGTCGCGATGACTATTTTGGCCATGGTCGCAGAGAGTGTGGACCCCTACCCGCTCGATGCGATTACGTCTGGGATGAGTATTATGAGGAATATCCAGAGCCGCGTAGAGGCGATTACCAGTATGAGAATGACGTCACCAGGCGCATTCGCATTGACGCCCCTTCATTCGATGGTCGCTTGGATACGAAAGCTTTTAGCGATTGGCTCCTCGACATGGACCATTGTTTTGATTGGTATGACATGAACGACGAGTGTTGTGTCCGCTTCGCCAAGATGAAGTTGGTCGGGCAGGCCAAGGTGTTCTGGGTTAGCATAGAGAGAGTTGTAGAAAGGGATGGCTATTATCCTATCACTCGATGAGATGATATGAAACAGAGGCTGAAAGACAAATACCTCCATGCCTCTTACAGAGACCAACTGCTTTATCAGTTACAGAATTTACGACATGGGACACTTACCGTCGTTGAGTATATGGCTCACTTCAACGAGCTTGTCGTTAGGAGTGACATCTCGGAGGAGCCCATTGCCACCGCCTTTCGCTTCAAGGCCGTTAGGCCAGTCTTCGATCTGAGATTCGGAGAGAGTTGATTCTCCATTGCCTCGAGACTGTCGATCAGATATTTCAGCTCGCTCTAGAATATGAGCAGTATCTCCGCTCATCCAACACGAGATAGTTCCCCTCTCGATCTGATACCTCGACATATAAGAAACCCATTCCACCACAGACCATCACGACTGCACCCTCACGTGTCCTAGTTGATACAAAGGGCAAAGCCGCCGCCACTGATGGCCAGCAATTTGGGGGTATTCAGTGCTTTAGATGTTCCAGCAGAGGACATGTGGTGGCGCAGTGCCCCACGCGAAACCTGCTAATTGAGGATGATGAGCCGGACTTAGAAGGAGAAGAAAAGGCTACTGAGGAGATTACAGCCACTGTTGGGGAAGGATGGGAGTGATTAGGCGTCTCCTACACACCCCACGTGTAGATGAGGATTGGCGTCGCACTACCATATTCTACACGTATTTTCCTAGTGCAGGTGGTCCCTACAAGCTATCCATCGACAGTGGGAGTTGCGTGAATATTGTGGCTTAAAAGGGTCTTGATTGTATGCAGGTGAAGGTCGAGCCTCACCCTCACCCCTATCGTGTTGTCTGGGTAGATAAGACAGCGATTCAGGTTACTAGCGGTGTCCTGTACCGATCAGCATCGCTTCCTTTGAGGATCGGGTTTGGTGCGATGTCATTCCCATGGATGTCGCACATGTTCTGCTAGGCCGCCCTTGGTTATTTGATCGCGACGTCACGTGTTTCGGCCGTTCGAACACGTGTGCCTTTTATGATAAGGAACGAAAGATAACCCCATCGCATACCGAACCCAAGGAGAAATCCAAGGGTCGGATTGAGTCTTCCGTGAGCACGAGTTCTTCGAAACCCCTTCATATCTTAAGGCGAAGCGAGTTCCTGCAAGACAGCATTGAGGCCGACATTATTTATGTTGTAGCGGACACCATGGCTTCTGAGTGCCCTACTGACCACCACCCAGCGGTGCGTCCCCTTTTAGACGAGTTTGCGGACATCATGCCCGACGAGCTCCCTGATGAGTTGCCACCCCCACGTGACATTTAGCACACCATTGACCTGATCACGGGAGTTTCTCTCCCAAATCTGCCCCACTACTGCATGCATCCTGATGAGCACGCTGAGCTCAAGAGGCAGATTGAGGAGCTTCTTTAGAAGCAATTTATCCGAGAGAGCTTGAGTCAGTGTGCAGTTCCCGCCCTTCTTACCCCTAAAGAAGGACGGAAGTTGGCATATGTGCATTGATAGTAGGGCCATCAATAAAATTACTGTCAAGTATCGCTTCCCCATTCCACGACTCGATGACTTATTGGATACTATGTCAGGTGCCCAGATCTTTTCCAAGATCGATCTCCGTAGCGGGTACCACCAGATTCGAGTTCATGAGGGAGACGAGTGGAAGACAGCTTTTAAGATGAAAGATGACCTGTATGAGTGGCTAGTCATGTCATTTGGGTTGTCGAATGCCCCGAGCACGTTTATAAGAGTCATGACACAGGTGTTATGGCCCTATGTGGGAAAGTTTCTGGTTGTATACTTTGACGGCATACTGATTTAGAGCCAAACCCAGACCGATCATCTTGATCACCTGAGACATCTTTTTGGCACCCTACGCCGGGAGAAATTGTATGTGAACCCGAAGAAGTGTTCTTTCCTATCTGAGTCTGTCCATTTCCTAGGATTTATTGTGTCGTCCACTGGCGTATCTGTCGACCCCGAGAAGGTCAAATCCATCAGTGATTGGCCCGTACCGACGAATATTCACGAGGCCCGCAGCTTCCATGGACTCGCCACCTTCTATAGGAGGTTTGTCCAGGGATTCAACACGATCATGGAACCATTCACGAGTTGCCTTCGGAAGGACGAATTTCAGTGGACCGTCGCGGCCACTAGAGCATTCGAGGAAATTGAGAGATTGACGGCGGCCCTTGTCTTGAGACTCCCTGACTTTAGTCGCGCGTTTGAGGTTGCGTGCAATGCATCCGGTATCGGTATTGGAGGCGTGTTGAGCCAAGAGGGATACCCAGTTTCTTACTTTAGTGAGAAACTAAACAAGGCAAAGCAAAAATACTCGAACTACGATCGAGAATTAATGTTATCATCCAGTCTCTGCGCTACTGGAGGCACTATCTCCTACCCCGGGAGTTTGTGTTTTACTCTGATCATCAGGCGTTACATTACCTAGACTCGCAGCGCAAGTTAGGACATCGGCACGCCAAGTGGATCGAATATTTACAGGAGTTTCATTATGTTCTCAAACACCGCGCTGGTGTTGAGAACAAACCCGTGGATACACTAAGCCGCCGAGTTACGCTCTTGCAGAAGATGAGTGCCCGAGTGGACAGCTTCGAGCGATTGATCACTGACTATCCTACCTGTTCGGATTTTGGTGAGTTACATGTCGCGCTATCGAGGGACCCTCTGGATCCTATCGAGGGGTTTCAGATTATTGATGGGTACTTATTTCGGGGCTCCCGCCTATGTGTACTTATCTCGATTTTGGTGAGTTACATGTCGCGCTATCGAGGGACCCTCTGGATCCTATCGAGGGGTTTCGGATTATTGACGGGTACTTATTTCGGGGCTCCCGCCTATGTGTACCCAGGACGTCTTATCGAGATTACTTAATATGGGAGTTACATGTGGGCGGTGTAGGCGGCCATTTTGGGCGAGATAAGTCGATAGCTATTGTTGAGGACATGTTCTATTGGCCGAGCCTCAAGAAGGATATAGCCCCATGGTGCGACATTGCCGTATTTTCCAAACGGCTAAGGGTACAAAACAGAACACTGGCATGTCACCCCTCTACCCGTTCCCCACCGACCCTGGGAGGACATTAGTATGGATTTCATACTTGGGCTTCCTCTCACCCCGAGGAAACATGATTCGATCTTCGTCGTGGTTGACCGGTTTTCTAAGATGGCTCATTTTATTGCATGTAGCGAGACCGTTGATGCCCCCCACGTTGCGGTCCTATTTGTTAGTGGTGTCTTTAGATTACACGGTCTACCGAAATCTATTGTGTCTGATCGGGACGTGAGGTTCGTTAGTTATTTCTGAAAGACCTTGTGGTGGAAGACCGGAAGTACCTTAAAATTTGCATTCTCTTATCACCCCCAGACGGACGGTCAGACTGAGGCGGTGAATAAAAGTCTAAGCAATCTACTTAGGTGTCTTGTGGGGGAACATGCATCTAGTTGGGATTCGGTGTTCTCCCTATCGCAGAGTTCGCATACAACAGTTCCATCAATGGTCCACAGGATTGAGTCCATTTCATATAGTGTCAGGTTATGACCCTAGGAAACCTATTGATCTTATTATCATCCCGATCGAATCACGCCCTATCGAGTCAGCTGAGTCCTTTGCACGTCATTTCCATGAACTGCATGAGTCGATTAGGCGCAAAATCAATACAAGCAATGAATACTATAAGGAACATGCAGATATGCGTAGAAGGGAAAAGATCTTTCTAGCAGGTGAACAGGTGATGGTACGAGTCCGCACTGAGAGGCTCCCTCAGGGGCCTGCTAAAAAGCTAAGCGCTGGGCGGATCGGCCCTTACACAGTTTTGAGACTCATCGGGGCAAATGCTTATCAGCTTGGCATCCCCGCGGGCATGGGTATCCATCCTGTGTTCAATGTTGAAGACCCGACGCCATACTTTGCACCTCACAAGTATTCAGACCCATATCTTGGCGGCCTTCCCGAGCCCTCACCACCGCAGTTGCCACCCACCACTCAGTCCATGCCCGAGCCTTTGTCACAGCATTCCCCACCCATTGCTCAGCCTACACCCAACACCCACCCGTGGTTCTGTCACCTCCGGTTTCACCATTGGCACCATTGATCCCACCGGATCGTCCCACTAGTGAGTTGAGCGATGAGTGTATCACTGAGATCATCATGCATGAGTACGTCCCCTCTACGGACGTCCTTGTGTACCGCTACCTGGTTTGATGGCGCGGACGACCCTTCACCGACGACACCTAGATTGTTGTTGCAGAGCTTGATCGACTTGCCTCTGGGCATCGACCACCGTATGATTGTCTCCATTCATCGGAGATGAAGGCCTTTCAGTCGGGGGAGTTGATGGGGCACCATCTGGCGTGACTTGGCGCAAGGCGGACCCCACTTTTGTTTATTCACGCAGACAGACTTGATCGGATCGGCGATCCGCCACCACGGATGCGTCCGGCTCGCCGTTCCGATGTTTTTTCATATATAGCATTATTAATTTTGACTTTTATTTTATGTACTTATGGCCCCGAGACCCCCGACCAAACATAGTCGTCGATTTCGGGTGCCCTAATTCTGTTTTCTTATAAATAGGACATTAGGGCTGCAGTTTGAGACATTGCTGAAATTTGGAGAGCTTCTTCCTCATTTCCAGTGATCCCCTCCGCGGTGCCGACTCTGTGGAACCCCGTGGTGACGATTCCTCGGGTAAGATATTGTATCTTCGTGTTCTCCCCGCCGCTTCCACCCCTCCAACCTGCTGCCCAGCCAACCGCCCCTCCCAGATCTCCCTCCAGCCCGCCTCCACGAGTTGTCGTCCCCTCCCAGATTTCCCTCCAACCCGCCTCCACAAGCTGCCGCCCTTCTCCCTGTTTCCAGAACCCGCCTCCACAAGCTGCCGCCCTTCTCCCTGTTTCCAGAACCCGCCGCCAGCCCTCCCTCTCCATGTATCCAGAACCCGTTGCCAGCCCTCCATCTCCCAGTTCCCATCCACCACCGCCCTTTCCCTGTTTCCAGAACCCGCTGCCAGCCCTCCCTCTCCATGTTCCCAGCCAACATCGCCCCTTGCCCTCCCGTGGAACCACTCCACAACTCTCATCCGCCCCAAAACTGCCCAGATCTGGGCATTCCAGCCCAGATCCAGCCACCCTCCACCCCGATCCAGCCCTCTCAACCCCCAATCGGCCTAATCCTTACCCGATCCAGTCCACTCTCCACCGGATCTACACTTCTAGCCCTCCAATGCTCAGATCCAGCCCTATTACAGCAGCCCTAGTATTTTGTGTCATTATTTGTATTGGTTGATAGTTGTAACATTGCTACGGATTACTTATTACATGCTCGATTGGGTTTTCAATTTATTATAGCGCTTGCTCCTTTGATAACTCGCTAATTGCATGAGGACTGATTTACAACGCGCTTGTTTTTGGCCCTCCTTGCGGAGGAAAGCCACGCCTCTAGCCTAACCGAAATTTTATTCTTCGTTTATAAATTGATGCAATGTTACTTATGTTATTTATTGTTTGTGTTTGATTGATAGCGCCCATCTGCAAATAGTGCATGCATTGATTTGTTTGGGAAGTCGAGAGTCAACCCCCCACTCACTACTAGTGTGCATTCTAGGAGACCACTACACACCCTACCCTACATCAATGTGTTAAGAATTTAGTCAAGCATCTGAAAACTCCTGTAATCCTGGGCACTTCATGTAAATACGGAGCTCTATGCACTGCATTAATAATATACTGATACACTTGCAAGGTATACATGTGCCAAATGCTCCTCAGGGCTGGTTCCTCTAAGGAGACCCCTACAAGAGATATTCCTAAACTAAAACTTCCAAAGTGAAACCCTAAATCTCCACACTCCTCTTTATACAGGAGGAGATGTTATAGTATATACTGAAACGACACTAATAAATCATATACTAATACTAGATGCTCCCGAGTGATTGAGTTTGGATCCCAGTAACTGAGGGCGGTCATCCCTATGGTGCATATACATATCATATAAATATAAATACACCGCCCTTCAAAAATGACCTTGTCCTCAAGGTCGAGTGTTAGTGGTGGCATCCTCGAGCTTCAAGACCTCAAAGTCGGCCACTGTAATGTCAACATTTTTGCAGAGGAGAGTCGGGTTGTTTGTAGTGGAAACAAATCCCAGACGGTGGAGGTTGGTATAATCTTGGTGGGAGAGGTGGTGTGTTGGATAGAGCTTTCACTTAGAAGCGGGAACCGTTAACCGCATCGGCACCGAATCGGAATCACAGAGAACCAGACCGAACCACTAGTGCATTATTTTGGTTCGATTTGAATTTTAGAACCATGAACAAAAATGATTCGGATCCGGTTCCTTTATATTTTTTTGTCGGAACGGAACCGCAACCAAGAAATTTTAAATGGTTCCAAAATTTCTAGACACGGTCCGAACCAGACCGAGTCGGAACCAAACCGTAGAACCACAACACAGTTTAACTATCTATATTTATCTATACTATATATATATATAATTATAAGCGACCTTAAGCATTACACAATCTAGTTAATCCAGACCGTCTACTTAAATATGATCTAATCTCATCCACTTGATCAATACTCTTAAACACAATACCCTCCCCACAATACCACGCCCCAAGCCACTCAAGGCCCAGATCCTCCATGAAAGAACCACCTCTCTCAGCGCTTTAGGGTTTTGTAGCCGAGGCACGCCATCCTCTTTCTCTTCAAGGATCGTCTTCTCCATTTCAAGTCTCATCTTCCTCTTTTTCTTCGAGGATCGACGAAGCCAACCACGATGTTTGCAACGAGGACATCAACGGCCCCATCGACGACCATCAAAAAAGGGTGCAAGCCACTTAAGATTTTTCTCTCCTTTCTTTCTTTCTTTCATCTCTTTGTTCACATTTACAACTCCAACTTGAAGGAGATATCACGATTCTACCCTAACTTTTGTTGACAGAATCACGATTCTCAAATTTCTCAAACTATTCCATCATCTCAAGCGGAGAAATTTCTATATTCTGCCATTCTTTTTCCAATTCTTTTGGAAATAAGTATGTTTATACTAATCAGATATGTAGTTTTTGGAACGTAAAATTAATTTTTAATCTCTTTTGATTTTTGTGTCTATCTTTTCCTTCGTCTCCACCTTCGCAACCAATTGTAGATCACATAAGTGGTTTGTTTTCTGGTGTGATTTATGGGTTTATCTATGAAATAAATCATTTATTCTAAGCCTTATCTTTGATATCTCTAGAGGGCTTCTTTCACGGGCATAGACATGATGTTTAACAATTGCATACTTTATGTAAGGATAGTTTGTGTTGTAGAAGACATAAGTTAGTGTGTTATTAACCACGGGTCTAGTAATGTTGACTTATTAGAAATAGGAACAAACTGGAATTGCATTGAACCGGAGTACGAATCCGAACAGTTGGTGAATAATTTAGTTCTTGTTCTTGTTGAACCGGAACAATGGGTACGGCAGGTTCCAAAAAATTATGCTGGAACCGAAACAAGAACCAGTCAAACCAAATAAGTTCTGATTATAATTGGAAGAAATGTTACCTTGACGGCTTGGTTCTCGGTTTTAATGGAATCGGAACCGTGACAGCTCTAGTGTTGGAGGATTTGACTTTGGAGGTGGAACTCGAGGCAGGGGTTGGGGAGAGAGAAGTCGGGGTGTCTGATCCGCACAGAGCGATGTAGTGCGAGTTTTGTAAGGGCATACAGGTGTGTGGCACACGCCGAGAGCTAGAGAGGATTGGGGTTGTAGTTGTAAAGCTCGAGCATAATTGGGAGCATGAGAGCATAGGAAGCCTGGAGACGAAAGCAACCCAGGGAAGAACGTGCGGCTGGTTGATTGTTGAATCAAAATGGACAAGGTAAAGAATGCAACCGGTGAGTGTGGCTAGGAGGAACCAGATTAGTCGTTGTTGATCGCATTTGTCTTCATCAATCAATGTCCTGACGAAAGGTGGATGCATCATTGCTTCTTCGATCATCACCGACAATCATCTTTTTCGATCGTGGACTCCGACTGTGCATTCGATCGTATTTGAAGATTGTTGTCTCTGATCGTCCTGACCATGAGATTACAGACTCTATGATGATTCCCACAACGTAGGCTTAGGCGGAAAGAAGGTGGTAGATGGCAATAAGTTGGACCAAGTTGGTACGCACAAAAATATGTTGCATTAATGATAGACATATACACTCGTAAGGTATACTAGTGCAAAAAGCTTCCGAGTGTTGGTTCCTCCAATGAGTTTTCTCCAAGAGAGATTCCTAAACCAAGACTTCTAAAGTGAAATCCTAAGACTCCACACCCCTCCTTATATAGAAGAAGAGGTTCCAATAATTACTGAAACACCACTAATACATCATTAATACTAGACTCTCCTGAGTGATTGCGTCTAAATCGCATTATCCAAGAGCAGTCATCCCCATGGTGCGTATACGTAACATATATGTCGCACTCCACCAACAACCTAATGCTTGTAGGTTGGATACATCAGTGTTAGGATCCCAACCAAAGAGACGCTTCAACAATCAAAGGGATGTGAAGTGGCGGTGGATTCTCCAAAGAGACCTACGGGAGTTGAAATACCTTCCTAGGCTCACATCAAATACAAACAAGTTCTAGAATATCAAAAGATTCCCTAAATAGCCTAACACATTCCCTTACATATGGGGTACCGGCAATAACTTTAAATTACAGAAACATCCTTTAGTGATAAAATTAAATATTGCATTTGGCAGCTTTAGTAGATGCCCACTTCATAGAATAGACCTTTAGAAGCAGCCAACGGGGGACGAGTTGTAGCAGACGGGCCCTAAGGTCAAGTAGCGCAAATTGATTGTAGATGGCATATTCATTCATCCAAATGGCATCATAAGTAGGTGAGCCCATCCAATGAACCAACACTTGGTAAATCTCCTGGTCGTTGTGGTTGGTCCGACGGGTGTCCGAGATAGCCTCGGGCACAAAGACACGCCCACGAAGTCCGAGGCCAAATAATTTGGTAGTCTATTCTACCTGATGAGGGCCACCACCCGTTAGAGTTGTGATATATGGAACACTAAATGGATGTATTTGAACAATTGTGAGTGGAGGCAGTAAGACATGACCCCAATACGCTCCAAGATGACGAACTTGTGATAGGAATAAGCTCCATGTGATTCCTGGTAACCATTGAAGACTGCCAACTTGAAGAAACACTAAATCCCAATGAGTGAAAGCAAGGTCACACGACGGTTCTTGTTGACCTATTAATTCATGTTTTGTTGCGCGCAAAGTAGGTGAGTTACCTCAGTGTTTCATCATAATCAACTTGTTGCAAAAACCACAACACGGCATTCACTAGACATGAAATGAGGAATGGTGTGAGCGAACGCTTATAGAAAATCTTGAAAGGATAAGTCTTTGCAACTTAGTCGAAAGAAATGTTTTATAAGTACTCGGCCCATGGTTTCTAAGTGCCCCGACCATCGGTCTGATCATAGGTAAAACAACGGAGGTAGGGTATCAATGGTGGTTTAAGACCTTTGTTTGACCATCCGTCTACTTATGGTCAAGCTCAGACCGAACTAATACCATGGAGCTTGAGGAGAACTTGCCAAAACAAAGTCATAAAGAGATCACAGTCATTGATAATAAATCGCAATAAGGCATGAAGGAGAACCACCTTATGCATGAATAGTTGGGTGATTGAATCGGCTGTGTATGGGTGTTGCCATGGTAAAAAGGGTGTATACTTTGATAAATAATCGACGACCACCAAGAGACAAGCAAAGTCCTGAGACTTGAAAGTAATCTGATGAAGTTCATCGTTGTATCCTTCCATATGGTGTGACATCCTGAAATTTTGTAAAAATGTTATTTCCAAACAGTATCTTTCAAGTGATGGTTTATTACACTAATATGTTATTATTTTACTCATGACAAATTTACTCCAAATTTTATGAAATTTTGTGAGCCTGTTTATGTTATTTTATTGAAGAAAAAATCTTATTTTAATAGATTAAATAATGATTTATTATAAAAAATCATTTGAAAATACTAGTATTTTTTTAGATTTATTCATAATTTTTTTTAGAATTCTTGATATTCAATTCATGAGTAATCCTAGTTTATAGAATGAAAATATGATAAAAAAATCATTTTAATATGAAATTATTAATATTTTTTCTTAGGCATAAAATATTTTTCTGAGATTTATTTGGTTTTTTTCCAATTACTTCGATTGTTTATTTAACCCATGTGAGGAATAGTGTGAGTGATCTCTTGTTGAAAATCTTGAAAGGAAGAGTCTTCGCAACCAAATGGAAGGAAGTGTCATATAAGTACCCAGCCTCGGTTTTTAAGTGCCCCCGAATATCGGTTTGATCATAGGTAAAACAACGGAGGTAAGTCTCAATGGTGTGGTTTAAAATCTTTGTTTGATCATCCGTCTACGGACAGTCAAAGCTTGGACTGAGCTATATACTATTGAGCTTGAGATCTTACCAAAACAAAATCATAAAGAGGGGATCACGATCATTGATAATAAATCACAATAAGGCATGAAGGAGAACCACCTTATGCTGAATAGCTGGGTGATTGAATTGGTTGTGTATGGGTGTCGCTATGGTAAAAAATGTGTATATTACTATACTTCGAGATATAATCGACGACTAAGAGACAAGTAAAGCCCTGAAACTTAGAAAGCACTGTAATAAAATTCATGTTGTATCCTCTCATATAGTGTGACATCCTGAAATTTCATTATGTTTACAAAAATGTTCTTTCCATACATCTATATTTCAACTGATGGCTTACACTGATAATGTTATCTTTATTTTGGTCATGACAAATTTAATCCAAATTTGATGGAACTTTGTGAGCCCTTTTATGCTAAATTATTGAAGAGAAAAATCCTATTTTAATAGATTAAATAATGATTTGTTATGAAAATTTATTCTGAGATTTTAAGTATTTTTTTTAGATATATTCATAATTTTTTTTTTATGTGCTTCACCAATGCTCTGGATGCTGAATGAAGGAAGCATAGTTATGTGCACATAAATCAAAATGGATTCTTGGGTCTGCCCTCTCTGATGTCTTTGGCTTTGATTTGAGGGCATGATTCCGCAACAAACGCGACGGTATATGGGGCCACTATTTCAGTGGTACTCTGTGAGCAGCCACTTTGTGCATTTATTGTCAAAGATTAGGTCTTTCTCCTCTGAGAGAAGCCACTTTGTGCATAGTGCCAAAGGTTAGGTCAGTTTCCAATCTTCCCCAGCCCATACCCCCAATGATTGGGGACTATATGGGTTCTGTTGTTGTTGTTGTATATTCATAATTTTTTTAGACTTTTTTATATTTAATTCAAGAGTAATCTTTATTTTATTGAATGAAAATATGATAAAAAAAAATTAATTTTAATATGAAAAAGTTTATGTAATATTTTTAGGCATAAAATATTTTTCTAAGATTTATTTAGTTTTTTTTCTTCGGATGTTTACTTAGCCCATGTGAGGAATAGTGTAAGCGAGCTCTTGTAGAAAAAATCTCGAAAGGATAAGTCTTCGCAACACAGCGGAAAGAAATGTTTTATAAATACTCGGCCCATAGTTTCTAAGTGCCCCGATTATCGGTCTGATCATAGGTAAAACAACGGAGGTAGTTCTTAATGGTGCGATTTAAAACCATTGTTTGACCATTAGTCTATAGCCGACCCCACTATGGTGGGATAAATGCTTGAGTGTTGTTTGTTGTTGTTTTTGTTTGACCATTAGTCTATGGATGGTCAAGCACGGACCGAGTTATATACCATGGAGCTTGAGGAGAACTTGGCAAAACAAAGTCATAAAGAGGAGATCACAGTCATTGATAATAAATCGCAATAAGGCATGAAGAAGAACCGCCTTATGCATGAATAGTTGGGTGATTGAGTTGGTTGTATATGACTGTCGCTATGGTAAAAGTGTGTATACTATGAGAAATAATCGATGACCACCAAGACACAAGCAAAGCCCTAAGACTTAGAAGGTAATGTTATGAAGTTCATCGTTGTATTCTCCCATATAGTGTGACATCCTGAAATTTCATTACGTTTAATAAAATGTTCTTTCCGTATATATATCTTTCAAGTGATGGTTTACACTAATAATGTCATCTTTATTTTACTCAAGACAAATTTTCTCCAAATTTTATGGAACTTTGTGACCCCTTTTAAGCTTTTTTTATTGAAGAGAAAATCCTATTTTAATAGATTAAATAATTATTTATTATGAAACAATATATGAAAATTTATTTTGAAAATACAAGTATTTTTTTAGATTTATTCATAATTTTATTTAGATTTTCTTTTATATTTAATTAGTGGATCCTATTTTATGGAATGAAAATATGATAAAAATACTTAACTTTAATATGAAAAAGCTTATGAAATACTTTTTCTCAGACATAAAATATTTTTTTAAGATTTTTTCCAATTTCATCGGATGTTTATTTAGCCACGTTGGCCAATTTATATAATATGCTCCCTTTATTTTCACTCCATTATTAATGGTAGGCCCCATCTTTCAATAAGAAGATATCCTAGCCATCAAAACCCCCTCTAATCCAATGGATGAGATGAAATTAGGTTTAAAGAATTTCCAATTCCTTTAAGGCCCCATTCGTTTGGGCGGAATTAGGGGATAGGAATTGGCCCCCAATTCCATTTTTGTTGTTCGGCGGCCTAAAAGAGCGTACGGAATTGGAATCCAATTCTTTCCCCACCATTTCCGGCCTCTTTAGGTCAGAATTGTCGATTCCGCCCGCACCTCCCCTTTCCATGTTCTCGCGACCCACACGCGAATCGTCGAGTCCCCGGTTCCGCTGTCCTCCATTTCGTCGGCGCAAAGGTCCTCCAACACGAGATTTTCTCCGGCGACGACAACCCTCCTCCCTCCCCACCGACGCCTCCAATGTTTTCAATCGGTCGTCCCCTTGTTGTCAATGATCGAGATCCTTTATTGAGGAAAAAGTTGTTGGACTAAGACTAAGAAAAATTCAAAGGTTTGAAATTTTATGATAGCCATTGTTACTACCTTGAATGTATGTATACATTATGAAATTTTATTTGAGTTTTCTGAATTGTTTTTAGGTTTTGGGGTAGGATGTAGATAATGTAGGTTTTTGGGAGGGTTTTGTGATTTTTTTAAATAATGTAAGGTATTGTGATCTATTGTAATTATTGTGTTCATTATGATGATTTTTTTTAGGTTTTAACTTGATACTTTATATATTATATGTGTGTATGTTTATGAATGTGTGTGTGCGTTTGTATGTGTGTTTTTATGTATGCGGTTGTATGTGTGTGTGTTCATGTGCTTGTCTGTATGTGTTTATGTAGGGGTGTCCAAAAATAACCGAAGAACCGAGAACCAGACCGAAACTGAACCGAACGGTTCGGGTCGGTTCCAAATAGGTTTGGTTCGGGTCTAGTTCCCATAATATCAGAACTGACAATTCGGTTCGGTTTCCGGTTCCACAGGTCGGGTACCAAAACCGACCCAAGAACCGAAAATCAGTTTTTAAGAAAAAAATTTGAGATAACGGTTATAGTCGTAATGACTTAATATGTGAAAATGATTGAGAATATAGTCGTATGGATAAAAACAATAATTTTTGAACTCATGTAGTTGTATGACTTCAATGTTACAGAGAGTCATTATTTAATTATTTTGAGATATTGGTAGTTGTATGACAAAGAATGAGTTAGAATTGTCTTTTTTTAAATTATTTTGAGACATGGTTAGAACCAAGAACCGAATCGGAATCGAACCAAAGTGAACGGTTTGGATCAAGTTCTATATTTTAGGACCGTGGGTCGGTTCCGGTTCGAAAATTTTGGAACCAAACCTATATGAGTCGGTTCCTTGTTTTGGGTGGAACCGAACCGATCTGAGTTGCACTCCTATGTTTATGGGTGTATGTCTTTACGTGTGTGTTTTTATGGTGTGTGTGTATGGTCTTATGTGGATGAACTTGTGTCTATGTGTTTGTGTGTATGAGTTCATGTGTGTTTTTATGGTGTCTGTGTGTAGTCATACGTGGATGAAATTGTGTGTATAGGTTCATGTGCTTCTGTGTATGTGTTTATGTGTGTTTTTATGGTATGTGTTTGTGTGATCATATGTGGATAAAATTGTGTGTATGTGTTCATGTGTTGTGTGTGTGTGTTTATGCGGGTGTTTTTATGGTGTGTGTGCGCATGTGGGCATATGTGGACATTTATTTAATTATTTATGTATTAATGTTTGTGTACATGAATGAAATAATCAAACGTCGTAGACTCTTGTAACTAAATTCTTACACACAGTCGAACAACTGAATTGCTAATTCAATTCTTATGGCAAAATTCTTGTCTTCAACCGAACAACAGAATTGGAATTGAGTCAATTCAAATTCACATCTCTGAATTCCTTTCAAACGAACAGAGCCTAAGGGCAGACACCTCACATATAGCACCCTAACCGAGCCCTCCCTGCTCTCGGTGCACGCAGCAGCCGCAGAGCCCCTTTCCCCGACACCCGTGAGGAACGATTCCTTCGTACACTTTGTTGACCGTAGCCATAAGGAGATCCCTCTCATGGGTGGATGTCGACCCCTCTTGATGCCCCCTCATTTAAGCTTGCATTCACTTCTCCATGAGTTTTATTTACATAAATCATGAGAGACCTTCAAACCTAGCTCTCATTCTGAAGTTTTGGGGTCTCCTCTTGCCACCAAGATCCATCACATGGCTCCCAACAGTAATGCTTTGTAAGAGAAGGCTGCATTCATCAATAAGGTGAGTATTCATCTTGCCCTAATTTTCTAGATGCCTTAGAATTTTGGTTTTACCTATTCTTATGAACTATGGGAGCTAAATTAGCTAGAATCATCTTAGATTATTAGAAAACTATTTCAATGTCATTTTATAAACTCTTTTTATAGCCTTAAATTTGTATGTGCTAGGAAGCTTTATGTTTTATTGTTCATACTTCATATATTATGAAAAGAAATTGTTAAGATGTATTTTCTTTCTTAAATCACTAAAAACGTGAGTAGCATTGATTGATTAAGACACTCAATCTCATGCAAGATTTTCTTAAGTTTATGTGAAGTGTCCTCTTGGAAATGTTAGATAGTATTGATAAATTTTAGTGTTCTTTGATATCTAATAAACTCATATGGAAAGAATGAAGGATTTGGTTAAGGTTCGATGAATACCCTAAACTCTTGATGATGAATTACATGATAGGCCCTTAAGGTGGTGAATGACTTAAATAAATTTTATTATATGTCTAAGGATTTGTTAAGTTAAAAGTTTGACTATGAGAGATGTTAAAAGAATAATTGTGCGTTAGATCGATATTGAACCTTCCGGATTGATCATATGATGCTCATATCATTAATGATGATACACTTGCATGCACACCTATTTCATATCACATGTTAACTTTAGACGAGCTTGTATGTTTCAAAGAAGATTGCATTTGACTGATTTCCAAAAAATGTCGTTATTTGAATATTTTCACATGCATGTTGATTTTAGAACATTTTCATATGCATGCATTCTTTTAAAAGCAATCTAAGATACTTTAAATGGTACAAATGTGAAAGATAATCATCATACATACAAGTTGTTTGAGATATTACCTGATAAGATTCTCCCCTAGAAAATGAGTAGGGAGAAAAGGATATTTGAAATGAATTATCTTTAAATCCTTTGCATGCAATAATTGTTTTACCATGTTCAAATAAATATTAGCTTTCAAATCTTGCAACATACACTCAATGAGAAGATTTTCATATTTATGGAATTTAAGCTATGGATGTTATATACTTATATGTGATGGTACGTGATGGTTTTTAAATTTTGGAAAGTATTTATCATGTTAAGATTAAGACACCATATGCAACCGACCTCCTAATTGTACAGATTTTGATGTATAGTTTTTTTTTAGATTTGGGAGACTTTGTTGTATGTGAAGATCAAGATATCATCTTAAAGTAAAGTGAAGATTCATTGTAATATGACTATTTATGTTTGAGGGCAAGGACTTGAGATAATTACTATGAAAATAAATAGCATAGCTTATGATATTTTGTTTCTTTTTTATTTTGTCATGCATGATGATTATTAAGCTAATTTTCTAAAATTTCGGAGACTATAAATGATGATTTATCTAGAATACTTTTATCATGCATGACTATTATTGATGTGAAGTTTGCATGACTATTATTGGTGTGAAGTTTTATCACAATGAGTCCTTTAAATTGAGATTACATGATTCCGACAAATTACCAAAATACCTTTACATGAGCTAGAAGACCCGAAAATCGTAACTCTAAAGAGCGATACATAATAATGACGACACTAACATGACAATTAATAATACATTTATAAAATTAACAGACAAAAAGGACTATTGTGGGTTCATAATAGTTCACTAGTTTAGGAAAGTTATCTCCATCAATAAACTAGAGAGGGACAATTTAAAGCTCCTAATGATGCGATGGTGGAGTTGGAGGTGAGAGCGTCGGTAGAGGAAGCATCCAAGATAGGAAACCCCAGTCGTTGTCAGTTGGTGGAGGATAATGCCCACTGGATTCTTCTGCACGAGTTGCGGCACATTGATTAGAGCACATGAGACAATGAAGAGAAGTCGGAAGTTGGAGACAAATAACTCAACCTCAACGTACGCACGAAGGGAATGACAGACAGAGAGAGACAATATCTACCTCAACACACGTAAGCGAGGATCGCCTAGGTCAGGTACCGCTCCTGCTCTGATGCCATGTAGTGATTAAGGGGACGGAAACTCACATATTAATTTGGGGCATGAAGATCCATGTTTATATAAAGAAGGGTCTCGTTATGAGCTTTGGGTGACGAGCCTAGTTATTGTTATCTTATAAAGAAGGGTGTTGTTTGTGTGAAGATATCCAAGAAACTTAATTCTATTTCCTTTGTCTTCAAGAGATTATGGTAGCTTTCTCTCTCTCTCTCTACGAGGATACCCCGCATAGGGGGCGTGGTTCCAGTTCCACAGTATCCTCCGCTCCGCCTTCGGCCATCCTCCAGTGACTCCACTGGCATTACGGGTTAGGCCCATAATAACTTGGTATCAGAGAGATCAGTCTCGCCCGATCCAACAACATACTTGCAACAAACAAATAAAAAAGTGATGCCCTCATCTTCATCACGTTTTCCACTGACGCAGGACATCATCGTGTCCATACAGCAGAAGAAGTCCTAAAATACAACGGATTCAACCCCTAAAGCATGCTTCCTCCCCAAGCTATCGGTCTCCATACACGTGAAGGAACATTGTTCCCGTCTATATTATTGAAGAAGCCCTACGCCAGAGCGCAGCTTGACACCTTCCTCGCGCGCTTTCCCGTGCATCGACGTTTTGGACCCCCAACGAGGATTCTTGCTGCCTTCCTCGAATGCGCTTCTCTATCAAACTACTGCCCAATCCTTTCCGACTGTCGATCCAACTGTGATTGCAAGGATTTCGTCGTCCCCATCCCCATCCAGCCTCCTGCGTCGAGCTTCTTTGTCATCCTTATTCCTCGCCAGCGCACCCCAAAGCCACGAGTCTCATTCTCGAGCCAGATGTTCCTCCCTTCTCGAACCCAGCACGCCCTTTCTTCCTCGAGCCGCCTGCCTGTTGCAGGTCTCTGCATCGAGGGCAGTTATTCAGCCTCGTGCACATCAAGTCGCGCGTAGAACCCAACAAGCCCAACGCCTTTCCAGAATTATTAACTAGTTGCATGTTTCCATCTATAATAATTAAAAGATAACAATAACTTTATTACTTTGGGGACCCTGTGCGCTCTTTTCAGTTGGTTGCCTCCAAAGTCCAACTTCCTTGATGATTTAATTGATTAATCAATTATTTGATTAATTAATTACTCATTCATTACTTTCCCAAAAAAATTATTCAATTGATTACTTATTCGATAATTAATTAATTACATTTTCTCCTAACAATGACATTTGAGTCGGCTCCACCATACGATCTGACGACTACACTGCTCGCTCATAGATTGACCACGGAAATCGACGACGCCATCATCGCCCTACTTGACGACATGATAGTTGCACGCAAAAGTAAATTGCTCATTGCACGACCGGTGTCTCTACCCGACCAGGTGCAAGATTTTGATATTTCGGCCGCTCCAGCATTCATCTAGTAATCGTACCCAATGTTGTTATCATTCAAAAGGATACATTGATGTCATACATTGACTGTGCAAAGATCATCAATGACCTGCCTCACTCTCGCAAGAAAATCGATATGGTTCTGAGTAGTCATCGAGCATTTACGAATTATTCTCCACACTACTTCAATCATTTAAAGATCATGTTGCGGTCTCCTATTCGATCATCTCGCCACACACGCTACGACCCGACGACAGCATCACCCTCATTTGTTACATCGGTGAGCACGCAGAATGCTTGTCGCTCTCTGCAGCCCCTATTACATCGACACTCTACAGGGAGTTGTTTTGGCGCGAAATCAAGGACCATAATGATCACATCGGCCGAGCTTCGTTTGAGCTTGAGGACAAGCTCTATTTGAAGGTCAGGTGAAATGTTATGGGTCCTGGGCGACGGGGCTAATTATTATTATCTTTTAATGTCTTTTATTATTATCGTTTTATTAATGTCGAATCATTAAGATGTTAGTTAAGAATTAGTGATTATGGGTCTTGTAGCCTATTTAAAAGCATTTATTGTTTGTGTGAAGGTATCCAAGAAAGTTAATTTTATTTCTTTTGTCTTCAGGAGATTATGATAGCTCTCTCTCTATACGAGCACACCCCGCCTAGGGAGCCGCGGTTTCAGCTCCATAATATCCTCCGCCTCCGTCTTCTCTGCCTCTGGCCATCCTCCGGTGACCCTATGATGCGAACCCGACAGTGGAGGAGGGGGGAAATCGACTAGTTACGGGGAGAGGGGAGAGAGAGAGAGAGGAAGGATTAGGGTTAGGGAAAAGAGGAGGGAAAATACATATTCATCCAAGATGTCCAAAAAGAGTCTTTCTTATTCGAAGAGGACCCATTTCAACATAGACACGTGTGTAAATATCTAGTACGTAAAGAGATGTTAGAAAATTCTCATGCACTGTGTAAATTGGTGCTTTTCTTTTCTTCAGTTTCCCTATGACTTGAAATGCTATAAAAGCATCCTTTTGATGAAGAAAGTTTGCGCAGGTTGCACGACCCCCTGGATGAAGTTGTCGGCGACGATGGCTGCAGTATATGGGTGGCAGAGGGGAATGAAATGAGCATACTTTGAGAGCCGGTCCACCACGACCAGGATGCAGTCGTGTCCCTGTGATCGGGGCAGTCGTGTGATGAAATCCATGGCGACGTCATCCCAAACGCGGTCGAGAATCGGGAGAGGCTTAAGGAGGCCACCCGGAAACATGGCTTCGTACTTGGCCTTTTGGCAGATGAGGCAGGCGGCTACGAAGGCCTTGACCTGTCGGAACATGTGAGGCCAATAGAGGGAGGTTGCTAGCCATCGGTACGTCCGGTAAGCACCGGCGTGTCCCCCCGTCGGGTAAGCATGGAACTCGGCCAACAACCGAGTAATGCTCGGGGAGGAAGGGGCGAGTACGAGGTGGCCCTTGAAGAGGAGGCGTCCGTCAATCAAGGAGTAAGGTGGGTGGGCTGTGGCGTCCGCGAGGAGTGCTATCCGAATCCCGTTGAGCGCCGAGTCAGCTTCTACTTCCCGTTGGAGGGTATCCGCATCCTCCCAGACCGGGCGGGAGATGGCTGCAAGTATGGGGTTGCGAGAGAGAGTGCCGGCCGCGCAATTCTCCTTCCCGGGCCGGAACTCGATGTTGAAGTCGTAGCCTAGTAGCTTGGCCACCCACACTTGTTGAGCGGGCGTAGCAATCTTCTGTTGTAGGAGGTAGCGGAGGTTGTGGTGGTCGGTGCAGACCACGAACCGTCGGCCCAGGAGGTATGGTCGTCAGTGCTGAACTGCGAGGACGAGGCTCAAGAGCTCGTTCTCGTAAGCGAAGCGGCTACGGATTGTGTCAGAAAAAGCGCGACTGAAATAGGCCACAGGGCAGTCGGCCAGCATAAGTACGGCTCCCACGCCGACGCCCGACGCGTCGCACTCCACGAGGAAGGGCTGGGAGAAATTTGGCATGACTACCACCGGGGCGCGAACCAAGGCTTGTTGCAGAGCGATAAACGCGACAGAGGCCACTGCTGACCACTCGAAGGGACCTTCGACAAACATCTTTAGGAGTTGGGTGAGGGGTCGGGCCAATGTGTCGTACCCCTGAATGAAGCGACGGTAGTACCCTGTCGGTCCCAAGAACCCGCGGACATCGCGGAGAGATGAAGGTGTCGGACACTAGAGGACCGCCTCGTTCTTGTCGTTGTCCATCGCGACCCCTGCAGCGGAGATGGTGTGTCCCAGATAGCACACCTCTGGAACCCCAAAGGAACCTTTGTTGGGTGGAGCTTAAGGTGGCGATGTCGCAGAGTGGCCAACATCTTGCGAACGTGCTGCAGGTGCTCCTGCCAAGAAGAACTATAGACCAATATGTCATAAAAAAAAACAAGTATGTGTTGACGAAGTACCGAGCGAAAAAAGTCGTTCACGTGGCCTGAAAGGTGGTTGGTCAGGCCGAAAGGCATAACCAGGAACTCGTAGTGTCCATCATGGGTCCGGAAGGCCGTCTTGGCGACGTCGGCTGGCCGAACGCGAATCTGGTAGTAGCCAGCACGGAGGTCCAGCTTGTTGAAAACGGCCGCATCCTGGAGCTCATCCAAAATCTCCTGAATCATCGGAATCGGGTACTTGTCTGGGACGGTGGCTTTGTTGAGCTCCCGATAGTCCACGCAGAAGCGCCAGCTGCCGTCTTTTTTCCTGACCAAGAGGACCGGGCTGGAAAAGGGGCTTGCACTGGGGAGGATGAGGCCCCCCCCATCAACATGTCGCGTACAAGCCTCTCGATCTCGTCCATTTGCATGTGCCCGTAGCAGTATGGTCGGGCCGAGACTACGGACGCGTTGGGCTGAAGAGGAATGGCATGATCGTGCGTCCAAGCCGGCGGTAACTCGGATGGTGCAGTAAAGAGGTTCGCAAACTCAGATAGGAGGGCCTGAAGGGCCGAAGGTGGTGATGAGGAAGGTGGAGCGGCATCCGAGATGGACCAGAGCCAAGTCGAAAAATCAGCGTCTGAAGTCCTCTGAATTGTGCGGAAGGAGACGGGGGAGCGAAGTAGTGCGGCATCCCCCACAAGGCAGCGCTCCTGACCGTCCTGGAGGAAACGCATCGTCATATTCCCCCAGTTGACTCGCACGTCGCCCAGCGTGCACAGCCACGCAACGCCCAAAATGGCGTCGATCCCGCCAAGGCCGAAGACGTAGAAGTCCGTCGTCACCGAGTAAGGGCCCACTGAATGCGAGACGGCCGGACAACGGCCATGGATCGAGCAGCGACGACCATCGCCCAAACTGACCGTAAAGTCCGGAGAAGGTTCCATCGGGAGGTGGAGCTGCTGGGCCAGTTGAGAGGAGAGAAAATTATGGCTTGCCCCGCTGTCCACCATGATGACGATGTGGCGGTCGCCCAACTTGCCTGCCAATTTCATGGTTTGAGGCCCTGAAATGCCGCCCACAGAAAAACATGGGAGCTCCAAACGGTGAAGGCCGGCGTCGACCTCGGTGGTGTCCTCCGCAGTGATTTCTAGGTCCTCAAAATCCGCCAAAGTAACCTTCGGTTCGAAGTCGTCGATGATGGCGTGGAATTCCTTGACCGCACAGAGGTGGGTAGGGGAGTAGGGCTGAAGGCAGCGGAAGCATAGTACTTTGCGGCGGAGATCGTCGAACTCGCGGTTGGAGAAGCGTTGCGGCGGGCCTGGGCGGCCTGGCCAGCCGTCGGGAGGGGGCCGAGGGGCTTGTGGTTCCGGAGTAGCGGGCCGCCATGGTCGGCCACCCCGGCGGAGGCCCACCTGGAGTCGACGGGGGTCGAGGAGACAGATCCTCCTCCACGAGGCGGCCCATGTCGAGGGCCTCGAAAATCGTCCAGGGGTAATGGGTGCGGAGCCGGGACCGGATGTTGAGCTTTAGGCCCTGCATGAAGAAGCCGAGATAATGATCCGGTGGTAGGCCCGGAACATAGGTAACGAGGGCCACGAACTCATCGATGTAATCGTCCAATGCGCTGGTTTGGCGTACCCCACACAGTCGTTCGATGGCGGATCCGGAATAGCGGCTGTCATGGAGGCGGATCATCTCCTGTTTGATCTTCGGACAAGAGATCGTTGGGTTGGACTGTCGGAGCCACCGGGCCCAATGAAGGGCAGAGTCGTCGAGTCCCACCACAGCGATAGAGACCTTGTCCTGCTCGGGAGTATGGTGGAGGTCGAAGTACTGCTCTGTCTTGTCAATCCACCCCATCGGGTCCACATCGGTGAAGGTGGGAAGGTCCAGGGCGAGGGTTGGACGGCCCGGAGGAAACGGAGTCGCGGACTCTCCGTTGTGCAGGAGGGGTGTCGCGTCGAGGATGGACGCGCCGGGGGTTTGGAGGGCATCGATCTTGGCATGAAGGGCGACAAGGGAGGCATGCATGGAGGCCAAGAGAGACTCTTGGGCGTCAAGGCGACGTTGGACGGCGTCGTCGGAGCTATCGGCGCCGGACACGTCGGGGTGCAAGCGAGTCGCCGGAGCCATGGTTGATGGAGAGAAGGGCCGCGGTGTTGGCTGGTCGAGGCGGAGGTGCGGTGTTGGATGCAGCAGCAGGTCTGGATGCAGCAGCGGCGGTCTGGAGGCGCGGATGCAGCAGCGGCGGTCTGGAGGCGCGGATGCAGCGGCGAGCGGGATCGGGATTGCGAATGCAGCGGCGAGCGGGATCGGGATTGCGAATGCAGCGGCGAGCGGGATCGAGGTGCTGCGCGCGGGATCGGGATCGCGGAAGACGCGCGGGAGGGGGATGGTGCAGCAAAGAAGGGGTTCTCCGGCGGCCGGCGGAAATGGCAAGTCAGACCAGTTGATCCGAACCCGGCGGTGGAGGAGGGGGAAATCGGACAGTTACGGGGAAAGAGAGGGAGAGGAAGGGAGAGAGATGGAGGATTAGGGTTAGGGAAAAAGAGGAGGGAAAATACATATTCATCCAAGATGTCCAAAAAGAGTACAAGCGTTGCCCTTATAGTAGTGGGGTGCGAATAGCGGCGCGGATAAACCGCCCAAAATAAAAGTTGGAATAAACGTAAATGCTGAAAATAAAAGATACGACAGCGACTAAGCCGCAATCTGCTCCGCGGGCTCGGTGGGGCCGTCCGATATACGCGCTCGGCGCGTGTAGACTCGCCACGGAGGCCCGGCGTCGTGCAGCTCCGTAACAAGCATGTGTTACGGGCCTAGTTATTATTATCTTTTAATGTCTTTTATTATGATCGTTTTATTAATGTCGAGTCATTAAGATGTTAGTTAAGAGTTAGTCATTATGGGTCTTGTAGTCTATTTAAAAGCATGTGTTGTTTGTGTGAAGGTATCCAAGAAAGTTAATTCTATTTCCTTTGTCTTCAAGAGATTATGATAGCTCTCTCTCTCTCTCTCTACGAGTACACCCAGCCTAGGGAGTCGTGGTTCTGGCTCTATAGTATCCTCCACCTCCGGCCACCCTACGGTGACTCTACCGGCGTTACGAGCTAGGCCCATAACAGGTCCCTTGTATATGCTAGACATTATGGCACTAGTTGAAAAGAGGATTTCCACAACACAAAAGGTACAAGAGAGGCAAAATAGTAATGCATGAAAAAAACAATTAATACGGTCAACACTCTGTTATGCCCCCACACCCGCTTGGGTTCTCGGGACATAAGTACTCGCGGCGAACCAAAGGGCGGGCGCAAGACAACGGGGCTGAACCATCCGGTTCAGCCCCCACTCAATAAACCGGCTAGAATGGGGCTGAACCACTCCGGTTCAGCCCCACTTGAGGGGGCCGGCCGGCCCCCCCTTTCCCCCGGGTATTTATAGTCGGGGGCTGCTTGGAGGAGGACTATCAAAGAACTATCAGGTATTCCCTCTCTTCCCTCTCAAACCCTAACCCTAATCTCTCCTTTCTCTCTAGTTTCCTCTATTTCTTCTCTTTCTTCTTGCTAGTTCATAACATTTGGTATCAAAGCATCATCCTCCAGCCATGGTGAACACCCGCTCCGACGCTGATATCGCGCGACTAGCAACATTGGAAGAAAATTGTGGGTTTAACGGACACCGTTGCCGCCATTGAAGATCGGGTGAGGAAATCCTCGGAGCAACTTGAAGAACGCTTGGACAACCGCATGGAGGAACTCAAGGCTCTCCTCGTTCAAAGTTTGAAGGGAAAGGCGCAAGTCCAAGAGGGATCGGAAGGGGAAATCTCAAATCAACCTCCCGGAGGCGCTGTACAGGGAACGGAACACAGTTTTCCGACCAGATCTGACGCCGAGGGGTCCCGATGGATCGGTGGCCAGCCGAGAAGGACCGGAGAGGGCTCGGAGGGCTGGCAGGGGGTCGGCGTACAGCTCGCGAGCACCTGGGAGGCGGGCGGAAGTCGCGCGGGTCCGCACGGGCCGACGGGCCGGATCCGCATGCCGCACGGTCCAGATCCGCATGTCGCACGGTCCAGGGGCTCTTCCAGCCCCCTTTTCGTCCTATGGGGGTGACAATCCACTCGGATGGAACCCTCCGGAGCTAACGGCAGCAGTCCCTCGGCCGTATGGAACCTCTGGAGCGCCGATTGGGACAAAAATGGGGATTTTGCCAAATCCAAGAGCTTTCAGACCCCCTCCAGAGTTCGAAAACGCAAATCAAGGGGCTGAGCGCCTCCCACCAGCCATGCATCAAGGAGCGGGACATCCTGCGACGGACGGACGCGGAGGCGGGTACTATCCCGGACCCCAGGGGCGTCCAAACGCGTCGATGGAGCAACGGCGACCAATTGCACCGGGACAAGAATATAGGGGACACGGCCCATGGAACCAAAGAGCTTACATGCAACCGAAGCGAACCCGCATGAACTTTCCTAGGTTCCGAGGAGGCGGGGACGCGTTAGAATGAGTGCAAAAGGCGGAGTTATTCTTCAATTACCAGGAAATTCCTGAGGGGCAATGGGTGCAGTTAGCGGCCTTCCATCTGGAAGACGACGCTTACCAATGGACACAGTGGTTCCAACGTGGACGGGCATACACCCCATGGACGGAATTTGTAGAGGCTTTTGCGGCCCGTTTCGGGCCCCTGGAGTATGAGGACGTCGAGGCCACATTACAGAAGCTGAGACAGAAGGGGACTGTGACAGAGTACCGTACTGAGTTTGAGCGGCTGGCCAATTGGGTCAACTGGGAAGAGAAAACACTGCTGAGTTGCTTTGTGTCGGGACTGAAGGACTTCTTGCGTAACGAGGTGCACGCTTATCTGCCTCGCAGCCTGAGTCATGCCATCAGCTTGGCGCGGATACAGGAGGAAAGATTCAACCGGCAGAGGAACAGGTCCACTCTTCGGATCCCCCCAGCAGCCCCAAACCCCAGGCAGGGACCACCGACCGGGGGGAAACCCACGGTGACGCGACTTACCTGGCCAGAGATGTTGGCGAGAAAGGAGAAGGGACTGTGTTTCAACTGTGATGAGAAGTTCGCTCCGGGACACCGATGCCAGAAGGTCCAGGTTTTCATGCTGCGAGAGGAGGAGGACGAGGAGGATCTTGTCAGCCTTGACGAGGAGGACGGGTTGGACTTAGCAGAGTTTGGGGTCTCCATACAGGACATGGAGGGATGCACGGCGCCTCTTACTTTGCGCATCAAGGGGAGGGTCGGCCAAGAGCGCGTGACCATTCTGATCGATAGTGGAAGCACCCACAACTTCATCAACCCCGAGGTTGCACTGAGAGAGGGGCAGACGGTTGATCGAGGGGCCGCCTTTCAGGTTATGGTGGCCGATGGCAGCAAATTGAAGTGTGAAGGGGTGCTGAAGGGAGTCGAGTTGCGGATGCAGGGATACGTTTGCCACACCGACGTCTACCTCCTGTCGATTAGAGGATCTGATATGGTCCTTGGAGTACAGTGACTCCGCCAGTTGAGACGGGTGACCACAGATTGGGATCGGATGACGCTCGAGTTTACTTAGCAGGGGACGGATCATTGCTTGCACGGGATACGGTCATCCCCACTTAAAGAGATTTCTCTTCGGAGCCTACAAAGATTGGGGGAGCAGGGCAGCACGATGGCCATGGTACTAGGAGTGGCGGTCGGCGGTCCCGGCAACCCCGAGGAACCCAAACAGATACAAGCCTTATTGGCGCAGTTCGAGGATGTTTTACAGGAGCTGCACACCCTCCCTCCCTCGGGGTTCCGTGACCACCAGATCCAGTTGAAAGCGGGGGCGGATCCTACCAACATCCGACCCTATCGATACCCACATATCCAGAAAGCAGAGATCGAACGTAGCGTACGCGAGATGCTACTTACCGGTGTCATACGACCCAGCACCAGTGTTTTCTCGTCACCGATCATACTAGTGAAGAAAAAGGATGGCTCGTGGAGATTCTGTGTCGACTACCGGAGGCTGAATAGCTCCACTATCAAGAACAAGTTCCCCATCCCGATGATTGAAGAATTATTAGACGAGCTGCATGGAGCGAGCTTCTTCACCAAACTGGATCTTCGCTCTGGTTACCATCAGATCTGGATGAAGGAAGAGGATATTCACAAGACGGCGTTCCGCACTCATGACGGACATTACGAGTTCTTGGTAATGCCGTTCGGGTTGGCCAACGCCCCCTCCACCTTCCAAGCGGTGATGAACGAGATCTTCCGGCCACTTCTTCCGGCCACTTCTTCGCCGTTATATCCTGGTATTTTTTGATGATATACTAATATATAGCAAGACTTGGGACGACCATTTGGAGCACGTTCGACATGTCCTCACCATACTGCGGGAGCACCAGCTATACGCCAAACGGTGTGCTCGTTCGGACAGAGGGAAATCGAGTACCTGGGGCACCTAGTTTCGGCCCGTGGGGTCCAGGCGGACCCACAGAAGATTGCTAGTATGGTGTCGTGGCCCCAACCCGCGACGGTGTGAGCCTTGCGCAGCTTCCTCGGCCTGACGGGGTACTACCGCCGTTTTGTGAAGGACTACGGCAAGATCGCTCGATCTCTTACCCAGCTGTTGCAAAAGGATGCGTTCCAGTGGAGCACCGAGGCAGACGAGGCCTTCCGGGCCTTGAAGCAGGCCATGACTACTACGCCGGTGTTAGCGCTGCCGGATTTCGCCAAGGAGTTTGTGGTGGAGACTGATGCTTCGGGCGTCGGCCTCGGGGCAGTCTTGATGCAGGAGGGCCGTCCGCTCGCATACTTCAGCAAGGCCCTGGCCCCTCGGACGTTGGGACTTTCGACGTACGAGAATGAGATGTTGGCCATTATCCATGCGGTCGAAATGTGGCGACCTTATCTTTTGGGACAGCACTTCCAGGTCCGCACGGACCACCAGAGTTTGAAGCACTTCCTTGAGCAGCGGTTGGCTTCCCCACTGCAGCAGAAGTGGTTGACCAAGCTGATGGGTTACGATTACGAGATCGTGTACAAGCAGGGCAGAGACAATGTGGTTGCCGACGCACTCTCCCGCCTACCTGAAAGCTCTCTCTCACGTGACGGGGCCGGTGATCACCACCTTGGACGAGATACAGGCAGAGGTACTCAAGGATCCCGAGCTACGCACTGTTGTTGAGGCACTTCAGCAGGGTCAGGCTACAAAGCCGGGCTACCACCTTCAGGGCCAGCGGCTTTACTTTCAGGGCAGAGTAGTTGTTCCCTCCGCGTCGCCATGGCGGACAGCGATGATGCGGAAGTTTCACGCCTCTCTCACAGGCGGCCATGCTGGGATTCTGCGGACACTTCAGCGGCTCAGGGCAAATGTCTTCTGGAAGGGGATGCGCCGCGATGTCCAGCAATTTGTGCGGGAGTGTGAGATCTGCCAGCGGCAGAAGTACGAGACCACCTCACCAGCCGGGCTTCTCACTCCGCTAGAGATTCCGCACCAAATTTGGGATACCATCTCCATGGACTTCATTGACGGACTGCCCAAGTCCCAAGGCAAGACCGTCATCCTGGTGGTGGTAGACAAGCTCTCCAAGTATGGTCATTTCCTTCCCTTGAGCCATCCGTACTCCGGGGAGACAGTTGCAGAGTGATTTGCGCGGGAGATTGTGCGCCTCCATGGGATTCCGCGCTCCATCATTTCCGACAGGGATCCGGTTTTTGTCAGCAGTTTTTGGAAGGAGCTCTTTCGGCTACAGGGTACTATGCTATGCATGAGCACAGCCCACCATCCCCAGACGGACGGTCAGACGGAGGGTCCTCAACAGGGGAGTGGAGACTTACTTACGATGTTTTGTGATGGACGAGCCGCGCACGTGGACCCGATGGTTGCATTGGGCGGAGTACTGCTACAACACGTCTTTCCACACAGCTAGCAAGCTCACCCCCTTCGAGGTGGTATACGGCCGCCCTCCTCCTACGTTGAGTTCTTATGAGCCCACCAGCACCGCTCTTCCAGCTGTGGAGCGGACACTTCAGGACCGGGATCGCACCTTAGCCTTACTACGGGATAATCTGCGGTCGCTCAGGACCGCATGAAGGCACAGGCAGACAAACACCGCACTGAGCGGGAATTCGCGGTGGGCGATGAGGTCTTCCTCAAGCTCCAACCTTATCGCCAGTTGTCGGTCTCTCGGAGGGCAAATCAAAAACTCGCCCCGCGTTACTACGGGCCGTTCCGCATTTTGCGTCGTGTGGGACCAGTCGTCTACACCTTGGATCTTCCGGCGGGGTCTCGCATCCACCCGACATTTCATGTCTCTGTTTTGAAGAAGAAGCTCGGGGCATCCGTTCAGACCAGTCCTTCCCTTCCCGAGGCGACCAGCAGTGGCGAGTTGCGGCCATCACCAGAGGCCATTTTGTTGACCAAGTGGAAGAAGTCGGGCACGGAATATCGGCCAGCAGTGCTTGTCAAATGGAAGCATATGGATGTTGAGCACAACTCGTGGGTTGACTTGTTAGAGTTCCGCGAGCGGTTCCCAGATTTCCACCTTGAGGACAAGCTGGTGCTTGATGGGGAGGGGAATGTTATGCCCCCACACCCGCTTGGGTTCTCGGGACATAAGTACTCGCGGCGAACCAAAGGGCGGGCGCAAGACAACGGGGCTGAACCATCCGGTTCAGCCCCCACTCAATAAACCGGCTAGAATGGGGCTGAACCACTCCGATTCAGCCCCACTTGAGGGGGCCGGCCGGCCCCCTCTTTCCCCCGGGTATTTATAGCCCGGGGGCTGCTTGGAGGAGGACTATCAAAGAACTATCAGGTATTCCCTCTCTTCCCTCTCAAACCCTAACCCTAATCTCTCCTTCCTCTCTAGTTTCCTCTATTTCTTCTCTTTCTTCTTGCTAGTTCATAACACACTCTTACTAAAATTATATTGGTTATTTCAGAATTCAACCCTAAACCCTAATGCAAATTATTTACTTTTGCGCATTCTTTTTACTTAATAAGTAACGGGCTTATAGTAAGTTTGATTGATATGGAATGGAACTACTCCTAAGAACAGAAAACTAGAGTTACTTGGATGTTGCCTTAATCAAAGATGGTTCTATTATCTCAACAGATTCTACGCAATGGTAAAATTGAAGATATCAGGAGCAAGATAGCCTCGGTAAATAACAATAGTTGTTGCTATCTTGGTCAATCAGTCCACGATGAGCCATATAGAATCGTGCCCGGAGTGAGAGTGAGGCAACCCGTGTACAAAATCCATCGAAATATCCTCGAACTTTCTCTCTGGCACTGGCACTGGCTGCAGTAATCCTCCAGGGCTCTTGCACTCGGCCTTCACCCGCTGGCAAGCCTCGCAATATGTCGCAAAATCAATGACATCCCTCTTCATCCCGGGCCAATACATGCTCGTCCGCAGATACGTCGTCATCTTGGTGATCCCGGGTGCACTGAATACCGAGTGTTGTGTGCCTCCCTGAGTATGTATCCCCGGATCCTACCTCCTGCGGGTATAAAAATGCAGCCCCGGAAATGAACGAGGTCGTCACGCAGTGAATACTCCTCCGACTTGCCCTCTTCCGGGGCTCTGAAAATAGGCTCCAGCGCTGTGTCCTTCCTTTGCTCTGCCCTGATGCGGTCTCTGATGTCACACTCAATGCTCAGAGCGGCCAAGTACTCCGCATAAACCTCTGAGTCATCCCTCGACACCATTGTAATCTGCATGTCATCTATCATCCGCACTATCTCCATGGTCATCACCCGGGACTCCGGCCCAATAGTGTCGGCATTCCTGCTCAAAGCATCCGCTACGGTGTTTGCCTTCCCCGAGTGATAGTGGATGGTATAGTCATAGTCGCAGAGGAACTCTAGCCACCTCCGCTGGCGTAGATTTAGGTCCTTCTGCGTGTCAATGTACTTGAGGTTCTTGTGATCCGAGAAGATCTCACAATGAACCCCGCATAGATAATGTCTCCATATCTTTAACGCAAAGATCACCGCCCCGAGCTCAAGGTCATGCACTGGGTAATTCTGTTCGTGCTTCTTCAGCTGTCTAGAAGTATAGGTGATGACATGTCCGTGCTGCATCAGAACAGCACCCATGCCCTGGTACGACGCATCCGTAAAAATCTGTAATCCTTCCTTCCCCGAGGGGAGGGCGGAGCTGAAATGAGTCTACCTTTCAGCTCCTGAAATGCGGTATCGCACTGCTCAGTTCAAGTGAACGTCGCATCCTTCTTCGCTAGAGATGTGAGGAGGAGTGTTATCCTCGAAAACCCCTGCACAAACTTGCGGTAATAGCCTGCAAGTCCAAGGAAGCTACGAATATCTGAAGCCGACTTCGGCTGCGGCCAATCTCTCACTGCCTGCACCTTGGCCGGGTCCACTGCCAACCCGGCTCCACTGATAACGTGCCCGAGGAATGCCACCTCTCGCAGCCAGAATTGGCACTTCGAAAACTTCGCATATAGTTGGTGCTCCCGCATCTCCCCCAAGACTAATGTCAAGTGACGGGTATGGTCCTCCTCGGTCCTGGAGTAGACCAAGATGTCGTTTATAAAAACTATAACGAACTCATTCAGGAACGGCTCGAATACCTGGTTCATCAAACTCATGAATGCGAAGGGGGCATTCGTGAGCCCGAAGGGCATCACTGTGAACTCATACAAGTCGTAGCGTGAGCTGAACGCTGTCTTCGGTATATCCTCCTTTGAATCCGCAGCTGATAGTAGCCCGGCCTTAGGTCAAGCTTAGAGAACTAATGAGCACCCTCCAGCTGATCAAATAACTCGTCAATCCTCGGCAGTGGGTAAGTGTTCCGCACGGTCAACCAGTTGAGCTCCCGGTAATCGACGCATAACCGGAGTGTTCTGTCCTTCTTCTTAACAAACAGCATCGGGGCTCCCCAAGGTGATGAGCTCGATCGGACAAACCCCAAGTCGACTAGCTCTTTCAGCTGAATCTGGAACTCTGTAAGCTCCTTCGGAGCCATCCTGTAAGGTGCCCGAGAGACGGGACTCGCACCCGGTACTAACTGAATCTGGAAGTCTACCTCTCTATGCGGGGTAGTCCGGGCAACTTCTCCAGAAATACGTCGGGGAAATCCCGAACCACCGAAATATTACCAATGGAGGCCTCCGCCTCCGCCATCTCGAAGCATATTAAATAGCCTTCGTCCCCCTGTAAAATATTTAGAGAATTTTCCATTAAGATGTTAGTTAAGAGTTAGTCATTATGGGTCTTGTGGCCTATTTAAAAGCATGTGTTGTTTGTGTGAAGGTATCCAAGAAAGTTAATTCTATTTCCTTTGTCTTCAAGAGATTATGATAGCTCTCTCTCTCTCTCTCTCTCTCTCTCTGAGCACACCCCGCCTAGGGAGCCGCGGTTCTGGATCCATAGTATCCTCCGCTCCGTCTTCTCCGCCTCCGGCCATCCTACGGTGGCTCTACCAGCGTTACGGGCTAGGCCCATAACAGGTCCCTTATATATGCTAGACATTATGGTACTAGTTGAAAAGAGGATTCCACAACACAAGGTACAAAAGAGGAAAAATAGTAATGCATGAAAAAAAACAATTAATACTGTCAACACTCTTACTAAAATTATATTGGTTATTTCAGAATTCAACCCTAAACCCTAATGCAAATTATTTACTTTTGCGCATTCTTTTTACTTAATAAGTAAAGGGCTTATAGTAAGTTCGATTGATATGGAATGGAACTACTCCTAAGAACAGAAAACTAGAGTTACTTGGATGTTGCCTTAATCAAAGATGGTTCTATTATCTCAACAGATTCTACTCAATGGTAAAACTGAAGATATCAGGAGCAAGATAGCCTCGGTAAATAACAATAGCTATATGAAGAAACTACATATTAAACGAGAATAATACTGAAACAACCCTCCAACATATTAAACGAGAATAATACCATCAACAAACTATGGTGAATCAATTTAAATAACAGTCCAATTATCATAATATTTTGCTCCCTCAATCATGCAGAAATCTCAAAATTCCTCACTTGCGTGTCATATATCTAGTAACAGGAAGTTCAGAAAAAAATGGTAATAGTCAAGTTTCACATTTACAATTGTCATAAGTTCAGCAAAGACTAACCACTTTTCTTTTCTCAGGATCTCTGAATGCTAGATTTCCAAGATCTTTCTGTGGAAACAACTTCGCTTCAGGTAAAATGTATGATAGGAAAGATAATGCATTCAAAATGGTGGCTGGTGGTGTCACTTCTTCTGCAATCTTAAAAGTTCAACAAAATAAAGATATATCTCTAGCATAATCAAACATATAACATAACAAAAAGAGCAAAGCTATCTATGTCAAAACACACAAGAAAAAAAAAACAGATCAGGAATGATATATAGAAACTATATATAGAAAGATCTTATTGAGTATTGCAATTTTGAATAATAAAAATGGATGCAAGTAACATAATCTGCCAAAATGCTAACCAATAGGTCCTAAAGAAAAAGTACATTTTTGCATGGAAATCAAATCTATAATAATGATTTCTATTTAAGCAAAAAATTGAGCTAGCTTTGCAGATGATAGACATGATGTTAATCATGTTATGGGCCTACTTTGGGGCTTCGTCGGAGCCGGTTGTGTGAATTGCGGGAGGGAACAACTGGAGGCGATAGTGGAGCAACCATAATTGCGGCGATCATAGGATCTACTTCAAGTGTTGGAGCAACCATAACTGCGGCTATCAAAGGAGCTACTTCAAACGTTGGAGCAACCATAACTGCGGCGATCATAGGAACTACTTCAAGCGTTGGAGCAACCATAACTGCGGTGATCATAGGAGTTACTTCAAGCGTTGGAGCAACCATAACTGCGGCGGTCGGAGGACCTACTTCGAGCGCAGGTGGGATCGATGACTCCGGTAGTGGGATCAGTGGTGACACCGGTGGGGGTGGGCCCCCGAAGTGTCGGTCAAAGCTAGCAGTGAAGCGTGAAAGTGCGGCGTCAAAGGACGTTGATATCTCCAATAGCATCGAACGGAGGGCGGCCCCTTCTGCGGCACTTATTTACATGCTTAAAAATTATTGTCAACAGTGAAGGTGGAAAAAGGCGACGAGGACGTTAGGGGCGAGGTTGTCAGAGTCCGCAGGGGACGGAGGCGAGATCGTCGGAGGATATGGGAGGCTTGCAAGACTGGCATGAGGAAGCAGTTGTGGTTGGCGGCTCGGGACGGGTGATGTCGGGTCGGAGAAGCTTGGGAAAGCTGCCAACAGTGAAGGTGAAAGACGTTGGATGCTGGTACGGATGAGCTCGGTTGTTGGAAGGAGGTAGCAAGGTCGGCTATGGAGAGATGACGGAAGCTTGATCGGATGAAGATGTTGCGGCAGGAATGACAAAAGTTGGGAGCACAAACTGTGGGCGCGAAAGATGTCACAGGGTTAGCGGGGGAAGTGTGGCGGCTGCTGATGCGAAAGAAGTTAAATCTGCCCGGTCGTCGGCGTGCAACTACCGTGAGCCGTTCTGGGAAAGCGTCGCAGTGGAGGGAATGGGTCCGTGGCCGGAGGGGGCGGAAGGCTCGATGTTGGCGGTTCGACGAAGCACACAGGCTGGAGTGTCGACGTGAGCTAAGAGCAAGGAAGATGTCGTGGAATCACCCGTATAACCCGTAAACAGCAAGGGATGGAAGGAGGGGGTTGTTTAGCTTTGATACCAATTTGTTATGGGCCTACTTCGGGGCTTCGTCGAAGATGTCGGTGGAGGCAGAGATACAAGGGGGAGTCGAGCTCTACCCGCGAAGAATGTGAGGGGAGAGGAAGAAGAGGAGTCATGCTCAACCCTAACCCTAGAAATTAAGGAAGATGAAGAGGAGAACTAGAGAGGGAAACTTATAGAGGAATAAAGAAAATAAGATCCATTCATAACTCATACAATGACCCAATGGGTCTATTTAAAGACTTACAAGTGCATGGTGTAAATACCCTAAAATAAGAGTAGATGCACGAAATACTAAAACATGGCGACTCAAATTAGCCGTAACTACGACTAGACTCGAACACTCGAATTAACATACATAAAGACACATAAATGAAATATGCGTAATTGGCAACAGATGGTGGGTACCCATAACACATGATTCCTTCTTTTTTTGCTTTTCAAAATAAACTACGCATTTCTTTCTACTCAAAACAACATGCTTTTTTGCGTCAATTGTGTTCACCCAAATTCCTTAAGTCCAAAATCCAGAGACAAAGCAGAATCAAAGTCAATGATGGACGAGTGCATGGAAGAAAGTCAGATGTAGGAAGATAGTCGAGAGACCTAGGGAACAAAACAACCCAATGAAGCGATTTTGTTTTATTATCTATTAATCCATACACGCTAAATAAAATAAGCTAAAAAAAGTCAGTCAATATACTGTCGGGATATATCGGCTTATAAATCTACGGATATAGCGGTTATCGACTGATATATTCCAAAAGGAAATTTTGCAAAAAAAAATATCGGAAACGTGTGTTTTGTCCATGAAACTTTAATGTCGGCCGACAAGTCGGTCGTGTCGGAACTCAGAAGATATCCACAACACTGGACCGTGGAGAGGTGTGAAATGAAAGCGACCACTCAAGGCAAGAGAGAGAGAGACAAAGAGGGAGAGAGGGAGGGATGAGATCTATTCTCTCCAAGGAGAGCCAAAAATACTATTGATCCCAAGGATGCCTCAAACACTCATACCCCTACCCCTTGTATAAATAAGGAGGACACACTAACTAAGATAACATTTTAATTAATATAATTGATATAAATTAATGAAGCTTAATTAATATTAACTAAGTGATTATTACAACACACATAATTATATTAACCATCATGGAAGATCCCATATGCGCTCCCGCAGACATACAAAAGTGTCGCTGCTCATTGAGAGTGTTGTCAAGTAGAGACCTGACGTTCCATTCTTTCTTGATTTATGTTGGGCGTATGCGTAACACTATCCCGCCCTTGAAAACTGAATTTGCCCCTAAGGTCGAGTTTCAAATATTTGTCGGGATCTTTAAGAATTTGGGGGGGCACAAAAATTAAGGATAAGGACCATTGGTCGGTGTCACGGCGTACCACGGGTTGTGGTAGAAGATTTGGAAAGCAGAGCATGTGGCTGAATGGAGGGAGTGTGGGTGCTGAGTGGCAGTGTGTACTTGTGGTTGAGGTAGTTGCTAGGTGTAAGGGTGTGAGATAGGGTATTTCTAAGGGTGTACAATATGGGGTGTCATTTGGTGGGGTGCTGTCCAGAAAAGAGGGCGGAATTAGTGTGGGTATGGAGAGCTGATAAGGAGGGGATTGATGGAGGCAATACCAGAATAATGAAATACAGCAGGAAGGTTAGAAAGTTGAATAGGTGAATCCATTTTATAGGCTTGTAGCTCTGGGGAAAGAAATAGGCAGTAGAAATGTTGAGGACAACTGATGCAGGTACCTTCTAGTATTGCTGTAAACAGCAAAGTTGCAATGGAAATTTCTGGGGTGGGGTTGCAGGATATTGGGTAGCAGGGAGAGGGAATGCCGGAAAATGTTGGAAGCAGGACGTGGCGGGGCAACGGAGAGAGAGGGGAGGAGGTTGTGAGTGCTGAATCTGGAGACGCGGAGCTGCGAAGTAGTTTGGCGCAGGCATGAGGAAGCGTCGGTGGTGTCAACCAAGCCTATGCGCCGAGAATGAGACGGGAGCATATGGTGACGGTGATTGTGGGAGTCGTATGCGTCTGCAAGCCAGAGGCCATTGTCATCATCGGGGAGGTTGTCATCATTGTCTCGCTTGATGCAGTCGACACCAAGTCTTCGTTCGGTTGAGAGGTTTTGGCTCCCTGGTTTTGGTTTTGGTCTTTAATAAAACCTTTCCGTCGTTCGGTTCACGGTTTTTGAGTGCAGGTTTTGGTTTTACTGAAAACCTAAGTTTTCATTTCCTTATATTCTCAAAACCCATCAGGAGGCCTAGTTATTCCGCGGAAAGCTTCTCTCCGTGCCCTGGCAATTTTCGCGAGATCGCCTTCTCCTCTCGTCGGAGCCTCCGATCTACTTTCTCGCAGGCGATCCTAAGGTAAGCCCTCTTTTAGAATCACAGTCTGTCCTGCTCAAGGCAACACTAGCAATAGTCTTCTTACTGATACCTCTTTCTTGCCGGCTGTTCTTCTTCCTCTTTCTTGTCGTTTCTCTTGTCACCGTCGTCAATTTGTGTGTTCGCCGTGGATTCCATTTCGCAGATGGTGGGCAATGTTGCCTCCGGAGCTATCGCCGGCAAGAAAAACACGTAGGCGAGCATCCCGGACGCAGAGAGTGACGAAGCGGAGGCAAAGAGTGTCGTAGATGGCGTTGCTCGAGGAGGAAGGGAAGAGGCTGCCTGGCCCTAATTTACATTTCGTTGTCACGACAACGGCAGAGGTCGGCCGGCAGTGGCACCTACCACCGGCGAGGAAGAAGGGAAGAGGCTGCCTAGCCCTAATTTACTTAATTCCAATTCTTGTAATATTTTACTGGAACCGAACAAAAAAAATGGAATTCAGTCAAAACCAAAACTTACTGGTTTTTTGTTTTACTAAATTCTAATTCCTCAAAACCAAAACTCGCGATCCGAACGGACCCCAAAGGTGTCTGAATTATCGCCAAGGAACTAGACAGACAAAAAGGGTCCACGAAGGGTTTGTGGAAGGGTGTAACGTCAGCAACCTGGATAGCCAGCATCGAGCCACCGACAACAAGGATCGGTTGTGTCATCTTCGCGACTACCAGCTGGCATTCATGCTCATGTAAGTCTGCGGCGGGAGCCAGGGCATGGATTTCCACTGCATACGACGGCGCACTCATGAGTTCAAGAACGAGGATGTCCCAGAGCATGGATTGGGGGTGTTGGAGCATGCCAATCTTATCGGCCGCAGATGAAGAGGGCACGAATGTCAAACCAAGCGGTATGACGGAAGGTGCAGACAAGGTGGTGGCAGTGTTCAGGCGAACCAAATGGGATAGAACCGTTGAAGTGACGTGTCGATAAAATCGAGGGTTGTCGTATGAGAGTCAAGGCGGCGGGCTAAGAAGGTTCCCATAGTGTCTAAGCGGTCGTCGGTCTTCGTGTTAGTTCCCGGCCACTACAGGGGGCAACAGGCAGAGAGCGGGATGTCGGACCATTGTTACGGAGCAGGAAGTTCAGTGATCATTGGAGAGTTAGCGATTGTAGAGACGTGAGAAAAGAGACAGAACATTCAAGGCGAGAGAGAGAGAGGGAGAAATCTATTATCTCCAAGGAGAGCCCAAAATATTATTGATCCCAAGGGTTCCTCAAACACTCCTACCCCTCCCCCTAATATAGATGAGGGAGGGCACACTAAGATAACATTTTAATTAATATAATTGATATTAATTAATATGCTTAATTAATAGTAATAAATGCATAGACTTAGGCTTCATTTGGAAAGGCGGTGGGAGACGGGGCGGGAGCAAACCAGGGGGTGGGAGCAACCGCCGGTGGGGACCAGGGGTTGGAGACGGGGCGTTTTGGGGGATTTTGCGAAGGTTTGCGAGAGCAAACGCCGCCGCCCGCGCGAGCGGGCATTTGTTTTTCCGCCTTGCGGCGGCGGTTGCTCCCGCACCGGCATGAAAACGCCCATCCAAACGAACCCTTATAATAATCATATGGCGGCACCCCCACAGACATTCAAAAGTTCCACAGCTCATTGAGAGTGTCGTCGAGTATAGACCCAACATTTCGTGTTCTTTTCTTGAATTCCGCTAGGGTATGTGACTGTGTAACATGAAGTGATATATATGACTAGTGTGATGTACCAAAGTGTTGACCGTCAATGTATTCCAGCATATTCGAAGTCAGCGTAGCAGTAAACCATCATGATTTGACTTTCAACTAAGAGTGTTCCACCTCGTGCTTCCCACGCCTAGCACGTTTCGTGAATCTCTATTCCTCTTCTTTATCATCCTCCAATAAATGTATATTCAAGTGTCTCGTCCCAGCCCTAGAGCTCGAGAATCAAAGTTGAGTAGAAGGGGCATGATGAAAGGCTTGTCGCACAATATGCTTAAAGTAAATAAAAATTACATCTACTTCACAAAGTACTTCCATCAAAAATTTAATAAAGCTTTTGTTTATGTAAAAAGGAATAAGTCAATAATTCAAGGAATATTGAATTTTAGCCAATTTCAATACTTATGCAATGCAATTTATCTCAAAGTACATCTACAACTCTTTCATAGATCAAGCACTAATGAATGCATGAGAAGGTGCATTGTAAGGGTGCTCGTGATGAGGTTTGGTGTGACTTGGGCCCAAACCGCAACCACATCACAAGGCTGTGATTTTGACCCGAGCATAACCGCACTGCACCGAAAATTTGGTGTGGTGGGGCGACGGAACGGTTTTGTGCATGCTAATTATTGAATGGCTTGAAAAGTTAAAAACCAAAGTAGAAACTCAAATTTCTAATGTTTATTTTAAAAATAACGCAATCAAATACCACATATATGACATTATGATAAAATTATCATCTAACTAAATTTAAGTCAAATATTAGTCAAGCTTTAGAATAATGAAGTTTTGCAAAGAGAATTCAAAGACAAATGCTCATAAAATCATGCAAGATTTAGAAGCATGAGTTATAAAATAACAGTATCTTTGGTCATTATGTTTCATCTTTGCATTCAACTCTATATCGGTGCGGTGTGGTATTTTAGAAGATCAAACGCCTACATCAGCATGTGCAATGATGTCATGGAGATGATGCTTACATATTACCGGAGTGTGTATGAGACGATGCAGAGTTTTAGAGGAATTCTATCATACATGAATGAGAAAATTACTATGAATGATACATAAAGTGATATGAGTTGAGATATGTGAAATGTCTTTATTTACCTTGGGGTTTTACGCATGTGATATTAGTTTAGTGTCATCCACTGGACTGGTAAGCTCATCTCACTTGATGATATTTTGTAGTGTATGCCACTACAATAAGCTAGGCTATCCCAAGGTAATAAGAAGTGCGTAATGATGTATAGTTTTTCATGTTCTAATCCAGTTGTACACTTTCATGTAGTTTCATACACTTCATAATTGTATCGTGCAAAGAACTATATAAAGGGATAGTAGAGAGATTGTAAGTTCATGTGCAGGGTTTACAGAATTATAGTAAACGCTCTTCCAATGCTCAATAGCTTTACAATTTTCATTACAATTAGTCTTCTGTTGTGATGCATAAAAATATTTTGGAATGATTCATAATTAATGCAAAATATGTAAATTATCTTATGGTTGTCCTTGTCCGCCCCTCAGACAACGATTACTCTCCAATTATAGATAATATGCCTTTTAAGATGTGACACAAGTGCTCATACAAAAACAATTGCCTCATCAAGGAGAAACCTTATTATGATTCTAAAGAAGAATGCACCATCCAGCATTATAAACATATAAAAAGCATTAGGAAAGAGATAAAAGCCACACCTTACACATGGGAGCAACAAGCAACACCCCATCCCATTCTTGTGGTTGTCTAAGATGAACCTTGATGGCAACAGCGCCACCCATGGACTGCCCGAGGATAAAGTGTTGCAGCCCAATGACTTCTCTTCTCTCTACAACAAAACAACACATTAAAGCATCCACATATCCCTAAACAATGAGGAGGATAACCAAACCTCGAATACGGCTATACTGCTCTATGACATGTTCTACCATCTCATTGAAATTAGGGATGTAGCCATGCAAACCATCCGAGAGACCAAATCCAGGCAAGTCCATGGCATATACTCCATATCCCGCTGCTGCGATCTTCTTTGCAATCCCTGTTTTTTTAAATAAGGAAATTAAATTATCCAATCATTAGGAAATCCACCAATAGATCAATGCACAAAACATTCACAATCAGAGCGAGAGAGACCTTCAAAGAAGAAAGTGCAGGTGTCTCCATAACCATGGCAGAAAAAGAGGGTAGCCTTTGTAGGGACTCCGACTTTTGGAAGCCAACTCTTCCAAAAGATCTCCATACCCTTTGAGTTTCTCTCGTACCTCTGGATAGAGGAAGCACAATGGAGCGCCCCCAATTTAGTCTTCACGTGCATTTGAAGTGACCCTTGCGATTAATAGTAAAAGGTTTCCTTTTTATCTATCCAATTTCATTATTAAAATTACCTGAGACTTCCATATATTTTAAAGCATTTATAGTAAAGGTTCTGGCCAGAACTATTTGTGGTTAGCATGATTTTTTTAGCAACAAGCTAGCGCCATTACAAATTCAGTGCAACTGCGTTGATTTCATGTTTTTTCCTTTTTCAAATGTTGCAGCAGAAAGTTGAGCTTTGAAGAAAATATTTAAATAGTTTATTATCATCATTAGTTTTATTCTAATGGTTATGGTAGACAATAATAATAATTTGAAATAAAATAATTTAAAACTGCTAATAGCTAGATTGAGGGAATTAACATAATCTCGAAAACAAGTTTCAGCTCACAATGTTCCTTTATATTTTCAAGGTTTAACTATCTTTATTCTAGGCATATATACAAGAAAAGATAAATGCCTAGCTTTTTGTTCCTCACGGGTCCAATGCAGGACATTTAGGTCTAAGAACTATGATTAGTTGAGTAGTTTGCAGATCTCAAATCAGCACTTAAAGATTTAAGTGTAACATAGATGAAAATAGAAAAATATGAGAAAATGCATCTTTAATAGTCTCATAAGTTAAACTAGAACATTAAAATTCAAAACATGCAAAAAGAACATACATTTAATCGAAAATCATATCATACAAAGAATCTTCATTTGTAACAAAATCTAAATCACGCAAATGAACTAAGAAATAAAATTTAGAGAACAAGATAAGAGAAAAAAATTCTCAATTAAGATAGCTAGGCAAGTCCCACATATATATAAAGAAATGACAATAGCACCAAAACCCAAAAAGCAGTTCAAGCTCTCAGAAAAATCTGGAGCACTCCGGATAAAACCAAAGAAAGTAGAGAAATTTATTTATCAAAATCTGGAATTTCATTCATTTGAAAAGAAATAAAAAAATTTGTATGTTTTCAACAAACCTTCTAATTCACCTATCTAGTTTGAAGCATCACTCAGCCAAAAAATGTAAGAAGATAATCGTTCAACTTATGATAGTTAGATTTAAATTTAATGTTGATAATTTGCATTCTTATTAACAAACTCAATTATTGTACCACATATAAAAACATACTCCAACTTTACACTTTTATGTCAAATCTAATGTAGAATGACTTAGGGTCTAGGTGTCCTAACGCAAATATATTATGAGGAGCTCAAAGTTTTTGCAAGCATATAAATTTTCACAGCTAAACTAATGGACATGCTTAACCTTTTTGGAGAGAAATATATCTAGTACAATTTTTACGTAGATTGGTACGAAACATGAGCTTAAACTGAATATTCATCATATAATGATTATGTGGATCAAACGATTATAAAAGTATATGTTACAAGCCTACCCGTAACGTCGCCGGAATCTTATCGGAGGAGTGGACAGAGGTAGGGATGACGGAGGAGGAGGATACTACGAAGCCAGAACCCCGACTGCTTAAGAGGGTATGCGAGAGAGAGAGAGCTATCACAATCTCATACAAGACAAGTAAATAGATTAACTTCTTTGATGATTTCATTCCACACAACTCATGCCTTTAAATAGGCTTACAAGACTCATAATGACAACCACAACCTTTCTAACTACCAACAAGTAATAAATAAAATACAACAATTAATAAAAGACAACATAATAAAGCCCGGCTCGACTAAAAGACAACATAATAATTGGGCGCGAAGCCCATAACAATATACTCCATTTTTACTCGTCTTAGATGAGCTCACCGGACATATCCAACAAGCAATACCTTGGTATTTATTGTTTACAGATGACATTGTTTTTGTTGATGAAACGCGCGAGGGTGTAAAGGCGAAACTTGAATCTTGGCAAGACACTTTAGAAAAGAAGATTTTAGGTTGACTAGGACAAAGACAGAGTATATGGAGCTTAAATTTAGTAGTGCAAGAAAGACGAATGACTCTGTCATTAAGTTGGGTGATCAAGATATTTCTCACAGTGAGTGCTTTAAATATCTGGGATCGATAGTTCAAAAAGGTAGAGGTGTAGATAAAGATGTGATACATAGATTCCAAGCAGGTTGGTTGAAGTGGAGAGGCGCGTCTGGGATCTTATGTGATAGTAAAGTACCATTAAAACATAAAGACAAGTTTTACCGTACTGCAATTAGACCAACGATGCTCTACGGTTTTGAGTGTTCGGCAGTGAATTGTGTACATGAGCAACAAATGGGAGTTGCGGAGATGGGAATGGTTGGTGGATGTGTGGACACACGAGACTAGATAAAATTAGGAATGAATGGATAAGATGGGAGTGGCACCAATTGTAGAGAAGATGCGAGAAGCTCGATTAAGATGGTTCGGACACGTATAAAGGAGACCATTAGAGACACATGTTAGGTGTTGTGAGAGTTTAGCCACTAGGCATGTTAAACGGGGGAAGAGTAGACCAAAAAAGACTTGGAATGAAACTATAAGGAAAGACATGGTGCACTTAAACATTAGTGAGATTATGACTAAAGATAGGGGCAATGACGACAAAGGATCCATATGGCTGACCCCACTAGGGTGGGATAAAGGCTTAAGTGTTGTCGTTGTTATTGTATTCTCTTTTTCCCTAAATATTTTATCTACTCTTTCAAGAGTCCTGCAATGCCCTTTTCCTTGTACAAATGGTAAATGTAACTTGTTCGCTTACTAGACAACTACATTCCTTTATCATATTTCAAAATTTATAGTTATTGATTTGTATGCATGATTGAGACCTTATCAAGCAATCTTAAATACCTGTGACAGAATTTTTAATTAATCGCGAGGTTTTTCAATGCTTTCCAATTTTACTCATTATTAATAAATTGATAAACATTAAGTTATCTTTTGTAATGGATTTCTCATATTTTTCAATTTGCATTAAAAAATAATACTAATTACCTAAAATTAAAGGTTTGTAAGTTATGAATTGCATTCATTTGCATCAATTTTGAGCATCTCTTTGTAGTTTTGCATTAGGACGCCCTAGATCATAAGACATCTTGCATCAACTTCATTTCGTTGCTTGAATATAGAAATCATATTTTGGAAAATTAAAATATTATTTTACTATTTTCGTTTGTGAAATTGAATAATCATCGTAAAGGAAGTTCGAGATGTTTTTTCATTTTATATTCAATGTTATTGTCTTGCACATGAGCAAAAAATGGGAGTTGCGGAGATGAGAATGCTTAGGTGGATGTGTGGACACACGAGACTAGATAAAATAAGGAATGAATGTATCATGGATAAGACAGGAGTGGCACCAATTGCAAAGAAGATGTGAGAAGCTTGACTGAGATGGTTTGGACACGTACAGAGGAGGCCATTAGAGGCACCTGTTAGGCATTGTGAGAGTTTAGTCACTAGGCATGTTAAACGGGGGAGGGATAGACCAATAAAGACTTGGAATGAGATTATAAGGAAAGACATGATGTACTTAGGCATTAGTGAGACTATGACTAAAGATAGGGCACAATGGCGACAAAGGATCCATATAGCCGACCCCACTATAATGGGATAAAGGCTTGAGTGTTGTTGTTGTGTATATTCAATGTTATTGTCTTGCATCAACTTCATTTACAACCAAATGAGCGCTAAAAACAAATCAATAGGGGCTGCATTTTGGAAACTACTAACACGAAATTATTGCTCTGCAAGAGCAACAATAATATAACATAGAGACTATCTGTTTTCTAATCAGAAATAGAGTTTAGTATTGCAAGCATATTTCATTCTATTCCTTTTTTTCAATCTTCACAAGCATCGGTTGAATCAAGACTTCTACAGTTGTGCTGCATAATAATTTTACAAAATGAACAGCTGCTTCTTCTCTAACCAGATAGAATCTTGAAGCTATTAAAAATTCAACAGTTTGGATTTGAATGATGGTTGGCAACTAAGAACATGGTATATTTATATAAATGTTAGCGGATTCTTAATGGGTTATGTGTGGATCCAGTAGGCATCAAATAACCCAACATTTAGGATTACGCCTATAAATACCCCTGCTGGGGGCAACGTGGAGGTCGTTCCAAACTTGACGGCCACACAGGATGCTTCGAGCACTCTAACACCTAGTTCTTTCTTAAACAAATTATAAATAAAATGAAGGCAATAAAAACGTAATTGCTCGCAGAACATATATATACATTCATTAGCATTTTTCAGAATTTACGAACCTCCTCCATCTGTATTCCCGATGGAGCTGTCTGCAAAAACATCAAGAAACGTTAGAAGAACATCTTCCATTAAAGTGCAAAACGGGATTCAAATGGTGAAACTGAGACGGTAGACCGTGCACAGCCAGTGAAAGAAGAGAGGTCGGCGTAAGCAAGCAGATAGGAACCTTGAAGAGGAAATGATCGAGCCGCTGCTGCACTTCGAGGTACGCAGCACGGACTCGCCGCCGGGCGGCGGCAGTGTCGAGGCTCTGCAATGCTAGTTCGCTGAGCTCCTCGCTCACGCCGCTGATTGCACGCCTTGTGGCGGATATTCTAACGACCGACGGCGTCCTACTGGTCCGAGGCAGCACAGTCCCGGGTCGGTATCTAGAGTTCGTTGCCCCTGAGTACTGGATAGCCAGAAAGGTGTGGTGAGAGATAAAGTGATTGGGTGATTCGATGCAGATCGCCATTAGATGGCCCGAGAATGGGGAGACTGGAGTGAGCTAGTGCTACAAATGATGAGCTTAAGCAGGGGGGTTTGAGAGGTCTAATCAGCTCGCATGAGGGAGCGGGCTATATCTCAATTTTGGACCCTTTTGAGATTAAGATTTCAGCGGCGAACGACGATTGGAGTGGGGCGAAGAGCAGGGAAGGGCCGAACGGAAGGAAGACAGCGAAATGAGGGCGTGGGGAAGGAGATGATCGGAGAATTGAGATCAACCTCTAAGGCGGCGCTCGAGGGTATTTGAGCCCTGATGGGATACTCTCCATTTGCTATGAATCGGATACTATTCATAGAGAAGATTAACTCAACTCCATCCAAGGGCCCTAATTAAATGCACTAAAAAAAACGATTTCTCTTCATATTATCCCTGGATTTGTTCTACTCCTAGACTTAGGCTCTGTTTGGCGTGGCTGCAGCGACTGGAGAAGCAGTGGGGGGAAGCAGTGGTGGAATAATAAGCTGTTTTGCAGATTGGTGGCAGAATCTGTGAAACTGTTTGGAAGAACAGATTTTTTAGTGTTGTTCAAAAATAGAAAACTGTGAAAGCTGTTTGGAAGAAACAATGGCAGGAAAAGCCTAAATATATAAAGTAAAATAATAATGTTATTATAATAATAATGTTAATAAAATTATATTAATAATTACTAATAATAAATAATATAATAATATTATTATACTAACGTTATAATATATATAATAAATAACGTGATAATATATAAACGTTATATTAACGTTATTATATATAAATAATATTATAATATATAATAAATAACTTTATAATATTATATATAATAATTATAATATATAATAAAAAACTGCAGCGCTGCAGCGTTTTTCAGTCGCGGGAAGGCACCCGCGACTGGAAAACAGCGGGGGCCTGCAGTTAATCACGCCACCGTGGAGCCCCAAATTATTTGTTTGGCGCGGCTTTTTAGGAAGTGGCAGTCCCCCACTCCTAAAACGTCGCGCCAAACAAAGCCTTAGGTATAATTTGTAGGTATGTTGAACGTAAATGGAGGATGATATGCGGGTTGCATTTGAGCCCTCGATCAAATTGTGTTTTTCTTTGATTTATGCATCACGACCATTGAACGTACCATGCTCGGGAACGTTCAACGTACCAAATTATTGTTCCAGACTTAGGCATTGTTTGGGAGTTGGGAGAGCGGTGACGGTAGTGAAATGAGTGGTAGCAAAAGAGGGTTGTAAACAGAGCTGTAGGAAAAGGTATGCTGCAAATGAAGATCTATTTGGATGAATTTTGTTTGCAGAGCTTTTCGGAACAGAAAAGCACAATAAATTGTTTGGCAAAACTCCGTTGTCGTGATTATTTAAGAAAAATAGTTGAAATACTTTGTGTAAAGTATTTTCTTAAAAATAATTATGAAACCATAATAACAGTGCACTGACATAGAAACAATAGTTGATAGTACATATTAATACAACATTTTCAATAATTTTAAAGCATTCGAACTACGTATTAGTTTGGCACAACTGTTGTGCAATGCGGTCACGCAATGCAAATATTTCATCAACACTCACTCGCACACCTCTAACACAGTCTGCATTTGATGTCGTATTACTTGTTGGTGTATGATTTGCTTTTATTACATGTCCCTCATGATATATTTGTTAGAATTTTGTAAATAAAACATTTGTTTTATTATGTTTTAATGGAGCCCTTATGGTGTTTGGTGTATGACTATTCATATTTGATGAAAAGCTCCAAAACCAAAAGATTGAGGGAATCCGAATTATTTGAAGGGAAACCTTTCATGAAGGAAATGATGAACTCTTTAGTCTCACCTTGTCATTCTTCAATCTTGTTTGTGAGTATATAAGTGATTTCACTCTTCCTTATTTGTTCAAAAGAACATAAGGAGAAACTATTAACCACACACACACACGCGCGCGCACCGGATCCGGATTTGGGATTTGGGGAATAATTGAATTGTATTGTATTTTTTGTACAAAATAGTTTCAGTTTTTATTCGGAGTAGCGTCGAATAGAAGTCGGGACTGCGTCAAATAGATTTCGAAGTGACGTCGACAAGCCCGCTGAAAATGGAATGGCGTCGAATGGAATTCGACGCACCCGACTTGCGTCGAGTAGAACTCAAACTCGACGCTTGCGTCGATATGTTCTCGACGCTCGAGAAGTACTGCGTCGGTTTGACCTGCGTCGATAGAACTCGACGTAGCGTCGACTTGCGTCGATATGATTTCGTCGCAAAGTCGAATTGAATTCGACGCGACCCGTCCTTTTGGGCTTTCTCTTCGCAGTTATTACGTGTATTTTTAACTGTTCGTTTCACGCGTGTTTCTCGTCATTACTTCCTAACGTTGGAAATATTCAATATCTCTCTGCACGATTATCGCCTTCCAATTATAACCGATGGAATTAATTACATGTTATTATTACGAGACTCGAATATAGGAGATTTTTCTGAATCGTTTTCTTGATTCACGTTTTGTGCTTTTCGAAAAAACTGCTCTCGTGCTCTCTCTGTTCTTCTGACGATCTTCTTCGTGCTTCCTTTTCTTCACGTTTGCTTCATCAAGTGGGTGTTCGGGTGCTATGTGCTTCTTCAGTGTTCGCGCACATTGGAGCTTTCAGGATCTAGCCGGGTGTTGTACCTTGGAGAAGTGAGCATCGATGAAAGCTCTGTCGGAGGGTGGTGCAACTTCTTTAGGGCAGTGATCACACGCCTTACTCAGGCTCGATTCTAAACCATATATTGATCTCTTATTTATTTCTCACCTCATTCATGTAATTTTATTAATATTGTTTATATATATATGCTATCCTGTAAAACCTTTTAAAATCGGAAAAATATAGTATTTTCTATATTAATATAAGAATATAAGAAAAATATTCCAACAATATTAAGTTATCATCATTATCATAGGTCATGAAATCAGGATCAGAACGAGATGTATGCCTACGAATATAGTTATGCAAAGTCGCGATTGCTATGACGATATCACAATTTGTAAGGTGGCTAAGATAATGCAAGTAATTTTCCTAATTCCATATGAAAATCAGGAAATTTGTGGCTCATGAGGAAAATTTTGAAGGATTTTGCTCTCTCGGTACTTTATACTAATTTCATATGAATCACACTAATATTTTCCTGATTTCATAAGCATTCATACAAATAATATGAGAAATTTCGCACATTCCTTTAAATCCTCACCTTCATACAAATTACATGAGATCTAAACAGAGGAATATCTCGAGGAATATCATAAATCTAAACAGACATCAAGTGAATCCTTAACAAAAAAAGCTTTTAGCCGATGGAAAAATCATGCAGCAAGAGTCGCCGAGAGCAGAGAACCGCGAACCTGGAGGCACAAGGAGATGACGTTGGAAGCTGGAGGAGAAAAATCACAAAGCTGGAGGAGTATTGCGCTGCAAAAAGAGGTCGCAGGTAGGAGAATCGAGCTGCCAAGTTTTCGCTTGGGAGGAGTTTCGAGATCTAGAGCAGGGTAGGGTTGCGGGGTTTGTGATACGCGAGGGATGGTTTTTACCTAAAAGCCGAATGCGCGAGGTTGACTGGAGCCCTCTTCGGACTTTTCTAAAAGCACGTATATTTCCGTTTTGGGCGGATGTGGTAGCCACCGGAAGCCCTCCCAAACAGATCTATGAGAGGAGTGACATTTTCCAACTATCGCACCGGAGCTAAAAAGCCCAACCAAATGAGCTCTTAATTTGCTTCTATTCTCTTCCTTTCTGTGGCACTAGTTTTGACCGCACAGTTTTCTGTTATTTCATCATCTAGAAGACCAAAAACATTAGAACTTTTTTCTTAACAAATTTACTTTTTTAACCCGGGTATTTTTTGTTCCCTTAATAAAACGATAAAATGAAGATTTAATTTTATATGACTAGTCTTCTTTATGTTGAGAAAAGATTGTCTCTCTTCAAATTTTTAACATTTGTGCATTCAGGAATTTGGTGAACTAATCTGCTTCATTAGTTTTAGCACATATAATTTCATTTTAATATAGCAAAATATCATTTTTTTTTATAAGTTAGTACATTAATTATTGGAGTTGCTCTCGCTCAAGATATTCTCCAGCTTAGAGCAGGACTCTAGAAAGACACGAAACCCGTTAAAATTATCGAGTCGGTTCCGACACGCGGGGACATAATATTAAAATATTCAACATTAATGTCATCATTTTCTTTCGGTTCCTAGAAAATTGATTAGTGGTAACATGTCATAGTTTGTTAACCCACATGTAGTATTATATAACCATGTAGTGCCACCAAAGTTAAGATATATCTCATAAAGCTTGTGGAAACTTTCTAGTTAAGATCTGGAAATTGTTAGATTTCTGAAGTGAGCTAATGCGCGGCGTTAGAGCTAACGCAGCCGTTAGCACTGCTTCTAGAAAGTCTCTCCCCTTTCTATTAATAGGAGGGCCAGACCCCCCCCCCCCCCCTCTCTACACAGATATTGGGGGGAGATAGCATAAAACTCAGAGCGAGTTCGGGAAGCAACCTAGAGATGGTCTCTTGAGAGAGAGTAATCGTGAGCTAACGCGGAGCGTTAAGAAGATAACGCGGAGCGTTAAGAAGTTAACGTGGAGCGTTAAGAAGTTAACGTCAGACGTTAGTGTACGCGAGTGCGAGAGCAACGAGCAGCGAGTGCGGCTAGCGAGCTGCGAGTGCGAGCTGCGAATTTGCGAGAAGCGACCTGAAAGATAACGCGGGGCATTGTGAGTTAACTTACGGGCGGTAGCGAGTAGCGAGAAGAACTTGTGTGGTGTGCTGTGGAGGAGAAGCGAACACCGTCGTCCGCGACCAGTTTCTTTACTTCTTTTTTGGCTGTAATAAATTGAGTCTCATTGGTGTTCTTGTTTCGGTGCTCCATTGATCCCCAATATTTCACGTTGTATCAGAACCAGGTTGGAACAAGCACTGGGTAACCAAGATGGACGACAGAGGAAGTTATGCGAGAGGACTTGTCATTGAGTTGCTTGCTCAGACCAACTACAAGAAATGGAAGTCTTGTATGGAGAGCTACCTTTTTGGAGACGCCCTTTGGGAGGTTGTTGGTGGAGATGAACAGGAGGAAGTTCTAGCAACCGAAGATAATGCTCAAGCAATGAGAGCTTGGAGGAAGACCAACTCCAAAATGGAGTTCACTCTGAAGAGAGTTATTGCACCTGACTTGTTCGACCACATCATGGGTTGCAAGTCAGCGTCTGAGATCTGAAAAGCTCTTGATGGACTATTCAACAAGAAGAATATAACGCGACTACAATTTCTAGAAAATGAGTTGGCGCGATCCACTCAAGAGGAGATGTCAATATCCACTTTCTTCCTTAAGGTGAAGAACTTGTGCGTTGTGATCTCGGCTTTGGATTCTGATGAGCCGATCTCTGAGGCAAAGTTGAAAAGGCACATACTCCGAGGCCTGCGGAAGGAGTATGTTTCGTTTGTTACTTCTGTGCAAGGATGGGCTACTCAGTCTTCCTTACTGGAGCTAGAGAACCTGCTGTCATCACATGAGAGCTTGGCGAAGCAGATGGATGAAGTATCTATCCAAGGGGGAGATAGGAAGGCTTTGTTCTCAGGTAAGAAAAAGTCCTGGGACAAGAAGAAGAAGAATTCCAGAGATGGACCCTCAACCTCCTCTCAAGAAGATGGGAAGAATTTCCTCCCTGCGCGCAACGAGAAGGGGAGAACTCTATGCTTTGTCTGTAAGAAGTACGGGCACATGACAAAGGACTGCCGGACCAATATGAAGGTCGGTCATTTTGCTGAGAAAGAAGGAGATCACTAGAAAGGTGGGGTGAGAGGTGGAGGTCATCAGGGTGGTGAGGGCGGAGACAACTATTTCCTGGCTGAGATGACGACATCGTCTGTCGATGTCTTGGCCTCCATCAACTTCGAGAGCTACTAGATTGTGGATTCCGGCTGCGGGCACCATCTCACTGGAGATGTGTCTAAGTTTGCCTCTCTAAAGGCATATGAAGGATCAGATGATATCATCACTGCGGATGACATGGTGTATCCAGTTGAGAAAAAAGGGATGGTATCCCTTGGGAGTGAAGAGAAGCTCGTGACACTAAAGAATGTGTATCGCATGCCTGACATGAAGAAGAACCTCTTCTTGGTGGCAAACGTAGTGGATGCTGGATACCACGTGCTGTTTGGACCAAAGGAGGTGAAGTTTCTAAAGAACATATCGTCTGTTGATGCTGACATCACGCTCACCGGGAGAATGGTGAATGATTTGTATGTTTTGTCTGCAAATTCCTATGTGGACAAGCTGAAGACAAATGGCTGCGCTGCGATTTGGCATGAGAGGATGGGTCATGTGTGGTTGGACAAGTTGAAGATAATGTAAGCGAAGGGCCAAGTATCTGGCCTGCCTAACCTCTCTTCCAACGGTGACAACCATGTGTGGGAGGGCTGTCAATATGGAAAGTCACGTTGACTTCCGTTTAACAAATCAGAGACCAGGTGTAAGACACCTCTTGAGTGCGTACATGTTGATGTGATGAGGTCGTGCGACACCCTTACTTATGGAGGAAATAAGTATGCGTTGGTTCTGGTGGATGATTACACCCGCTATACGTGGGTATACTTTCTGAGGGAGAAATCAGAAGTATTTGTGAAGTTCCAGGAGTGGAAGGAACTTGTGGAGGGGAGGCTGAACCTGAGGGTGAAGAAGCTGAGAAGTGACAATAGGGGGAGTTTACCTCTAACGATTTTGCTTCTTTCTGCGGAAAGTTCGACATTTGGCAGGAACTCACTTGCGCCCACACCCCTTAGCAAAATGGGGTCGCAGAGAAGAAGATCCGCCATCTGGTGGAGACAACTAGGAGCTGGCTACATGCCAAGGGCATTCCCAAGGCTTTATGAGCGGAGGGAATGGCTTGTGCAACCCACGTGATCAACATGCTACAACTGAGCCCCAACAGGATGGTGTCTCCACACCAGCTTATGTTTGGGGAGAAGCCAAACGTGGCCCACATGAGAGTATTTGATTCAACCTACTTCGTGCACGTCCCGGATGCTCAGAGAATCAAGTTGGAGCCGAAAGCACGGAAGTGTGTCTTCATCGGCTACGATGAGCGGAAGAAGGGGTGGAAGTGCATGGATCCGCACTCACAAGTTCGTCATCTCGCGCGACGTGGTGTTTGACAAACTGATCTCGTATCAGGGAATCTCTTCTGTGGTGTTGCTGGAGAGTGGAGGTTCAAGCAGGAGAGAAGAGAGAGTCATTGAGGACTCTACTGTGGAGTTGGAGTTATCTTTCAGTGCCTCATCGCCATCTGGCTCATGGGGGGATTCGAGCTCTAGAAGCAAGGGAAGCAGTGCTTCAAGAAATGTTGGGAGAAGAGCTGAAGAGGAGGAGTTTACCTGAGTGGTAGAAAGTGGTCAAGCCTTGAGGAGGTCGAAGCGGACCATCGCCCCGCCTGCTCGCTATAAGGAGGGGAATTTCATGAGTCTGGTCTCTTGCTTCTTTGCAGGACCACTCGACGAGAGGGAACCTGCCCGCTTTGCAGATGTTGTTGGCACTAAGGAGTGGGACGTGTCATGGATGAAGAGATGGAGGCCTTGAAAAAAAAATGAGACCTGGGACCTTGTTCCCATTGTTGAAGGCATTAAACCTGTCACCTGTAAGCGGGTGTACAAGGTAAAAAGGAGAGCTGATTGAGAAGTGGAGTGGTACAAGGCGAGGTTTGTCGCTCGGGGTTTCTCGCAAACCTATGGAGAGGATTACGAGGAGACGTTTAGTCATATGGCAAAGATGATGTCGGTGAGGACGGTCATTACTCTGGCAGCGTGCCGAGCTTGGAAGCTGTGGCAACTTTGATGTGAAGAATGCGTTCCTGTATGGTGAGATTGACAAGGACATATTCATGGTGCACCCACCTGGATACGTGTCCATGTCACTTCCACATCATGTGTGCAAGCTGAAGAAGGCCCTCTACGGGTTGAAACAAGCGTCGAGAGCCTGGTTTGGAAGATTACGGAGTACCTGCAGTTTTGTGGTTATGATGTCTCAGACTCGGACTCTAGCATGTTTGTGAAGAATAGTGGAGATCTTCATGTGCTGGTGCTGCTCTACGTCGACGACATGATCATGACAAGGAACAATAGTGAGGAGGTCGTGGTGCTGAGACAACAGTTATCCATCCGATTCGAGATGAAGGGTCTTGGTGAACTGCACCATTTTGTTGACCTTCAAGTTGAGAAGAGAAGAGGCGGACTGCTCGTTTCCCAGAGGGCTTATGCTGAGAAGATCGTCGAGAGATTCGGGATGAAGGAAGGTAAGAGCAGTTATGTTCCACTGGAGGCTGGGTTGAAGCTTCGGAAGGAAGGAGGGAGGATTCTTCCTGATCCGAAGATCTTCCGGGCACTGATGGGGAGTTTTATCTACCTGACTATCACGAGGCCAGGCATCGTCATTGCAGTCGTCCGGGTTAGTCGGTACATGCAGGATCCGCAGAAGCCTCATCTGGAGGCAGCCAAAGAGATACTGAAGTATGTGAAGGGAACCCTTGAGATGGGGTTGTTTTATGAAGAGAAGTCTGACTTCATGTTGCATAGGTACACAGATGCAGATTACGGAGGTGATGCTGATGATCACAAGTCGACATCATGTTACGTGTTTCTGTGTGGAGCTGCTGTCATCTCATGGTGTAGTAAGAAGCAGGATTCTATTTCCCTTTCCACCACTGAGGCTGAGTACAAAGCGTCGTCCCTAGCAGCACAAGAGTGTGTCTGGTTGAGGAGGCTGGTGAAAGATGTGGACGAGAAGGTCAGCGAACCTACAGTGCTTCGCGAGGACAATGAGAGTGCTTTGAAACTGATAACCAACCCAGTGTGTCATACAAGAACAAAACACATAGAGATCGAACATCACTTCATCAGAGAGAAGTTGTTGGGTGGCTTGATTGCAGTGAAGCATGTGCGGAGCGAAGACAACCTTGCAGATATATCCACGAAACCCCTTTCTGCGGGGCCGTTCAGGAGACTTCGATCCCTACTTGAAGTTGTTCCCGGAGCTCACTTCAAGGGGGAGTGTTAGATTTCTGAAGTGCGCTAACGCCCGATGTTATAGCTAACGTAGGCGTTAGCACTGCTTCTAGAAGATCTCTCCCCTTCCTATAAATAGGAGGGCCACCCCCCCCCCTATACACATATATTAATTTGGGCGAGATAGCAGAAAAGTCAGAGCGAGTTCGGGAAGCGACCTGGAGAAGGTCTCTTGAGAGAGAGTAATCGCGAGCTAACGCGAAGCGTTAAGAAGATAACGCCAGACATTAGTGTACGCGAGTGCGAGCAGCGTGTACGAGCTTATGAGAAGCGACCTGAGAGCTAACGCGGGGCGTTATGAGTTAACGACGGACTGTCGCGAGTAGCACTTGTGCAGTGTGCTGTGGTGGAGAAGCAAAACCGTCTGCGACCAGTTTCTTTGCTTCTTTTTTGGCTGTCATAAATCGAGTTTCTTTGGTGTTCTTGTCTCGGTGCTCCATTGATCTCCAATATTTCACAAAAACAATCCACAATGCTGAAACTTAGGCTTCATTTGGTAAGGTGGTGGCGGTCGTAAACGCAGTGGTTATGAACTGTCGTTCGTGAACGTCCAACCTCACCTAAGAAACTTCGTCCACTTTTATGGTCAAAACTAGTTTTCTTTCTGGTGGCGGTCATAACCATTGTCTTGCCAAACAAACATTCTATATGATGGTGATGTTTTTGTCCAAACTCATCCGAGCAAAAAAGTCACGCCAAACGAAGCCTTAATTTTTAGGGGGTGTTATTGTATACATGTGAAGCCAAGGGAAATAACAAAGAAGGCAAGGGAAACAGAGTCAGGCTGAGAAATGAAGTAAATCACATGTCTTAAAATTACATCACATTTTAAAAATTCAATCATAAGTCTAACAAATTTACATGAGATGTAGTAAAATTTCACTGAGAAATAATTACATTTACACTCTTATTTTTTCCAACTTCATTTTCATGCGCATCTCCCCAAATCCCAAATCCGGATCCGGTGCGGTGCGTGTGCGCATGCGCGAGTGTGGTTCATAGTTTCTCCTTATGTTCTTTTGAACAAATAAGGAGGAGTGAAATCACTTATATACTCACAAACAAGATTGGAGAATGGCAATGTGGGACTAAAGGGTTCATCTTTTCCTTCATGAAAGGTTTCCCTCCAAATAATTTAGATTCCCTCCATCTTTTGGTTTTTGAGCTTTTCATCACATATGATGAGCCAAATACCATACACCATACTAGGCTCCAATAAAACATTATAAATAAATGTTTTATTTACAAAATTTCTAACAATCCCTCACAAAAGCAAAAAACCAAAAGCGAATTCATAAGTTATGATATTAGTAATAATAAATAAAATCAAATACAAATTTGCTTCATCGAATTATATCAATTGCAATGGGTATATAGGTGGAATGGTTACCTTGAACCTATACTTAGTCCTTATTTTCTCTACCGAAGAATATAATGTGTTAGATGCTTTGAATTATAAATTTTTGACCGGTAAATTAGATAAGCACACAAAAGATTGGTTGTTCTTGGGTTATTGCGGTGGGTGCGTTAATGGCCATGCGCATTCCTTGATTTTTCATGAGAGTTATTTTGGGTTCAGCCCGGATCTCAAAGTTGCGGCCTCACAACAACCCCCACATAGGTGGTACCTCAAGAGATATTTCGCAACTAATATCTCGCAAAGATATATGTCTTTGGCAACCATTAATAACTTAAGCGTTCATTCTAAACTGTTACGTAGAGCACAACATCATAGGAATGGGGAGAATGTTTTCTCAATCTTTTAAATTTGTGCTCCTAACTATGCTACATCAATGACTTCGTTTCTACCACATTGAACCCACTTCATGGGATCTCCAATCACATGGGTTGGGTATCCATCGTTGGCAGCAAATTATTTGGGCTTAAGCCTCATTCCCCTCGATGACAATAAAATCTCCCTTCGGGACAATCCCTTAGTAAGATTATCAGCCAGATTTAATTCTGACTCTACATAATTTAGTGATATCACTTTTTTCCTTCTTTGCTTCACAGACTTGTATCTGATTCTCATGAATTTATTCATTTTTGCATTAGTACTATTTGAAGCAGTTAAATCAATTACGAATTTGTTATCACAATGCAAAGAAATAACAGGTAAAGGTTTTCCTACTAAAGGAATTTCAGAAAGTAAATTTTTAAGCCATTCGGCTTCGGCACATGTAGTGTCTAAAGCTATCAGCCCGGATTCCATGGTGCTTCTTGAAATCACAGTTTGTTTTGTGGAAGCCCATGAAATGGCAGCTCCTCCAAGGAGGAATATATATCATGTAGTGGACTTAACATCTAAGGAATCAGTTACCCAATTGTCATCTGAATATCCTTCCAAAACTTCGGGATAACCCGTATACACTAAGTTATAATCTATAGTTCCACGAAGATATTTAAAAATTCTAGTTAACGTTATCCAATGGTCATCAGTTGGATTACTAGTATATCTACTAAGCATGCCTACAATATAGGAAATGTCGGGTCTAGTGCGATTAGCAATATAAAGTAGTGACTCTATCATTTGTGCATACCTATGTTGGTCAATAGGTTCACCTAAATTTTTACACAGTTTTATGCTAGCGTCATAAGGAATAAAAGCAGGTGCGGAATCATATAGATTAAATTTATGCAACATTTTCTCAATCGAGTGAGAAAGAGATAATGAAATATTAGAATCAGATTTAACTGATTTCATTCCCAAAATGATATTAGCTTCTCCTAAATCTTTCAGATCAAATTTAGATGATAAATTATTTTTAATATTATTAATAATTTTAGTTGAACTTTCAAAGATTAAAATATCATCTACATAGAGACATAATAAAACATATTCATTTCCTTTTTGTTTTGCATAAATACATTCATCATATTCATTTGATATAAATCCAAAGGATAATACTACGAAATCAAATTTTGGATGTCATTGTTTAGGAGCTTGTTTTAATCCATAAAGGAATTTAATTAGTTTACATACTTTGGTTTCTTGTCCTTTAACTACAAAACCTTCGGGTTGAGTCATATAGACTTCTTCATCTAAGTCTCCATGAAGAAAAACGATTTTTTACATCCATTTGATGAATAATTAATTTATGGATTGAAGCTAAGGCTACTAGAACACGAAGGGATATAATCCTAGCTACGGGAGCATAGGTATCCAAATATTATATCCCTTGTTTTTGAGCATAGCATTTAGCAACAAGGCGAGCCTTATATTTTTCTATAGAACCATCCATATTTAATTTCTTCCTAAAGATCCATCTACAACCTATGGTCTTGGTACCGGAAGGAAGATCAGTTAGAATTCAAGTTTTATTTTCTAGAATAGAATTAATTTCGGCATTTATGGCATCTTTCCAAAATGGAGAATCAGATGAGGTCATAGCTTCCTCATATGAATTTGGATCTCCTTCAACTAAGTAAGTGAAGTAGTCCTCTCCAAATATTCTTTCGGTTCTAACTCTTTTACTTCTTCTAGGTTTATCAATTTCTAATGGATCTATGTTAGAGGAAGGTTGAGTTGAACTAGAAGATGGTTGAGATGAGTTGTCTAATTTATATGAGAATTTATCTTCAAAATAGACGGCATCTCTAGCTTCTATAATTTTGTTATTTGAGATTTCACTAATTAGAGAGTTGGTTATATGAAACCTACTAGCACTACTATCGGAAGCACAACCTATAAACATGGAGTCTAATGTTTTAGGTCATATTTTCTTTCTTTTAGGTTCAGAAATTGCTACCTTAGCCAAACACCCCACACTCGAAGAATTTGGTGGTTATGTTTCCTTAATTTAAATAATTCAAAAGGGGTTTTATCATTCTGTTTTGAAGGAATCTTATTTAGGATGAAAGAGGAAGTGAGCAACGCTTCTCCCCAAGGATTTTCTGGGGCACCAGACTCGGCTAACATGGCATTGACCATGTTCATCAAGGTTCAATTTTTCCGTTCAGCTACACCATTCAATTGGGAAGAATATGGGGCAGTCACTTGATGAATAATCTCATGTTCTTGGCAAAACTGGGTTAGTTCATTCGAAGTGTATTCTCCACCTCGGTCGGATCTAAGAATTTTAATCGATGATCCTAATTGATTTTCTACTTCTGCTTTAAAAATCTTAAAGTAAGAAAATACTTCATCTTTAGTTTTTAATAAATAAATATAACAGTATTTAGTAAAATCATCAATAAAGTTACAAAATATTTATTTCCAACTCTAGTAGGTTGGCGGTTCGAGTCACACACATCCGAGTGAATTAACTCTAAAGGTTTTGAGGTTCTTTCAACTGATTTAAAAGGTTTTCTATAAAATTTAGATTGCGCATATATTTCACATTTTGCACTTGATGCAATATTAAATTTAGGAATTAAATTTAAAGTCATCATTCTTTTCATACAATCTGAATTCACATGTCCTAATCTAGCATGCCAAAAATCAGAAATTGAACTTGAGACAATAGAAGATAAAATCTGATTTATTTCTAAATGAACAACATTTAATTTAAATAAATCATCACAAATATATCTTTTTCCAATTAAAATATCATTAAATGTTATTACAACTTTATTTGATTCTAAAACAATTTTATAAACCTTCTCAACTAATAAGGATCAGCTCACAAGATTCTTCTTAACTCTCGACTCATAAAACACAACTTGCAAGGCTAGTATCTTCCCGGATGTCAACCTAAGATCCACTCCCCCGCGTCCAAGTATTTGTGCCGAAGAAGCATCTCCTAGGATCACGCTTCCTCCACTGATGTCCTGGAAGGTGACAAAACAAGAACGATCAAAACAAGTATAAACATTTGCTCTGGAATTAAGCCACCAATCTGATGAACAAGTGAGAAGAAGACTGGGAGAATAGTCTAACCTGAAGATAGGTTGATCCGGTGCTTGGATCATGTTGGCCTAAGGCTTGTCACCAAGAGACTTGCCAATCACGGGTTCTGTCTTCTTGTAGAAGCAATTGGTAGACAGATGATTGGTGCGGCCGCAGATGAAGCACCATTTCCCTTTACCTGGGTTTTGGTTTAAAGAACCAGGCTTAGGATGATTGGGTTTCTGATGGCGAGAACTTGGACGGAAAGATTTCTTATGGATCTTTCCCTTGCCTTTAAAGTGATGGTGAGAGGATTGATTGCCATGAGCTTCAGTGAGATTCACTTTAGGAGCATGGTCTTTTGGAGTCTTGGAACTCTTGGACTTATGTTCCTCCTCTATGCGGATAGCATTTTGGATTTGAACATAAGTGAAGTTAGATTGGTCATGCCTTAGTCTAGTGTTAAAGCCGGACCAAGAATCAGGAAGAGCATCAATAAGACATACAACTAAATAATTTTCGGAGAGAATCGAGTCATCGGCTCAGATCTTGGACAACAACTCATCAAGTTGATGGAGTTGAGGATTGATAGGCTTGGAAGCATCAATCTTGAATTTGTGGAGGCTAGAAACGTTGTAACGTTCTATACCCGCATTATCAAGGTTATAGCGAGCTTCAAGAACATACCACAAATCCTTAGTTGTACGATATTGAAGGAAAACATCGTAGAGGCTGTCGGACAAGGCACTAAGAATTCGGTTGCGGCAATGATATTCTATATTTACCGGATCTCTATAAGGAACACGTCTAACATAGGTTCTAGTGGTATTTGCACTAGAGGATGGAGACGAAGGAAGGGAGGAAGTGACTGCAGTTGCAGTGCTGGAGTTTTCGATTTCTACCGCAGGAACATCAAAGATAGCAAATAAAAGACCTAGAGTATTCAACCAATATTCTACTTGAGCTTGCCAACGACGAAAGCCGTTTCCGTTAAATTTCTCGTGGTTGATTCCGGCAGAATCCTTCCGACCTAGATGTCATTACAGATTTCTGGAATTTAAAATACATATAATAAATAACAATACATGTAAACAAGAAAACAGAGATAAACATTTTGATTATTTGATTTTATTTATCTTAAAATAACAGTACAGTATGCAACTTCTTTAGATTGTTGGAATATTTTCTTATATTCCTATATTAATATACAAAATAATATATTTTTTTGGTTTTAAAAACTTTTACAGAACAGCATATATAAAATTGCATGAAGGAGGTGAGAAATAAAAGAGATTGTAATTATAGTTTAGAATCGAGCCTGGGTAAGGCGTGTGATCACTGCCCTAAAGAAGTTGCACCACCCTTCGGCAAGGCTTTCACCGATGCTCACTCCTCTAAGGTACAACACCCGGCTAGTACCCGAAAGCTCCGATGTGCGCGGACACCGAAGAAGCACAGAGCACCCGAACTCCCACTTGATGAAGCAAACGTAAAGAAAAGGAAGCACGAAGAAGATCGTCGGAAGAACAGAGAGCACGAGAGCAGATTTCCGAGAGCACGAAAAAAAACCCGTAAAGAAACGATTCAGAAAATCTCATATATTGGAGTCTCGTAATAATAACATATAATTAATTCCATCAGTTATAATTGGAAGGTGATAATCATGCAGAGAGACGTTGAATATTTCGAACGTAAGGAAGTAATGGCGAGAAACACGCGTAAAAGAGCGGTTAGAAAAATGCGTAATAATTGCGAAGGGAAAGCGCAAAACGACAAGTCGCGCCGAATCCAATTCGACGTCGCGTCGAAATCATATCGACTCAACTCGACAGTACGTCGAGTTCTTATCGACGCAAGGCAAAACGACAGAGCTCTATTCGAAGCAACTTGACGCTACATCGAGTTCTTATCGACGCAGGCCAAGCCGATGGAGCGGATCCCAAATCCGCAATCCGCAATCCGCAATGCGGAATCCGCAATGCGGAATCCGCAATGCGGAATCCGCAATCCGGATTTGGTTCCGGATCCGGTCTGGTGCATGCGCGCGCGCATGTGTGGTTCATAGTTTCTCCTTATGTTCTTTTGAACAAATAAGGAGGAGCGAAGTCACTTATATACTCACAAACAAGATTGGAGAATGGCAAGGTGAGCCTAAATGGTTCATCATTTCCTTCATGAAAGATTTCCCTCCAAATAATTTGGATTCCCTCCATCTTTTAGTTTTGGAGCTTTTCATCACATATGATGAGCCAAATATCAAACATCATACTAGGCTCCAATAAAACATTATAAATAAATGTTTTATTTACAAAATTTCGAACATCTCGGAAGGGAGCGGTCTTGGGAGAGAGCGGGGCGAGTTCTGAGCGAAGGAATGAGCAGAGTGTTAAGTCATCTTCGGAAAACCTCAGAATTCTCTCTTGTCTCTTGAATTGCATGTCTTCAAATGAACGCATGGTGACATTTTTATAGCTTTTTTTGAGGAACATGCTTGTAATTCCGTCTAGTTGAAGCTTGAGTTGACAAATGGCATCGCTCGATTTCGGTCACATGGATCACTAATTTTTCGAAAATGACGAACATGTCACCCAGGCCGTCCGGGCAGGTTGCCCGGTGGCGTCCTGAGTCGGCGGAGGCGGAGGGGCGCCGCCGCCACACATGCACGGGAGAGCGTGCAACTGAGGCCTTGCGCATGGGTGCGTGCCGAGGCCGTGCGCGTGGGCGCGTACGGCCGAGGCCGCGCGCACGACCGAGATTGCAGCAGCGAAGTGTCTAACGAAAGAGTGGATGTATAAATGTTTCACCTCTCCCGCCATCCACTCCCAACATTACGAGTAAGCCGTGGTGTTCAATGAATAATCATCGTAATATACTCATCTATATATAAAAGAGGGTAGTGGAAGTAAATTAGGAGTCTATGTAGCGGAACTATAATCATCGCAGTAGCATCACAAAATAAATAATAAGAAAACACATAAACAATATATAAACACAAAGTCCAAGTTCGAAGACCAAGTAGTCTAAGTACAAGTGCATAAATGAAAGTATGGTTCAGTGACTAACAATACACGCCAAACAAGTATGAATAAGAAAGCAAACTATGAATCTACTCTGCTCTTTAGCTCATCCGCTGGTCCTCGTCCGAGAGTCTCTAGTCATGTTCCGCTAGCCACACTTAAAAGGGGGATGACCGCACGGCGTGTTAGCCATAGTATGACCGAATGACTCCACCTCCTTCCTTGAGCCCTAAATGCTAAAGGGATGGAGGAACCAATATTCCTACAACAAGTGTCACGATGACACATGTCATTTAAATGTTTCGATCCGGAAGAAGAAAAGCCACCTCCTTTTCCCGTTTTTCGAGAGGAATGCTACAACGGGTTGTAGGTCTGGTTCCGTTTCCCTGCGTGCACTGCATACAGAAGTCGCTCTTTTTTTTTTCCTTTCCATCTGGTTTTCGCACAAGGAAGAAACGTCGCGCCCATCGTTGGCCTCCGTTAACAATGCTGAGGTTTAATTCTCCATTGGGTTTGGGACTAGACATGAATCCATATTTGCTTTCGGGGATCATTATACTAATTTGAGTCATTAGTTCCGAGTTATATCTACAGGAGAGACAAAGCTCAACTTCAAGGAGTGTTGATCTTCAGTTTTCATTGGAAGCAAAGGTCAACTTCATCAATCTTTGACTTTGCTTTTGCATCAATTGCAGCCGTGCAAGCATCTTCTCTTATTTGTGAATCTCAGCTGATTTTCTATGCATGAATATGAATTCTTACATTGACTAAATTATTTGTGCGAGTAGCACATCTAAGATCGCGGTGTGAAACCTCCAATCTCGCCGTTATTTTCTCTAGCACGAATTTTCACTCTCTATATATCTAAAATGCGGTCAACATTTAATACGATCATAGTATATAAATACAGGCATATATTTTCACAGATGATCTCATTCATTGAAATCACGATCATACGACTCTATTTGCTTCCGCACGGTGATCTCTTTTTTATCATCGTGTGTTACACACACGTAAATATCTCTCTGCTTACATAACATGTATATATATATGTTGAGGCTCCGCTCAAGATAGTCCGCTAAGGCTCATCAAATGTGGAATGACCTTATATAGTATCTCCAGCGTAGAGCCTAACCCTAGTGACACGGAACCCATCAGATCGTTCCGAGTCGGTCCTGATACGCGCGGACATATTATAAATTAATAACCTAACAATCTCCTCATATGTCCGCGGCATACCGACATTGGAAAATGGTTGGTGTGTGTAGTGTTCAACCAGTTCGACTCATTATACAACCGTGTCCGCAAGTACCTGTTATAACATATTGGACTAGAAGAAACAGGAGTATGTATGCACGCATAAGCATATAACATAAACTAAGCAGCATCACATCAGAATCAAAGTACAATCAAAGAGATAGGTCCCAGAAGACCTAATGTCTCATGACTAACAAAGAGAAGAAAATAGTCCAAACAAAAACAAGTAAAGAGAGCTAAACAGTGCTCTAAGTCAAAGAAAGAAGACCAAACAGATACTCTAGAAACCATCATCCAACAGCTCATCCTTCTCAGGATCCCAGTCTGCATGTGCTCCTCCTACAGCAACATTTCCTGTAATTTCCAACAGAGAACTTCATTCAGAATGAATTCAACTATGGAAAATGTACATGTATCTAGTTCTGCATATAAGAACATAGTACTTTAAATTATGCTTAGAGGATATAGGTAGAGTATTTCAGGTTTAACCGCAGAATCTATTAACTGTTTCCAAACGAAACGATTTCAGACTTCTGGACAACGCAACTATAAATGTGTTCCTATGTATGATATCCCGGTTACTGTTCTTCTAGGGTTGATTGGAACTCATCAAATGTGGAATGAACCAATCAACAAGAGAAGGTCCAAAACAAGTCAGACCGTGTTATCAAATGTGGAATAACACTCTTCTCCAAGTTAAGGAAGACGAATCTGGATGAGGTTGTTAACATCAAATGTGGAATGAAACAACCAACCAGATTCGTACTCAGCAACCAAAGTATCAACGGAGCACAACATGCTTGATTTGACAAAGGAAGGAATCAAAACATTCAGACTAAAACTGGTTTCAAACCGCTTTGAGTCTCATTTCCCCCACTGTTTTGATTGAACGGTCTCGGGGCATTCCTTTCGTCAATGGATCAGCTAGATTATTCTTCGATCGCACGTCGACCAAGGTAATAATGCATTGTTCTTTAAGATAATTCAAAAGAGCATATCTCAGTCGTACATGTCGTCTCTTAGTATTAAAGAGGACATTTTTAACAACTTGGACTGCTGCCTGATTAATACAGTACATGCTTAAAGAGTTGATTTGAAGTCTAGACAAGGGAATGTCTAAGATCAAATTCCTGATCCAGTCTGCCTCTTCATCAGCTGAAGCTAAGACAAACAACTCGGCTTTCATAGACGACAGAGCTATATAAGTCTGTCTCTTAGACTTCTAAGTAACTGCATCGCCACCCAATGTGAATATAAATCCACTTGTGGACTTACTGTTTGTAACTTCTGAACACCAGGAGGCATCAGAGTACCCTTCCAAAGTAAGAGGGTGACCAGTGTAGCACAGAGCGTGGTCTTTAGTACCTTTGAGATACTTCACCATCCGATCTAAGGCATCTCAATGCTCTTTGCCTAGACTACTGGTAAAGCAGCTTAGCATGCTTACGGAGAAAGCAATGTCTGGTCTAGTGCAACTTGTGGCGTACATGAGACTTCCAATGATCTTTGAGTACTTGACTTGATCAACGCTTATCCCTTCATTCGGACTCAGCTTGACGTTCGGATCAATTGGTGTTTCAACAGGCCTACAATCTTGTTAACCCCAGGTATTAAGAATCTGCTCTATGTAGTGAGCTTGACTTAGAGTGACACGTCCCTTGTCTACTCTTACTTTCATACCTAGTAGGGTATCGACAGGACCAAGGTCCTTCATATCAAACGCTTTGGTGAGAGCAGACTTAATATCCCTCACGACAGCAAGATCTGACCCCAGGATCAACATGGCATCCACATATATGCATATGATGACTGTTTGGTTTGACATCGAGCGGTAATAGAGACACTTGTCTGAGAGACTGGACTAAAATTCAAAGCTCTTTACCACTAGATCAAACTTCATGTGCCACATCTTAGGTACTTGTTTAAGCTCATAGATAGATTTATCAAGTTTGCACACTTTATCCTTTAGATCTGTATGGACATAACCTTCAGGTTGTGCCATGTAGATCTCTTCATTTAGCTCTCCATTCAAAAAGGCTGTTTTCACGTCCATCTAATGGACAATGAAATTCTCGATAGAGGCTAAAGCTAGAAGAATTCTAATAGTAGATAAGTGACAAACAGGTGAATAGACATCAAAGTAGTCAATTCCCCCTTGTTGTTTATAACCCTTAGCTACTATACGTGTTTTGTATCTGGCTATAGATCCATCACTATGTAACTTCTTCTTCAGTACACATTTGCATCCCAGGACTTTAGCTCCTTTTGGTAGGTCCACTAGATGCCAGGTATTGTTTTGTAGCAGCGAGTTCATCTCATCATCGATAGCTTCTGCCCACATTAACGCATCTCTCGATCTCATCGCTTCCTGATAGGAGAATGGATCATCCTCTAAGTGGTATGTGACGAAGTTCTCACCAAAATCCTTAGGGATTCTATCTCTTGTAGACACTCTAAGAGGAACAGGTTCCACCTCTAAAGGTTGGGGAGCAGTACCAGAGGGGACAGCTTCAGGTTCTACAATAGATTCTGAGATCGTGTCAGTAGATCTCCAGGGACGGTTAGGCCATGATCTTTGATAAATTTATGTTCAAAGAAGATAGCATCTCTAGACTCTATCACTGAATTAGTGGATAGATCCAGAAACCGGTCAGCTGCACTGTCTTCTGCACTACCTAGATAGACACAAGTTATCGTTTTAGGTCCCACCTTAGGTCTTTTAAGGTCTTGTATACGCACATAGGCGATACAATCCTAAGTCTTAAGAGTGTCATGTCTACAAGGATGGTCGTGCCACAGCTCATAAGGAGTAAAACTGAGCTTTGAGTGAGACACTCTATTCAGAATGTGATTTGCAGTAAGGACTACTTCCCCCCAGAAGGAATTGGGCATGCCAGCGGTCAGGAGCATAAAATTCAACATCTTTGTCAAAGTTCCATTCTTACGCTCAGCAACTCCATTTGATTGGGGTGAGTAAGGAGCTGTAGTTTCAAGGATTATGCCCTCAGTGGCGCAAAACTCCCTAAACCCAGTTGCAGTGTATTCTCCTCCTCAATCACTTCTGAGTCTCTTAATCTTTAAATTTAACTAGTTTTCTACCAGAGATTTGAAGATTTTAAATGTCTCGAATGTCTCGTCTTTCGATTTCAATAGGTAGACATGACAAAATCTGGAGAAATCGTCAATGAAGGTAATTAAATACTTCCTTCCCCCTCGAGTGACATGACTACGAAAGTCACAGAGGTCGGAATGAATCAATTCCAAAAGTTGTGTGCTCCTAGAAACGGTCTTGTAAGAATTTCTATTTATTTTGGTCTGGGCACAAACCTCGCACCTATCAAATCGAATAGAGAAATCTAACGGAATGTTGTGACTCTTAGCTAGATCGCGCATCTTCTTGTAGTGAACGGGTCCAAGTCTATTGTGAAGTAGCTTTGGATTGACGAACTCATTTGATTTATGCACTCATTTTCTAGTCTAAGTCTATACATTCCATTGATTAGGTAAGCGCAACCAAAGTAATGTGAATTAACAGTTAGAGTTATTCTACCGCTTATGGTTGTGAAAGACATTCCGTACTTATCTAGCAAACTCATATAAATTAAATTTTTGGTTAAATTTGGAACTAATTTAACATTTTGCAAAATTAAAATTTTACCTGAAGAGAGGACGAGCTTTGCCGTCCCAGCATGCGTAACAGTTGTCTCTCCTCCATTGCAGTTCTCTATTCTGTCTCAGACTGCTCTGACGTCTGTGAGAAGACCTCTGTCATTTGTAATATGACAAGTGGCATCGCTGTCCAGCCACCACTCAGAAGACGCACTGCGGTGACGGCTTTCGATCATAGCCACAAAGGACTTGGGATCAGAGGTGTCGACCACCATATGTGCCGCCTGTTGTGGAGCTTCATCCTTCTGCTTCTTCGGATCCCTACAGTCAGCGGACCAGTGACCCCACTTGCCACAGTTGTGGCATTTACCCTTCTTCCTTTTGAGAGAAGGTTTCTTGACCGCCAACTGGGCAGGGGTGTTACCCTTAGGTGTCCGGGGCTTCCGAGGAGGCTTATTAGGTCGAGAAACGAAGTTGACAGCCTGTGGGGGCTGAACAACCTGCTCCGCGCTCTTTCCAGTGATGTTCTGGTCCTCTATGTGAATGAACCTTTTGAGTTCATCCAGAGTAATCTTCTCCTTCCGCCTGTGCATCTCTGTCTTGAAGGTCAGCCACTCCGCAGGTAGCTTGCTCAGAATCAAGTACACGAACAGATTATCATCCATATTCGACTGATCGTCCTCCAGCTTGTTGCGCAAGTTCTCCAGCTCTATGATCTGGGAGGTGATCGGCAGGTTCGCTTTGAGGCAGAAGTTGAAGAACTTCTCCCCAATGAGCGATTTGGACAACACCTCCTCCTTCTGGAAGTGTGCGTTGAGACGATCTCAGATCTCCTTTGCGGTCTTGTAGGCGTGGTAGGTCAATGCGAGATGAGGATTGAGGGAATTCAACAGGTAGTCCCTGCAGAAGTCCTCATCCTTGTTCCACTGATATTCGTCTACGCACTCGCCAGAAGACGCAAAGTCGCTCAGAACTATGTAGAAGATGTCCCGTTCCTTCATTCCTAGCTGGACTTGTATTTTCCAACTAAGGAAATCGGACGCGTCGAACGACTACAGCTTGACGACGTCGAGCGCGCTCTTTTTCGACATTGCAGTAGAATTCTAGAACAGAAAACTGAAACAAAATCACCTGAACCGTGCGGAGACGAGTCATGCACTTCAGATCCAATCCAGGTATGAGTAATCGTTGTATGAGTGCTCCTCCTCTCCGACTGAAACACGGTCGCCGAAGACAGATCTGATCAGCAACACGATCAGAAACGATGGATCCAAGAATATTGATATTGATTTGTTTGCCCCCTTTGCGATTTCGATCAGGAATGGAAACTCTCCAGGCAGAGAAAAATGTAACTCTTCAGGCAGATAAAATTGTCCTCCTTCACTAGATCGGCTGACAAACAGCCAACATTTGCCTGGAAGAAGATCTGAAAATTTCCTCTATGGGGTAGAAATCTTGATCGACGGCAGGAAATCGGCGCAAGAATAGTTCCCTCCTTCTACTATTCCGATCTAGCAGAGAACACGCGCAGGAACGACGCCTAGGGCACGCGATCTGGACTGGAAACCACGACCGGCGACGGGAAAGAACAGGTATCTGGAACCTGGCGATCTGGAACCTTGCGATCTCGAAACTCCTTCCCTTCAGATCGCCTCCACGAATGGCGACGAGGAATAGGGCAAGCAGCGAAACCCGATCGTGGACGGCGAGAAGCGCGACTTCTTCTCCAGACGGAGTAGCGATCTGTGAAATCTTCCTGGGAGCAGCAAGTTTCGATCCTTGCTTACGATCGGCTAGGGAAGAAGAAGTTGCGATCAACGATGGCACAAGAGCGACGAACGATCGGCGCAGAAGTGCGAGCGGCGGAAGAAAAATGGGAGAGCGGGCGCACGGGAGCGAAAACCTAATTTTTTATCTTGAGAATGTTGAGGCTCCGCTCAAAATAGTCCGCTAAGGCTCGTCAAATGTGGAATGACTTTATATAGTATCTCAAGCGTAGAGCCTAACCCTAGTGACACGGAACTCATCGGATTGTTCCGAGTCGGTCATGATACGCGCGGATATATTATAAATTAATAACCTAACAATATATATATGTTGACTCTTTTGTGGTGCAAAAATTATATATTGACTCTTCGTCAAATTTCACTAAACTACATTTATTTTGTCATTTTGGTTCTTTCTCTTGGAAGTCAAGAGTTGAGTCACATTCACACATACATTGTTGTGCTAACTTCGTTTAGTTGTAGAGCCCCTTTTCTTTATATATTTTATATGTTGTCGGGATCTTCCAACAGTACTATACACTTTATAAGAAAGCACACATCAAGGCTTATGTAATTGTTGCCACAATAAAGCATGAGCGACGAAAAACAGTATTTATCAATTTTCAAACTTTAGTAGTGTGCGTGATTGCTTCTCTTAATTAATTGTGTATTCTTTACTCGTTTGAATAATTAGAAAATATAATATTGCATACAACTCAATTAGAGGTTGATAGATTTTGAATAGGACGATCTTGTATTTTGTTATGAAAAGTGGGTCTAAGCCGCGACTGCAAAATGGTCGCGGATAGCGCAACGGAAACGAGCAAGAGCAATAGCACGCAAAATAATAACAGAGAAATTTCAAGCACATACAGACGACACAAAATATACGTGGTTCGAAGAGAGAAGCTCATACGTCCACGGGGAGAGCGCCGGAGAAGATCCACTATAAATAATCAGAGTTTTACAGAGATTACACTGAGATCGAATAGATCTGAAATACGCCAAGAGAGAAAGTCCGGTGCGGCACAGGAAGCTAGCGCTCGCGGTACCGATACCGCCAGGCGGGAGCGCGCGAAAACAGAGTAGTCTTCTGCGTTCCACGGCGCCTGCGTCACCGGCCTCCAGGGAACCTCCACCTGAGATCCCGCCGCCGATGAGGAGATCTGTCTCGTCTCAAACACAGGAGTCGCCAAGGATCTCCAGCCCCCTTGCCGCCGTAGATGAAGAAACAGCCCGCCGCCGCCGCTAGACTCTTCCTCTCACGAATGCACAGCTGCGCCTCTCTTTCTTCTATCTCACGAATGCACCGATACACCTATTTTTTCTGTGTTTTTTTGGCTTTACACAACACATCTATATATAGATGTGCAATTCACGTACATGATTGCCCCTCCATTAAACCAATCAAAAGTCTTCATTTAAATCTCCATTTAAATAGGCATCTAATTGAAGAGGCATGCCAAAAATAGGGGGAAGAACAAATGAAGGTTAGCCCCGGTCCTATATGGGAATATATTCTTCCTAATACGGGAAAACCGCCCCCTCTCTAATCCTCTAGAGAAGGTCGGACCGGACCGGAACTTGAGGCGGCACAATACAACATTCTCCACCTTGACGCCTAGGCATGAAAAAGCTCCATCTGTAGCTTGGATCTTCTCCCTCGGAAAAACTACCCCCTCTCCCTGGGGTCACCACGATCAGCAGACACAAATGTGAGTCAAGTCAAGGCAGTGCTTGAACTTGACTCCCAATACAGATTTTGTCAGCATATCTGCAACATTATCCTCCGTGGACACCTTTAGTAACTGGATCTGGCCTCCCCCAACGAACTCCCTCAACTTATGGTAGCGCACATCAATATGATTTGTACTTGCATGCAAGACAAATTGCACTATGACTCTCACAGTGCAGCTTCACCGACTCCTGAGAAATTCTGAGCTCCTGAGCAAGACCTCTAAGCCAGATGACTTCCTTTGCAGCCTCCACCGCAACAATGTACTCTGTCTCTGTCGTAGATAGAGCGACGATATCCTGAAGAGTGGCTTTCCAGCTGATGAGACCTCCACCTAGAAGGAAGATGTACCCGGAAGTAGATCTCCTCCTATCGAGGTCTCCAGCATAGTCAGAATCAACGAAGCCCTCTAGAGCTCCACCATGAATTTGAAGAGTCATATTTTTTAATTATTTTGAGACATAGGTAGAACCGATAACCGAACCAGAACCGAACCGAAGCAAATAGTTCGGATCTGGTTCTATAATTTAGGATCATGGGTCGATTCCGGTTCCAAAAGTTTGGAACCGAACCTATATGAGTCGGTTCTTGGTTTTGGGTGGAACCAAACCGAACCGATCCGAGTTGCACCCCTAACAACAGTATTTGTCGTCACTATATTTAATGCATTTTTTTTCTTTTTTTGATAACATAATTTTGTAGGGGCGCCCTTAATTTTTCCAATATCCGGTGGTTATGAACCATCGTACGTGAACTTCGGGCCTCACCTAAAGAACTTCATTCACTTTTATGTCCAAATCATGTCAAACATAAATTCTATGATGACGCAGTTTTTGTCTGAACTCATCGGAGCAAAAACACCGTGCTAAACGACGCCTGAGACTTTTAATTTTTAAATGTGAAATTTACAAGTATTATAAATGCCAGTATTTAGGTAATAAAATTAAGTCCAAAAATGATATATTTACCGCATATCGAAAAAAAAAACATTCAATCACTGCGAGTTAATGCGGAGTAATGTCACAGGGTTGCAGGAGATCTGAATGAAGATTTTTCTGAGGGTTTAGCCATCAATATTCAATAGTGTGGAGATGCAACAGTAGACCCAAACAGCAATCCCATGTGCGGTGAAGCATTTTTTACAACAAAAAATTCCTTCTGACATCTAAAAAATATATTAAAATAATCATTAGCAATAATTCAAATTAAAAAAATGAAAATAAAATAAATATCAGAAACGCCCGATGCATAATAATTACAAATACAGAGTTGTGTGTACATGATTTGAACAGTGTCGGAAGTCAATGAGATTCTCATCCAAACCATATGCGGACAAAACCACCACCCTGCCCGCCGCATCATCCTCCGCTTCAGAAATTAAAATCATTATTAATTAAGGCGCTGTTTGGGGGACTTATTTTCACCGGTTATTGATCGCATTGGTTCATGCGGTCGTAATCGCTTGACCGATGAAAATAAGTTCCCCCCAAACAAAGCCTAAGTGCGCTGTTAACTGCACCGAACTTTTGGATATCAAGAACCATTTTGAAGAGCGTCTATCCGCAAGCTTCATTTATAGTAATGGCTATCCGCAAACAATATTTTTATTTGCACCAGAATTTTTTTTTGACAAACTACATTAAATGACACAAGATAGATACAACATAATAAAAAAAGGAAGTTAAAACGCGAGCCTTCACATTTTGAGCATGTTTTGTTGGATGCTCCACATATGTTGAGAAATTTGAAGAAGTCATCTAGGTCTCATACAACACAAATAAATAAATTCTATGATCGGGTACGACGCCAACTACCACCACAAATAGCAACGAATGTGGTAGATGTTTTCAATGCGGTCGCCGATGGACATTGCGGATATCATGTTATTGCGGAAGCTTTGAACATTTCGGAAGGATGGATGAAAGTTAGAAGATCTTTCTAATGAGATTAGTAAAAAAGAACCTCTTTATGGTGGCATTTTGGGCAACTCAAGGTGCAAAGAATTATTCCATTCCCTTGATTGTGTTACCGTACCTGCACCGTTAGAAAAGTGGATGTCCAAGCCGGACATGAGTTTGATTATTTTATCATGCTACAATGTTGGAGTTGTTCTATTCTCAAAAGCTCAAAGTATAACTTTTTTCCCATTGGATTCACCGGTACCTCCAATACATAAGATAATTTTCATCGGATTTATTAATAACAATCACTTTGTGGGGTTAAACATGAAAGATGGATGTCTACTACCACAAATCTACCATCCTTAGATTCAAGTTCATGGGAGAGCATCTATGCTTCACGCTTCCAATGCTAAAGAACAATGATAGGTGATCGAGTCATATGCAAATTTCTTTGATTATTTTTCAATTTTGTACTTCAATTTGATAATATTTTCATTATTTTGAATGATTTTTATGGAGGCTATTCAACCATTTTTGGGAATGGAGAGGTTTTGATGTTAGAATTATGATGTAATTTTTTGGACAGCAAGAATACTCTAAGAAATGTTATTTTTTGGGAATAGAGAAGGGTTTTGATGTTGGCTATTTTTTTTTAAATTTTTGCATGGTTTGCTAATAACAAAAATATTTGTTAATAGCCATTTTTAAAATTTATGGTTTGCTAATAACCATGATTTGCTAATAGCGTAACGTGGTTTGCTAATAACAATGTCCTAAAAAACATAAAACATTTCAAACAAGATAGATAAAACATCATAAAATTTTTGATTGGTTGATAAATCTTCCATGACATCTTCTATTCAACTTGAAATGATACTTTTCCTCTTTGCATTTTTTGGATCTTCAAAAATATAAAAAAAAAATTCAAACTAAATTAAATAGAAATAATTTTTAGAAACAATGTAAGACATTAGGAGTGTGATCATACCAAACACAACTACGAAAGAAGTTATCGTCCTTTCGAAACTCATTTACCTCAAGGATAAACCCTAAGTTCTAAAAAAAAATCATAAGAAATCATCACACTAAAACAAAGTTGAAATGAGATTTAAAAAAAGAAATAGAAGATTTCGCTGGAAGCTTTCGTGTGGTTTCTACAAATCGGTGCTGAGAAGATTTCGCCGGAGGACAACAAGGACCAGACTAGCGCTCGAGCAATCAACGATTTCGCCGGAAGTGAGGTCGCCGGAGGCCTGGAGTCAGAAATCTGGCGAGAACAGGGTCATCGGCTGGTGAAAGTGCGGAAGAAAAGCGAATGGAAACAATAAAATCGCAAAATTAGGGCAGGGCGTGAAAGTGCGGTTAACGCGGAAAAAAAATCTAAAAATAAAGACGATTGTTATCCGGAATACAGTTTTGGCTACCCACACTCTTTTTGTATGAGTTATTACACGTCTTTTAGAAATACGTTCTTTTAGAAGTACATGTATTTTTAGGAAAAATGTTCAACACGAATGTTTTAGATCTCGACTTTGTAGATCTAGTCGAGATCTACAACTTTCTGGTTGAACACTTTTCCTAAGAATGCATGTACAACAAAAATTCGTTATAGTTACACACATGTTTCAATCATGACGGCAATACGTCTCGTGCGTGCATTTTTAGAATAACAAAACATATTTTCAAAAGACGCGCGATAACTCATATACAAAGAGTGCGGATAGCCAATACTGTAGTGCGGATAATAATCGCCAAAATAAAACCGGTGTGGATAGCCAACACCGCAGTGCGGTTAACGACGCCCTTAATTATTCCCACGCCATAAATAATAATAATAATAAAATCTAAGTACCCCAAAATCCAAATTACGTCACCGAGATACGCAAGATTTTTACGGAAATGTCAATCTTTCAGAGAGTGGCCAACCAAAGCCGGCCAGCCAGGACACCATACCAATGTTTGTACTAATTACCTATTAATTATCTGATTATTATAATTTAAATTCAGCCCAACCGTTTGGCCTGGGTCAAAAACCGCGAGTTTCCTGGGCGCAAAGTTCGCAAGAAAGCGGGCCGCGGTGGGGCCAAACGGCCTTGGAGCTGCGGCGGTGCTTTATCGGAACAGCACTGTAGGATGGCCAGAGCCCTGTTTTAGTGGAGCGTAGCGTTTCTATCGCTGCGAGTAAGGATCAGTTTGGCACTGCGGTTTTGCTCGGGCGAGTTCTGACAAAAAACATCCCCATCGTAGAATATATGTTTTGCATAACAACAATTATGATCGCCACGAATAAAAGAACGCTAGTGGATGTAGTTCCTTAGGTGAAGTTGATCGTTCACAAACGATCAACGGTTCATAACCACCGCGTTTACGACGACCACCACCACCACCACCATCGTGCCAAACTGACCCTTCGACTTTGAAAGCTCTTCTGACATTTCTGAATCTTGTGTGGAGCCTTTTTTTTGCTTTTTCGATCAAATGTGGCGTGGGACATGGGAGGAAGCGCTTCATACCCGAAAGCATTTTATATTTCAAAGTTAAAATTCACAACCCATTTTCGATAATCTAAGAATATTTTTTGAGAGTTGATATTAGCAGTCGCTATTCGCAGTACATCGCTATTCGTAGTCCATAAATTTTATTTGTAGTCCAAAATTATATTTGCATCCCACTCCCAACCCAAATAAAGGAAACAATGTTGCTTTATTAAGTACTAAAAGCCTAGAAAAACATCTTAAAGACAAACAATTTAAAAACCTAGCCGGAAAATAAGTTAAATGACATGCATAGAGGAATTAATTCTAAACCAATTTAAATGACATGCAAACTTTTCTCTAACCAGAAAACTGACTACTTTTTTGAGATTTTTGCTGGATAATTTCCTTCATTTTTGAAAATGAATCTAAGAGGAGAAAAACAACGTGACCGATAGAACTACAGCTAGGATTTATGCAACGAGAGAGAGATGGAGAGTGGGTTATTTGATGAAGTGCGATTAGCGAGAATTGGACTGCAAATATAATTAGTATTTTTACAATTTTTGGGGTGCAAATAGCGAGAATTGGACTGCTAATATCAACTCTCTATTGTTTTACACTCAACCCAAACGATAAGAAAGGGCAGCCCGGCGCACAAAGCATCTCCGCACAGCTAGGATCCTGGAAAGGGTCCCACCAAAAAGGGTGAAATATAGGCAAATTCAAACCACCCTTCACATTCAACCCAAAAAGGACACTAAAAATAATCCAATTGATTCTAAATTTTATCTTTAAAATAAATATATATATCTGTAAAGCACACATGTTTTTGTCGTGCGCAGGAGCTTTAGGGTAAATTAAACCTAAAACCTGTAGCTTATGATAGGGAAAAAGGGCATCCGAAAGCAACGCCAGTAGAAGCTGCTTGTCTTCTGAAAGCGGGATATAGCATAGCAGCAGTCTACTGCTCTGCTGACTCTCGCTCATTCGTCATAAATTTTTAGGATTCTTAAAGTAGAGCTCCTGAAAGTGCCGTCACAGGCTCTCCCTTCTTAGGCAGACGTAAGTAAAGGCACGTTACTCTCTTTAAAGACATGTTCCGGCATTAATGATTTCTGCCAAGTTTAGGTCAGAAACCGTGGTGGAAGTAAATGGAGCGGTCTGGGGAACGCGGTTGTGTTTGGAGCTTTGGGAATAGTGTTTGTTTCGTCCCAAAACTGTGTTTTTGAGGTCCAGGTGCACCAGAGCACGTGCTGATGATGACTGGGTCGCAGCAAGCACCAAACTGTTGGCTGCTCCAACCGCTAATATACATCACTTGGTTTTATTTTACAGTTGCATCACTATTCCCCGCTCTCTCCAATGGAGGCTGGATATATTTATTATATATAAATTGAATATGTCAGTTAAGAAATATTTTAAATGGCTATTTGTAGTCCTAAAAATGCTTAAATTCAGTGAACCGTGAATATCAATAGACTGTGTTTAGCCGTGATGGACTGCTTATAACATTGCCCAAGAAATATTAGGGGTTGACAATGGCTTATGAATTCCAATTTAAGTTTGTTTGACTATGTTGGTGTGTGTGGACTTGGGACTCCAATTTAAGTTTGACTATCTTGGTGTGTGAACTTTGGTCCCCTTTAGTCGATTATAATTAAGTAATGTTTAATTTATATTTAGGCTCTGTTTGGAAGTGGTCTGGACACTGAGAATTTTCTCATTGTCATCACCTTTTTTAGGTTGTTTAGATGATGAGCTTTTTCAACTTTGCATTGAGAGCATTTTGAGCGGCTGGTCCAATAGGTCTTTCTAATTTTTATTCGAGGATTTATTAAAATTAAGCCCTGATTATCATTCGAGATCTGCATTTCTTCCTTCTCGCCATGACAAATATTTTCTTCTTCCATTCAAGATTCTTCACTCATTCACAATCTTTGCCGATGTAACCTACTTATTTATGATTTATTAAAATCAAACAATTATTATTAAAAAATTATTTAAAAAAAAAAGAAAGTAAAACACATTTATAAAAATCGCTTTTATGATTTTTTTTTCCAAAAAGTACATCTTTTTCAAAAAATTTGTTGGACGGGTTTAATGCCACCGCTATTTTTTCCACCGCCAAAGTCGCCCCCAAACAGATCCTTACGCATGAATTGATCATATGCAGATACGCTTATAGAACCCTAAGCAAAATAGATGCGAAATGTGACTATATAATCTCATTTTCCAACCCAATTATGTTTATAATTTTCCATAATAAATTGGAACAATTCAATTATTGTACTTGTACAAGAAATTAAACCAGGCTGTATATATATATATATATATATGAACAGATAAATAATTAAATACAATTTTATATAACACAAAAAAAATACATAAAACAGATTTCTAGCATTTGATGAGCTCAGGCTCACAAGGCTCTGTATGCCAAGAATCTCCGCTTAATTACACATTTGCCCAAAACCACCCCACCGCCCAAACAAACGCGTTTAAGAAATCACACAGCCAAACCAAGAGAGAGATCTACGAATTTGACAGCCGGAGATTCTAACGATACAAAGCCCTTCCACCGCTCTGATCGTCTTCACGTATACGCGAATCACACACAGGCGAACAAAAGGAAGACAGAAAAACCTCAAATCCCTCCACCCAGATTGACATTTAGGGAAAATCGCACATCTTAATTACCGGTTGTGAAGCCGGTCAGGGCAGCTGGGCACCGGACGCTTATCATCGTAAAACCGCGCCGCTGGCTCCGGCGCGGGTCGCCGGCCGATGAATGTCTCCGTCTCTACTGGAAGAGCTCTGATCGCTGCCGCGCGGCAGCGAATCCCGCACGCAGTTCCTTGAAGAGCGCAGAAGCCTATGAGGAGCGCGGCGAGGCAGAGCAGAGTTCGTCTCGCTGGTTTCAGCATCACCGGAGAAGTGTTGCACGATCGCCGGCTGATTGAACCACCGACACCGACCCCGGAAGCTCTGGTAAATGAAAATTCGAGAGAGAGAGGAGAAGCAGCGGTTTGGACGGCGCGGCACGTGATGGAGTGATAGCAAGGGACTCGCGGGCTGTGGTGGGCTGTTTAAGAAATAGGCGAAGTTGGGGTTCGGGCTTGAGTTTGTAAGAAAATACGGATTTGCCACTGACGGGGAAGTAGCGTGATTCTTTGGATGAACCATGTTAAGGTGGCTTGGGATCCCGTTGCAGGATACTGGGCTACTGCCATTCCTTGCTTTGATTTCACCGGCAAATTCGACTATTCGAGCACGTGCTCCGGAATTCTGAATGAAAAACAAATATTATTATTATTATTTTGTCTCAAGCAAACTAAAAATTATAAAAAGTCGATTTCTGTTCGCGATTGTTATCTGCGTTACAATTTTGGCTGGTCGCATTCTTTTTGTATGAGTTATTACGCATTTTTAGAAATACGTCTTGTACATACATTTTTAGGAAAAATGTTCAATAAGAAAGTTGTAGATCTTGTCTAGATCTACAACTTTCATGTTGAACAGTTTTCCTAAAAATGCACGCAGAAGACATATTGCCGCCCTATTTAAAACATGTGCTTAAATATAGCGAATTTTTGGAAATACGGCTTGTACATGCATTTTTAGAAAAAAATGCCGAGATCTACAACTTTTGTGTTGAACAGTTTTCCTAAAAATGCATGTACAAGAAGTATTTCTAAAAGGTGCGTAGAAACTCATACAAAAAGAGTGCTGATAGCCAAAACTATAGTGCGGATAACAATCACCTTTCTCTTTTCAAGGATTTTTAACTAAAATTCTGAAATTCACATTTGACTAGTCTTTTTTTTACGAGATAGACTGTTCAATCGAATTTTTTTCATAGAGTTGATTGTTAGAAATCTGATGATCAAATCTAATAACAGTCAACCAAATCAGACTCATGGAGAATAGAGAAAATTTTCAGTAAAATTTTGGTCTAGTCGGATCATTTTCATATTATTTTTAAGATCAACCAACAAAATAAGATGATTTGTAAGTATAATTTAAATAATATCATTGATTATAATCATCTGAAAATAAAGGAGTTAATTTCAAATCACCTTTCACCAGCTTTATAAATGGGAGTTTTATCCACATTATTTTCATCTATTTTAAAAATACAAAGAAATTTTAGATTCTAATGATTTTTGTAGCGGAACAGAGGCTCCGAATAAGAACAGGCTCAAGATCGTGGTATAAGTTTATAAGGTCTTGGGGTAACTTTACAATTTATGTAACAATGTAAAATTCGAGATTGACAGAAAATAAGTACTCGGAGAAATTGTGTTTTGGAGTTTAAAACGCAACTCAACCATAATTATTTAGGTGTGTTCTCTCACCTAGTTCTAGGTGGGGAATAAATACAGCTGTATGATCATAGATTCTACGACGGATCTGCTATCTAAGAATACTGATAGTATTTTTAATTTAGAAATACGACAATATTTTGATCAATCATGGAGAACCAACGGCCTAGATTTGATGTAATTAACGAGTTACAGAGCTTAGTACATGTGTTTAGATTTGGATGAATTTTCCAACTCAATACCTCATGAAGCTAGGCCCTAGATTTGATGTAATTTTCCCACAAGCTTACAACTTCGCCCCAAACTTTATGAATTTTTTGGGCTGAAGAAGCACATAGCTTGACCTTATATTTCTATAGTTTTTCTCACAACATCCGACTTAGGCTCTGTTTGGTACATCGGTGGCAGTCATGAACGCGGTGATAAAATCGTCATTCATGAACGTCCACCTAAGAAACTTTATCCACTTGAACATAAAAGTTGATGGAGTTCCTTAGCTGTCCATTCACAAATGACGATTTTACCACCGCTTTCACGACCGCCACCGTCCTGCCAAACAGAGCCTTGGTCTTTTTCAAAACAACTTTACTCGCCTAATATCATAAGACAAAAGACAATTTTTTGTTGTCTAAGATGAGAACCAAACAAAAATTTTTAGTGGCTTGTCCTCAAGCTCCATAAAAGATTAAGTCGCAAAAGCTTTTGACCAAATGGGAACGCCCGATGAATGAAAGTTAGGACATATGGTGTAACACCCCGCATGTATAAACCGTATTATATGAGTCCGATCGTGCCCCCCACACTATACTAGTGTCACAAGTTATATATTATAAGATGATATAAAAATGTTCACAACAGTATTCCAATCAACTAATAAACAAAGTATGCAATATCTACAACAGAAGTATTAGACATAAGAGAGTGTTCATGTCCACATTTGAGTACTTGGTCTTATGACCACTATTTTTTTCACCGCCACCGTCGCGTAACCCACGAGACCCATCCAGGTGAGAAACCAAAATTGGAGAGAACTCCCTCAATATTACGCATTTACATTTAATATATATTGTTGCGGGTCGCTCGACGCTCTTGTAGGCCGGTCGAGTTGAACCGTCTCAGCTCTAGAGCGAGTCGAGCGTGCAATCAGTCAAAATAAAAAGAGACATCTTATACAATCCCGTATTTGATGAGTGGACATGATCGGGCCGGCTAGCAGGAGTATGCGAGTATAACCAGAATCCCGGAGTCCTGGCCAATGGGCGGGTACACGATTATATTAGCCCGGTATTTGGCTCACCCTACCCGTGTCCCCTATCTACATGAGGGGAACATCTCGGGAGTAGTGTAAGACCCCATGTTCTAAGTGCAAATAGTTTAGAGGTGTGCTGAAGCTAAGGAGCTAGCGCCAGCGCTAGTGCTAGCGCCGGCGGTAGCGCACCCGTCGAGACGTCGAGGCGTCGAGACGGCGAGATATCGATAGCGCCAGGCGCTAGGGCTAGCGCCGGCGGTAGTGGTCCTTAAGCGGTACCGACACTGTTGCTAGCGCCAACGCTAGTCACTAGCGCTGGCGGTAGCGGTAAAATCAGATATACCCCCAAATCCCGACTCTTCTTCTCATTTTCTCTGTAAACCTCTGCATTTGAGAGCAGTGGGCTGAGAGCTGGGAAGGAGATCAGTTGGAGGTGAACCTTCGTCGTGCCAGGAGGGAGATTAGTGAAGAAGCATCTGCGTGCGTGTACCATCGCGGATTCCAGCCAATCCCCTCTTAGTTCTATGGCACCGAAACGACCAACTAGGGTAACGAATCTCCTCCATAGCCTTTGGACATGTGTGTCCTTTGATTTCCATGTTTTGGAAGACTTCTACTAATTAGTAGATTGGATCTTCCGGTGGGATGAAGTTATTCCCCCCACAAATTGCATATAGAGTCCGGAATGGAAGTACGGGCATAGGCATGCTGTGTGAAGCCCATCTGGACAGTTCGAGCCGGATTGGTGATGTTTATCGCATGGAGAAGACTCCATGTATATGCTGTGGTTCGGGTCTTCTGTACTGTTTTGTACAGCAAATTATCCTGGAGGTGTTTCCCAGGCAATACCCGAAGTGTGGTAGCAGAACTGAGTTCTGTTACTAGCGCCGGGCGCTAGCGATAGCGCCGGCGGTAGCTCTAGGTGAGCTAATAGTGTTGTTATATGGAGGTGTTTTCCCAGAGGTGGCAGAACTGACTTCTGTTACCAGTGCCGGGCAGAACTGGATTCTGTTGCTAGCGCCGGGCGCTAGCGTTAGCGCCGACGGTAGCGCCCAGTACACAGATTGTGTGTTTCCGTGCTACTAAAAGTCCTGGGGACTGGATTTGTAGCAGGAGAAGCTGTGGAATTTGCAAAGCCCAGCTTTAAGTGATGGGTATTAGGTGAAGCTTACCCGTATCGTGCATAGTTGAATCGCTGTATTTGAGCACGGACCTAGCTGATCCGAACCCTCCCATAGTGGTGGTGAAGAGGTCGCCCCTCGGTGCACCGGGCTATGGAAGAGTGTCGTAACTTCGTGTGTACGGACTAGCTCAAATTGCTTGTCTAAGTTGAAATATGACTTAGCGTGAGGGCGTAACTCAGGGAGTATGCCAAAGTGTGCCTTGAGAGCACGAAGCGGGTGGCTTGGTATGCCTCCGTTGGTGTTGGTTGCGGATATATATATATATATATATATGCTGCTGACTCTTACTTGCAGGAAAGGAGCACCGCCGCCCCGAGTTTGGGGTGGGGTCGTTATAAATCTTGGTCAGCTAAAGCTGACCGGTTACTTGTTTTCCCACCACTTGGTGGATTTGCTTATACAGGTCCCGGAGAGACTAGCGGGAGATAGCGGGCTGAAGCCCCTGCTGCAGTGTTGTGCTGGCCCTTGAAGGCCAAAGCTTTTGTTTACTTTTGTTCATGTGTGGCCGGCCTGCGTGCCGATGTCTGGAAGCCATCTATATTATGTAAACAAACATTGTAAAAAACTTGTTATGTCGTTCATTCCTAATAACTATTGTGGACAATGTGAATACTGGTTTATAAATGAAATTATATGCTTCCGTTATGCGACTCTGTACTGAGATAGTTATATCTTTAACTGTTAAATGCTAATTTTTGTAGCGCTCTCTTCCGTTCATTTCATATGGCGTGGGGTCCCGGCCGGACCTACTGTTATATGCTATGTAACAGGGAGGGTGTTACAAATTGGTATCCGCTACGGGTTTCGCTCCCTTTCCGTCTGAATTCGTGGTCGAATTCTTTTCAGGGGTGGTGAGCACGTGTGTGCGTCGCCTTTAACTCATGTAAATAACCAGTAATTGTCCACTTTAGGAATGAATTACATGTATATGTGTAGCATTCGGATGGAACTTCTGCGTTCCTTTGTTGATTCATGCCTTCTCCTAGTAGCTAATTGTGTTTTGTGCACATGTTTAGGCGGCTGGGAGTGGAGCGGGGCCTTCTCGACCCCCTCGTTCGACTGCAAGTAGTGCACCAACTCCGGTGCCGACTCCTCCTTCGGCTGAAACTGTAAGGATGATCGTTGAAGCAGTATTTGCGATGTTCACGGCGCAACCAGGAGGGCATGTCCTTGGACAGCATCCTATTCCGGGAGCGGCTCCAGTGCAGGCTCCAGCAGCCGAACCTGCGGTGGAAAGGCCAGTGCCGTTGAGGGCACGAAGAGCTCCAGATCAACAGCTGCAATACTTTTTGAGTTTCCACCCTCCCACGTTCACGGGGGCAGGAACCCCGACGCAAGCGGAGGATTGACTGTCAAGGGTGCGCAAAACCTTGAAGGCCACAGATACAGAGGAAGAGCAAAAAGTTACATTGGCAACCTTCCTATTGGATGGGGAGGCGCAGCTGTGGTGGGATGAGTTGGAGTTACATCAGCTAGCGGGAAGGCAGCTGACAAATATCTCCTTTGATGAGTTTTCCAGACTGTTCTTGGCGCGGTATCTTCCACCGGCCCAACAGATAGAGATGGAAAATCAGTTCAACCGTCTGACTCAGGGTGATAGAATGATCAACGTCTATCTACATGAGTTTACACGGTTGGGGCGCTATGCAGGCGTGACGTTTGCGGATGAAGCTCGTAAGACAAATCGGTTTCACGAAGGCTTGCGAGAAGAGTTGCGGTTCCTTCTGTCGGGGCCAATGACGCAGGGGTTTATGACCCTGGTCAACTCGGCTCGTTCTTTAGAGAAAGATATGAAACGGTCCCAAAGCAGGAAGGAGCTAGCAGTAGTCAAGCCAGAGTTCAAAGTAGCGAGCTCGGCAAAGTCGAGACGAGGCAAATGGAAGAAAGGAGCGCGACCGTCTGGGTCAGCTCAATCTTCAGCATCGGGAGTGACTGGGCATCGTCCAATCATCTGTTACAATTGCGGCAAGCCGGGACATATTGCTTGTGACTGTCATAGTGGGAAGAAGATTGTTGCGGCCTATGCGGTAGAGAAAGGTAAGGCGGCAGAGTCAACCGCATCCCACGCTGCTCCAGCCCAGCCTAGAGTATACAACCTTGGCCAATAGGAGGCCATCAAACAGAGCGATGTGGTGACATGTATGCGATAGTATATAGTTTTTATTGCTTTTTATACTTCATACCTTATGCATTGCTTGTTAACCATTACTGTACTAGGCTTTGTCCTGATCTTTCATTATCTGGCGAGAGCACTATTTGACACGGGTGCTTCACATTCCTTTCTATCGGAGGCCTTCATACAGCAACTCGGAGTGCCTTCGTCATTTAGACAGGAACTATTAGATGTGATGCTACCCAATGGGTGTTCGATGCGCGCGGATCGAGGTTGTATGGTAAAGGTACGAATAGGAGTCAAGACTTTGATTTGGAAGCACTGATACTCCCGCTTTCGGAGTTCGATGTAATCTTTGGTATGGACTGGCTGTCAGCGCAGCAGGCCTACATTGATTGCATGACTAAGGAGGTCACACTGGGGCGGAATACCGAACGTGCGACTACATTTGCTGGTTTGCGTGGATCGAGCAAGACACTGATGTCTGCTGTCCAAGTGGTCAAGGCGGTTCGGTAAGGCGCAGAGTTATGTGTTGTGCTAGTGGGGGCTGCAAAGCCTCAACCCAGTTTGAGTGATGTTCCTGTGATTTCAGAGTATCCAGATGTGTTTCCAAAAGATCTTCCTGGGGAACCACCTCAGCGAGAAATTGACTTCACTATAGAGCTGGTACCAGGTGCCAAGCCTGTGTCACGCTCTCCGTACCGTATTGCGCCAAAGGAGATGGCGGAGTTGAAAGTTCAATTACGAGAGTTGCTAGAGCAAGGTTACATACGCCCAAGTACATCCCCTTGGGGTGCTCCGGTCCTTTTTGTGAAGAAGAAGGACGGAAGCCTGCGTCTATGCATCGACTACCGTGAACTGAACAAGCTGACCGAGAAGAACAAGTATCCGATTCCTCGAATCGATGACTTATTTGATCAGCTAGTGGGGTCAACTGTGTATTCAAAGTTGGATCTCAAGTCCGGCTATTACCAGTTACGAATTCGGGATTGTGATATCCCTAAGACAACATTCAGTACTCGCTACGGACACTACGAGTTTACAGTGATGCCGTTTGGATTGATGAATGCACCGTCAGTATTTATGGATCTGATGAATAGGACCTTTCGAGAGTACCTTGATCGGTTTGTCATTGTCTTCATTGACGATATCTTGGTGTACTCTCAGTCTGAAGAAGAACACGCAATTCATTTGCGCGAAGTTCTGGAGACCCTGCGACGGAGTCAGCTGTATGCCAAGTTCTCCAAGTGCGAGTTTTGGCTAGCTTCAGTAGCTTTCCTTGGTCATGTTGTTAGTGGCGAGGGTATCGCAGTGGATCCGGCAAAGATCGATGCAATCCAAAAGTGGCCCGTTTTGGCGACAGTAGCGGAAGTTAGGAGTTTCCTTGGACTTGCCGGCTACTATCGGCGCTTCGTGGAGAACTTTTCGCGGATCGCTCTACCTCTCACCACCTTGACGAGGAAGGATCAGAAGTTCGTTTGGTCACCGGAGTGTGCATGGGCTTTTGAGGAACTGAAGAGGCGTCTGACCACATCACCAATTCTGTGTTTGCCATCTGGTACAGAAGGCTATGAAATTTACAGCGATGCGTCAGGGAGCGGCTTAGGCTGCGTACTTCTTCAGCATGGTCAAGTGATCGCTTATGGCTCTCGTCAGTTGAAAGTGCATGAGCGGAATTATCCGGTCCACGACTTGGAATTGGCGGCCGTGATCTTCGCTCTAAAGTTGTGGCGGCACTATTTATATGGTGTGAAGGTTGACATCTTTACAGACCATAAGAGCCTTAAGTATCTGCTAAATCAGAAGGAGCTCAACATGCGACAGCGAAGGTGGATGGAGTTCCTGGGGGACTACACTTTCGAGATACACTATACTCCCGGGAAGGGAAATGTAGTCGCGGATGCTTTTAGCCGGAGGTCTTCTGCGCAGGCCAACTGGATTCAGATGTATGATCCACGTCTGATCAGTGACTTGGAAGCCTTAGAGATCTCCTGTGTGGAGAGGAGTTTTAGTGCAAGTGCGTGCTTAAACTGGACGGAGGTGCAATATGACCTCGTAGATAGAATACGACAAGCCCTGGAGCTTGATTCGAGCATGCAACGCTATTTGGCAGAGTCTGAAGTTGGGACTGCTGCAGAGTTTGTCTTAGACGACGGTCTAATGTGGAGAGATGGTCGGTTGTGCGTCCCAAACGTGGGTAAGTTACGGGAAGAATTGATGTACGAAGCACACTTTACAAAGTACTCAATTCACCCAAGGAGCACAAAGATGTACCAAGACATGAAAAAGTTGTTTTGGTGGCCAGGACTGAAGAAAGACATCGCCTTATATGTGGCAAAACGCAAAATTTGCGCACTTGTCAAGGCGGAATGTCAGAAACCTGGAGGTTTCCTGAAGTCGTTGCCTGTACCGGAATGAAAATTTGATGACATTTCGATGGATTTCGTGCATGGTTTGCCGAGATCGCAGAGTGGGAATGATGCCGTATGGGTGATCGTGGATCGATTAACGAAGGTAGCCCACTTTCTTCCAAACCGGCAGGACGATTCAGTAGAAAAGTTAGCAAAACTTTATGTGGATAGCATTGTACGATTGCACGGTGTGCCCCGTAGCATCGTCAGTGACCGAGATGGGCACTTTACTTCGAAAGATTGGAGGCGAATCCACCAGTTGTTAGGTACAAAGCTGAAGTTTAGCATTGCTTTCCACCCTCAGACGGATGGACAGACTGAACGTACGAACAGAACTCTGGAGGATATGCTCCGAATGTGCGTCCTGGATTTCGGTAAAAAGTGGGAAGATCATCTCTACATGATCAAATTCGCTTATAATAACAGCTATCAGGCAAGTATAAAGATGGCACCCTTTGAGGCCCTCTATGGTAGAGCTTGCCGTACTCCCTTATCTTGGGCGGAGACAGGTGAAATGAAGTTGTTTAAGCGAAAGGAAGTCGAAGAGGCAAATGCGGCGATTCAAACAATCCGGGATAGATTGTTGATTGCGCAAGATAGGCAGGCAAAATACTACAATGCCAAGCACAGAAACGTCGAGTTCACCGTGGGTGACTGGGTTTATCTAAAGATCAAACCTTTCTAGGGTGTGTCCAGGATTCGGCGCTTGAAAAAGCTGAGTCCGAGGTACCTTGGGCCGTTTGAAATTCTGGAGCGTGTTGGTGAAGCTGCCTATCGGCTCGCTCTTTCGACAGAGTTGAGCGGCTTACATGATGTGTTTCACATATCTGTGCTATGGAAGCCAGTGCCAGAGCCTAACCAAGTGCTTGTGACAAATCAAGTGCCAGTCGATGAGGGACTAAAGGCGAAAGTTGCGCCTATATGCATCGAAGACACTGATGTTAAGCAGTTGCGGAATAAACTGATCAAGATGGTCAAGGTCCGCTGGAACAATTGCGGTCGTGAGGAGCTTTCATGGGAGCGTGAGCAAACCATGCGTGATGAGTTCCCCAAATTGTTCCGTTAAGGTACGAATTATTCCCCGAATTATTTATGTTATTTGCACTGTTAAAATTTTGGGACGAAATTCTTTTAAGAGGGGAAGAATTGTAAGACCCCATGTTCTAAGTGCAAAGAGTTTAGAGGTGTGCTGAAGCTAAGGAGCTAGCGCCAGTGCTAGTGCTAGCGCCGACGGTAGCGCACCCGTCGAGACGTCGAGGCGTCGAGACGTCGAGACGTCGAGGCGTCGAGACGACGAGATATCGATAGCACCAGGCGCTAGGGCTAGCGCCGACGGTAGTGGTCCTTAAGCGGTACCGACTCTGTCGCTAGCGCCAGCGCTAGTCACTAGCGCCGGCGGTAGCGGGAAAATCAGATATACCCCCAAATCCCGACTCTTCTTCTCATTTTCTCTGTAAACCTCTGCATTTGAGAGCAGTGGGCTGAGAGCTGGGAAGGAGATCAGTTAGAGGTGAACCTTCGTCGTGCCAGGAGGGAGATTAGTGAAGAAGCATCTGCGTGCGTGTACCATCGCGGATTCCAGCCAATCCCCTCTTAGCTCTATGGCACCACAACGACCAACTAGGGTAACGAATCTCCTCCCTAGCCTTTGGACATGTGTGTCCTTTGATTTCCATGTTTTGGAAGACTTCTACTAATTAGTAGGTTGGATCTTCCGGTGGGATGAAGTTATTCCCCCCACAAATTGCATATAGAGTCCGGAATGGAAGTACGGGCATAGGCATGCTGCGTGAAGCCCATCTGGACAGTTCGAGCCGGATTGGTGATGTTTATCGCGTGGATAAGACTCCATGTATATGTTGTGGTTCGGGTCTTCTGTGCTGTTTTGTACAACAAATTATCCTGGAGGTGTTTCCCAGGCAATACCCGAAGTGTGGTAGCAAAACTGAGTTCTGTTACTAGCGTCGGGCGCTAGCGATAGCGCCGTCGGTAGCTCCAGGTGAGCTAATAGTGTTGTTATCTGGAGGTGTTTTCCCAGAGGTGGCAGAACTGACTTCTGTTACCAGTGCCGGGCAGAACTGGGTTCTGTTGCTAGCGTCGGGCGCTAGCGTTAGCGCCGGCGGTAGCGCCTGTTGAAACCAGTAACCCGGTTTCGACGTTCGCAAGGGGGATACAGCTAACCCTTACTTGACCTGAGCGAGACCCTTGACCAGTCACTAAGAACTAGGAGAACTTGCCCTTGAAGAGCACGTGAGTCTAGAAACGAACCCCTTAAGCTTCAGCGAGGAGGTCCCACCACATACCCGGAAGATCTTAGAGCGCTTCCCCTCTCAAGCCAATGCTGAGCCTGGGCACCTTGGAGGGCACTAAGGAACACCTCACCGACCACCTTCAACGTCAAGGGGAGGGGAGGGGTAGTTCTTGCTCACACGCGAGGGAGGGGGTAGGAACCAACCCTTCCCAAGGTGCCCATGGGGGTCTATTTATAGACTTTCCCAAAAATGGACTGCGGATAGCCTAGATCCTGCTATCCGCAGTCCAACCATGACCACGAACGATCAACGCATGAGGGGGAGCGAGTGGGACTCGAGATGCCCACTTCCCCCCTCACGAGAGGCCATGCCAGTCTCCCCCCAATGTACCGGGCGAGTGGGGGAATCCCTCCCACTCGCCCAAAGGGGGGTGGCGAGTGGGAGGGCCCCTCCCACTCGCCCCCAAGGTGGCCGGCGAGTGGGAGGGCTCCTCCCACTCGCTCGGCGAGTGGGAGTGCCCCTCCCACTCGCCCGGGGGAGTGGGAGGGTCTCTCCCACTCGCCTAAGGGTGATTGGCGAGTGGGAGGCCCCTCCCACTCGCCCGAAGAGAGTCGGGGGAGCGGGTGCTCCCCCCGCCTTCCCCGCGGCCTCTCTTTGCCTTGGTCGGTTTCGACCTCCCCATGTGGTCGTTTTGTCCGTCCTGGCCACCCTTGCTATCTTGGCTTCATCCGGGTCGGGTCGCACCGACTCGGGAAATATGAGGGTTGTACACAATCCCCGCTCTTTGCGAGCTTGCCCCAAGCTCGGAAAGAAAGTCCAACCCACCTATTTGACGAGTAGGTGGGACCTTAGGGGAATCCACGAAAGGATCCGTCATCGGGGAACCTCTGCCAAGCTTTTCAGCTGAAATTACTTTGAGACGAAGGGAAAACCCTTCTCCTATACACACCCCTCCTTTGAGCCGAGCCTAACTGGAGGTGGAAAACACTCGACACCTTAGGTCGAGCTAAACCCGACCGAAGGTGGAGGGAAACTCAACACCTCTAGTCGAGCTGAACTCGACTCGAGGTGGGGAACGAACCTTTCTCCACTAAACACCCCTCCGGCGAGCCGAGCTCAACAGGAGGTGGAGAAAGCTCAACACCCGAGGTCGGACTAAGCTCGACCGAAGGTGGAGGGAGACTCGACACCTCTAGTCGAGCTGAACTCGACCCGAGGTGGGGAACAAACCTTTCTCCACTAAACACCCCTCCGGTGAGCCGAGCTCAATAGGAGGTGGAGAAAGCTCAACACCTGAGGTCGGACTAAGCTCGACCGAAAGTGGAGGGAAACTCAACACCTCTAGTCGAGCTAAACTCGGCCTGAGGTGGAAGGTGGGAAGTCCACACCTACCAGGGAGCCGAGCTCACCTGGAAGGGGAGGGGACTCCACACCTACCAGGGAGCCGAGCTCACCTGGAGGGGGAGGAGACTCCACACCTACCAGGGAGCCGAGCTCACCTGGAAGGGGAGGGGACTCCACACCTACCAGGGAGCCGAGCTCACCTGGAGGGGGAGGAAACTCCACACCTACCAGGGAGCCGAGCTCACCTGGAGGGGGAGAGAACTCCACACCTACCAGGGAGTCGAGCTCACCTGGAGGGGGAGGAAACTCCGCACCTACCAGGGAGCCGAGCTCACCTGGAGGGGGAGGAAACTCCACACCTACCAGGGAGCAGAGCTCACCTGGAGGGGGAGGAAACTCCACACCTACCAGGGAGCCGAGCTCACCTGGAGGGGGAGGGAACTCCACACCTACCAGGGAGCCGAGCTCACCTGGAGTGGGAGGAAACTCCACACCTACCAGGGAGCCGAGCTCACCTGGAGGGGGAGGAAACTCCACACCTACCAGGGAGCCGAGCTCCCCCGGAGGGGGAGGGAACTCCACACCTACCAGGGAGCCGAGCTCACCTGGAGGGGGAGGAAACTCCACACCTACCAGGGAGCCGAGCTCACCTGGAGGGGGAGGGAACTCCACACCTACCAGGGAGCCGAGCTCACTTGGAGGGGGAGGAAACTCCACACCTACCAGGGAGCCGAGCTCACCTGGAGGGGGAGGAAACTCCACACCTACCAGGGAGCCGAGCTCACCTGGAGGGGGAGAGAACTCCACACCTACCAGGGAGCCGAGCTCACCTGGAGGGGGAGGAAACTCCACACCTACCAGAGAGCCGAGCTCACCTGGAGGGGGAGGAAACTCCACACCTACCAGGGAGCCGAGCTCACCTGGAGGGGGAGGAAACTCCACACCTACCAGGGAGCCGAGCTCACCTGGAGGGGGAGGAAACTCCACACCTACCAGGGAGCCGAGCTCACCTGGATGGGGAGAGAACTCCACACCTACCAGGGAGCCGAGCTCACCTGGAGGGGGAGGAAACTCCACACCTACCAGGGAGCCGAGCTCACCTAGAGGGGGAGGAAACTCCACACCTACCAGGGAGCCGACTCCACACCTACCAGGGAGCTCGGCTCCCTGGTAGGTGTGGAGTCCCCTCCCCTTCCAGGTGAGCTCGGCTCCCTGGTAGGTGTGGACTTCCCACCTTCCACCTCAGGCCGAGTTCAGCTCGACTAGAGGTGTTGAGTTTCCCTCCACTTTCGGTCGAGCTTAGTCCGACCTCAGGTGTTGAGCTTTCTCCACCTCCTGTTGAGCTCGGCTCACCGGAGGGGTGTTTAGTGGAGAAAGGTTCGTTCCCCACCTCGGGTCGAGTTCAGCTCGACTAGAGGTGTCGAGTCTCCCTCCACCTTCGGTCGAGCTTAGTCCGACCTCGGGTGTTGAGCTTTCTCCACCTCCTGTTGAGCTCGGCTCGCCGGAGGGGTGTTTAGTGGAGAAAGGTTCTTCCCCACCTCGGGTCGAGTTCAGCTCGACTAGAGGTGTTGAGTTTCCCTCCACCTTCGATCGGGTTTAGCACGACCTAAGGTGTCGAGTGTTCTCCACCTCCAGTTAGGCTCGGCTCAAAGGAGGGGTGTGTATAGGAGAAGGGTTTTCCCTTCGTCTCAAAGTAATTTCAGCTGAAAAGCTTGGCAGAGGTTCCCCGATGACGGATCCTTTCGTGGATTCCCCTAAGGTCCCACCTACTCGTCAAATAGGTGGGTTGGACTTTCTTTCCGAGCTTGGGGCAAGCTCGCAAAGAGCGGGGATTGTGTACAACCCTCATATTTCCCGAGTCGGTGCGACCCGACCCGGATGAAGCCAAGATAGCAAGGGTGGCCAGGACGGGCAAAACGACCACATGGGGCGGTCGAAACCGACCAAGGCAAAGAGAGGCCGCGGGGAAGGCGGGGGGAGCACCCGCTCCCCCGACTCTCTTAGGGCGAGTGGGAGGGGCCTCCCACTCGCCAATCACCCTTAGGCGAGTGGGAGAGACCCTCCCACTCGCCGGGCGAGTGGGAGGGGCCCTCCCACTCGCCGGGCGAGTGGGAGGGGCACTCCCACTCGCCGAGCGAGTGGGAGGAGCCCTCCCACTCGCCGGCCACCTTGGGGGCGAGTGGGAGGGGCCCTCCCACTCGCCACCCCCCTTTGGGCGAGTGGGAGGGATTCCCCCACTCGCCCGGTACATTGGGGGGAGACTGGCATGGCCTCTCGTGAGGGGGGAAGTGGGCATCTCGAGTCCCACTCGCTCCCCCTCATGCGTTGATCGTTCGTGGTCATGGTTGGACTGCGGATAGCAGGATCTTGGCTATCCGCAGTCCATTTTTTTGAAAGTCTATAAATAGACCCCCATGGGCACCTTGGGAAGGGTTGGTTAATACCCCCTCCCTCGCGTGTGAGCAAGCACTACCCCTCCCCTCCCCTTGACGTTGAAGGTGGTCGGTGAGGTGTTCCTTAGTGCCCTCCAAGGTGCCCAGGCTCAGCATTGGCTTGGGAGGGGAAGCGCTCTAAGATCTTCCGGGTATGTGGTGGGACCTCCTCGCTGAAGCTTAAGGGGTTCGTTTCTAGACTCACGTGCTCTTCAAGGGCAAGTTCTCCTAGTTCTTAGTGACTGGTCAAGGGTCTCGCTCAGGTCAAGTAAGGGTTAGCTGCATCCCCCTTGCGAACGTCGAAACCGGGTTACTGGTTTCAACAGCGCCCAGTACACAAATTGTGTGTTTCCGTGCTACTAAAAGTCCTGGGGACTGGATTTGTAGCAGGAGAAGCTGTGGAATTTGCAAAACCCAGCTTTAAGTGATGGGTATTAGGTGAAGCTTACCTGTATCGTGCATAGTTGAATCGCGGTATTTGAGCACGGGCCTAGCTGATCCGAACCCTCCCATAGTGGTGGTGAAGAGGTCGCCCCTCGGTGCACCGGGCTATAGAAGAGTGCCGTAACTTCGTGTGTACGGACTAGCTCAAATTGCTTGTCTAAGTTGAAATTGGACTTAGCGTGAGGGCGTAACTCAGGGAGTATGCCAAAGTGTGCCTTGAGAGCATGAAGCAGGTGGCTTGGTATGCCTCCGTTGGTGTTGGTTGCGGATATATATATATATATATATGCTGCTGACTCTTACTTGCAGGAAAGGAGCATCGCCGCCACGAGTTTGGGGTGGGGTCGTTATAAATCTTGGTCAGCTAAAGCTGACCGGTTACTTATTTTCCCACCACTTGGTGGATTTGCTTATACAGGTCCCGGAGAGACTAGCGGGAGATAGCGGGTTGAAGCCCCTGATGCGGTGCTGTGCTGGCCCTTGAAGGCCAAAGGTTTTGTTTAATTTTGTTCATGTGTGGCCGGCCTGCGTGCCGATGTCTGGAAGCCACCTATATTATTTAAACAAACATTGTAAAGAACTTGTTATGTCGTTCATTCCTAATAACTATTGTGGACAATGTGAATACTGGTTTATAAATGAAATTATATGCTTCCGTTATGCGACTCTGTGCTGAGATAGTTATATCTTTAACTGTTAAATGCTAATTTTCGTACCGCTCTTTTCCGTTCATTTCGTATGGCGTGGGGTCCCGTCTGGACCTACTGTTATATGCTATGTAACAGGGAGGGTGTTACAAGTAGCGCTCCCAATCCGACAAAATTTGTCATTTGCAATCTGCCTGTGAAGTATCGAGTCTACAGTGTTTTGTCTGAGGACCCTTATATCATGGGAGTGGCGCTCCTTCTGGCTTAGCTAGCCAAAATCCTGTCTTGTTTTGCATACCACCTGCAAGTGAACGAGCCCTCCAGTTTGGCCGACCGGCGTACTGTAAGTGCTAACTAGTAAATTAAATATTTCGATATAAAAATAAATGAATTTTTACAAACAAATTAAATGAATATCTGGTGATGTACTACTCTTCTGTTTTACTTCCATTTTTGCTTAAAACTTGTGCATACATATATATGTTGTGTTATTCTTTTAGGGTGAGCCAGAATGTTCACCAGTCTACTTATGTTTTTAGGTACCAATGCGGATATGGGCGCTAGTGGACTTTAATTTTTTTACGTTGGAAATCTAACGCTCTCAATGCACGATAGCACTTACTAAATAGAACTGTTGAAACTTATTACGTTATTACTTCTTGCGGTTGAAGGGGAGCTTTGGCGCACCGGTTGAGGTGTTGTCGTGTGACCTTGAGGTCACAGGTTCGAGTCCTGGAAGCAGCCTCTTGCAAAAATTTATGGTAAGATTTGCCTACATTTCACCCTTGTGGTGGGACCCTTCCCCAAACCCTTCCTGCGCGGGATGCCTTTGTGCACCGGGCTGCCCTATTAATTTTTTTACTTGCAGTTTTTATGAGACTCCCATATAAGAGAATTCCTGAATAGTTTTACTCAGCTATATTCTATGACAATGAAGTTTTTGTCCATGCTAGCTCACAGGAGCAAAAAAGCGGCGCCAAACGGAGCCTTATTTTATTTTTGAGATCATAATCAATGAAAACCTTAAAAAAAGATTATTTAACAAATATAAATTATTGTTTGATGAATTTGAAGCCACTTCCAAGTTCCTAAGTAATAGATAATGGAAAATTTTATCAACATAAGTTTTGATTGATTAATTATTTTTTCGGGCTATTATTTAGCTTTTAAGCCTTAATCTACAGCTTGATGATGCAGTTATATATTAGTATTATTAGAATCATATATTATCAATGCTTTTTTTCTTCTATTCGAGCATGACAACATCAAATTTATCACATTCTTCATTTTGTTAAAAAATAAAACTCAATTAATGCACCATATTTAAACTAAAAAATAAACATGAATAAAAATACTTTTTTCCTCTATTAATTATTAAAAATGTTTTATTTTAATTGAAAGAAATTAACATGGATGAAAAGGAGGATAAGCCCAAAGGCTGAAGGGTCATAAAAAGTGTAATTTGTCCTTCCCAAAAGTCATAGTCCTCCTTGCCCTTGGACTTATACTGCCCCCATGCCAGTCCCTTGTCTTCTTCTACATGTACTTAGGCTACAAATCAACGGGTAATGGGCCGGGGAATAAAATACGGGGTGCACTTTAAGATAAAATGCAGGCATCCAACGGTTCACGTGAATGCCATCATACTTCTAAAAACAAACCCATCTTAAAGCGCTTTGAAATATGTGCATATAATCGTAGTTCTATACATTTTATACATCTAATCCCCTTTAGGTTTTAGTTTTTTTATCGCCTCCTTTGCCTCCTGCATGCGGAAAACTAGGGTTTCTGTCTTATTTAGATTTCGGAACCAAGCGAATATACACTAATTAAAAAATACAACAAAGAGAATATTTATATATTTAGAGCATATATCTAAATAAAAATATATTAATTAGATGGTCATATAAAAATGCACTAATTAGAAAATCATCTCAATTATAGAATCATTTGCAGGGTATCTAAGTGATTCATTCATAAGAATATGGATGAAAATTTCAAAATCTCCTACAGATATACACCGAGGAAAAGAAAGTTCCACATGTCAAATAAATCCATACAAATCTTCGTCTTGCACCATGAAGGAGTGCAGGGTATATAATATTGTATAGTATTTACTAATAAATGATTACCAATCGAAAGATAATGAATAAATTCCACCTATTTAAGGTTAGAAAATAGTAATTTTGGTTTGCTTGAGCTGAAACAAGGAGTGCATGGTCGGACATCCATAGACAGAAATATAGATGATTGTGTGGTGCATTGAGAAGATGTCACACTATATACGTCGAAGATGGCAGTGTTTCTTTCTGAGAAGCCAAAAAAGCTATGAGTAGAGAAGGTGGATTCGGCAAGGTCCGATAGGAATTCATACATAGACTCTCGTCTATAAAAGGATGGCCGGATGGCGGTTACTCACACAACACACTCCCCCCACTAAGGTGGTGGGAGGTGAGTGGTAGAGAAAACCGAACCCGCCATTTTCGTCGCCAACCGCCAGTGCGAGAGTACGCGCGGAGCGGACCGCGCGCAGCTATGACGCCCGCAACCACGCACGCTACCACGCGCGGTAGCACTACCGCGCGCGGTAGCACTACCGCGCGTCGCTACCACGCGGTAGCGCGCATGCAACACCCCCATCGCGGGGTGCAGCCTAACCGCACCCCACGTGGGGTGCGGCCCAACCGCACCCCACGTGGGGTGCGGCCAAGCCACACCCCTTGAGGGGGGCCAAACCGCACCCCTTGAGGGGTGCGGCCAAACCGCACCCCCCTTGGGGTGGGGCCAAGCCGCACCCCTCTCCGCAGTAGGGTGCGGCCAAGCCCCCTCCCCCCTTTTTTTTCTCTTCGCAGGGGGCTCGTAGAGGGCTCGGCCGAAGTAGCGCCCCTCGCCGGGTGCGACCGGAGCCCAATTCCTCTTTGGGGGCACAACTCCTCATTCCACCGTTCGCTCGGAACGCCCCGCGCTTGCAGTGCACCCAGAACACTTTCGTGTTCGTTGCGCGTTCAAAACGCTTCTGAGCGCGCTCAGAACATTTTCACATTCCGGGCACGCTCACCTTTTGTCTTTCTAATTTCTCAGATTGCAGGACTCGCTTGTCGCCTTTTTCACCTTCAACACAGCTGCCCGAACTGCCCAAACCGCCTGAACTGCCAGAAGGGAGAAACGGTCATTTACGAAAAATGGCGATCTGTGTGCTCCAAATCGGCCAGCGTGATTCGCCCGTCAAGTGGTTACGGTGGTTACGACGACAAAATTACCGGGCTACCCCCGACCAAAGCTATAAAAGGAGCCCAGAACCTTCATTTGGGAGGACCTTGCCTTCTGGACCCGGGAGAGCTCCTTTGAAGATTTCCATGGAATTCTCCTTCGGCGCATGAAAATCTCATTCGCGGACTTGAAGATTTTCTTTCTCCCGAAAGGCGACTCAGCATTCTCAGTTTCATTCTCCCGAAAGACGACTCAGCATTCTCACTTTCGTTCTCCCGAAAGGCGACTCATCATTCTCACTTTTGTTCTCCACCATTCTCAGAAGGAAAAAGACTCAGTTTTCCGAGAGGTGACCTGTCACCTTAAGAACTCTCTCTCCCTCTCTCTATCATTATAACGAGCGGCGGCCTATCGCGCTCGAATTCGAAATACCTGACTGTAATCCACCAGAAGATAGTGAAGTTTGGTCAGCACATCCTCGGTCGCGTGGGTTTTTACCCTTTCCGGGTTTTCCACGTTAAAAAGTCTCAGTGTACTCAACGAATCTCAAATTGACTGTTAGTGCACTTGGTTTGCTTCAGAGCTAAGACGGTTCAAGTCGACCGGTCTACCAAGAGCACCCAAGTGACCCGCAACAGATTGACGCCGTCTGTGGGAAATAGATTCCCAAATACCGAGCAAAGGATTTCCGAACGCAGCGCCCACTTCGCCTGAGTTCACGGAACCAACAAGAATAGACACCTCCCCCGAGCTATCCGACGCATGCAGTTCCTCAATCCCTGAAAACCCGGCGAAAAGAGAGCTCATCGTTGCACCCATCCTGCCCCAGAGGCTTGGATCAACTAGCAAGCCGTCCCCTCTCATGGCGGCACAGGATTCGAACGATGTCATGTACTAACAAAGGCGACCCCCCCTGTGAAAGTCAATCTTGGCGTATCCAGTTTCGTCATGGCTAAAGCTCATGCACTACAAGGAGTTTCACCGAGCAGAGGACCTATATGGGCACGTTAATCACTTCTTGAAAACGATGCGTACGTTCGGACTTCCCGACCAAATCAGCTGCGAAATCTTCACCAAGACACTGCGCGGAGATGCCCTCCGCTGGTATCGAACTCTGCCAAACGGAACAATTCACAACTTCACCGAGTTGTCCCAACTGTTCGTTGAATGACACGAAGCGTGCGCAACGAGGATCCAAGAAGAAGAGCGAAAAGAGCCTGAGACGGACGAGTCGCCCCACCCAGGGGAAGCGGAGCGGAGCAAACAGCAAGAAAAGATCTGCACAAGTTTTCACCAGGAGCGTCCCCGTAGATGGTTGGACTTCGCCTTAGACACAAGCATAGGCAATCCAACCTGTGAACTAAGGAGGGCGTTGATAACCCATCACATCTCGTTCAATATCCTATTAGTGACAGCCGTGGTGTGACTCAAACTCCTAAGCGGGAACCTCAAGCTCAGGGCCAGCGACGCAGAGCTCCCAGACGGAACTATGGTACCCACCATAGGAGTCATCACCCTCCGCGTTCAAGTAGGGATGACGTTCAATTTGTCATCGCAGAGGCAGACTCCCCCTACGACGCAATATTCGGGAGCCTCCTACTCGACGCCCTGAACCATGACGTTTCTATGTCTGGACGCATGGCCAACAAAGGGAGAATCCTCAGGGATTCAATTCGTGGTCTCGACACGGCCGCAACCGAGCTCCCTTGGATCAACTAAGACCCGTCGCCAAATCCGAATCCTGGGAAGCAAGGCGCGCAGAAGGGCCGCGCAACCCCTGCATTGGCAGAAAAAACTAATCTTTCGGTACCAGCAGACCCGCTACAACTTAGGGACGCATGTCGAAAGAGAAAGGGACAGCAACAACAATTCGAGAAGGCCATACCGCACATTCAGAACCAAACAGCTCGCTCCCGAGGGCTAGCGAATCAAAGCTCCCGGGTCTACACCCCGTTGAATGCCCCCCGCGAGCATATCCTGTCCGTAGTTTACAACAGCAAGATCATCAACTGGCCCAGACCGCTCTACCAGCATAGGGGAGACCAATCCCATTTTTGCAATTTCCACAAAGGCCGAGGGCATCGTACGGAGCACTGTGCCAGATTGAAAGAAGAAATTGAACGTCTCGACCAGTCAGGACACCTTGAGGCTTTCCGCAAAGAAGCACAGAAGGGTGCCACCAAGGGTCGGTCGCTGGATCACAACTGCCCACCACACTGAACGACCAAAAGAGCTCGAGCAAGCGTAACACAAAAGGAGCTCGACGTTACTTTTTCTCTCGTCAAACTTGTATCAGAAACTTATTAGCTCAGAAGCCGCAAGATTGCACTTGCGCATGTATCAATGTTCATTTTTTAATTATGTTTTACGTGTCCTAAACTATTCTACTACAGGAACACCACGGGGCCCTGCCCCGGGGACTTCGCATCGCCGTCGATTGAAGGTTCGCCCTTCTCCTCCGCCGTCGGGTCCCGGCGTCGTAAGGGCCTGCCCCTTTACGTTCGTCCTCGGTTTGAATACACCCGCTATTCACCGGTCATTTCAGGGCCCTGCCCCGGGGACTTCGCACCGCCGTCGATTGAAGGTTCGCCCTTCTCCTCCGGCGTCGGGTCCCGGCGTCGTAAGGGCCTGCCCCTCTTACGTTCGCCCCCGGTTTGAATACACCCGCTATTCACCGGCCATTTCGGGGCCCTGCCCCGGGGACTTCGCACCGCCGTCGATTGAAGGTTCGCCCTTCTCCTCCGGCGTCGGGTCCCGGCGTCATAAGGGTCTGCCCATCTTACGTTCGCCCATGGTTTGAATACCCCCGCTATTCACCGGCCAGATCTATATTCTAAAAGTTGCGATCTCAGACTCGCGCAAACTAATTTTCTATTATGTAAAAAGCCGCGAGCTCCGATTCGCGCAAACTAATTTTCTATTATGTAAAAAGCCGCGAGCTCAGATTCACGCAAACTAATTTTCTATTATATAAAAAAGCCGCGAGCTCAGACTCGCGCAAACTAATTTTCTATTATGTAAAAAGTCGCGAGCTCAGATTCGCGCAAACTAATTTTCTATTATGTAAAAAGCCGCGAGCTCAGACTCGTGCAAACTAATTTTCTATTATGTAAAAAAGCCGCGAGCTCAGACTCGCGCAAACTAATTTTATATTATGTAAAAAGCCGCGAGCTCAGATTCGTCCAAACTAATTTTCTATTATGTAAAAAAGCCACGAGCTCAGACACGTGCAAACTCATCCGTTATTTTATGAAAAAAGCTACTCAGGTACCAACGCTAAATAGCAAGCTCGCCACGATTTCCAAAGTGTGAACACCCTTCACTGACCATCTTGAAGCATGTCTTCCAATCAACACTTCGACAACAACCAGAATGACGAAGCCACAAATAACACGAGGAAAAGAGTACGACGTATACGATAAAGGAATACAACCACATCAGTTCAACGCTGCACACAAGCAAGGACGATAACAAACAACACCACAAAAAACAAGAATATGAAGGGTAACAAGTACGAGTGTCAATCCTCTGCTGCCTCCGGGTGATCATCCTCGGAAAGGTCCCCAGCTCCAAGACCCGCAATGCCGCATCCGAACTTCCTCTCCATCATACGGAGAGTCTTCTGAATGTCATTCTGGAAAGCAACCTCGCACTCATCCGCTAACATCGGCTCGACCTCCTTCGTCATAACCTCGACACGAATCTCCTCCGACATCTGGAACCGCTCCTCTATGAAAGCCAGAGAATCTCTGTACTCGGCCACTCCAGTTGCCTTGGCCTCTTCGATGTTGCGTTCGACCGATGACAACTGGTCCACCTCGCTCCTCAAAAAGCCCAGCTCCCCCTCTAGGCGGAACATCTCCCCCTGAGCTTCCGACAGCTGACGAAGGGCATCCTGGGCAAGCGCCTTATCGCCGCCATACTCCGCTCGCAGCTTCTTGACCTCCGATCGGGAAGAGGCGATGTCGGCCTCCAACTGCCCAATACGGGTCAGGTCGCGATCCCTCTTCTTCTGCAAGCCGGACAAGTCACTTCTCGCCACACATCTCCTCTTGAAGAGTGAAGTAGCTATCCTTGATTCCCACGTAACAATCATTCCATGTAAGAGCGAGAAAACTAGAGAAGGAGAACTTTACTTACCGCAGAAGTCATCGCCTGAAGAGAAGAGGAAACTCGCCTCGTCAGCGGTAAAGGAGGAGGCGGCGGCAAATCTCCCCGCGGGACTCAGTCGACAATAGGAGACGCCAAAATCTCAATCTCCGGATCGGACGGACTCGGCTCCACCCTGCGGCGGCTCGGGCCAGCCTCGTGATCGTGACTCCTGGGGGCCGATGGGATAGATCCCGAACTAGAGGCTCCATTCCTAATAACAATCTTCCTCTTCTTCTCATGGTCCAGGGGAACAGCAGTCGCGCACTCGGCGTCCCAGGAAAGCCCCACCGAGAGCAGTCAGCTTTCCTCCACGCAACCCGAAATGCAGAACAGGGCCTTCGACAGCCCTTCTAGACCAGGAAAACCAGGGATAGGAAGGAACTCATCCTCCCGTCCTGTCTACCGGCGGCAACGTCCGGGAAGTGCCCTCCATAGCTCCGGCAGCTCCCAACGATTCCGAACGTACCCGTAGAGAGTATTCCCGTGGAGGTAATCAGCCTTCTCCCCAAAGTGAAACCAATTCTTGTTGTTCGTACTTCAATATGGCCACCTGAGTCAGTAGAAACCTCACACCAATCCTTGAAAACCTCGAGCGAAAAACGTGCACTATGTTCCCGAAAAAACACAACCATCCCCGTAATTTTCGCCATTCCAGCAGGAGTAAACTGAGTGATCGGAATACCGCAGAACCGGAGTATCTCAACAACCTCCTCAGATGGAGGAAGAAGAAACCCAAATTTCAGACAGCTCTCAGAAAGGGTCATGAAACTGGTCGGCGGATTTTGAGTGTGCTCCTCCACACGTGGAATCTTCACCTCGACATTAGAAGGCAACCCAAATCGTTTACGCCACATATCAATCCGTGCGCCGTCAAGAGTGGAGCGCAAGCGTATCAGCCTCGATTGGCCGTTCCGTTTTGAAGCCTGAAACAAACAAAATATATACGTACATGAGCACACTAAGCTAGGAGCCGCCAGCCTCCCCGCAAATGTACGCGTGTCGCGGAGCAAAGAGTCGAACGCGCACACATTATTCAAATCCCGATCCGCAACAACTATTCAAGTAGGCAAGCCCCGAGACCGCCGCCGGCCACCTGGCAACCACACACAGGCAGGCCACGCGCGTGCAGGCCGCACGACTTTAAGGTCACCACCCGCACGGCCGCCGCGCACAAACCGCCGCAGGCCACGCGCGGCAACCGCACGGCCGCCGCGCGCCCATGCCGCGCGAGGACAGGCCCCGCGTGCACTAGCCGCGCGACCTCGAGGCCACCGCCCGCACACGCAGGGCGCTCGCTCGCCAGCCGCCCACGCACGGCCGTCACCCGCTGTCGACCGCAAGAAAGCCGCGCGCACAGGCCGCGCGAGGACAGGCCCCGCACGCGCTAACCGCGCGACCCCGAGGCCGCCGCACGCGCGCAGGCTGCCCTCTCGCCGGTCGCCCGCACGCGGTCCGCGCTCGCCGCCGGCCGCACGATGACCACGCGCACAGGCCGCGCGAGGCCAGGCCCCGCGCACATGAGCCGCGCGACCTCGAGGCCGCCGCCCGCGCGCGCAGGCTGCCCGCTCGTCGGACGCACACGTGCGGCCCGCGCCCGCCAACCGGACGCCTCTCGGCCGGCCATGAGCCGCGTGACCGGCGGCATGCGAGCATCGACCGCGCTGTCGGCATGCGCTCTCCCTCCCTTTTTTATTATTTTATTTTATTATTGTTATTGTTGCTTGAGCAAAATAGTAACTTACCTCCGCCATGGTTCGGCGCACCGCGCAGAGATGACAATGATCGGAGCCGCTGCGAGCAAGACAAAACCTTCGCACTCCTCCGCACGGAAGTTTGGACTCCGAAGGTTTGGGGAGCTTATGATAGGAATTCATACATAGGCTCTCATCTATAAAAGGATGGCCGGATGACGGTTACTCACAGAACACACTCCCCCCACTAAGGTAGTGAGAGGTGATTGGTAGAGCAAACAGAACCCGCCATTTTCGCCGCCAATCGCCAGTGCGAGAGTACGCGCGGAACGGACCGCGCGCAACCATGACGCCCGCAACCACGCACGCTACCGCGCGCGGTAGCACTACCGCGCGCGGTTGCACTACCGCGCGGCTCTACCACGCGATAGCGCGCATGCAACACCCCCATCGCGGGGTGCAACCTAACCGCACCCCATGTGGGGTGCGGCCAAGCCGCACCCCATGTGGGGTGCGGCCAAGCCGCACCCCCTTGGGGTGCGGCCACGCCGCACCCCTCTCCGCAGTAGGGTGCGGCCAAGCCCCCTCCCCCCTTTTTTTTCTCTTCGTAGGGGGGCTCGTAGAGGGCTCGACCGAAGTCGCGCCCCTCGTCGGGTGCGACCAGAGCCCAATTCCTCTTTGGGGGCACAACTCCTCATTCCACCGTTCGCTCGGAACGCTCCGCGCTTGCAGCGCACCCAGAACACTCCGTGTTCGTTGCGCGCTCAGAACGCTTCTGAGCGCGCTCAGAACGCTTCCATATTCCGAGCACGCTCACTTTTTGTCTTTCTAATTTTTCAGATTACAGGACTCGCTTGTCTCCTTTTTCACCTTCAACACAGCTGTCCGAACTGCCCAAACCGCCCGAACTGTCTGAACTGCCCAAAGGGAGAAACAGTCATTTATGAAAAATAGCGATCCGTGTGCTCCAAATTGGCCAGCGTGATTCGCCCGTCAGGTGGTTACGGTGGTTACGACGACAAAATTACCGGGCTACCCCCGACCAAAGCTATAAAAGGAGCCCAGAACCTTCATTTGGGAGGACATTGCCTTCTGGACCCGGGAGAGCTCCTTTGAAGATTTCCACGGAATTCTCCTTCGGCGCTTGAAGATCTCTTTCGCGGACTTGAAGATTTTCTTTCTCCCGAAAGGCGACTCAGCATTCTCTCTTTCATTCTCCCGAAATGCGACTCAGCATTCTCACTTTCGTTCTCCCGAAAGACGACTCAGCATTCTCACTTTTGTTCTCCACCGTTCTCCGAAGGAAAAAGACTTAGTTTTCCGAGAGGTGGCATGTCACCTTCGGAACTCTCTCTCCCCATATCTATCATTGTAACGAGCGGCGGCCTGTCGCGCTCGAATTCTAAATACCTGACTGTAATCCACCAGAAGATAGTGAAGTTTGGTCGGCACAGATACGACCGCGTGATATTTTACCCTTTCCGGGTTTTCCACGTAAAAAAGTCTCAGTGTACTCAACGAATCTCAAATTGATTGTTAGCACGCTTGGTTCGCTTCAGAGCTAAAACGGTTCAAGTCGACCGGTCTACCAAGAGCACCCAAGCGACCCGCAGCAAGGTCAAAATTGGTTGTAGTTATCTCAACTAGATTGACACATGTCACCTCCTAAAAAATTAGTTAAACCAGTTAGCTGTCATGTACGTCATTTTCCCACTCTTTCAACAATTTTTTTTGAACATTTCTATCACGTCAGAGTCTTTTCTCTCTCATCCGGACACCATTTTGACATATAAGTAGTCAAAAGTCATTATCTCGACGAGATGAATCCAAATTCATCATCTATTTTGTAAAAATTCTTGAGAGGGCCCGATCCCGAACCCACCACTGCAGTACTTCCCCAACATCACCCGCATGCCACCATGACCAGTCTAGAAAGAACAAAATGATGTTAATAATTAAATTAATCAACACAATGTAGTCATTATCAGACACCGCTAAGATCCCCTTACAAACAAAAGGGCGCAACTAGCCGACTGACTAGAAGTTATGGATACACAATCGCGCTCATCCATCGCTCGTGAAAACATTGAAAAACATAACTTATATATACAAACACAAATTGGAGCTCAAATCTTGATTCAGGCTTGATGGGATCTCCCTCATTATATAGGAATTCCGGACTGCGAATAGTCGGAATTCCATAACCCCCCACTACTTTAGTGGGGAGTTAATGAGAAATCGCAACGCACACGATCAACACGCACGATCATCACAATAATTAAATAATACGCGCTTTAAACCATATAAGTCTGACATGCGTATATAAATTACGATGATGGTTATGGTCTGCGAATAACCAGATAACTACCGTAACCACCTCCGAGACCTATAAATAAAATCCGAGGGATCTTCTTTCATTCCATCTTATTCTCCTCCTCCTTCCTCCTAAGTTCAAGAGAGAGAGCTCTCTTGAAGATCTCACTTCTCTTCGAAGCCGCCCTTGAAGGAATCTTCATGCACTTCGAAGACGGACGACGATCTTCGTCCTCCTTCGAGTATTCAAAAATCGTCCAGCAATTCGCACGCCAAGTTCCAGAGCGATCCAAGTTCCAGAGTGCGCCAAGTCCCAGAGCACGTCCAAGTTCCAGAGCACAATGCTCCCCACCACGACAAAGAAGAAGACTGAGCTTTGAGAGTGGTGGCATGTCACCCTCCGAACACTTCTCTCTCTCACCCCACAAGTTGAAACGAGGAGCGATTTGTCGCTCTCGATTCCTTTCGGAGGCATTATAAAGAAGCACTGATAGTGAAGTTTGGTCGGCACCGTCCTGTACATGTGGTTTTTCATCCCTTTCCGGGGTTTTCCACGATAAAAAGACCCCTTCTCAGCTGTCTCGCTTCTCTGTGACTGTTTGCGCGATCGTTCGCTCTCGGGCTAAGACGATCAATTTCAGACCGGTTTTAGGAGCCTCGAGTAGACCGCAACAGTTTGACGTCGTATGTCTGTGAGAAGAAGGTTCCCGAAGTTCTGAAGATTCAGAAAACAGTATACTCTGCACAACGATATTCAAGCTAGAACCCATGGCAAGGAGAGTGGGGACCATCGTCGAATCACCCGATCAAATAGCTCGAGCGCTCGACGTCGAGGAGACCGAAGAAAAGCATAGCAGCAAAAGAATCAAGTTAGATGTTGCTATCACCTTTGGAGAGGAAGACTTGTGAGAAATACAAACTCTGCATCAAGACCCGCTGGCGATAAGCGCCATGATTGTCAATCCTTGTTATCTCCTTAAAAGAATCTTGGTGGATAGCAGATGCTCGACCAATATCTTATCTCTGTCAACGTATCTTGCTATAGGCAACGATAAAAAGACCCCTTGTCAGCTGTCTCGCTTCTTTGTGACTGTTTGCGCGCTCGTTCGCTCCCGGCTTAAGACGATCAATTTCAAACCGATTTTAAGAATCTCGAGTAGACCGCAACAAGGCTAAGCCCAATATTTACTATTTGAATGGAGGGGCATTAAAACACACCAAGTCATTTTGACTCCCCGCTGGTCAAACATGCATTGTATATTTATTATTAATTAGTATAGCATTTATGCACACAGTAAAAATATAGGGCGCTGCTATTAGCACCGCAGTTTTGGCTAGTCGCACCGCACTTTCTCCTAATTTTTCGTGCCTTTTGGAAATACGCCTTGTACATGTATTTTTAGGAAAATTGTCCAACACGAAAGTTGTAGATTTCGACGAGATCTACAACTTTTGTGTTAAACACCTTTCCTAAAAATGTATGTACAAGACGTACTTTGGAAATACGCCCAGATTTCGCGCATTTTGAAAATACGTCTTGTGCATGCATTTTAGGAAAAGTGTTCAACACTAAAGTTGTAGATCTCGTCGAAATCTACAACTTTCGTGTTGGACAATTTTCCTAAAAATACATGTATAAGACGTATTTCTAAAAGACATAAAAAATTAGGAGAAAATACGATGCGACTAGCCAAAATCGCGGTGCTAATAGCAGCGCCCAAAATATATCAATGCATCTTCATCATTATATAAATTTATTTATTTATTTAAATATCTCCTGATCACTGTCTGATATAATTACATCCGGTCTTTTACATTTCAGCAAAAGCATGCCGGGGACCAATTATTCCTAAATAATTTCTCTGACAAACTGCGGAGCTAATTAATTATTCCGACGATTTATATTATATTTGCTCTGTGTCATGAATGTGAGCGTGGCCACCCATTGTCATCTGCTCAGATCCTAATAAAGTGTGCTGATCATCTATGAAGCTGAGGAATAAGAGATCGAGAGCAGTCGCGCGCCTAGGCCGCTTATGTAGCCGAACGAGCGCCACTCTTTTGTGGATGTTTTAGATGTGCACGGCCAGGCTACACACTCGCGCACTCAAAGGGATGGTGCGCGGGCTCCCTCCCGAGCGGCTGCAGGGGCAGCGACCCCATTGGCTGCACCCGCCTTCTTTCTCCCTCTTTAATGTAGTCCTCTTTCCATACAATTTAAAGTCATCATCTCTTTCCATCATCGATTGAGACGATCTAACAGTTGTGAATCTTTAGAGGGTGTTAGCAAGGAATTGTTATGAAAAAAATGACAAGGGAATAAAGATAGGTGAGAAAAACACTAGATGACGTTCTCATCGACATCCTCAAAGCTCATAAGAATGCTGAGGTTACCGATCGCATGTGGGAGGATTTGGATCTCAGAGCTCTGTCCACCATACAACTTTGCTTATATGATGATGTGCTATATGAAGTTCTTTCAGAGACGACTGTCTCTAATCTTTGGGCAAAGCTGGAGAGCATCTATATGACGAAGTCTCTCCCCAATCGCATCTACCTCAAGCAATGGTTATACTAGTTTAGGTCTAGGTTTTATCGTTTATGTCTCACCTCCATGAACTTTATATTCTCTGATTATAGTGGATCTTCTCCGGCGCTCTCCCCGTGGATGTAGGAGTCCGACTCCGAACCATGTAAATATTTTGTGTCGTCCGTGTGTGCTTGGTTTCTTGATTGCGGTGCCCAGTGGACGAACCTAATTTCGGGGAATTACTTTACATCTGGAGTTCTTGATTGCGGTGCTTGCTTTTATTTTTATTTTTTCTAATTTTTGTGCTTATCGCTCTTCGTTATTTTGACCGTTAGAAAAATATTTTGGAACAAGATTTTTTCATCTGCACTCGGTTCCGATTTTTATAACAAGTGGTATCAGAGCGGATTTTGGCCGACATTCGGTCATCTTCTAATTCCAGCCGGCTTCTTCTCTCGCCGCCGAAACTGTTTTCTCGTCGCAAAATGTATGACCGGACTTTCGAGGACTCGAGATTTCCATCATATTCTCGATCTATTCTTATCCTCCATTTTAGTCGTATTATATGTTTGAGAAAATAATAGTAAATTTATCCCTGCCTACACAGTGAACGTACCCAATTTCGGGGAACCACTTTACAACTGGTGTTCTTCATTGTGGTGCTTGCTTTTAATTTTTCTAATTTTTGTGGTTATCGCTTTTCGTTATTTTGGTCGTTAGAAAAATATTTTGGAACAAGATTTTTTCATCTGCACTCGGATCCGGTTTTCATAACAAGGAACATGCATATTCTCATATGTATCGAAATTTGTTCGGCTAGTGCGGTGTTTTAATTTAAAAAATTAAATTAATTAAAAGCAATGATATAAACAGTTCTATAATGGCTAAACGCAGTCCATTAATGTTTGCAGTCGAATGAATTTAAGTATTTTTAGGACAATGAATAACAATTTTAGGTGTTTTTAGGACTGCGAATAGTCGTCGTAGGACTGCTAATAACATCGTCCTTAATTAATTTTGGGTGATTGTATAGATGGCACATATGGTTATTGCGCGAAGAGAAGGGAGATGCAATATTAGCTGTTGTGAGGCTGGCCAAGATAGCTAGCTAGGGATGCAGTTAATTGAGCTCTGAATGCCTCCTTTTTATTAGAGCCATTTCCCCTCACTCGTTTTCTTCGTGATTATTAATTTATTATTAATTAAGGCCATGAGCGGATCATGAGCTGCTCCCCGCTGAGTTGGTCTATGTAAGTGCGCACATAAATGGATATTCATACTCATTTCTTAATAAATTTTATTCTTTTTTAAAACCTAATAAAATTAATATTTGTACCCGGTTGCCCCTGTTCTCTCACGCATGCCCGACCGAAACCCCCATGTGACCTTGTTTCCGCTTGCCGGCGTACTGTGCTCCGCCGGCGTCGAATCTTGCCGGAGCCAGTCCCCCATTTCGGCGTGATCTTCTTCCCTCTACCTTCTTGAACAATCGCAGACCTGGAATTTACGGGATCCATTCCGTAAGCTTCCGCTCGCCTCAAACAATCGCTGCCCTCGCCGTTTTCGCTCGCAGGTGTCGGGATCCATCCCGTGACCCTCGCTGCCCTCGCCGTTTTCGCTCGATCGTAGGCGTCGGGATCCATCCCGTTTTCTGCACTCCCTTGCGCCGGCCCTAGGTAAAGTCATCTTCTTCCTCTTAGCATTAGGGCTTTCGATTTTTATATGAACCTTGTCACAACCGTTTTTTGCACTCCCTTGTTCCAACCGGCCCTAGTTGTTGTTTAGAGACCATCACATTTCGAGCATGTTTTGAGGGAAGAACAAGAAGCGGTGAATGTTAAAACAACTAAGGGCTGGCTTTGCGAGCAGGGGTCGCTGAGCGAGCAGGGCGGGAAGCGAGCAGGGTCGCGAGAGAGCAGGGCGGGCTGGTGGGAAGCGAGCAGGGCGGGCTGGCGGGAAGCGAGCAGGGCAGAGTGCTGGCAGTCTGGGCGGGAGGCGAGCAGGTCGCTGCGCGAGCAAGCAGGTCGCTGCGCGAGCAAGCAGGTCGCGAGCATGGCAGTCGTGAGAGCGAGCAGGGCGGGGCGCGAGCAGGGTAGGTCGCGAGAGCGAGCAGGGCAGGTCGCGAGAGCGAGCAGGGCTGGGTGCGAGAAGGGCTGGGCGCAAGCAGGGTTGGGCGCGAGCAGGGCAGGTCACGAGAGCGAGCAGGGCAGGGCGCGAGCAGGGCAGGTGGCGCGAGCAGGGCAGGTCTGGGCGCGAGTAAGCAGGGCGCGAGCAAGTCGGGTCGTGCGAGCAGGGCAGATCGCTGGCGGGCAGGAAGCGAGCGCAAAAGTAAGTGAAACCAGTCTCTGATACCATGTTAGAATTGAGAAATAATATGTATCAATCTATTAAAGTATGGGTACAATTAATATCATATTTGGGTATAGTCATGAGTTACAAATAGCAATTTATGGGGTACCAATAACAATTCTCTTAATTAATGATGACGGGGTGGGGAGGGGAGGAGAATTAACTGGGCCTGGAGTTCGTGCGGGAACTCCAGGGTGGAGTTCAATCCAACGGCACGAGACCCTCAATTCCATCAATCCAACGACTATCTGAATTTATCAGCTATAAGTAAAAAAAAATGGAAAGTAAAAAAAAAAACTAAAAAATATATAAAAAACAAGAGGGCTTCAACGGGCAAGATCGCGCGAACTCAATCCAACAGGCGAGATCGCGCGAACTCAATCCAACGGGCGAGATCGTGCGAACTCCACCCCTAGAGTTCCCGCATGAACTCTAGGGAACCCGGATCCAATTAACGGTGGTTGAGTTGTTCATGCTGGTGTGATTAGCTGGCTATGGCTGTCTATTGAGTATTGACCGTGTTGAATTTAAATGCCCATCAATTTCTTATTTAATATGCGTATGTGTGTATATATGGATCTTATAACATCGTGTCAACCTGTCACGATCAAAATACCGATTTTATCCCTGGCTGCTTTCCACATTCTTGCGCTCAAATCAAAGGCTCAGTTTCGCGCGACGGTGGTAGTTGTGAACGCGATGGCTATAAACCGTCGTTCGTGAACGCCCGATCTTCAACTTTTATGTTCAAAACTAATAATCATTTCTTCATGGCGGTCATAATCGTCATGTCAAACATACAATCTATGGCAGGGGTGTTTTTGTACAAACTGATAGGAGCAAAAAAAGTCACGCCAAACGGAGCCCAAATCTCTCCGACTAGCGGAGGAGGGCAAACTGTTGCATGGCGCAAGGAGAGAGGATCCCCGTAGAGGTTAAACATAGCCGGCATTTTTTCGGTCCGGAGGAGAGAGAAATCTGAGATTAATTATAGTGTCATATGTAGTGTTTTTTAGAAGAACAATTTGATTTTATCGGACATCATTCACATATATCAACACTCTGTAAGTGTTAAAATTGGATTTAATAAAAAAATCATTTTGAAGTTATAGATGTTAGAAATAATAATTATGTGAGTCATATATGTTAATTATGCGCATTCATGAGTTGTCATTAACATCAACCCAATTTAGGCGATCTAATTATTTTGGTCGATTACGTTTCATATTGTATAAACGGTTTAAGTAATGTGTGGATACTGGACGTTATTTACAATTATATGATAGGCTTAAATGTAAATGACTGTATTATGATTTAGTTATAAATAAATTATGGTCCCCTGGTCACAAGACATCATATTCACTCTCATTCAGTTCTAGCATCTCATCGCTGAAGAGAGCCTAAGGAGGAAGATGAGGAGTCGTCTTCTTTGTCTGGACCTTGTAGACTTGGAAGATCCGTGACCGCAATAATCCATCTAAATGGATTCAGGTATGCTTCAGCTCATGTTTTCTCCATCTCGATGTTTCGACTAGAGCGAATCCGTCTCCGTCATGGTTTCACGGATTCACCCTAACAAGTGGCCGGTATCAGAGGCACTCTATGTCGATTCACCGGGATTTTTCGGCGGTTCTCGGATTTTTTCTCTCTTTTGGCGGACTATGCTAATTTTCCGCAATTTTTTGTTCTCGCTCAGCTTCATCTTCGGATCTAGCGCCAGCACCGATAATCATTAGTGAATCTTAGTGACCAAAGATCTCATGATCACCGGAATACGCTGCGATTGGTGGTCAGTGGTGCCATCGTTGCCCTCTTGGCGGTTAAATCATGGCTAGGGTGGCCAGATCCGGCATATGCCGGCAGTTTCCTGCACCATTTCGGCGGCAGAGAGTTTTTTTGGGGGAAAGCCCAATTTATGCTCTTTTTGAAAGATTTCAAATTTTATTTTAGCAAATTTGAATTCGTTACCAAAATTAAAATTATTTTGGGATATTTTTAGTGTAGTTATGACATTACATATTTTTTTTTGCAATTACAATTTAGACATATTTTATTAAAATAATAATAATAAATTTGCCCAAATTTACTCAAAATTTGCAACCATCAGCAAAACATTTGTACTATTTTGGCAAAAAATTTTGAGTATTTTCTGCAGCCTTTTTTCTAATATCTGTGTATTATGTTGAAATATTTTATGCCTTAACTATCTCTTATTCTGGGTTATTTTGGCAATCTAAATTTATGTCAATTTAAATCTGATTTGGATTGATTTTTGGAGCCGATTTTCGACTATCTTTGGATGTTTATTATTTCTCTTGCTTCTTATGAGCCATTTATTTTTGACATGTGTTTTAAGGAATTATATAAATATAAACATATTTTTTTATTATAAAATAATAATGATACTATTATTTTGGTAATAAATATTAAGTCATTGCATGAATCTCAATTTAAATCATGGATTAAATTAAATTAATAAAATTGAGGATCTAAATATGTAACCCAATTAATTCTTTAACCCGACTTGAATTTCGTCATTTTGTGCATGATTTGGCGATTAGATGGACGTAAAATTGGTAATCTCCAATTATAAAATAAAAATAATAATGTAATTATTATTTAGTAATTAATATATTACGCTCGATTTAATTTTGTAAGCAAATTAATTTTAATATTCTAATAAATAATATTTTATTATGGTATTTAAATATTATTTTCATTAAAATTAATGAGGCTCTAATTTTAGGAAATTACACTCGCACACTTTTATGTTCGTCCTTACTATGGAATAGTCAAATTTAAAATTTAATCGCCGGGTCAATTTTGTAATCATGTACTGCAATGATTAATTAAATTTGAACTTTAAAATTAAATTCATTAAATGGTGATTCAGTAATTATTAAATATCTAATTTTGCCGAACAAATTAATTAAAATGACATCCCGCCAAAGTGAGCTCTCTCGTGTAGATTAATTTAATTTAACATTATTAGGATTACAGTGGATGTGTAATTCATGCAAATATTGATCGACCCAAAGGAAGATTAATATTTGGCTGAATTGCGCACCCACATGTGGTAATAAATATGTGACGATTATTTTATTCTCCATGTGAGGGGTATGTCGGTCCAAAGAAAGACTTACTGTTTGACAGGAATTATCGTCAGTATTTGATTACTACACCAAGAGTTTCACTTGGAATCGATATTTTTATCCAAAGACTAAATGTCGGTGTTCCACTAGGTCTCTTGTGATGAGCCCCATAATTATTTAATGAATTTAATTTGTGCATTGCGATGTGTAATTTATTTTCTGTGGGCATGCAAATTAATTTATGCAAATTTTTTTTCCAACTCAACTCTATTACAACGATTTCTGTCAACATTAATTCAATTCTGATGCTTAATAGAACTAATTTTAAAGACTAGAAAGAAAGCTTTATGATCGTGCTAGATTGTATGGACTTAGATCTTGCGCTTAGGACTGAATCTCCCACACTTCCTTCAGATGATAGTTCTGTTGAGGTGAAACTGAATTATGAAAGGTGGGAGCGTTCAGATCGCATCTGTCTAATGATTATGAAGCGGGGCGTTCCAAAAGCCTTCAAGGGCACTGATGACGGTACCCCTGCCTTAGAATTCTTTGACACCCTTGAAAAATGTTTTGCACAAAACGATAAGGCGGAGACAAGCATGCTTCTTGCAAAACTTGTTTCCATGAGGTACATGGGTAAATGGAATGTACGTGAGTACATTATGGAATTATCCATACTTGCTTCAAAACTAAAAGCACTAAAGTTAGAGTTGTCGGAAGACCTGCTCGTGCATTTAGTTCTGATTTCTCTTCCTACACAATTCAGTCAATTCAAGGTCAGTTATAACTGCCAAAATGAAAAATGATCTCTTAATGAGCTCATTTCATATTGTGTGTAAGATGAGGATATATTGAAGCAAGAAAAAGACTGAGAGTGCTCATATGACAGTAGATCCCTCTAACAAATGCTATAAAAGGAAGAAAGAAAAACAAGCTGCAAGTGAACCTCCACAAAGGAAGCCACAAAAGGAACAAGATAAAAGTTTCACCTATTTCTTTTGTCGGGGTGGTGAACACGTGAAGAAAGTTTGTGTCAATTCTTAGAGGAGTGTGATGTTGTCCCTCAGTACACCATGCCTGGTACCCCTACCATAAATGATGCTGCTGAGAGGCGAAATAGAACGCTTAAAGATATGGTGAGAAGTATGATCGCTCATTCTTCTTTACCTTAATCCCTATGAGGTGAAGCACTCAAGACTGCAGCTTATGTCCTGAATAGAGTCCCAACCAAAGCAGTACTAAAACCCCCTTATGAACTTTGGACTGGTCGAAAGTCCAGCCTAAAGCATCTTCAGATTTGGGGATGTCCAGCTGAGTCTAGGCCTTATAGACCAAATGAAAAGAAACTGAACTCTAGAACGGCGAGCTGCTATTTTGTTGGGTATTCTGAAAAATCCATGGGATATAAATTGTATGATCCTACTGCTAAGGTTTTCCTCGAGACTGGTAATGCTCGGTTCTTTGAAGGTGTTGAGTTTGGAGGGGATGATATCACTCCAGTAACAAATCCGGATCAAGACATTATTGAAGAGCTTCCTCATACAGTTTCAAATGAATAAACTCACTAACCTCAAGAACCATTGTCATTAAGGAGATCCACTAGAGAAAGGAGAAGGGCGGTGCCAGATGATTATATAATTTTTCTCCAAGAACATGAAGATGGCCAAAGGGATGTTAGATGATGATCCGATCAATCTCAATCAGACTATTCAGAGTTCTAACTCTCAACAGTGGATTGATGTCATGAAGGAAGAGATGAAGTCCATGCAGGACAATGACGTTTGGGATCTTGTCACATTACCCGAAGATGTGAAACTCATAATTGGTTGTAAATGGATATTTAAAACCAAAAGGAAATAAAAGGGTAATATTGAAAAATATAAGACACTTCTTGTCGCTAAAGGATTTACTCGCTCAAAAAATATTGAAAAATAGAAGCCACGTCTTGTCACATTACCCAAAGCAAAATGTTTACAAATTAAAGAAATTCATCTATGGACTCAAACAATCGTCTCGACAGTGGTTTTCCAATTACAATAAATAGTCATCTCCTTCGGTTTTGAGATAAATGTTGCAGATGATTGCATATACCATAGATTTAGTGAGAGTAAATATATCTTCCTAATCTTATACATGGATGACATCTTGCTTGCCAGCAATGATATAGATATACTGCATGAGACAAAGAAACTTCTTTCAAATAAATTTGAAATGAAAGATCTTGGTAACACCTCTTTTGTTCTAGGCATACAGATACACCGAGATCGCACTCGGGGTATACTTAGGTTATCACAGGAAAGCTATATCGATAAGGGTCTCAAAAGATTTGGCATGCAGGATTGTAAGTCAGGAGTCCCCCCTGTGGCTATGGGAGACAAATGTTGTCTCAATCAATGCCCAAAACTAAAGCTGAGGAATTAGAGATGCAAAATCTTCCTTATGCATTGGCTGTAGGAAGTCTCATTTATGCTCAAGTATGTACGCGTCCGGATATTTCGTTCATAGTTGGGATGTTAGGCAGATATCTGAGTAATCCAGGACTGTATCATTGGAAAGCAGCCAAACGGGTCATGCGATACCTAAAAAGGACAAAGGCTTTCATGCTCACCTATAGAAGGTCTGATCAGCTGGAGATCATTGGGTATTCTGATTCAGACATTGCTGGATGTCAAGACAACAGGAGATCCACTTCAGGTTATGTATATGTTTTGGTTGGAGGAGCTATATCATGGAAAAGTGCCAAGCAAGCACTCATAGCTTCCTCGACCCAATTTAGCATGGAAAAGTGCGGCAGAATTCATAGCATGTTATGAGGCATCCAATCATGGAATATAGTTGCAAAATTTTGTCACAGGGCAGCTCATTTTGGATTATGTTGAAAGACCACTCAAGTTATTTTGTGACAATAAGTCTGTAGTGATGTATTCCAATAACAACAAGAGTAGCTCTAAATCTAAGCACATAGAGATTAAGTTCCTTGTTGTTAAAGAGATAGTTCAGAGTGGACAGATGTCTATAGAGCATATTGAGACAAACTTTATGTTAGCAGATCCACTTACTAAGGGTTTGACACTAAAGGTCTTTCACGAGCACACTGCTCATATGAGTGTCATTCTATTAGAGGATATGTTGCTTTAGTGGGAGTTTGTATTTTGATGCTTATTTGTTGCATAACATTGAATGATTATAATTCTGCAGAATAAAACATTCATTATTGCACTCTAAATTTAATTATTTTGATCTCACTAAAGTTAAAGTAGGACCAGTTGAAAATAGATATGTCAAGATCACATTACATGTAATTTTTATGTCACACATCCATATTTGATCTATGTCATTGATTGTGGACACATATGTGACCATTGATGGGTCTATCTACGATTATAGTAGCGAGATCTCTGTGATCCTATGTTAGTACAATCATGTACCAAATTGGATGAAAACATTTTCGAAAATGACAGTAATTTTTGAGCTCATAAGGATATCATATAATGCGCAGTTAAGAATTTAACATATGTTGACCCAAGCGGGAGATTGTTAGAAATAATAATTATGTAAGTCATATATGTTAATTATGCGCGTTCATGGGCTGTCATTAACATCGACCCAATTTAGGTGATCTAATTAATTTGGTCGATTACGTTTCATATTATATGGACGGTTTAAGTAATGTGTGGATACCAGACGTTATTTACATTTCTATGATAAGCTTAAATGTAAATGATTGTATTATGATTTAGTTATAAATAGGTTATGGTCCCCGGGTCACAAGACATCTTATTCACTCTCATTCAATTCTAGCATCCCATCGCTGGAGAGAGCCAAAGGAGGAAGAGGATGACTCATCTTCTTCGTCAGGGCCTTCTAGACTTGGAAGATCCGTGACCGCAATAATCCATCTAAATGGATCTAGGTACGCTTCCGTTCATGTTTTCTCCATCTTGATATTTCGACTAGAGCGAATCCGTCTCCGTCATGGTTTCACGGATTCACCCTAACAATTGATTCATTTCAGCATTTTTGATTTGAACTCATATGTAAATTTCTGGTAATGTGTCGAAATGAATCCAAAATCTAAATATTCTTGTAACAAATTTGTACTTTAATTTTCAACAAAATTTTGCTTTGTGTTTCACATTTCACCGAACCTCATTTCCTCAAATCTACGAGTTTAAGCGTCCGTGGTTCTAAATCCCGACCGTCCAATCATTTAATCATTACAAGAGTTTATACTGCCCTGCGTTCATCAGCACCAAAGCTTCCTCTCTTATAATCTCACTGCATTGTTCACCGGATTTGGTGTCTACTGCGACTGGCGGATGTTACGCCTTGCTCTGAGCTCACATGCTCCAGTTCTTTCAAATTCATTGTATTCAATAAATCTTTCTTGCTCTAACACCATAGTTTTAAAATGACTCTTGTAATTTTTTCATAACCAAAATATTTAATCTCCTCTCGAAAGAAATTGTAGGGTGTCAAATATCTTGATTACAAAAAATTAGGGGTTACAACTACTTTTTTAAAACTTATAAGTGATCAAATATCTTTCTTCTAAGATATAGAGGTGCCACAGATACATTACCCTCTATATTTTTTAGACTTTGTAAAATACTTTTATACGAACCGACTTATCTAAAGTAAGGTCTATCAGAAATAATATTATTGGACTAAAATTCAATAGAAACAAAATAATTATCATTCCAAGGCAATCAATTTATAATTTTTATACCTTAAAATAGATTTGTAGAGAATATGCTTCAGTCTTCAAATGCAAACCGTCGGTTCCAATAGGTTCAAATATTTGTAGAAAGACATGTATGAATGCATTGGATAAGTTATTCGGTATATTGATCGTGTGCGCTTAGCATAATATGCCAAGTAAAATGTCACGATATACGCTGTATCATAACACATATAATGTAAAATAGTGTAAGCAATGTTTACTTTACATGCCATATTGTTGAGAATTAGCGAATTTCTCAGGTGGAGTAGAATCACATGGTATAATAAGAAATACAATTGTGCGTATAATCCCACACAATTTATATAGCAATAAAATTCAATACAGCGCTGTTGCGGGTCGCTCGGGTGCTTTGGTAGACCGGTCGAATTGAACCACCTTAGCTCGGAAGCGAACCGAGCGCGCAAACAGTCAATTAGAGATTCATTGAGTACACTGAGACTTTTTAACGTGGAAAACCCGGAAAGGGTAAAAAACCACGCGGCTAGAACTGTGCCGACCAAACTTCACTATCTTCTGAGAGATTACAGTCAGGTACTTAGAAATCGAGCGCGACAGGCCGCGGCTCGTTACAATAATAGAGAGAGAGAGAGAGCGTTCCGAAGGTGACAGACCACTTCTCGGAAAACTAAGTCTTTTTTCTTCTGAGAACTGTGGAGAACAAAAGTGAGAATGCTCTGGAGAACAAAAGTGAGAATGCTCCGGAGAATAAAAGTGAGAATGCTGAGTCGCCTTTCGGGATGGAAGAAATTTTCAAGTCCACGAAGGAGATCTTCAAGCGTCGAAGGAGAATCATGTGAAAATCTTCAAGGAGCTCTCCCGGGCGCAGAAGGCAAGGTCCCCTCAAATGAAGGCTCTGGCTCCTTTTATAGCTTTGGCCGGGGGTAGCCCGGAAATTTCGCCGTTGTAACCACCGTAACCACCTGGCGGACGAATCATGTTTTCTGGTTCGGAGCACACGGATCACCATTTTTCATAAATGACAGTCTCGCGCTCGGGCAGTTCGGGCAGTTCGGGCAGTTCGGGCAGCTTTGTTGAAGGCGAAAAAGGCGACAAACCGTTCCTGCAATCTGAGAAATTAGAAAGACAAAAAGTGAGCGTGCCCGGAATGTGAAAGTGCTTTGAGCGCGCTCAGAAGTGTTCTGAGCGCGCAACGAACGGAGAAGCAATCTGAGCGACTGGGGAGGCGTTCTGACGAATGGACTGCACGCACAAGTAGAAGGCACCTTCTGTACTCGCGATTAGCTGCTCCCGCCTTCTACTTGTGCCGTTGCCGCCTTTTGACGGGGTCCTATTAGGTGCCTTCTACTTGTGCCTTGGGGTCCTATTTATAGGCAAATCCAAATGGACTGCGATTAGCTGCTCCCGCCTTCTGAAATGGGTTGCGGATAGCCGTTGCCGCCTTTCGACGGGGTGAAAATCTGTACTCGCCCAGGTGGGGGAGGTCTTCTGTACTCGCCCAGGTGGGGGAGGTCTGCTGTACTCGCCCAGGTGGGGGAGGTCTTCTGTACTCGCCCAGGTGGGGGAGGTCTCCTGTATTCGCCCAGGTGGGGGAGGTCTTCTGTACTCGCCCAGGTGGGGGAGGTCTCCTGTACTCGCCCAGGTGGGGGAGGTCTCCTGTACTCGCCCAGGTGGGGGAGGTCTCCTGTACTCGCCCAGGTGGGGGAGGTCTTCTGTACTCGCCCAGGCGGGGGAGGTCTCCTGTACTCGCCCAGGTGGGGGAGGTCTCCTGTACTCGCCCAGGTGGGGGAGGTCTCCTGCATTTCTGATCTCGACGAATTACGGGTTATACATTACGCCTTGCTCTGAGCTCACATGCTCCAGTTCTTTCAAATTCATTGTATTCAATAAATCTTTCTTGCTCTTACACCATAGTTTTAAAATGACTCTTGTAATCCCTAATTTTTCATAACCAAAATATTTAATCTCCTTTCGAAAGAAACTGTAGGGTGTCAAATATCTTGATTACAAAAAATTAGGGATTACAACTACCTTTTTAAAACTTATAAGTGATCAAATATCTTTCTTCTAAAATATAGAGGTGTCACAGATGCATTACCCTATATATTTTGTAGACTTTGTAAAATACTTTTATACGAACCGACTTATCTAAAGTAAGGTCGATCAGAAATAATACTAATGGACTAAAATTCAATAGAAACAAAATAATTATCATTCCAAGGCAATCACTTTATAATTTTTATACTTTAAAATAGATTTGTAGAGAATATGCTTCAGTCTTCAAATGCAAACCAATATGCTTCAGTCTTCAAATGCAAACCGTTGATTCCAACAGGTTCAAATATTTGTAGAGAGACATGTATGAATGCATTGGATAAGTTATTCGGTATATTGATCGTATGAGCTTAGCATAATATGCCAAGTAAAATGACACGATTTTAGCTGTATCATAACACATATAATGTAAAATAGTGTAAGCAATGTTTAAGTTATGAGCCCACTATTTTGGGCCAAACTTGAAGGCGTGGGTGAAAGGCCCGTAGTTTAAATATAACGGAACCCAACATTTGCTTACAACAAAAATAAATGTGACATAAATTGTGTGGGAAGGCCCATAGTTCAAAAACATGGAACACAAAACAAGTATTATAAAAATTGGCCGAGAAAAACCGAAATGATTAGCGGGAGAGTCTTGAAATTGGTCTCTAAATTGGGCAAAATTTCTATGTCCGGGCTCCGAACATGGTCTGGAGCCCATAATATGTTGCCACCTAAGCTAGTTCAGGCCCACGTGTAAAAATGCATCTCAGACAGGTACTGTTTGGCGAAAAGGCATCTCCTATATACGGGCCACAAAAATCTCCCCTAATTGGTGCATCAATTCTAATTCAGAAGCTCCAATTTCGTCCAAACGAACAGAATCTTACGAATCATGAAATTATATAAATGATCTTTGTAGAAGGAAATTTGCATGTTTGTGTTAATGAGTTTGAAGAGCTGCTTGGAACTACTTCAGCCGGTGAAGATGAATGATATCAATGGGAGGTGTTGATCAAAACGGATGATAGAGATCCAATGGTTTACTCGATGGAGAAGAGAATTGAGAATTTAAATTGTGTTTTTCGAGCCCGTTATTATGTCGCGCCCGTGTATAAGATGATGTCAAAGTTGAAGGGCCGGTTTTTCTTTGTTAGTTATTTTCAAGGGGAATTTGGGGGAGTTTTGTATTGCTCAGAGATGTTTATATAACTCCTAATCAACCATCTGAGGAAACAAAATTCTGAGCCCCTCTTCTCTTGTAATTGTATGTGTTCTTTATATAGTGAGACGAACGATGTGGCGGATTTTGAAGTGAAGCACATAAATTTGAGGTTTTTTGGTATCATTTTTCTTGATTTCTTTTATTGTGTAAGAATGCTTGCAAGACAAGACAAAAAAAAACTTGCAAATCAAAACTGGAGAAGCTTTCCTGGATCTATGAGATTCTCCAGCAGAAATGTCATCTCGAAAATTATGTTAGAAATTTTTCATTAAGTGTACTTGATTTATCAGAGACGTCTTGGTGAAGTCATACGTGAAAATTAGAGTCTATACGGACTTCTACGAGCGCGCGTTAATTCAGTCACACCGAAACGATCGAAGTCTGTGATAGGTGGGCGAGATCGTCTCGAAATTTTATGTCGCGAACTCGGTCTCACTCTTGCCATAAATTTGCACGATGATTCAATTCTAATTAATACATATGATTGAATTTATATGGTTACTAATTTTGGTATTAACAGGCTTTGATTTGGCATGTTAATTTAGTAACACCAAAATGGTTTTCCCTGTTAAAAACCTAACAACCACCACATGCTTTTCATCCGAGTGAACAAGGGCGAAATCCCGAGCCTTCCCCACATCTTCATTTTCGGAGAAAACTGTTAGGGTCCGTTTGGCGCACTGACAATGGCTTTCTGAAATTGGCTTTGGCTAGAAAACCAATATCTGCATGAATTGGTTTTGTGCAGAAAACCAATTCTGATATTCGGCTGCATGATGGAATTCAGTGAACAGAATCGGAATTGATATTTGTAAGTTGTTCGGCTGAACGATGAAATTGACTTTCTGAAATTAAAGTACTAATAATAATTGAAGTTCAAAATTATAAATTAAGTTCTATTGCATAATCATTGTCCATAAATAAAAATGCAAAAATATCATATGAAATAGATAAAAGTCCATCGTTCATAGGAAAGGACGCCAATCTAGCAATCAAACTGCATTCGCAACCATATGTCATTCAAGTCTTTGGGTAGCCTTATGAATATGTCGCGTTTGACACTATCATAACACAGTATATCCACCGCCCTGAGTAAATCACGATCGTATAAATCAATCATCTAAGTCAATGCGACATATATGTCATCAACATTGCTAGCAAACTTAGGCTCCGTTTGGGGGGACTTATTTTCACTAATCAAGCGGTTACGACCGCATGAACCGGACCTGTTCATGCGGTCGTAACCGCTTGATTGGTGAAAATAAGTCCCCCCAAACGGAGCCTATAGTCTCCGCTGCTTTTTCTACGGAGTCAGCCAATTTCTCTATGGCCACCGCTACGGCATCCGCTCCTACTGCTCGCTTTCTCCTCCTACTGCTTCCTTCTCCTTCCACTCTAGTCTGTTCTTGCGTATTAGTTGTTCTCTGCCATAGATTACATTATCTCCTTTGTCATCTCTGTTTAGGTCGCGACATCACTGCCGGTTGTTCAATCAGTCCCGCGGAACACAGCCAAATCAAACCAATTGATGATAATTTTGTCCTTATAATGCTTGACAAACGGATGAGCCTGTAATATTATAATTAATTTATCATTTTAATGAACCAATACAACAACTAATCTAATAAAATTTATACACATTGACCATGTTTCTTTGCCAATCTCATCCAAATCCGCTAGTGTCTAGCATCGTGCTGACTTCTACGTAGTACTTGTTTCAAGTTTTTAGGTGAGTCATTAACTTCTCTTTGCTAATTTCTACACCACAAATGTCTTTAAAGGCGGTCATAGATGCTGTAAAAGCAACACTCTTCCAGCCGCTTGTAGTTTTATGCCCCAAACTATGTTGCTCCAACAATGCATTAGAAATGGTTATGTCCATTTCTAATGTACAGTGCATATAGGACCGCTCAGTCCTACCGCCAACCTTTCCCGAGCTCTTATCCATGATATCTGAAGAAAATTTAATTAAACAATATTGTAAGATTAAAAAAAAGATAGCATAAAGTTAAATAAAAATAAATTAAATCTGATAAGATTAAAAAGATAGCATAAAGTTAAATAAAATTTCACATCTTAATGACACACAAACATCATCAGATAAAACTGTAGCTCATATTATACATAAGGATACTAATGCATATTTTGATATTCATTGAACAAATTTATAGCTAGTGTCTCTAAAATTTGTTCATTCTTGTGTGACTTGGATTGTGCTAACAACGTCAATGTAATCATAGAACTCTTCTGATACGTCTTGCGCTAATATCTCGAAGTCAAATTCATCCAATATTTGTGCATCGGTCTCTAATCTCTTCTCCACTAGAAAATTATGTAATATGCATCAAGCATTTATGACCCGCACCTGCTCAAAATTATGGAATTAGATATTGTATTGGCTAATAAAACTTTAACAAGTGAGGCAAGTCATACCTGCACTTTAATATTGAAAAATGATGGTTCGCGTAGAATAGTCTATCGTTTCTTCAATAACCAAAAAGTTCATTCTATTACATTTCTTTCTTTAGCATGACGTATGTTGAATAATTTCTTATAATTTGTTGGTTTATTGTTCTGATTGGACCACTCTTTTAGGTGATAATGTGTCGACTGATATGAGGCAAGAAATCCTTGACCATTAGTGTATCTAACATCGACAAGGTAGTACTTGTCTATACAATAAAATGAGTAATTAATATACTTGGAGAAAGTAATTAATATACATTTAATTATATAGATGGACATTTTATATAAAATGAGTTTTTTACCAATTGGCACTTCAAAGCGGTCATGTCGCTCTAATGCATTTCATAATACTCTTGAGTCAGATGTTGAACCCTCCCAGTCTGATAATACATATAAGAATTTCATGTTATTATCACATACATCGAGTACAATTGTTGTGATTGCCTGTTTACGGTTACTATATCTGTCTTGATCTTCAATAGGAATAGTCACTTCAACATGTGTACCGTCTAACGCACCAATACTATATGCAAACCATCTAGATTTGTGGTGTTCTCTGGATTCAGGCATTCTGATATAATCATTCGAGAGTCTTAAAACTGCTAGCATCACAATGTTAAGTGTCTGCTAATTGTATCAGTCGAGCGGATAAACGTGCCACCAACATCGTGAAACTGTGTTATGTGCCAAAATGTATAAAAATAACGCTATGGATTCTTTAGGGGATACATATTGTATATCGCAGACATAATCTTTTGCACGAAGAATATCACAAAACTCATTGAAAAGTGTTTTACCCATGCGTAAATGGCTAAAACAGTTAACCTCTTGTTCATCATATAACCGTTTTAATAAGATATTACGTAGAGCGTCTTTTTCTATAACATTTACCGGGTGTCTGGGAATGTAGTCCATAACCACCACAGTTGAACCATAAGCCGTTGCAACTGCTGACTTTATAATAATATTCATCTTACGTTTATTTTGCAACTCTACATGATCCATGACATGCCTCGATCTCCAAATCATTGTACTTTTCAATATCTGAAATAATGGAACTCTACATGATTCACTAGTCGACAAGTCTCTTTGTCGTCGAGACCACTAGTCGACAAGTCTCTTTGTCGTTGAGACCACTAGTCGACAAGTCTCTTTGTCGTCGAGAATCGAAGCTTATACGCGAGATCCTTACCCGATATCGAGGAAACTTCTTGTCCACAAATTCCATTTTGACGAGAACGCGGCTTATTGGCGAGAATTCCTTTATGTCGTCGAGAAGCTCGACCTTGTCGACGAGAGCTCCAGTCAATAAAATCCTTGTCGACGAGAGGAACAGTCGACACAAACTTGTTGACGAGAACCTTCTGAATTTGGGGAAAAGCCCAGCAGATCTACAACGTCGGTGAGAGGGAGAAGAGTTCTCCTTCAGGCGGCGGCGGCAAGATCTTGAGAAAGATCTCCTCCAGCGACAGCAAAGAACCAACATCGGCGGGAGCAAGTATTTGAGGACCTTCTCCTGGCGGCGACAACGAGGACAAAAATGAAAGAAACTCCTTCTCCCTTTCGATCGACGACGAGAACAAAACCAGAGCGAATAATCAATGTTCCCCCTACCTCGATCTAGCAACGACGAGCAGATCTTCGCACAGGAGCAGTGACAGCAGCGAAAAACGCGAGTCGGGGGTGAGCACGAGAGCGGGAAAGAGAAATACTGCAACTTAACAATGTTGTATGCGTTTCTCTTCTACATCTTGGACTTAAACAGAAAAACTGGAAAAATATCACCTGATCTGAGTTAGAGACGAGTCAATCCACTTCAGATCCAATTCAGAGATAAGTCCACTCCTTTTGCTGGCTAAGAACATGCCTTTGTCGTCAAGAAAGAACGCTGCCAAAGAATCGGCTTTAAGACTTCTAAATGTCGTCGAGACGCCAGACCGATATCGTCGAGACAACTGGGAAGAATTGACTTGAAGACTGCACGACATAGCAGAATAGGCCTTTGTCGCCGAGAAAGAATTCTGCCAAAGAATTGGCTTGAAGACTACCAAATATCGTCGAGACGACTGAGAAGAATCGGCTTGAAGACTTCCCGACACAGCGGAACAAGCCTTTGTCGTCGAGAAAGAATTCTGTCAAAGAATCGGCTTGAATACTATCAAATGTAGTCAAGACGACTGGGAAGAATCGGCTTGAAGACTGCCAAATGTCGTCGGGACGACTGAGAAGAATCGGCTTGAAGACTGCCTGACACAACGGAACAGTCCTTTGTCGTCGAGAAAGAATTCTGCCAAGGAATCGGCTTGAAGACTATCAAATGTCGTCGAGACGACTAGGAATAATCGGCTTGAAGACTGTCGACCACTAGTCGACAAGTCTCTTTGTCGCCGAGACCACTAGTCGACAAGTCTCTTTGTCGTCGAGACCACTAGTCGACAAGTCTCTTTGTCGTCGAGAACCGAAGCTTATCGGTGATGAGATCCTTACCCGATATCGACAAGACTTCTTGTCGACAAATTCCATTTTGACGAGAACGCGACTTATTGGCGAGAATTCCTTTATTTCATTGAGAAGCTCGACCTTGTCGACGAGAGCTCCAGTCAACACAATCCTTGTCGACGAGAAGAACAGTCAACACAAACTTGTTGACGAGAACCTTCTGAATTCGGGGAAAATCCCAGCAGATCTACAGCACCGACGAGAGCGAGACGAGTTGTCCTTCAGGAGGTGGCGACGAGATCTTGCGAAAGATCTCCTCCAGCGAAAGCAAAGAACCGACAACGGCGGGAGCAAGGATTTGAGGGCCTTCTCCTGGCGGCGACAACCAGGACGAAAACGAAAGTGATTTCTGCTCGGTACAATGGCCATCTTTGGTGGGAGGGGGTCACTCGACGCGACTCTCCGGTGTGGCGGCTCATCAGGGATGGTGCCGAGTGCCTTCGTCCTCTTCTTCGCTGGAAGATTGCGGATGGGGAGTCTGTGGATGTGCTCGCTCACGCTTGGATTCTCGACCGGCCTTTGTCTCGGTGGCCCACTTTTGCTGACTGCGGCGCACTGGAGTCGATCCCGGTGTCAGCTTTTGTGATGCCTGGTGACGGGTGGGATGCTTCCGCTCTATCTCAGTTTTTTGGGCCGGACCTTGTTGAGATCATCCTCCAGATCCCTCTTCACAGCTCGCTACCCTAGGACAGGCCGGAGCTATGCACCCGCCTCGGCCGATCAGTTGCCTCCCTTGCTTTCATGGCCCAGTTCGATGGGACTCGTACGGATTTCAGCTGGCTTCGGAAGCTGAAGCTTCACCCGCGGGAGTGGATGTTTTGGTGGCGGCTTCTCTGGGATGCTATCCCCACCCGTGCGTGGCTTGCCCGTCGGGGTCTTTCTGCTGAGCGTGGATGTCCTTGGGGCTGCACTTTAGAGGAGACCCGAGACCATCTGGTCTCGGATTGCTGTTGTCTTGTGGCCATCCGGGTCGCTCTTCGGCGATGGGGCTACAGTATTCCCTCATTCTCCAGTTGGGAGACTGTGCGTGACTTTCTCTCCTCCGCCTCTGTCGGTGCACTAGGTACGGCGCGAGTTTTTTGCTGTGCGGTTTACCAAGCATGGCGTGGCCGCAATGCCAAGGTTCACCATGGGGAGGTGGCGACCTTTACGGTAATGGCAGCAACCATCGTTGAGAATCTCTCCATTTTGCATACTCTACCAGCACAAGGGCACTGGGGTACCACCCAGCCTCACCGGCTGCCGACACCACTCTCTTGGTGCCCCCCGCCCCCTGGATGGATAAAGTTCAATGTGGATGGTTCGCTTTCCTCGTCTGGGCTTGCTGGGCTTGGGATGGTGGCTCGTGACGATCGAGGTGCTCTTGTCTTTGCTGCTGGGATCTCGATGCTGCATTGGGATCCTGGGGGAGTGGAGCTGGCGGCGATTTTGGCGCTAAAGGATCAGATTGCCCCTTCTTTATATGGGACTCTCGGAGCTATTATAGAGGGCGACTGTCGTACCCTTATGGATAGCTGTGCTGCTGGGATGAGACGGGGTGACTGGAGCGTGACAGTGGATGGCGACGAGGACTTCTCATTTCTGAGCGGCTTTCCCCAGCTTCGGTTCCAGCATTTGGCCGTGAGGGCAATAGAGTTGCTGATTTTTGTGCACGTTTTGCCCTTCGGGGAAATTTTATTTGGCTGGACGTTGATAGCACCCAGACTGAGTTTGCCGAGCTTGTTCGGGTGGACTTAGATGGCATGTTGTAGTTTTTTTTTCTTCTTTTCTTTTTGGTTTTTAATTACATGCTATTTGTATCTTTCAAAAAAAAAAGAATCAATATTGATTGGATCTGAATTTGTGGACTTAAGAACACGGACAGGAAACTAACTCAAGATCGGAGCATTCTCTATTCTACATAAACAGACGACCTTGAGGAGGTGACTGCTGCAGCACTTCATTTTTATTTTCATTTCTGGGTATTGACATTCAAGCACATGTTATATGAGTATGTGCTGATTCAGATTTTGGTTTAGAGATCTAAGCACCAAATCATTACATATAGTGATGCTGTGAACTATCGACATTCTAGATCAGCTCTTCATTCACTAAGAATATTACATAAAAATTATTTTTTATTCTTATAGTTATAGATGTTAGGGAAAAAACGACGCTTACGGAAACCACAAGAATCGCAGACAAAAACACACAGATTTTTAACGTGGAAAAACCCCAAATCCGGGAAAAAAAAACCAGGACCACCCGCGCCCAGAAACTCACTATGAAAGGATCAAAGAAGAGATTACACCTCTCTTCCTCCGCCGCTCCGTCTTCAATTTTTGCAACCAACCGTAACCCTAGGCCGAAAACAAGGCCCTTTTAAACATACATAGTTACAAGCGAAAATTACATAAATGCCCCTGACTCCCAACGCCGAAATCATGGTGAGTGTCCAGTACTCCCAACGCAGTTAGACTCCACAATTCAACAATAGATGTTGTATAAATATCTACTCAAAAATAGACAATTAATTAGGCCTAGCATAGTGGTTCTTGATTAAAATTTAGTGAGAGGTCTTGTGTTCAAATCCTCATACCATTATAATTTAGATATTTTTGCCAAAATGCAATATCTATGTTGAAGCCAGGAAAATCCCGGCTCCAAAATTCGGATCAATGCAGCCCGAGGTTACTGATCCTACGATCAAACTCCACGACTCGGATAGCTAAAACAGGAGAGAGAAAACGACTATAAGCATACCCAAGTGCTCCAGTAGGGAGGTCCCACCACATACCCGAAAGTTTGGGAGAAACTTCCCCTCCGCAACCAAAAGCTGGGCGAGGTACTTGGGGGGCATGGACTTGGCGAGTATCCAGCTTGGGGGGACCTCGACCACTTTCAAAAAGTGTCATTTCTAGTACCCCTGGGGGTCTATTTATAGAGAAATCTTGTGGGGGGGATCCAGGCGAGTATACTGCATATGCTCGCGAGTTACAAGAGCTACTCGCCCATACTCACGAGGTACTCGCCCAAGCTCGCCTCTGCTCGCCCCATGCTCGTCTTTGCTCGCCCCATGCTCGTCTTTGCTCGCCTCATGCTCGCCATGCTCGCCTTTGCTCGCCTCTGCTCTCCCAGCGAGGTCTGCGAATAGGCGTCTCCTTAGGCATTTCTGATCTCGACGAATTACGGGTTATACAATTTAGACAACAAAAATCTTTAAAAAATAGACATATTTTCTATATATTTACACAAATTGCATAAAAAATTTATTTAAATTATGAATATAATGCAAAAAAATAATTGATAATAATATAATATAAACGTATTCTTTTCTATATCTACTAATTAAAGCTTTCAAATAAATAAGTATTCCGCCGGCACTGAAAATTTATCTTGTGTCTGTCACTGGGTGTATCAGACACCCAGTCACTGGGTTTATCTTGTGTCCGTCACTGGGCGCATCAGACACCCTTTTGGATTTTAATCTCAGTTTTCCCAATTATAAATGGATACATTTGTCGTGTTAATTTTTCTTTCTTGTTGAAGCTTAAGTTGCATGAGCAAAAAATGGGAGTTGCGGTGATGAGAATGGTTAGGTGGATGTGTGGTATACGAGACTGGATAAAATTAAGAATGAACGCATCAAGGATAAAACATGAGTGGCACCAATTGTAGAGAAGATGTGAGAAGCTCATTTAAGATGTTTCGGACATGTGCATAGGAGACCATTAGAGGCACCTGTTAGGCGTTGTGAGAATTTAGTCACTAGACGTGTTAAACGGGGGGGGGGGGGGGGGGGGGGGGGGGGGGGGGGACAACAAATGACTTGGAATGAAACTATAAGGAAAAACATGATGTACTTACGCATTAGTGAAACTATGATTAAAAATAGGGAGCAATGGTGACAAAGGATCCATATTGCCGACCCCACTATGGTGGGATAAAGGCTTGAGTGTTGTTGTTGTTGTAGAAGCTTAAGTTGCAGATATTCCTGTATGTTAACTTTCCGCCAACATCGCAGATTTCATAAGAAGAAATACATCAAGGCCTTTTGACATCGCCGCTACGATGAAGCACGAGCTTGAATCAGAGAACGGTATAAACTTTGTTTACGCGCTTCAGTAAATTTACCGTTCTCTCAAGCTTCATTTTATTTGTGTGTTCTTATTTTATTAATTTATTAGAGAATAATAAATCCTGCATTTTAATACTCCAATAGAGATTAATAGTTTTTCAATAAGACGATTATGCATTCATTGTCGCTACATTCAGTGTTTTGTAATTAGCATAAAGTTTTCGATAATATAATTTCCGCAGCGACACACCTAAATTTTACCAACAAGTTTATCTTTCAAAACAAGTAGAACGTGAGTAGAAGGAGATGGAAAAACTGCATAGATTTAACAAAGAAGCTGAGAGAAAGTTGCAAGAAACAATTTTGAAAAGAGAGGCAAATGAGAGTGGACAATTGAGAGTGAGCTTGCTTCAATGAGGGAAAAAGCCCCGAGTCAGAGAAAGATCTAAGGGTCCGTTCGTTTGGACGGAGTTAAGGGTGAGAATTGGAATTAGCCCCTCAATTTCAATTCCGTTGTTCGGCGCGCCTTTTTTCCGGCCGGAATTGGAATTCGGCTGAATTCCATTGGAATTCAATTTTTCCTAAGCCTTCTCTCCCCCCACCCCCATTTCTTACCTCCTTAGGTATTCTTTCTCAATTCCATCATCTACACCCGCGAAGCCTCTTCTTCGATTCCATCTCGCTCCCGTCATCCACCGGTCTTGCTCCTCGTCCATCTCACTCCCGTCGTTCTCCATCGGTCTCAACAATGATCATCAACCCGTTGGTGGCGGCTGAACACCGGAGGCAATGGAGGGCACGCGATGGAGGTGTTCAGCAACGATTTGGCTTGCGACAAGGCGATGCGGCTTAACTACTGTGGCAATGCGATCTCAACCACCAAGTACAAGGTGGCAAATTTTGTACCCAAGTCGCTCTTCGAGCAATTTCGCCAAGTCGCCAACGTCTTCTTCCTCGCCGTGGCATGCGCCTCTTTCAGTCCGCCAACGCCCTACAGAACTGACAGCATTGCCCTTCCACTTTTCTTCGTCATCAGCGCCACCATGGCCTTGGAAGTCGTTGAGGATTGGCGTAGAAAGCAACAGGTGCACCCCTTCTCCATTTTTTGCTGCTTACTATGCACTGTCATAAAGGTTGCAAAAACAAAGACCAAAATTGTATTATTCCCATCTCCACCGTACGAATTCCATGGTTGCTATCAGTTGCATTCATTTCTATTTTTCCTTCATCTCTCACTGTTGTTTACAGAATTTTGATTGAGATTTAGGGTTGTATTGAGACTTTGTCGGCTAATTAAACCATTTCTTCTGCTTGTTCCATGATTGAGAGTTTAATCTTCACTGGATCATTGTCATGGAAGTGTGCGTTGATTCATATTTTGATACAAATTATTCACATTTGTTTAACTGAATGTACTTGAAATTTATATCCTATTTTTGTGTGTGAAGAATTGTCAATTCTAATTCCGACTTAAAGAATTCTTGATTATAGCAGAACGATAAAATTGGAATTGGAATTGGCACAATTCGAATTCCGGTGAGAGATAAAATTGAGCCAATTCCAATCCCCCCCCCCCCCCCCCCAAATTTCATCCAAACAAACGAGCCCTAAAAAACTTACTGCTGCAAGTGCAGGACTATGATAAAATAACTAAAAATCTAAAGTTGAGACTCACAGAGAAGAGTTTGAAGGCTCTCAAAAAATTATGAAAAAGAACAGTTATGGAAACAAGCTTTTCACTTGTAAAGTGGTTGTGGGAGGATATCGGCAAGGGTTAACGGATGGAAGGGTGGCGAAGGCCCCCGGCGAGGGGCTCCGGCGTGAAGGGGGTTACCGGATGGAAGGGTGACGAAGGCCCCCCGGCTAGGGGCTCCGACGTGAAGGGGGACGAAGGCCCCCAGGCAAGGGGCTCCGACGTGAAGGGGTGGTCAGGTAGGGGTAACTCACGAAATCTAGGGCGTACAAGGGCGAGAGTTACCTGATGAAATACATGAAGGGCCCGTTCGTTTGGACAGAATTGGAATTTGATATTAGAATTCGATATTCAGATTTGAAATTGGTCTAATTCCAATTCCAGCATTCGCCTAATAAACAATATTGATGAATATTATAAAATTGATCAATTCTTTTATTCATTTGTTAAATAAAATTCAATCTAAGAATTGAAAAATATTACGAAGAAACTAATATTTTATCACATATATTATGAAAAATCAAACATTTTATCACAAATGCTGACATTAATTAACTCAAAATTTAAGAACTTAGAATTAATTAATTTTCTGCATGCATAATAAATATAAGGACTGGTTGTTGATAAAAAATAAGTTTGACATAAATGTAAAAAAGTTGAGAATAAGAACTAAGAAGATATAGAAAGTAATTCTGTTTGAAAAAAGGTGCGCGCCCGGACGAAAAATGAGTGTCCATGCTAAAACCAAGCGTCCGGGTAAAATACGCTCGCCCCGGCGAAAATATGCGTTGTGGCGAAAAACACGCGCTCTTGCGAAAATAGCGCGCCCGGGCGAAAAACGCGCTTTCGGGCAAAAAAAACATGAGCCCGGGCGTCTAATGCGCCTTGGGCGAAATAAAGGGGCGTACAGGTGAAAAACACATCCCGAGCAAAAAATGTCCACCCGCGTGAAAAATTTACGCCCGGAAGAAAAATAAAACACTTGAAAATATTTTGGCTGCAAATAATGAAAAACATATATTGAATGCAAATTCCAAAGGAGATGCCGCAAAAAAACATAACGTGTTGAAAATATTTGTTTTAAAAATGTCAATTTCTCAAGCCTGAAAGGGAGAAAATTATGTAGTTATCACTCCATATTTCTTCGCAAATCAGCAATAAAGTAAGGTCTAACTCCACAAAATTCCAAACCCCGTTTCTCTTAATTTGAGAATCACTGCCAAAGAGGGGTTCATTAGGTCCGGGTCCTACACGGTCGGCATCCGGGATCAATTACAGTGCACTTTGCAGGGAGCTGCGCTGGCCCCGTAGTGCACTAGCCGCACAGCGGGGCCAGTATACCCTCCGCTACCGTTTTCCCGAATGGCTTGATGGCCAACCGATATTTGGACGGAAGCGGAGAGCCAAATTCGAAGGCATATGACACCGCTAAATCATCCTCGATATCATCAACATGAAAAACAACTCTCCGTCAAACGGGAGAATTTTCTACCGTTTTCTGATGCATGTATCTATTTTTTCTTCAAAAATACAGTTGTAATGTAACTTGCAATTCCAACGAACTGTATTTTTAGAATTATGTTTGCACCAAATTCGAGTTGTACAAAAGTAAGAAAATACACCTTCCATCTTGTTTACAAATGTATTTTTATTTCAATATATATATAGACACACGAGTGACAGGCATAGGGCTCCACACCTACTGTCAAGCGCGACAGTACCCGACCTTACTGCCAAGCGCGACAGTACTCAAAATAATCGTACAAAAATTTTAATTAATATTTTATAATTATTTTGTTTTCCAAAAATATTTATATTTTAATAAAAAATTATTTTAAAGTAGGTCTAGAAAGTCTAATGATTACCTATCATAGTATGTGTAGAAGGTCTACTAAAAAACTTATTATAGATTTTACGAATTTTCATCAATATTTTTATTATAGAAATATAGTGTAATTACACAAATAGTCATTATATTTTATGAATTTTTCATTTGTTTTTCATAATATATCTTTAAGTCATTGAAGTAAAAGAATGAGGCTTTATTTGACAGTTTTGAATATTGCATTAAAGTCAACTTCTTGTATATAGTAATTAAAGATACACGAGTACTTAAACTGATCATAAAAAATACATAGATTCATATAAATTTCTATAAAAATAAATAAATTTTGTAATATAAATAATTTGTTTATATCTCTAAATTAATATTATATTAATACCAAAGGGAGCTTAGTTATATATTGCCCTTCTTTATTATTATTATAATATTTCGGTATTATTGTACTATTTCAAGTACACCATATCCGACCTTTATAACCGTTACAGCTCATTATCTGGCTTTTAGCCTGTTTCCATATCTTTTACTTAGTATTTGAATTTAAATTATATTGTCGCTGATGAGCTGTAAGGAAATTTTGATAATCTTTTAAATTAAACTAGCTGTCATGCACTTGTATCGCAAGTAAAATTTTTATACAGATTTTTTCGCCGATAATTTTGCTCTTTTGTCTCGTCGTTTGCTATATATTGGACACACTAGACTCTGTTTGTGGAGACTTATTTTCACCGGTCAAGCGGTTACGACCGCACGAACCGGACCTTAACGAATCGGACCTTAATTAAGGTTCGGTTCTTGCGGTCGTAACCGCTTGACCGGTGAAAATAAGTCCCCCCAAACAAAGCCTTACTACAAGATGGATGCTATGCTTATGGGATGCCCGTCGTTTTTACTAAGTACATCCAGCGGCGGAACTAGGATTTCGAAGTCGCACGGGCACAATTAAAGTACTATCAATTCGGGGGGTTCGGGGGGCAGTGCCCCTGATGTGGGGGTTCGGGGGCAGCGACCCCGAAATTTTTTTTTTGATGATATATTTATGTAAGGAAAATATTGAATAAAATATTACACAACATAGCATAGAAGATCTATAAATTGTTTGTCAAATACTAAAAACTTACAGTTCAACAAGATACTTTCCGCTGGCACATGCTCTGAAAACGAGAAATAATAGTTTCTGTTGTAATAGTTTCTGCAACATCTTTTTCAATGTACGCAACCAAGCAATCATTCATCCATTCATCCCCCATTCTATTTCGCAACCGATTCTTTATGATCTTCATTGCAGAAAACGTTCTTTCAACAGTAGCTGTAGCAACTGGTAGGAGGCAAGCCAATTTCAATAATCTAAAAACTAACTGATAGTGATCTTGTTTTTTTAATTCCACAATTTTTTTCAGAAGATCACTAATTCCTTTAACATCAGAAAAGGTGTCCGTTGATGTAGATTGCATATCAAAAATATATATGTCAAGTTGTCCTTCAAGTAACTGCAACTCTATTGGCGTAAAATCATACGGATATAATGCAGCAAGGTGAAGTAATTTTTGTTTATCATATGAACTAAAATGATCCTTTGGGTCTAGACAAGCAACACATAAGAGTAATTCTGTATATTAACTTCATCAAAACGATCATTTAGCTCATTTAGCATCCAATCAAGCACTGCATTAAAAAGTTCAATCCTGAAATAATGTTTATTTGTAATCTCACGTGCATTGCGTCTTGATCTACCTTGCTGAACAAACTTTTCATCCATATTAACAATTTCTATGTCATGTTTTCTACAGAAAGTTGAGACTTCAGTCATAAAAATTTCCCACTCGACTTCATCATTTCTCATCTTCAATAATAATAGTTTTGACAATTTTACGAAATGCATTGCATGTCACTCACTGAGAAGGTCCCTTACACACCACTCTAGCTTCATCCTCAATAAGCTATCAGCTAAGTAGACCTTGTCTTGTTTGCACTAAGTCAACTCTTTCCACTATCTCTTGCTCCATCCTAAGGTAAGCGGACTACCTTCACTATTTAGTGAGGCAACTCTCTATCTGCACCGATAAATTTCTTATTCACTCAGAAGTTGTTGTCATTTACCTAATAATCTCTGTCCTTCTAGTTCACTAACAAGATTCCGCTCTGTCCTTATGCAATCCATCCATACACATCGCGGGGAAGACATCGGGTCTAACCTTGACTTCGTTCGAGTTGCCTCAAACAACCTCAATGAGAAGGATAGATCCCGTGAACGAGACTCCACTAGCGAACAATATGACCCAATTCAATCGCGTATATATAGCTTAACTTCTTGACAACTTCTAGAGGGGGGAGCTCATTTGGAAAACTCTCAAGTGTGCATTGTGACCTCCGATGATTGTCAGTCTTCTTCATTATTCACAATCACCAGTTAGTAAGATCAACCCCAACAATGAACAATTCAAGATCCAACAAAGGTCAAAGGTTGGAATGATATGAATTGGGGAAGAGCATGTCAGAGTATGGCAAACATGGGTATTGTCATTAGAAACATAAGCTATTACAATTTGGTATTACAATGACACATGTTATCCAACATAAGCACTAAGAGGAAGAGAGTCTAGGTGCACAAAGATTGCGTGTGGCGGGAGTATAGTCGAGCACTGGCAAAGCCAGTACGCTCAAGAGAAGGCGAACGTGGGCGAAGCCCGTGCACTCGATTGCTCTCAGGTGCATAGGCTTTGCCTAAGCTCGATAGCACTCTGGTAATTTCAACCTTCTTGCTCGTGTGAAAATTATTCATATGTATACTTAAGGCCAACTTGCCGACCATTTTCTGAATTTGATCAATCGAGCCAACTCGAGTTAGCCATCTTCAACCAATGAGATGGCACTGATACGCGAAAAGTGTATATATACGCAAGTGCACATGTCGGTTCAAGTAATAAAGTGTGAATACAGTTCGTTCCCTCGGAGACGTAATTAATCTAAACGCTTGCAATTACTAGCTTAACCTGTTCTTCAAATTCAAGTAGAGTGATTAAGGTGATTTTTGTTGAAAACTAATAAAATTACAACAAATTAGAACTAAGAATACTTAAAAATACTTTTGAACCATTTGGACAAATAGTCTTGTACACTGCTTTCATTTGCTCTTTGTGATATGTTCTTAAGGTGACTTTTTATCAATGACTAATCATCTATCTTGCAACGATTTAAAGATGGACTACGTTATCTCTTGATATCTGAAACCCTCCTATTCAATATTTTCCTAGTTATCTCTTACTTAGGCAAAATCAAAGAATAACATAAAGCACTTAAATCGATGTTGCTACTGAGAAGGCGAAATCTCTTCCTCTCTTCTACGATATATGGAATTTATGATACACTTACGCTACTCCTCTCTCGAATCTTGCAGCATAGTATAAAGACGGAAATTTTGGTTAAACAATTATGCGACACCTCTTTCGAATCTCGCCGCGCAGAATAAAACATTCATCTAGCCTGACTCCTCTCTCGAATCTTGCCAAACAAATTTAAAGATAAAAATTTAACCCAAAATTTCCAAGAATAACTTTATAAATTCAATAAAGATAAAATCTCAAACATTCATAATATAATTAAGGTTCAAACATCACAATAAAGCAAATTACTCGCAGCATACAAGACTTAGAAAATTAGTTCATAACGGAAAATGAAGAACACACAATTGTCAAGATCATACAAGACATGATTAAAGAGAAGAAGAAAGATGCAAGAATTTCTTCCCCAAAACTCAGCAGGAAATCAACCTCTTTCTTCCCATGACCGAAAATCTCCTATTCCCTCTTGCGTGAACAGTGAAAATGCCCAAAAATCTGTCCAATTCAAATTGTCCCTCCTTCTCCCGTATATATTAACTCCTTTTTAAAAAAAAATATAACTTCTCACTCTCTCCAATTGTGGAATAACTACCTTCAGTGTTTTTCTCACTCATAATTCGAAAATCCACTGAAAAAGACGCACCCTTTTCATGTTTGTAACCGTCAAAATCATAAAATACGGATTTAAAATCTGTAATTTTCTCAGTCAGACTTGTTGCAACAATTGAAAACAGTTGTTGCAACAACTTTCTTGGACAGAAAATCTGCTTCTTCTTTCTTTCTTCATTTCTTCGGGATAACTTCTTCGGCATTTTTCTACAATGAAAAACAGCAAAATAATGAATATATCCATACTTAAATTAATAATGAGAATATCAAAGTATTAAGCATTTTAGTACATGATTCATGAATAAATATGTTATAAAATTATATTTAAAAGTGAAAATATTTTTTTTTCAAGAAGTTATCAACACATCCTTGGATTTATGTGATAATTATGATAATGATGTGCGTCCATATTGAATTCACTCAATGGGCCCACCATATAGATCTGGCAGGACCCATGTGGGTCTTAACATGCTTAAATTTTCATGATTTGTTAATTCGATAGACCAAACAAAGTCAATTTGTCAAGATATGATTGTCTATAGATAGCTCACATCGGGAAGATCATAACTCCTCACCGAGATCTCATATCCAAAACAATCCCAGGGTGCTTTTCCGTCCATTTTAATAACGAAAAATGCTAAGTTGGATGCACATGTACTCGTTTGAGCCAATTCTTCGGCGGATTACGTAGTTTTCTTGGCCTCTCATCATCCATAAAACAAAACATTGGCACCGTGCAAACCAGATTGATTTTAGTTTTCTCCACATATGAATGGTGCTTCGTGAGTCTGAGCCATTGTTTCTATCATCTGTGACAATTCGGGCATCTGCCCGAGTTTTTAGCAGAGATATTTCATCCTTGACTTTGATCCATTATGTAGTGTCATTTTCCAGAGAGCGGAGAGGGAGAGCCGAAAAGACGGCGATTGCGGAGAGTGTTGCAAGGACAATCAAGCTGGAGAGTTCGATGCCGAGAAATTGAGCCGTATCGGAGCCGCAGTGAAGGGCGATCTGAGTGAAGTGGTATGGTAGACGGAGAGAAGCTTTGTAGCTGGAGTGGACGGACCGGAGATGTGGTGGTCACTGCGGAGCTTGACGAAGAGGAAGAGAAGATGACAAGACGCAATGCCAACTACACAGATGTTTGAGGAGACATTGGATGTTGTCATACCACGCTGCTTGCTCTTCAACATCTGGGAAGAACGGAGGAGCATAAAAAGGGTCGACGACGGCTGGTGGCATAGCAGGTGGGTATGAGATCCGCGTGGTCATTTGATGACACAGAACGAGAGGAATTCCTTCATGAGGACTAAAGGTCTGCTGAGAGAGTGACGAAGCCGCATTCCTCGTCTACCTCAAAATCCGCGAGAGACGAGGAAGACGAAGAGTACGCCGACTTCAATGTTTTCTGTTATTAAAATCGACCAAAAAAATACTTTGAGACTGAATTGGATAATAGTTAGAAACTTTAGGAACCGGTTTCAAACGTTTGAAATTTTAGGGACCCTATTTGAAATGCCCTCCAAACCTTTGTTGGAGCATGCGTTTCGCACTCCTCCGGTTTGATAATAACAAAGTCCCTTTTGTATTTGATTCTATTTTCATTAATGGTGTGCAGATAACAGGTATGTGATATTCACATTGCTGCTGGAGCTAAAATTGCATGTGGGAAAAATTCACTGTCGGAAAATTCCGACAGCCACTGTCGCCCAGGCGACAGCAGAGAAGTTACAACTACTTCCCTCCACGGCAGATCGACGAAAGACAGTTTTGCGCTGTCGGAATTCCGACATCGATGTCGCCCAGGCGACAGCTCCACGATTCCACCAACTGCCCACGACTTCACCCACGACAGCGGCAGTTTTGCGCTGTCGGAATTTCGACATCGATGTCGCCCCAGCGACAGCTCCACGATTCCAGCAACTGCCCACACGACGGCTCGACGGCACGACCGAGGCAGTTTGGCGCTGTCGGAAATTTCCGACAGTGACTGTCGCCCAGGCGACAGTGAAAGTCTATAAAATGGTGCCTTTGGTTCGTGCATTAAAAGCTTTTGAGATTTCCAGTCCCTACCTGAGTGCATACGAACCAGAGAGCTCCAGAACCTCCTCAACTCCTAATTGTGCAAAGAAGGATTGAAGATTGAAGACGAGATCGGGCGCGCTACTCCATCAACGATCATCTCGAGGCTTCAACAATCCATTCAGAGATCTGAATTTCTAGGGAGTTGACTTTTTCATATTGTATTTTATTTACTCATATTTCATTTTGTATTGGGGAAGAAATCGTCGTCTTGCGTGCGGCGTCTAAGTCCTTGCGCGGCTTAGGGGAAAATCGCTTCCTTGTGTGGAGCGTCCAAGTCCTTGCGTGGCTTGGTGGGAAATCGTGGCCTTGTGCGCTACGTCTAGATCTTGGGAAGATCTAGAGGTTAGGCTTGGGCTTGGTCTTGGGTAAGACAAGCGATAGCCTTCCGATCCTTGGGAGAAGGATTGGTAAATCAAAAATATAGTATTTTCATTTTATCATTGTGCCTTGATCTTAAGCATTGTTAAGATCATTTTTATTTGTATGGAAATTTCATGATAAATAAAATTATGATCATTTCACTAATCGCAAATTTGTTTGCTTAAATTTTTATCTTAAAAATTTGTGCTTGGTGTTATACAAAAATTGCTTTGTTTTAAAATTAATTTTTAAAGAAACTTTTTATTAAAGTAAAATTGTCTTAAAATTATTAAGTAAAAATTACAAATTTAAACACACCCTTATTCACCCCCCCTCTAAGGGCGTTATACGATCCAACAAGTGGTATCAGAGCTAGGTTACTCCAAAACGGTTTTACCACCGGGAGTAATGGCGCACAACGATCACGCGTTCGTTGAGGGGCAAGGAATTAGTAGGCCACCACTTTTCACGGGCACAGACTACAATTATTGGAAAACACGTATGCGTTGTTTTCTAATTGCTTTAGATATAGAAGTCTGGAATATGGTAGAAACTAGTTACACTTCTCCAACATTTGTTGTAGGAGATGTAACTATGGAAAAACCCAAAGACAAGTGGGATGAAAATGATAAATTAAAATGCAAAAATAATGCAAAGGCCATGAATGCCTTATTTTGCGCACTAGATCGCACCGAGTTTAATAGAGTCTGTGCTTGCGATACTGCTTTTGATATTTGGAATCTTTTGGAAATTACTCATGAAGGTACTTCGCAGGTAAAGGATTCAAAGCTATTTCAATTGGAGTCAGAGTTCGAAAGATTCAAAATGGAAGTGGATGAAGAAATTGACACAATGTACACTCGATTCACTAAAATCGTGAACGATTCAAAAGTGTTGGGTAAGGTCTTTTCAAATGGAGATTTAGTTAGAAAAATCTTAAGATCACTTCCCCCGAAGTTCAATCCAAAAGTGACTGCAATTTCTGAGTCACATGATCTTAAAACCTTACAATTGGAGAGTCTCATTGGGAATCTAAAAACCCATGAAGTGGAGTTGAAGATTCAAAGCCAAGAATATAATTTGGAGCCCAAAAAGAAGAGCTTGGCGTTGAAATCTAAAAAGGAATTTGAGAGTGAGACTGAAGAAAGTGATGAAGATGAAGAAGGATTGTTTGTGAGAAATTTTAAGAAGTTTATGAGAAATCCGGAGAGGAGAAACTCATTTAAAAAGTTTTTCAAAAAGAAGGATTTTGCCTACCAAAAAGGCAAAGGAAAAATGGAGAATGAAGAGGAGCGTCCGCCACCGGAGTGCTACCATTGCAAGAAGATTGGTCATATCAGAAGCAAGTGCCCAAAGTATCTGAAAGAGCAAAAAGCAAAGAGGCACGATAAAAAGAAGAAAGTGTTAAAGGCAGAGACTTGGGATGATTCTTCATCTGGTGAAGAAAGTGATCCCTCAACACAGGAGGAAGAGGAGGCTAATCTATGCTTGATGGCAAAAGACAGCATTACATCTGAAGACGACTGCAGTGTCCAAAGCGACACTGAGGTAACGCCTCCATCTTATGACGAGTTATATTCTGAATTTATGAAAACATGCAAAGTTTTAGATAAAAGCTTAAAGAAAATTGATTTTCTAAAATCTGAAAATGAAGGTCTTTCAAAAGCAAATAAAAAACTATCAAATAAGTTGGAATCTATTGGGAAAGAGAAGATTTTTTGTCAAGAGTGTGATCATTCTTCGACAAGGATAAAAGAACTTGAAACTACTATTTCTAAGTCCGATCAAAAATTTGATCTACTTGTAAAAGAGAAAAGGGACTTAGAAAAAGTTGTTAAAACTTCTCATTCTCAATTAGATAATTATAAGAAAATTTTTGCAAATAGATGTGGCATGATAGTAAAAGAAAATTCAATTCTAAAATCCAAAGTAAATGAGTTGATCATGGCAATTAGAAAATTTGGTGTTGGGAAAAAATCACTGGATATGCTATTAGCCAACCAATGCCATGGTACAGCAAAATTTGGACTAGGATACATTTCTGGAAGCTCTGGAGGCTGTCGGAAATTTCCGACAGCTACTGTCGGAACCGGCGACAGCTCCAGGTTCAGAAATCTTATTTCTAAAAATACAAATTTTTCTAAGTCCACACATAAAGATGCTTCCACCAGCAAGAGTCCAGAGAAACCATTGAAAAATGGTTCCTCACCATTCATTGTGTGTGCCAAATGTCATCGATTTGGTCACATCTCGGGCTCATGTTGGAAGAAAGGAAAAACTACTGTTAAACAAATCTGGGTACCTAAGGCGTCCACCTATACAATGGGATCGACCACTTGGGTAACCAGATCTTTACTCTCATCATCTTTTTAGGTATGCGTGCAGGCTAGGAACAAGAAAGACGTGTGGTATTTGGACTCTGGATGTTCAAAACACATGACGGGCGATAAATCAAAGTTCCTTAGCCTGGAGATGAAGAAAAGTGGAACAGTGACATTTGGAGATAATGGAAAGGGTAAAGTCAAAGGCATTGGAGTAGTAGGTAACGAAGAATTTAAAATTTCAAATGTTTTATATGTTAAAGGTTTGAAACATAATTTAATTTCTATTAGTCAACTATGTGATAAAAATCTAAATGTTTTATTTGACTCTAGCTCAAACCTTTGCAAAATTATTGATTCTAAAACAAACGAAATCGTACTTACTGCACCAAGAATAAACAATGTCTATACGATCACTTTTCATGATTTATCTCATTCTACACTTAAATGTTTCATTTCAAAGAATGATGAACTTGAATTATGGCATAGGAGACTAGGACATTCTAGTGCTAAACGCATAGTAAAGCTTTCTAAAAATAAAATAATAAAAGGATTACCAAATTTGAATGGAAAGCTATCCTCATTATGTTCACCATGCCAAAAGGGAAAATTTACAAAATCATCTTTTAAAAGCAAAAATGTCATTTCTACCACTAGACCTTTGAATTTATTACATATGGACTTGTTTGGTCCAATTTCTACACAAAGTCTAGGAGGTAGAAAATATACGTTTGTTATTATTGATGATTATTCTAGATTTTGTTGGACTTTGTTTTTATATTCAAAATCTGATGCTTTTGATGAATTTGTAAAACTAATTTCACGTATTCAAAATGAAGTTGATCTAAAGGTAAAATGCATTAGATCAGATCATGGAGGAGAGTTCGATAATGAAAAATTTATTTCATATTGTAATGATTTTGGGATAAAACATGAATTTTCCGCTCCACGCACACCACAGCAAAATGGTGTAGTGGAGAGGAAAAATAGAACACTCCAAGAATTAGGACGTACTATGCTTTGTGAATTTAAATTGCCAAAATATTTTTGGGCCGAAGCAGTTAGTACGGCATGTTATATTATTAATCGTGTCATGATTCGTCCCACATTACAATTAACTCCTTATGAAATTTATTTTCAAAGAAAACCAAATGTATCTTACTTTAAAGTGTTTGGTTGTAAATGCTTTATTTTGAATACAAAAGATAACTTAGGCAAATTTGATGAAAAATGTGATGAAGGAATTTTCATTGGTTATTCTTCAACTAGCAAGGCCTATAGAGTTTATAATAAGAGAACAAAAATAGTTGAAGAATCTATTCATGTTAGGTTTGATGAGTTTGCTTCATGTGTAGAAAGGAAAATTACAGGAAAAGAAGATGAACTCCTTCCCACGGTGGAGAATGATGAAGAAGAACTTGGAGAAAATGAAGAAGAAAAAGGAGAAGAAAGAGAAGAAGAAAGAGGAGAAGAAGATAGAGAAGAAGAAGAAAGAGAAGGGTATGTACCTCCAACCGAGCTACAATTCTCAAAAGATCATCCGCAAGAACTTGTTATTGGAGAACCATTATGTGGGGTACGTACGCGTTCTAGTTTAAATGAAACCTTTTCAAATTTATGTTTTGTCTCAAATATCGAACCAAAAGATGTTGCCACCGCTTTAAATGATGAATCTTGGTTTCTAGCTATGAATGAAGAACTTAATCAATTTGAAAGAAATAAAGTTTGGATTCTTGTTGATAGACCTAGTGATCATCCAGTGGTAGGAGTCAAATGGATTTTCAAAAACAAATTAGATAGTGACTCTAGGGTCACTAGAAACAAAGCTAGGCTTGTAGCAAAAGGATATAATCAAATTGAAGGGGTAGACTTTGATGAAACTTTTGCACCCGTAGCACGATTGGAAGCAGTTAGAATTTTTGTTGCATTTGCTAGCCATAAAAGATTTAAATTATTGCAAATGGATATTAAAACTGCATTCTTAAACGGGTTGATTAAAGAAGAAGTTTATGTTGAACAACCCCCAGGATTTATAAATGAAAAATTTCCTAATCGCGTATATAGATTGCTAAAAGCTTTGTATGGTTTAAAACAAGCACCACGAGCATGGTATGATAGATTGACTATATATTTATTACAAAATGGTTTTAAAATGGGTGGTGTTGATTGTACACTCTTCATTAAGCAAGTAAATGATGATTTAATTGTTTTACAAATTTATGTTGATGATATTATTTTTGGAGCCACTAATGAAGAGTTGTGTAACTATGTTGTAAAAATGATGGAAAGTGAATTTGAGATGAGTATGGTAGGGGAATTAAAATATTTCTTAGGATTTCAAATTGTTCAAAATCATGATGGAGTTTTTATTAACCAATCAAAATATATTCATGATGTCTTAAAACGATTTGGATTTGAAAATCTCAAACAAGCAAATACTCCTATGAGTGTATCTTTAAAATTAGGAAAAGATGAAACTGGAATATCAATAGATCAAACTTTATATAGAGGCATGATAGGTTCACTTTTATATTTGACTGCTTCTAGACCGGATATTATGTTTTCAGTTTGTTTATGTGCTAGATTTCAAGCCGATCCCAAAGAATCACATTTAAAAGCGGTAAAAAGAATTTTTAGATATTTAATTGGCACATCTAAACTTGGTTTGTGGTATCCTCATAGCGATGATTTTACACTTTTTGGTTATTCTGATTCTGATTACGCCGGTTGTTCACTAGATAGGAAAAGCACTAGTGGCACTTGTCACTTTTTAGGTCCTTCACTCATTTCATGGTCGAGTAGGAAACAGAATTCTGTTGCCCTCTCAACCACCGAAGCCGAATACATCGCACTGGGTAGTTGTTGTGCACAAGCCCTTTGGATGAAACAAACCTTAGAAGACTTTAATATTAAACAACAAACTATTGAATTATGGTGTGATAATAAAAGTGCAATTGATTTAACACACAACCCGGTCCATCATTCAAGGTCTAAGCATATTGATGTGAGACATCATTTTATTAGAGATCATATTAAAAATAACCACATAAAAATTTCATTTATAGGCACGGATAATCAACTAGCGGATATATTCACTAAACCTTTACCGGATTCCCGTTTTTCTATGCTTAGGCTAGAATTGGGAATTCTAGACATTTCACAATGAATATATCACTTTTTAAAGCCTATAACAAAAAAAAAAAATTTTTATTATCACAAAACATAAATAATGTAAATACAAAAATGCCAAAATTATAAAAACCAAAACATCAAAAACCTTAACAAAATTCATCATCATTCATATTACATCAATATTGTTCAAATAAAAACAGTAGAAACAACTTAAGGATCAAGTTCATTAAACAAAAACAGAAATTTAAAAGAAGTTCACTGTCGCCCAGGCGACAGTGGATGTCGGAATTTTCCGACATCTCCCAGCAGCAGCAGCAACACAAACCTACTCTGAATCTTCATAACCAGCCCCGCTGCTCTCTGGACAATCTTCTGGAGGTCCTCGTCTCACGGCTTTGCCACGGCGAGTCTGCCTCACCGATTGGCGTGGCGGCTCCTCGTCCGGAACTTGCCATTCTGCCTCCTCCTCCGGCGTTGGCTTCAACTTCAGACCTTTGACGAGAAACTTCATAAATTTCTGCATTCGACTACGATCCTTTTTCACTTCCTTTTTGTGATCCTCTAACGAATCACGCAAATCATCAATGGACTCCCTTAGTGATCCTGCCCTAGAAATGCTCGGCTCTCTAATCTCAATTCCCGGTTGAGCTTTTCTAAGCGGCTTCTTCCCTTTCATTGAACCCGTGAAATAAATTTCCGGATAACAATCATCAAAATACGAGTCTTGCACAATCCATCCATACTTCTTATAAAGTACACGCTGAATTACCAACCCCATTGGCAGCGTATGCACCTTCACCCATCTTGGATGTTTCAATCTGTACGTATACCTAATCTGGGATAGTATGAAGTCTGCCATATCAAAAGGCTCATCCTCCATAATATAGTACGTAAAGAGGGTCAACTGCGCAGTAATGCTTCTTGTGTCTCCACTCTTCAACATCACCGAATTCCTTAATATATCTTGGACTAAGTAAGCATCCGGTGTAAGTGAGGTAACTTCAGTGGTAAGAGTTTTCTTTTGATTCCCATGTAAACTCATGTTTACTAGGGTCCAATCTCTATCCTTCCGATAATTCTCCACTATATCAGGCATATTCTCACTCATTACTAGTCCAAATTCCTCTCGTAGATCAACATGTGTTATTTCCACATGTTGACCTTGGATCCTTGATCTCACACCTCCATCCAATTCCGTAACATTTGGGTCTTCCAAATGGTTATAAAATTCACGAATTAAAAAGGATGAAAACCCCTCTGGTGAGATTATTGAGAGAATACCTGCCTTCGCAAGACGATCATAAATATGATCATGTTTTGGCAAATCAAATTCGATGTATTTGGACACCCCAACAATAGCCTTCTCCACTCCGGAATAAACTTGATATGAAGTATGTGCATCTTCCGAAGTACTCTTTCGAGCTTTGGAGCTGGAAGCCATTCTGCAATAAAATACAAAAATTTTGCTTAAAACAGATTTTTTATTGTGCACTGGAACACTGTCGCCCAGGCGACAGTGGCTGTCGGAAATTTCCGACAGCCCTCCAAGTGATTTTATCTCAGAATTTTTCCTAAAACTTCCAGATCTACTCATACTAAATGTTATTTCAACATCAAGTTTTAAAAAAAAAAAAAAATTTAATCTATTTTTTTAAATTATCAAATTCTACAAATCTTTCACTATTCAACATCTTCCATCTTCTTCTCTAACATAGATCTACAAATTTTTTTTTTGCAAATGCACAAATGAAAACCTTTATCACAAAATCAAGAGAAATTTCACAAAGCTAGACATTTAAGCAAAGATCCACCAAGATCCTATAATTTTAAAACTAGATCTACATTTTCTTCAAATCAAAAATTTCCAAACCTCCACCATTAATCAAAAATCAACATGAAAACTATATTTTCCTTCTTCTCTACTATCAAAATTAAAAAGCCCTAAAAATTTGGAGTTAAAAACACAAAATCAAAAAAAAACCCATACCTTGGATCTAGGGTTGTCGCCGACTTCCGACAGCCTTCCTCTCGTTTTTCACTCCAGGAAATGATGCACAATGTGTTTTGACTCGGTCCCCAGCCTTATTTATACTTTTGGCTGTCGCCCAGGCGACAGTGAGTGTCGGAAATTTCCGACAGCTCCAATTTTTGTAAAAACTTCAATTCTGGGTCCCTTTGATGATTTACAATAGTTATATGTCATTATTAATGCTTCACCTCATGAATTGATGACAAACCATGTGTTATTTATTCAAAAAAAATGACTTACATGTTTATATGATTTCATTTCCAAGCTATCATCGTATTGACACTTCTACTTAGTTGTATAGACCATTGGAAATTGTTTTCGCATGCCTCTAAGTATGAGAAATTGTTTATCTATCATAATGAACTATCACGTTCACTTCTTTTGATCAATACGTATGTCGTTTTATTTAAAATATACATGGATCATATTTGTTTTCACATAATACAATAGCATTTCTTAAATACAACTTTCAACATTGATTTGTTAGCACAACAAAATATACACCATCTTTTGCGATTCAAGTGAATTCGGAGATCCTTGGTCAATAAAAAAAAATATTATCAATATATCAAAATTACGATATCACATCTGTGATCTCAAAAAAATATTATAAAATAAAGACAAGGATACTCCACCAAGCACTACTTACCCTCCTGATAAGTCTTAATGAGCATTGTGAGGTTAAGCACCTTGGAAAGAATTGTAAAGTGTCTTGTGCAAAAGAAACATGGTTTTCTATTCATCCTGTGCTATATCTTCAACGTCAAAGTTGCCTTTATATGCTTTTATTATGTTATACATTTTAATGATCATGTAAATTAAATAACTTCATATGTTTGATCTAAGTATCACATTTACACATCATTATGTTATATAAACATTCATCTCATGAGAATTGGACCGAAAATATTCCATATATCTATACACTATTGTGTCTTTCTATGATACTTTCAAATGACCTTACTCATATTGAAGTTATTTTCTTTCATATACTTCATATGGCTATACCGTCACTTCATGAGCTTATTCATACTATGGCATATTCCTATTATTTCATGGACTTCAATTATTACCATCAAATTGCTTCCGCTTCCTCTACAATTCTATATCCTATCCCTTAAAAGCTACTCTTTTATTTAATATTCACTTTTGCTAATACCAAAAGGGGGAGAATTTAAAGTATAAAAAGAAAAATCACAAATATATCACTCCTAAATATTCCACCTACACATTACATCATATATTTAAGGGGGAGCATATATTAAGGGGGAGCATATATTTAGGGGGAGCATTCATTTAGGGGGAGCCTTCACCTAAAAGGAGAGTATTTATTTTAAAAGAAATATATCAAGGGAGATTATTTATTTTAAGAGAAATATATCATGTTATATTTGTGCACACACCAAATGTCTAAAATCAACAATCTAAATAGACATGTTTTCTTTTTATACGGATTTGTTATTATCAAAAGGGGGAGATTGTTGGAGCATGCGTTTCGCACTCCTCCGGTTTGATAATAACAAAGTCCCTTTTGTATTTGATTCTATTTTCATTAATGGTGTGCAGATAACAGGTATGTGATATTCACATTGTTGCTGGAGCTAAAATTGCATGTGGGAAAAATTCACTGTCGGAAAATTCCGACAGCCACTGTCGCCCAGGCGACAGCAGAGAAGTTACAACTACTTCCCTACACGGCAGATCGACGAAAGACAGTTTTGCGCTGTCGGAATTCCGACATCGATGTCGCCCAGGAGACAGCTCCACGATTCCACCAACTGCCCACGACTTCACCCACGACAGCGGCAGTTTTGCGCTGTCGGAATTCCGACATCGATGTCGCCCCAGCGACAGCTCCACGATTCCAGCAACTGCCCACACGACGGCTCGACGGCACGACCGAGGCAGTTTGGCGCTGTCGGAAATTTCCGACAGTGACTGTCGCCCAGGCGACAGTGAAAGTCTATAAAATGGTGCCTTTGGTTCGTGCATTAAAAGCTTTTGAGATTTCCAGTCCCTACCTGAGTGCATACGAACCAGAGAGCTCCAGAACCTCCTCAACTCCTAATTGTGCAAAGAAGGATTGAAGATTGAAGACGAGATCGGGCGCGCTACTCCATCAACGATCATCTCGAGGCTTCAACAATCCATTCAGAGATCTGAATTTCTAGGGAGTTGACTTTTTCATATTGTATTTTATTTACTCATATTTCATTTTGTATTGGGGAAGAAATCGTCGTCTTGCGTGCGGCGTCTAAGTCCTTGCGCGGCTTAGGGGAAAATCGCTTCCTTGTGTGGAGCGTCCAAGTCCTTGCGTGGCTTGGTGGGAAATCGTGGCCTTGTGCGCTACGTCTAGATCTTGGGAAGATCTAGAGGTTAGGCTTGGGCTTGGTCTTGGGTAAGACAAGCGATAGCCTTCCGATCCTTGGGAGAAGGATTGGTAAATCAAAAATATAGTATTTTCATTTTATCATTGTGCCTTGATCTTAAGCATTGTTAATATCATTTTTATTTGTATGGAAATTTCATGATAAATAAAATTATGATCCTTTCACTAATCGCAAATTTGTTTGCTTAAATTTTTATCTTAAAAATTTGTGCTTGGTGTTATACAAAAATTGCTTTGTTTTAAAATTAATTTTTAAAGAAACTTTTTATTAAAGTAAAATTGTCTTAAAATTATTAAGTAAAAATTACAAATTTAAACACACCCTTATTCATCCCCCCCCCCCCTCTAAGGGCGTCATACGATCCAACAACCTTATGGATTGATTTAGGTGTTTTGACACTATTTAGTGAATAATTTTCATTTTTTACCTACATATCTCAACCATTGTAGGATCCTCAAAATCAAATATTGTTGGAATTTTCTCGTTCTGACTAGAGCTGTTACATAAAATTGAAAATCGTAAACTTAATAGGAAGCACAAAGAATCAGACCGAACCGTTCACGAATTATTCAAGTTTCGGGTTGAATTTTGAAAATGTGAACAACAATGGTCAGGGTGCGGTTCTTTCATTTTATTATTCGGACCGGAGCCGGAATCGCAACATATAAGTCTCGAGCGATTTCAAAATTTGTAGACTCGATTCAAAGCTGAATAGAACCGCAGTCCATTTTTTATAATATATTTTTATTATTGATAGTATAATAATTATTATTATTATTTATAATCTATATATAACATTTATACTTACCATGCTATACAAAAAAAATACTCCGCCTTGGTGCCAGCATATAGAAATAGTATTTGGTGCTTATTTTTTAATTTTGTCGTTGATATCGTGCCAACATATTTCGCTATGACGATTCTTTTTCTATATAGTGCGCTAAATCAAATATTATTGCATGAATATCTGTATTAGTTCAATTTTACGTATTTAGATTTAAGAAACTATTAAATTAATTACAATTCAATTTTTAAATATATATTTTTAAAGAGATAATAATTTTATTAGGCAATTGTTAACCGCACCCCAGCTTTGGCTATCCGCAACCCATTTTTATGAAGTATTATGCATTTTTTGAAAATACACCTTGTACAAGCATTTTTAGGAAAAGTGTTCAACACTAAAGTTGTAGATATCGGCGAGATCTACAACTTTCCTATTGAACATTTTTCCTAAAAATGCATGGACAATGCGTATTTCCAAAAATTCGTTATAGTTACGCTCATGTTTCAATTCGAGCGGCAATACGTCTTGTGCGTGCATTTTTAGCAAAAGTGGTCAACACGAAAGTTGTAAATATCGCCGATATCTACAACTTTCGTGTTGAACACTTTTCCTAAAAATGCTTGTACAAGGCGTATTTCCAAAAAAAAATACGTAATACTTCATAAAAATGGGTTGCGGATAGCCAAAACTGGGGTGCGGTTAACAATTTATCTTTTATTATTATATTCCAATATTTCAAATTATAGAGTTATAAAATAATTAAAAGACACATAACTGATTATAACCGAACCAAACCGCATAAAATTGGAGCGAATCGTTAGTGACCGATTTGATTTTGGTTCTCGTTACATTAAAACTGTTGACACGACGTTTCCAAAAATTAAGCTGAAATTGGACTCGAAAACAAGTCAATCTAAATAAAATTTTGATTGTAATTTGAAAAACTGTGACAGTTGTAACGGGGGACAAACAAAATCAAAAAAGACATCTAGATGATGTGACGCGGGATCTTTATTAAATAATTTTTTTTTATTGAGCTGGTTTCACACTTTTGGGTACGAGCTCCATCCACCATCCAATCTTTGAGATAAATGTACCGTTGGAAAGATCATATACAGACAAAATCTGCCAGGAGATCACAGCAATACTACAGTCATCGAAAAAAAATTAAATGCTAATGAAGATGATCTCCTTCCCAACAATCTGTTCAGCTCACTAAAACCGTTTTTCTAAAAATTACAAATCATTCATCGGAGCGAAGAGCAATAAAATAAAATAAATAATCAACGCAGGCAATAGCTAGGTTTGTCACAAGGCGGTGGCCGACAGCGACGACGGCCGCCAAGCCAAATCCTTGCAATCAAAGACTTCACCGTCAAACAACACGCCGGCGGCGACTCCATCCGCTGCCTCGCCCGAGCCCCACTCCGCCAGAAAACCAAATTCCACCAATTCCTCATACCATGCTGGAATCCCATCGTCCTCGTATCCCCATATCCGCCCAAATCCATCCACCGCCTCGTTCTCACCGCCTTCGATGGCCGATGATGCCTCGGCCGGCGGCGGAATCCCCAACTCGTCGTCGGAAGCCTCTTGTAAGTATCCGATCTCAACCGACTTAGCCTCAATCTCCGACGGAATAGTCTCCGGCGAGACGGCGATCTCCTCTTCTAAGATTTTGATCACGGTGGCGAGCTCGACATCAGGCGCATAGGATTCGCCGGCGTCGGAGTCGTCTTCGCTGAGAATATCACGGAGAAGATCGACTTGGAGTCGCTTTGCCTCCGTCGAGGAATCTCCGTCTCCCCGGCTTCTCTTGTGGCCAGCGTAGCCGTCCATTGAAAAGTGGGGAAAGCAGGAGAAAGAGAATAATACTCGGATAAAATTGTCGACTTAATTAGCGTGAAGAATTTGAGGAAGACTAGAATGGATTGGGGATTTATATAGGGTAAGGGGGGTTGGTTTTAGATCTATGGATGCCGACCATTTTTTTTAATTATTTGAATAAATAAATTAACAATAATAAAATGGGATGAGGAAAATGTGGGGAATCGAGATTCTTGGCGGGTTAACGGACTTGGGAACGTTGTATAGAGATGCTTTAAATTTTGTTTTGGAATCCGGAGGGAGGAGGACCGCATAAGAAATTTCGGGGGCGGGGCTTTTTCGTCATTTTACCTGCTTGTTGCGTGCATGGGGAGAATTCGACCGGCGGGTGGCTCTCGTGAGCTGTAACGGTCGTGATTTTCCTCCCCGTTGTGGATGCGGAGGAGCGGGTCCCACGTTGCCCGGGAAGGGATTAGAATTGGGGGGACCGGTCAATTGGCTGTCTTTAATTAAGACGAGTTATTATATGTGCCGATAGTTATTATATGTGCTGTAAAGAAAACAATTTTGGGTAGACTGAAATTTTCCAGATTTACAAATCTCTGAATTTTTATTATGCTGCGAATAGTCATGAAGATTTCGGTTTGCTAGATGGATTATGGAGTGTGTGGAGGGGCCGCAGTTTGTGATGCTCCTCAACGGGCGACGCACGAGGTGGATCAAGGCGAGTTGCGGCTTTCGGCAGGGATGCCCCCTATCTCCTCTTCTATTTGTTTTGTGCTCTGAGCTGCTCTCGCTTGCCTTCAGTCAGCGGGGGAACTCGTTGGGCGTTATGGTGGCAGCCTCTGGCCCGCGGATCTCTCATTTGCTGTATGTCGACGACATCTTCATCACCTCAGATGTCACCACGTCGTGTGTGGACAATGTCTTGCTGTGTTGTAGGAGTACTGCTCTTGGACTGGGCAGCGGATCAACAAGTCGAAGTTCATGGTCATGTTTGGCAAGTCCACCCATAGGTGGCAGTGTAGTAGGCTGACTTGCCGCTTGGGCTTTCAGAGGGTCTGCGAGTTCACATACTTGGGCATTTCGCTGGCTATGCGTAAGTTGAAACGCTCCGACTTCTCCCACCTGCTTCTGAAGGTGGCGGAGAAGGTTCGAGCTTGGGGGGAACCACCACCTATCCTTGGCGGGTCAGGCCATCCTCGTCAACGCGGCGTTGCTGCCCACGCCGATGTTCCTTTATACGCACTGTCATGTGCCTCACTCAGTCCATGAGTCTATAGAGCGCCTGACGCGGTTTTTTATGTGGCAGAAAGGCCCCTCCCAGCGTGTGATGCATTATGTTAGCTGGGAGCAGTGCTGCTCTCCCGTGGTCGGGGGAGGGCTTGGTTTCCATGGGGTAAGTAAATGACAAGGCTCTTTGCGGGCAAAGTTCGCCTGGGAGTTGATGCAGCCGGGTTCGTACCTTTTCCACAGTTTGATTTCTGATCGGTACACTGGACGTCTTTGGCGGGAGGGGATCACTCGGCGCGAGTCTCCGGTGTGGCGACTCATCAGGGATGGGGCGGAGTGCCTTCAACCTCTTCTTCGCTAGAAGATTACGGATGGGGGATTCTGTGGATGTGCTCGCACACGCTTGGATACTCGACCGACCTCTGTCCTGATGACCCACTTTTGCTGACTGCGGCTCGCTGGAGTCGATCCAGGTGTCTGCTTTTGTGTTGCCTGGTGGAGGTTGGGATGCTTCCGCTCTGTCTCAGTTTTTTGGGCCGGATAGATCTTGTTGAGACCGTCCTCCAGATCCCGACTCACAACTCGCTTCCCCAGGACAGGCCCGAGCAATGTGCACGCCTCAGCGACCGATCTGTTGCATCCATTGCATTCATGGCCCAGTTTGATGGGGGCTCGTACGGATTTCAGCTAGCTTTGGAAGCTGAAGCTTCACCCGCGGGAGCGGATGTTATGGTGGCGGCTCCTCTGGGATGTTATCCTTACCCGTGCTTGGCTTGCCCATCAGGGTCTTACTACTGAGCGTGGATGTCCTTGGGGCTGCACTTTAGAGGAGACCCGAGACCATCTGGTCTCGGACTGCTGCTGTCTTTTGGCCATCCGGTCCGCTCTTCGGGGATGGGGCTACAAAATTCCCTCCTTCTCCAGTTGGGAGACTGCACGTGTGTTTATCTCCTCCTCTGCCGGTGCTCTTGGTACGATGCGTTTTTTTGCTGTGCGGTTTATCAAGCATGGCGTGGTCGCAATGCCAAGGTCCACCATGGGGAGGTGGCGACCTTTACGATTATGGCGACAACCATCGTTGAGAACTGGGGTACCACACCGACTGTCGACACCACTCTCTTGGTGCCCCCCCCCCCCCCCCCCCCCCCCGCCCCCTTGATGGTTAAAGTTCAATGTGGATGGTTCTCTTTCCTCACTGGGCTTGAGATGGTGGCTCGTGACGATCAGTGTGCTATTGTCTTTGCTGCTGGGACCTCGATACTGCATTGGGATCCTGGGGGAGTGGAGCTAGCGGCGATCTTGGCGCTGAAGGATCTGATTACGCCTTCTTTATATGGGAGTCGCGGAGCTATTGTAGAGGGTGACTATCTGACCCTTATGGATAGCTGTGTTGCTGGGATGAGACGGGGTGACTGGACCGTGACAGTGGATGGCGACGAGGACTTCTCATTTCTGAGCGGCTTTCCCCAGCTTCGGTTCTAGCATATTGGCTGGGAGGCCAATCGAGTTGTTGATCTTTGCACCCGTTTTTCCCTTCGGGGAAATTTTGTTTGGCTGGTCGCTGATAACACCCAGACTGAGTTTGCCGAGCTTGTTCATGCAGACTTAGATGACATGATGTAGTTTTGTTTCTTTTCTTTTTGGTTTTTAATTCCATGCTATATGCACCTTTCGAAAAAAACTAACTTAGTAGGGGTCAGGTTGAGCTAAGTGGGGTTGACCAAAGTCAACCCACTAACCCCATGATGGGAACCGCCCCAACCGCCGCGCTATGTCGTGCGCGGCCAAACTGCCGTCGCCGGCCCTCCGCCAGCGAGCCCCCGTGGTCGGCCTCCCGCCCGGCCATCGCCGTTGCCACCGTCGCGCCGCTCGCAATCGCGCAGTCTCGCGGTCGGCCATTAGGTTGGCCGCCTCCACCGCACTGCGCAGCCCTCCGGCCGCATGGCCAAGCGCTACGTGGCGGTGGTCGCGCACCCCTCTCGGTCGGCCTCCCGGCCCGCCGCCGCCACATGGCCCACCAACCACGCGACAGTCCGCGGTTGCGCACCCTCCGCATGCGGCCGCGAGGCCTCGCATCCCCCCCGACCGGCCGCCATCGTACCAGACGACCGCTCCCACCACAGCCGTGAGTCGTCATGGTCTGCCTCCTGACCGGGCCCTCGGCCGTCCGCCCGACTAGCTGTCGTCGTGCTGCACGGCCGGTCACCGTCTCAGTCATGAGGCGCCACGGTCGGTCGCGCGTCCGGGCTTTGCAGTCGGCCGCTCGGCGGGGCGCCGCCGCGGCCTCGCCCCTGGACGACCGCTCGACCAGCCGGCCCTCACCATCCAAACCTCCGACCGCCGGCCGACGCCGGTCGGCTGGGCCCTCGCCAGCCGGTTCTCCTCTGGCCAGTCCCTCGGCCGCCGGATGTTTCTCCACCATTTGATCACCGCCAATTGATTGCCACCGTCCGATCACCGTGTAACCACCTCGCATAACCACCCATTGTGAGAAGGATGCACATAACCAAATTTAATAATTGGCCTGCGTATAATAAATCCCCTAAAATTACGCGTCATAAAATATAAGAAATCGGTTTGCGTATTGCACAAAAGTGGTTATGGTGCGTGGATAATCGCGTAACCATAACCACCCTCAAAACTATAAATAGGACCCCATGACCCTCCTTCCAAATCCATCTTCTCCTCCTCCGAGTTCTCCTCCTACACATGAGAGAGCACCTTTGAAGGTCTCCTTGCGTCTTCGAAAAATTCTTCGAAGATCTTTGAGCGTCTTCGAAGATCACTCGAATATCTTCGATCTCCTTCGAGCGCCCTTGCGCACGTTCCACCCTGCGTGCACTTCACCACGAACGTAGTACCATCCGCGCACACTGCGCCCTCCCACTCAGCAGCAAACCCTCCACTCAACGACAACTCATCTGCTTCAGACTTCTCCATGTACAACATGAGACAAGCCGCAGACTACAAGTCGCTTAGAACAAGCTACTGCAGCTTCCGAACGCTGGCAGAAGACCCCAGAGTTGTAACACCCTCCCTGTCACATAGCATATAACAGTAGGTCCGGCCGGGACCCCACGCCATATGAAATGAACAGAAGAGCGCGTTACTAAAATTAGTGTTAAACAGTTACAACTATAACTATCTCAGCATCAGAGTCGCATAACGGAAGCATATTTATTTTTATTTAAAACCAGTTCATAACAAGTCCACTTTACAACTAGGAATGAAATAAAACAAGAGTTATTTACATTGTTTGTTTAAATCAAAAAGGTGGCTTCCAAACATCGGCACGCAGGCCGGCCACACATGAACAAAAGTAAACAAAAGCTTTGGCCTTCAAGGGCCAGCACAGCACAGCAACAGGGGCTTCAGCCCGCTATCTCCCGCTAGTCTCACCGGGACCTGTATAAGCAAATCCACCAATTGGTGGGAAAACAAGCAACCGTTCAGCTTTAGCTGACCAAGATTTATAACGACCCCGCCCCACACTCGGGGCGGCGGTGCTCCTTCCCTGCAAGTAAGAGTCAGCAGCATATATATATATATATATCCGCAAACAACACCAATGGAGGCAAACCAAGCCACGCGCTTCGTGCTCTCAAGGCACACTTTGGCATACTCCCTGAGTTACGCCCTCACGCTAATTATTATTTCAACTTAGACAAGCAATTTGAGCGATTCCGTACACACGAAGTTCCAGCACTCATCCATAGCCCGGTGCCCCGAGGGGAGACCTCTTCACCACCACTATGGGAGGGTTCGGATCAGCTAGGCCCGTTGCTCAAATACCGCGATTCCACTATGCACGATACGGGTAAGCGTCACCTAATACCCATCTCTAAAAGCTGGGTTTTGCAAGTTGCACAACTTTTTATGCTACGCATCCAGCCTCCAAGAATGTAGGTAGCACTGAAACACACTGTCTGTGCGTTGGGCGCTACCTCCGGCGCTAACGCTAGCGCCCGACGCTAGCAACTGAACCTAGTTCTGCCCGGCACTGGTAACAGAACTCAACCCTGCTACCTCTGGGAATACACCTCCAGACATCAACACTGGTAGCTCACCTGGAGCTACCGCCGGCGCTAACGCTAGCGCCCGGCGCTAGTGACAGAACTCAGTTCTGCCACCAAATTTTGGGTACAGCCTGGGAAACACCTCCAGGTCCTATTTTTTGTACAACAGCAGTCACATGACCCGAATCACAGCACGTACACGGAATTATTTCCGGCACTTTACACGCACTAATCATCACCAATCCGGCTCGATCTGTCCAGATGGGTTTCACACAGCATGCCTATGCCCGTACTACCGTTCCAGACTCTATATGCAATTTGTGGGGGATTAACTTCATCCCACCGGAAGATCCGATCTACTAATTAGTAGAAGTCTCCCGAAATACATGCAAATCAAAGGATGTACATGTCCAAGGATTAGGGATGAGATTCGTTACCCTTGTAGGCCGTTTGGGTGCCATAGAAGTGAGAGGGAGATGGCTGGAATCCGCGGTGGCATACGCACGCAGACGCTTCTTCACAACACCCTCCTGGCATGACGAAAGCTCAACTCCAACGGATCTCCCTCCTTGCTCCCAAACCTCTGCCCCCAGCTCTCCTCTCAGCTCTCAGATCAGGAAAAAGGCTGAGAAATGGGAAAAGAGTCGGATTTTGGAGAATATATGATTTTCCCGCTACCGCCGGCGCTAGTGGCTAGCGCCTGGCGCTAGCCTGAGTCGGTACCGCTAAGAGACGCTACCGCCGGCGCTAGCGCTAGCGCCTGGCGCTAGCTCCCTTACTTCAACTCTTGCTCATTTTTGGTATTTGTGCATGCACATGTATTTTGGGGTCTTACAATTCTCCCCCTCTTAAAATGAATTTCGTCCTGAAATTCTAATAGTGCAAATAGTCAAAAAGACATAAAATAAGATTTGTACCTCAATGGAACAGTTCGGGGAACTCCTCACGCATAGTTTGTTCGCTCTCCCATGAAAGTTCCTCTCGACCGCAGTTGTTCCAGCGGACTTGACCATCTTGATCAATTTATTCCGCAGTTGTTTGACGTCAGTGTCTTCGATGCTAATATGTATGACCTTTGTCTTCAACCCATCATCGACCGGCACCTGACTAGTTACAAGCACTTGGCTGGGCTCTGGTACAGCTTTCCTCAATACCGATATGTGGAACACATCGTGTAGACCACTCAACTCTGTCGAAAGAGCGAGCCGATAGGCAGCTTCGCCAACACGTTCCAGTATCTCAAACGGTCCAAGGTATCTTGGACTCAGCTTTTTCAAGCGCCGAATCCGGGACACACCCTTGAAATGTTTAATCTTGAGGTAAACCCAGTCGCCCACGGCGAACTCGACGTTTCTGTGCCTGGCGTTGTAGTATTTCACCTGCCTATCTTGCGCAATTAACAATCTCTCCCGGATTGTTTGAATAGCCGAATTTGCCTCTTCGACTTCCTTTCGCTTAAACAGCTTCGTTTCACCTGTCTCCGCCCAAGATAAGGGAGTGTGACAAGCTCTACCATAGAGGGCCTCGAAGGGTGTCATCTTTATACTTGCCTGATAGCTGTTATTATAAGCGAATTCGATCATGAAAAGATGATCTTCCAACTTTTTACCGAAGTCCAGGACGCACATTCAGAGCATATACTCCAGAGTTCTGTTCGTACGTTCAGTCTGTCCATCCGTCTGAGGGTGGAAGGCAGTGCTAAACTTCAGCTTTGTACCTAACAACTGGTGGATTAGCCTCCAATCTTTCTAAGTGAAGCGCCCATCTCGGTCACTGACGATGCTACGGGGCACACCGTGCAATCGTACAATGCTATCAACATAAAGTTTTGCTAACTTTTCAACTGAATCGTCCTTCCAGTTTGGAATAAAGTGGGCTACCTTTGTCAAGCGATCCACGATCACCCATACGACATCATTCCCACTCTGTGATCTCGGCAAACCGTGCACGAAATCCATCGAAATGTCATCAAATTTCAATTCCGGTATAGGCAACAACTTCAGAAAACCTCCAGGTTTCTGACATTCCGCCTTCACCAGTGCGCAAGTTTTGCATTTTGCCACGTACAAGGCGATGTCTTTCTTTAATCCTGGCCACCAAAACAACTTTTTCATGTCTTGGTACATTTTTGTGCTCCCTGGGTGAATTGAGTATTTGGTAAAATGGGTTCATACATCAATTCCTCCCGCAACTTACCCACATTTGGGACGCACAACCGACCGTCTTTCCACATCAGACAGTCGTCTACCACAAACTCTGCAGCAGTCCCTTCCCCAGACTCTACTAAATAGCGTTGCATGCTTGAATCAAGCTCCAAGGCCTGTCGTATTCTGTCGGCGAGGTCATACTGCACCTCCGTCCAGTTTAAGCACGCATTCGCACTAGAACTCTTCTCTACATAGGAGATCTCCAAGGCTTCCAAGTCCCTGATCAGACGTGGATCATACATCTGAATCCAGTTGGCCTGTGCATAAGCCCTTCGGCTCAAAGCATCTGCGACTACATTTCTCTTCCCAGGAGTATAGTGTATATCAAAAGTGTAGTTCCCCAGGAACTCTATCCACCTTCGCTGTCGCATGTTGAGCTCCTTCTGATTTAGCAGATACTTAAGGCTCTTATGGTCTGTAAAGATGTCAACCTTCACACCATATAAGTAGTGCCGCCACAGCTTTAGAGCGAAAATCACGGCCGCCAACTCCAAGTCGTGGACCGGATAATTCCGCTCATGCACTTTCAACTGACGAGAGCCATAAGCTATTACTTGACCGTGCTGAAGAAGTACGCAGCCTAAGCCGCTCCCTGACGCATCACTGTAAATTTCATAACCCTCTGCACCAGATGGTAAACACAAAATTGGTGTTGTGGTCAGACGCCTCTTTAATTCCTCAAAAGCCCGTGCACACTCCGGTGACCAAACGAACTTCTGATCCTTCCTCGTCAAGGTGGTGAGAGGTAGAGCGATCCGTGAAAAGTTCTCCACGAAGCGCCGATAGTAGCCGGCAAGTCCAAGGAAACTCTTGACTTCCGCTACTGTCGCCAAAACGGGCCACTTTTGGATTGCATCGATCTTTGCCGGATCCACCGCGATACCCTCGCCACTAATAACATGACCAAGGAACGCCACTGAGGCTAGCCAGAACTCGCACTTAGAGAACTTGACATAAAGTTGAATACGTCGCAGGGTTTCCAAAACTTCACGTAAATGTATCGCGTGCTCTTCTTCAGACTGAGAGTACACCAAGATATCGTCAATGAAGACAATGACAAACTGATCAAGGCACTCTCGAAAGGTCCTATTCATCAGATCCATAAATACTGACGGTGCATTCATCAATCCAAACGGCATCACTGTAAACTCGTAATGTCCGTAGCGAGTACTGAATGCTGTCTTAGGGATATCACAATCCCGAATTCGTAACTGGTAATAGCCGGACTTGAGATCCAACTTTGAATATACCGTTGACCCAACTAGCTGATCGAATAAGTCATCGATTCGAGGAATCAGATATTTGTTCTTCTCGGTCAGCTTGTTCAATTCTCGGTAGTCAATGCATAGACGCAGACTTCCGTCCTTCTTCTTCACAAAAAGGACCGGAGCACCCCAAGGGGAGGTACTTGGACGTATATAACCCTGCTCTAGCAACTCCTGTAATTGAACTTTCAATTCCGCCATCTCCTTTGGCGCAATTCGGTACGGAGAGCGTGAAACAGGTTTGGCACCTGGCACCAGCTCTATAGTGAAGTCAATCTCTCGCTGAGGTGGAGCCCTAGGAAGATCTTTCGGAAACACATATGTATACTCTGAAATCACAGGAACATCACTCAAACTGGGTTGAGGCTTTGCACCCCCACTAGCACAACACATAACTCTGCGCCTTGCCGAACCGCCTTGACCACTTGGACAGCAGACATCAGTGTCTTGCTCGATCCATGCAAACCAGCAAACGTAGTCGCACGTTTGGTATTTCGCCCCAGTGTGACTTCCTTAGAAGTGCAATCAATGTAGGCCTGCTGCGCTGACAGCCAGTCCATACCAAAGATCACATCAAATTCTGAAAGCGGGAGTATCAGTGCTTCCAAATCAAAGTCTTGACTCCCTATTCGTACCTTTACTACACAACCTCGATCCGCGTGCATCGAACACCCATTGGGTAGCATCACATCTAATCGTTCCTGTCTAAACGATGAAGGCACTCCAAGTTGCTGTATGAAGGCCTCCGATAGAAAGGAATGTGAAGCACCCGTGTCAAATAATGCTCTTGCCGGATATTTAAAGATCAGGACAAAGCCTAGTACATATATGATTAACAAGCAATGTATAAGTTATGAAGTATAAAAATCAACAAAAGCTATATACTATCGCATACCTGTCACCACATCGTTCTGTTTGATGGCCTCCTGCTGGCCAAGGTTGTAAACTCTAGGCTGGGCTGGAGCAGCGTGGGATGCGGTTGACTCTGCCGCCTTCCCTTTCTCTGCCGCATAGGCCACAACTAGCTTCTTCCCACTACGACAGTCACGTGCTATATGTCCCGGCTTGCCGTAGTTGTAACAGATGATTGGGCCTCGCCCAGTCACTCCCGATGCTGAAGATTGAGCTGACCCAGACGGTCGCGCTCCTTTCTTCCATTTGCCTTGCCCCGACTTTGCCGAGCTCGATACTTTGAACTCTGGCTTTACAACTGTTAGCTCCTTCCTGGTTTGGGACCGCTTCATATCATTTTCTAAGGAACGAGCTGTATTAACCAGGGTCATAAACCCCTGCGTCATTGCCCCCGACAGAAGGAACCGCAACTCTTCTCTCAGACCTTCATATAACCGATTTGTCTTCCGTGCTTCATTGGCAAAGGTCGCTCCTGCATATCTCCCCAACCGTGTAAACTCATGGAGGTAATCATCGATCATGCGATCACCTTGAGTCAGGCGGTTGAACTGATTTTCCATTTCTATCTGCTGGGCCTGTGGAAGATATCGCGCCAAGAATAGTCTGGAAAACTCATCAAAAGAGATATCGGTCAGCTGCCTTCCCGCTAGCTGATGTATCTCCATCTCATCCCACCACAGCTGCGCCTCCCCATCTAGTAGGAAGGTTTCCAAAGTCACTTTTTGTCCTTCCTCCGTGTCTGTGGCCTTCAAGGTTTTGCACACCTTTGACAGCCAATCCTCTGCTTGCGTCGGGGTTCCTGCCCCCGTGAACGTGGGAGGGTGGAAACTCAAAAAGTATTGCAGCTGTTGATCTGGAGCTCTTCGTGCCCTCAACGACACTGGCCTTTCTACCGCAGGTTTGGCTGCTGGATCCTGCACCGGAACCGCTCCCGGAGTATGAGGCTGTCCAGGGACATGCCCTCCTGGCTGCGCCGTGAACATCGCAAATACTGCCTCAGCGATCATCCTTACGGTTTCAGCCGAAGGAGGAGTCGGCACCGGAGTTGGTGCACTACTTGCAGTCGAACGAGGGGGTCGAGAAGGCCCCGCTCCACTCCCAGTCGCCTATATATGTACCCAAAACATAATTAGCGACTAAGAGATAGCATAACGCAATAAAGGAACACAGAAGTTCTATCTGAATGCTACACATATACATGTAATTCATTCCTAAAGTGGACAAAACTGGTTATTGATATGAGTTAAAGGCGACGCACACACGTGCTCACCACCCCTTAAAAGAATTCAACCATGAATTCAGACGGAAAGGGATCGAGACCCGTAGCTGATACCAATTTGTAACACCCTCCCTGTCACATAGCATATAACAGTAGGTCCGGCCGGGACCCCACACCATATGAAATGAACAGAAGAGCGCGTTACTAAAATTAGTGTTAAACAGTTACAACTATAACTATCTCAGCATCAGAGTCGCATAACAGAAGCATATTTATTTTTATTTAAATCCAGTTCATAACAAGTCCACTTTACAACTAGGAATGAAATAAAACAAGAGTTATTTACATTGTTTGTTTACATCAAAAAGGTGGCTTCCAGACATCGGCACGCAGGCCGGCCACACATGAACAAAAGTAAACAAAAGCTTTGGCCTTCGAGGGCCAGCACAGCACAGCAGCAGGGGCTTAAGCCCGCTATCTCCCGCTAGTCTCACCGGGACCTGTATAAGCAAATCCACCAATTGGTGGGAAAACAAGCAACCGGTCAGCTTTAGCTGACCAAGTTTTATAACGACCCCGCCCCACACTCGGGGCGGCGGTGCTCCTTCCCTGCAATTAAAAGTCAGCAGCATATATATATATATATCCGCAAACAATACCAACGGAGGCAAACCAAGCCACCCGCTTCGTGCTCTCAAGGCACACTTTGGCATACTCCCTGAGTTACGCCCTCACGCTAAGTCTTATTTCAACTTAGACAAGCAATTTGAGCGAGTCCGTACACACGAAGTTCCGGCACTCATTCATAGCCCGGTGCACCGAGGGGCGACCTCTTCACCACCACTATGGGAGGGTTCGGATCAGCTAGGCCCGTTGCTCAAATATCGCGATTCCACTATGCACGATACGGGTAAGCGTCACCTAATACCCATCTCTAAAAGCTGGGTTTTGCAAGTTCCATAACTTTTTCTGCTACGCATCCAGCCTCCAAGAATGTAGGTAGCACTGAAACACACTGTCTGTGTGCTGGGCGCTACCGCCGGCGCTAACGCTTGCGCCCGGCGCTAGCAACAGAACCTAGTTCTGCCCGGCACTGGTAACAGAACTCAACCCTGCTACCTTTGGGAATACACCTCCAGACATCAACATTGGTAGCTCACCTGGAGCTACCGCCGGCGCTAATGCTAGCGCCCGGCGCTAGTGACAGAACTCAGTTCTGCCACCAAATTTCGGGTACAGCCTGAGAAACACCTCCAGGTCCTATTTTTTGTACAACAGCAGTCACATGACCCGAATCACAGCACGTACACAGAATTATTTCCGGCACTTTACACACACTAATCATCACCAATCCGGCTCGATCTGTCCAGATGAGTTTCACACAGCATGCCTATGCCCGTACTACCGTTCCGGACTCTATATGCAATTTGTGGGGGATTAACTTCATCCCACTGGAAGATCCGATCTACTAATTAGTAGAAGTCTCCTGAAATACATGCAAATCAAAGGACGTACATGTCCAATGATTAGGGAGGAGATTCGTTACCCTTGTAGGCCGTTTTGGTGCCATAGAAGTGAGAGGGAGATGGCTGGAATCCGCGGTGGCACACACACGCAGACGCTTCTTCACAAATCCCTCCTGGCACGACGAAAGCTCAACTCCAACGGATCTCCCTCCTTGCTCCCAAACCTCTGCCCTCAGCTCTCCTCTCAGCTCTCAGATCAGGAAAAAGGCAGAGAAATGGGAAAAGAGTCGGATTTTGGAGAATATATGATTTTCCCGCTACCTCCGGCGCTAGTGGCTAGCGCCCGGTGCTAGCCTGAGTCGGTACCGCTAAGAGACGCTACCGCCGGCGCTAGCGCTAGCGCCTGGCGCTAGCTCCCTTACTTCAACTCTTGCTCATTTTTAGTATTTGTGCATGCACATGTATTTTGGGGTCTTACAAGAGTGCCCAGAGTGCGGTGCTCCCCACTGCAGCTTAAAAAATACATAGCCCCACGAGCGGTGGCATGTCACCCCTCGGGGCCCCCTATTTGCTTCTCTCTCAACATTTGTAACGAGAGGCAGCCTGTTGCCCTCGCATTCTCTGAAAAGCTCTGTAACAACACAAATAATATAGTGGAAGTTTGGTCGGCATAGCCCCGAACACGTTGTTTTTACCTCTTTTCGGGGTTTTCACGTCAAAAAAAATCTCCTTGTCAGCCATCTCACCATTTTACATTGACTGTTTGCGCACTCGATCGCTTCCCGGACTAGCTAAAACGATTCGATTTAAGTCCGGTCTGTTAGAGCGTCGAGTTTGGCCGCAACAAACATATACTGTTGGAGCAACCCTTTTACTGTTTTGGGCTAGGATCACTATGTACTGATTAGGATCAGTTGACCCCATTGTATAGTTTAAGGGTCAAGTCTTTAGGCTGATAAATTAGCTAGAACTTAAGATAAAATCTAAAGTTCCCAGCGGTCAACAAATGGCTAGCAGTGCTCGACAGATGGCTCCCAGCGTTCGACAGTTTTTGTTGTCAGCGCTCGATAGTTTCCAGCCAGCGTTCAACATCTTCTGGACAGCGCTCGACAGTTTCCAGCCAGCGTTCAACATCTTCTGGACGGCGCTCGACAGATTATAGCCAGCGTTCGACAGATCATTTATTGAAGCCCAGATTTGTTATCAGCTACATTCTATTTATCCTAACAGCAAAACGACGACTATAACGGATCTATTTAATATCTTTGGACGTATTCTGACAGATAAGGAAGGATATTAAACTCAGTTAATATATTCCCTTCTTTCCTTTTTCCAAGACAGCAATAGCCGTTGACATTTAATGAAAATGAATCTTTTCACGGCCAAGGAATTAAAGGACCTGCCAGAGTCGTTTGAGTTTTGTTGTTATTCCAAGAATGTCTTAAAGACTGATTATTCTATTCACAAATATAGAATACATTAAAGACAGTTTTTGTTTTTGGACATATATGAATCAGTCGACAGAATTCAAATATTATTCTATTACAGAATACAAAGAATATATACAGCAGAAAAAGAAGAAAGAGACACATCTCTCAGCAAGTATTTCTTCTTCTTCTTCTACAAGCAGCAAAAAAATTTCTTCTGAGAACATCTTCCTCAAGAGCATTCTCTCAGAATCTGCTGCAAATTCAGATCTTCTAAAAGAGCAACAAGCAATCTGAAGAACCTGTTCTTCCAGATCAATCTGCTACAGGAGATCTTAGTTTTCAAGAGAAAGCTTCTCCATCTTCTGTCAAATACTTCAATCAGACAGGGGGAGCTTTACAACAACATCCACTAGAGTCTTCTCTCAGCATCTTGACAGAGAAGAACACTATAAACTCTTTCTTACCTCTCTTGTACAGGGTTAATACTCCCTTCAAAAGTGTACCTCCTTGGTGGCAAGACACCTGATCAAAAAATCTAGTTGGTTTTGAGCACCTGAACAAAAGCTCTGTGGTGTGTGGACACCTGAACAAAAATCCCTTGGTGTGAGGGCACCTGATCAAAAATCCTAGTGGATTCCTACCAAGGGTGGTAATAGAGTAGACGTACCCAGATTTATTGGGGAACTACTATAGCTCCTTGTGTCTTCTGTGTTTGGTTATTTTCTGTGTTTGTGCTGTTTGTTGTGTGATTTCATTTACTTAATTTTTCTGTTAATATAATTCTCACACTGCTTACACTTATATATAATACTATTTTAATTCCGCTATAAAAACTAAGGAAAAGTTTTAATACTCTATTCACCCCCCGCTCTAGAGTAACTTAAGATCTAACCTCCACTTTCAATTGGTATCAGAGGTAGGTTGATCTCACTTGCAGACTAACATCTGGATCACAAAGATCAATTAGATCTTAATTTAATTTAGAGTTTCTCTTTATCTATTTTCTGTTTAAAACTCATGGCACAAAACAAGGAATACTCAAGCACAAGACCTCCTATGTGCAATCTTAGTAAGTTTGCACTGTGGAAAGCAAGGATTAGGCTTTACATGAATTCTATTGATGAGGATATATATAATTCTATTTTGACAGGACCTCCACCAGCACAAGAACAATCATCAACCAATGCTGTACCTCCTCCAGGACACATAGATCCATTGAGGAAATACAAGAATGCAGATGCCAAAACAATGAATATATTGGCACAAACCATGTCAGATGATATATTCCAAAAAGTTGCTGAGTGCACTTCAGCAAGAGATATATGGAATACCCTAACTGCAATTGTTGCAGGTTCTGCTAATGAAAGGAAAGACAGAAGATCACATCTGATCTCTCTGTATGAGAAATTCAAGAAAGGTGATGAAGAATCAGTTGCAGACATGTACACTAGGTTAAGTGTAATTATAAGTGAACTCAGGACTCTGGACAAGAAAATCTCATTAACAGAGATTAATGACAAGATCCTAATGTGCTTCCCTAACACTTGGGATTCAAGGATCTGGCCAATCAAGGAAGCAGAAGTCTCAATGAGATCACCACTGAAACTTTGTTGGGCAAGCTCAAATCTTATGAGCAGCTCATCAAGTCCAGGGAAGCTGAAGCATCCACTTCATCTCCAGCAACAAAGAAAGAGAAGAGCATAGCTTTCAAGGCAGCTGATGCAGAAGAAGAAAAGGCTCCAAAAGATGACGAACTCATGAGCCTCATAGCCAGAAGATTCTACAAAATGGCTAAGAATGATTTCAGAAGGAAAGAATCCAGATCAAGAGATAAGCAAAGGTAGGACAAATCAACTCCTAAAGAAGTTATTTGTTTTGGTTGCAGGAAATCTGGACACTACTTAACAGAATGTCCAGAGAAGCAAAAGAAAGATAAGAAAAAGGATAAAGAAGAAAAGAGAAGCTCCAGCATGTCTTCCTCCCACAAGCACAAAAAGAAGGGAAGAAAATTTATAGCAGAATCCTGGAGTGACACTGAATCTGAATCATCATCCAGCTCATCTGATGATGATGAAGAAAAATCAAAGGAAAATGACCAATGTCTAATGGCCATTTATGACTCAGACAGTGAGTCAGGAAATGCTTCTTCATCCAGTGATGATGAATGCTATGAAGAAGATAAGAACTTCTGCATGATGGCAATCAATGCCTCAGCAACCAATTCTGATAAAGAAGAATCAGAATTAGAAGCAGAAGATAATGCAGACCAGGTAATATCTAGTTTTGATTTCAATTCTAGTGAATTCAAAGATGAATTCAAAGGTCTTTGCTTAGATTTAATCAAATCTGAGAAAGAGATAATCTCTCTCAGAAATCAGTTGGCTGAAATGAATCAACTGGTTGCAGAAAATGTTAATATTAAGAAAGATTTAACTGCCTCTAGAGAACACATTATTCTCATTGAGAACAAGTTGTCTAAAGCTAAGGAATATGAAGAATTCCTCAATGGCAGTAGTGTTAAGCTGATGGACATCACAAAAACAGTGAATGCTAGATTTAATAGCAAGCTGGGTTTGGGTGCATCATCATGTGATCCACACCTTCTTAAGAAAAACATCCTCTCTACTCCAGTGATATTCAATTCTACTAAGAGCAAAGAGGCTGTAGAAGTGAATAAAGATGTTTCAAGCAAGTTTGTAGAGAATAAAAGAATTCAGAAGAATTCGTCGAACGAAGCTCGACAAAAAGATTTCAATCTGTCGAACGACGATCGACGAAAACTGAAAACAGATGTTCAATATAGTAATTACATAGACACTGTTCGACGAAATCAAGCACATTCGTCGAACGGCAATCGACAAATTTACTCAAATCTGTCGAACAAACACTATACACAGAATTTCAGGAATTCTAATTCTAAACACACTAAAAATCCTTTTACTGAGTGGACAATACCTCCAAGGAGATATCATCCCAAAGGCTATATGGATCAACCTGAAATGTCGTTTATTTCAGATTTCTATGGAGATACAAAAAGACCCAAGGTAATCTGGGTCAGGAACAAATAAATTTGTTTTGTCATTGTTTTTGCAGGTACACAACTGTCCAAGAACAAGTGAAAAATGGTATTTGGACAGTGGCTGTTCAAAACATATGACAGGGAACAAGTCAAACCTGAACAGCTTCAAGGCAACGCTTGAACCAAAAGTTATATTTGGAGACTCCAACTGTGGACAGACCAAAGGCTATGGAAAAGTCAAAGTTGGAGAAGTCACCTTCAAAGAGGTAGCCTATGTAAAGGGACTGAAGCATAACCTTATCAGCATAAGTCAATTATGTGATGAAGGGTATCAGGTAACCTTTAATAAATTGAAATGCCTTATTAAATCTACTGATGGTATTACTATTTTATCAGGCATTAGACAAGGTAATATATACTTAGTAAATTTCAATTCATCTACTACAGAAGTCTGTTTATTTAGTGATACAAGTAAATCTAGTGATCTTTGGCATAAGAGACTAGGACATGTAAACCTTAGGACCATTGCTAAACTATCTAAGGACAAACTTGTTAGAGGTTTACCCTTAGAATCATATAAGAAAGAAGGTTTATGTAGGGCATGTCAACTAGACAAGCAAACTAAAAACAGCTTTAAATCATTATCTAAAAGTGATTCACCTAGAATCTTACATTTGCTACATATGGACCTTTTTGGACCTATAGCAACAAAGAGTTTAGGGGGGAAGTCTTACTCTCTAGTTATTGTGGATGACTTCTCTAGATTCACTTGGGTGTTCTTTTTGAGAGAAAAGTCAGATAACTTTAAAGTTCTTACAGACTTTCTTAAGAGCATAAATATTGAGTACTCTACTGAAGTTGCATTGATCAGAAGTGATCATGGCAGTGAGTTTGAGTCTCTTCTTATGCAAGAATTCTGTGAGATGGAAGGTATCAGGCATTGTTTCTCAGCTCCTAAAACTCCTCAACAAAATGGGGTAGTTGAAAGGAAAAATAGAACTCTAATTGAATCATCAAGAACTTTGCTTGCAGATGCTAATTTGCCCCTATCCTTTTGGGCAGAGGCTGTCAGCACAGCAAATTATGTTCTGAATAGAAGTTTGATACACAAGCTTAAGGGAAAGACTCCTTATGAATTACTTAAAGGGAAGAAACCTAAGGTTAGCTATTTTAGATCATTTGGGTGTAGATGTTTCATTCATAATAATGATAAGAAATACCTTAGAAAATTTGACCCAAAATCAGATGAAGGAATTTTCTTAGGATATTCAATAACCAGCAAAGCATATAGGATTTATAATAAATCTACCCTCAAGATAGAAGAATCTATGCATGTTACTTTTTATGAGACTAACATGTTTTACAAGGAGAAGATTTCTTCTACCATAGAAAATCTGCAGGTACCTATATTATGTGAGCAGCTAGATCAATTAGCTCTACATAAAGAAGGAATTCTGAATCCTGAACAGCAGAATGCTGAGGAAAGTGAAGAAGAAAATCTCCCCGATTTTACTGAAAGCTCAGAACAGATAACAACAGATAATCCTCCACAAAATATAGCAGCTGAACAAATTCCCCAAATGGAAATTATTGCTGAACCAACTCCAACTGTTGACCACATCACAGTTAGAGATCATCCAATATCACAAGTAATTGGTGATATTTCAGCAGATGTGCAAACAAGGAATCAAGTACATCAGAACTTGATGCACACATGCTTTCTCTCCCAGATTGAACCTCAAACTATAAAAGATGCAGAACAAGATCCCAACTGGATCATTGCTATGCAAGAGGAACTCAATCAGTTTGAGACAAACAAAGTATGGGATTTGGTTCCTAGACCAAAAGACCATCCAGTGATTGGCACCAAATGGGTCTTCAGGAACAAACTAGATGAACTAGGCAACATTGTAAGAAATAAAGCAAGACTGGTAGCCCAAGGATATTCACAGGAAGAATGGATTGATTATGATCAAACCTTTGCTCCTGTTGCAAGACTTGAAGCAATCAGAATATTTCTTGCATTTGCTGCATACAAAAAGTTCAAGGTATATCAAATGGATGTAAAGAGTGCTTTCTTGAATGAAGAAATCAAAGAAGAAGTATATGTGAAACAACCCCCAGGTTTCCTCTCTCCAACTCAACCCTCTTTTGTATTTAAGCTTAAGAAAGCTCTCTATGGTCTCAAACAAGCTCCCAGAGCATAGTATGAAACTTTAGCTAGTTTTCTTTTGGAAAACAATTTATGTAGGGGTTTAATAGATAAAACCTTATTTTTCAGGATACATAAAAATAAAACTCTGCTAGTTCAAATATATGTAGATGATATTATTTTTGGATCTACTGATTCAAATTTGTGCAAAAGATTTTCAAATCTAATGCAATCTAAATTTGAAATGAGTAGTATGAGTGGGTTATCATACTTCCTTGGTCTCCAAGTGAAGCAAATTAATTCTACAACAAACTGCACCTGTTGTAAGGACTGAAATATAACTAAAACACAGTTTGTTACTAATAGTTATATTTAGTAACAAATTTTTTTTTTGTTACAAAAAAATACTTTTTTGTAACGAATATTTTAAATTTTGTTACAATAATAATTAATTCGTTACTATAACTGTAAGTATTTGTAACAACATTAATGTTACGTTACAAATAGAAAACTTTTCTCACAATAAGTATCAATTGTAACCACATCATGAAAGTTTTTTGTGACAAAGACATTGTGCTTACTAATAGTAATATTTTATTATTAAAGTTTTGTGACAAAAAATATATCATATTTTATTTTCAATTTTTGTACTATTTTATTATCAAAGTTTTGAATTATTTTTTTTTTGAAAAAAATAATAAAAAAATTTGTATGCGCGCGACAGTACCCCGCCTCGATAGTGCTCTAACGCGACGACAGTACTCCTACAGCTCGCAAACATCCGTGTGCGACTGTCGCAGATATATTTGTGGTACTATTGCGACATATATTTTTGCGCGTACGAGGTTTTTTAATAAATCTTTAACTTTTTATAAAAGTTTTTCTGTCTCTCTCCCATGCAGCTCTATCTCTCTCTCACATGAATGAATGAAATATACGGATGAAAATTTCCCTCCATAAAATTTTGAACAAAACAAAAATAAAAATTAAAAATATATTAAATGTAAAAATGAATGCAAATTAATATGACATTAATTTTTTAATATAATTTTGGAATTAAAATAAAATCACGCACGAACCCGCGTGCACGCAAATGCACTTTCGCGCACACGCAAATGCACTCTCGCGCGCACGCAAATGCACTCTCGCGCGCAAGCAAATGCACTCGATCTCGTGCGTGTAGTTTTCCTTTTTTTTGCTTGAGAGCTAGCGCTTATTGCATATGTCGGGGCTCAAACACAGATACATGCACACACACAGACACGGACAACCAAACACACAAACATCCATTTGCGAGTTGTAGCAATGTCTTTCACGTACGGCCGCCGCCGTTGTCTCCCATCTCTTCGACGGTCGCCGCCATCGTCGTTCTCTTTCTCGGCCGTCGCCGCGCGCCGTTCTCTTCCTCTAGTTTATTAAGTTTTATCTATTTCCTTCCCTCTCACATTAATGAAATATATGGAGGGAAATTTCCCTCCATAAAATTTTGCGCAAAAAAAATCAAAAAATTTATACATATTAATATAATTTTTGAATGAAAATAACGATCGCGCACTGGCCCCGCATGCACGCATATTTTTCATTGTGCGCAGGGGTAAAATAATTGTACCCTTAGAGCGCCCATTTTTCGCTCGAGCACGTGCTTTTCACTCGGATGCGCATTTTATTTCCCGAGCACACATTTTTTTTCAGTCGCACGCATTGCACTAGCTCTATCTTTTTTGCTCGGGAGCATAAATAAATTTGTAAGCGCACACATTTTTTGCTCGGGAGCTAGCGTTTTAATGAAAATATATGTCATATATTTATTGATTGATGGATGACACGTGCATTAATGAAAATAAATGTGTAATGAAATTCATAAATACATGTCAAATCAATTCATAAATACAACGCGTTGTTCAATAAAATTTACTTTTTAAATAAGATTTATTATTTTTTTAAAATAAGAATTACCCCCGCTCAATTTTGTCCGCTCTCAGGAGCTTGATCAACTGATAGTGCACATGAGGCCCATGTTCTCCGCTCGAAAATACCCCCGCCTCGACATTGCCCGACAGTACACATGAGCTTTAAATAAGATTTATGTATTTTAAATAAGGTTTATCCGTTTATGTATTTTAATTGTATATAAACGTGTATAAAATTTTATGTAAAACTTTATAAAACGTTTTTATAAAAATTTCATATAAAGTTTTTATATAAAAATTTACGAGCAGTAAAGTTTTTACAAAAAATCATTTTTAAGTTTCTTTATATACAATAGTTAAAGATATAAAAAGTTTCTTTATATAAATTTTTTATAAAAACTGTTATATAAAGTGTTTATAAGACTTTAGAAATATTTTTATAAAAGTTTTTCTTCCTCTCCCCCTCTCTTACATGAATTAAATATATGGAGGAAAATTTTTATCCATAAATTTTGCAAAAAAAATAATCCAAAAATTATAAATATTAAATTTAAAAATGAATGTCAATTTGACATTAATTTATTAACATAATTTTAGAATAAAAATAACTATCGCGCACGGGCCCCGACGCACGCAAAGACACTCCCGTGCGCACGCGCGACCACCTCCGAGCACAAGCGCATGCACGGCGCGGGCTCGGGAGAGCATTTTGGCCCGAGAGAGAAATTTTTCGCCCGGGCACGTGTTTTTCACTCGGGCGCGTCTTTTTTGCCCGAGCGCAAGTTTTATGCACAGTCGCGTGTTTTGCACTTGCATGCATTTTTGACCGCACGTCATTTCCTCATTTTCTTGTATCTCATTACAAACTGACACACACACGTGCGCGCACAGATACACAGACACACACACGCGCGCTCACAGATACACAGACATATAAAATTTTATATATAAACGTGTATAAAATTTTATATAAAACTTTATAAAACATTTTTATAAAAAATTCATATAAAGTTTTTATATAAAACATTACGAGCAGCTCCGCACGGGCTTCGCTCGTGCTCGCTGACTCTTAGCGGGTTGCGCCCGCATTCGAGCGGGCTTTGCCCGCATTCGAGCGGGCTGCGCCCGCATTCTACAGTACCCGACCGGCGACGACAGGCTTCGCCCGCCCCCGGCGGGCTTCGCCCGCAACATATACATATGAGTACTCAAAATGATCGTAAAAAAATATACATCAATATTTTATAATTATTTTTTTTCAAAAACATTTATATTTTAACAAAAAATCATTTTAGAATTTCTTTATATATAGTAGTTAAAGATATATAAAGTTTTAATAAACTTTATAAAAATGTTTATATGAAGTTTTTATAAAACTTTAAAAACATTTTTATAAAAGCTTTTTTTCCTCCCCCCTCTCTCTTACATGAATGAAATATATGGAGGAAATTTTCCTCCATAAAATTTTGAAAAAAAAAATCCAAAACTTACAGACAATAAATTTAAAAATGAATGCAAATATGACATTAATTTATTAACATAATTTTAGAATAAAAATAACATCGCGCACGGGCCCCGCACACACGCAAAGACACTCCCGTGCGCACGCACGACCACCACCGAGCACAAGTGCATGCACGACGCGGGCTCAGGAGAGCATTTTTGTCCCGGGAGAGCATTTTTGCCAAGGCGCATATTTTTGCCCACACGCTTTTTTTGCTCGGGAGCATGCACAATTTCGCCAACGCACACGTTTTTCGCTCCGGAGCATTTTCTTGCGAAGCACAGACACACAGACACACACACACACACGCACAAACACACACACACAATCACACACACACACACACATACACAGGTACACACACACACACACAAACACACAAACACACATAGACACATAGACACATAGACACATAGACACATAGACACAGACAAACACACACATGCACAGACACACAGACACACATACACACATACAGACACACACACGCACACTGCACACATACACAGATAGACACAGATACAGACACACATACACAGACACGGACACACAAACATAAAGACACATACACAAACACAAACACAAACACAAACACAAACACAGACTGACACAAACACATGCACAGACTGACATAGACACAAATAGACACAGACATAAAGATAGACACAGACAGACATAGCCAGACACATAAAAACACAGATTGACACACCAACACATATAGACAGATATAGACATACAGGCACAGACAGACACACAGACACACAAACAGATACACAGACAGACATACAGACAAACAAACACACAGACAGATACACAGACACACACACAGACACACAGAGGTACGTAGACACACACAGAGACACACACAGAGACACACACAGAGACACACACAGAGACACACACAGAGCCACACACACACACATAGACACACACACACACACACACACACACACACACACACACACACACACACACACACACACACACACACACACACACACACACACACACACACACACACACACACACACACACACACACACACACACACACACACACACACACACACACACACACAGAGAGCCACACACACATAGACATAGCTGCTGTCTTTTCTTTTATGTTCATGATTAGTTTTCTTTTCTTGATGACGGTCATAGCTGTTGTCATGCCAAACAATATTTTATGGCGGTGACATTTTTGTCCAAACTCACTATAGGAAAAACGTTGCGCCAAAGGGAGACGAAGTCTCAGGAGGTGTTGTTGTTGTATTAATTTAAAAAAAATTAAATTTATTAATTTTAATATTACACATGAAGTGAAATATATGGAGGGAAATTTCCCTCCATCAAATTTGGGCATTTTCTCACCGACGCTCGTTTTTGCACCGACACAAATTTTCGCACGGGCGCATTCTCTCCCAGACACGCACTTTGCTCGAGAGAGCGTTTTTCCCTAAGCTTGTGTTTTTGCCCAAGAGCGCAATTTTGCCCACACAAACGTTTTTCGCTCGGGAATATTTTCTTTTAGAGCACATTTTTTTCCCGGGCGCATTTTTTGTCCCAACGTGCTTTTTCACCCGAGCGCGTTTTTTCGCAGGCGCGTTTTTTCGCAGGCGCGTTTTGTCCCGACGTGCTGGCTTAACTAATCCTAAAATATATAAATAATAGTGATTAAATAATATAATTATTAGTTAATATTAGTTCAAATATAAATGAAAATTAAAACTATACACTTGTAGTAGAATTAAATTTATTTTTTGTTACAGAACATATTATTAATTAGAAATGAATTTTTAGATTTTATATTGAATATAATGAAATGAAGGGATAATTCCCTCCAAAATTTGTTGAGGCTAATAAAATTAAAAATGAAATATGAAAAGCCACAGTTTTCCCTCCTCCGCCGATAAGTTCATTTAACTGTGCCTCTCACCTTTCTTTTCTTAGGCACGACATCAGATTTGAAACTACGAATAAACTCGGGCCAAAACCCTAACACCTATACTCGGGGTTTCCTCCCATCGCCGCCGACGAAGCCCAAGGTCACAGGATCTCCTCTATTCCCGCCGGCGTGCTTTCTTCTTCTGCGATGGCCGACTGGAGGCGGGACTACGGGAATAGTGGAGCACCTAGCATGAATCATCTTCTTCTACGACGGGAGGCGGCCTAGGCATTCTTCTTCCCTGAAAATTTTTTCCGCATTGGGGTGGTTATATGATTTCTGTTGTGAGCCGGAGATTTGGTTTATGTGATTTGGCTCATGGTTGCAGCGTCCGGCTGTTTCAGAGGCTTGAAGGCGAAAAACCCAGCAGAAAAAACACGAACACCATGTCTCCTTGATTTCAGCCGGAGACCTGAAGATGTTTCAGAAGAAGAAGCTGTGGAGCAGAATGACCGGCTGCTTCTAACCAATTTCGCCGAGCAGGTTTTTAAAGCTTCTAAGTTTCTGCTTAGTTCCAGGGGGAGGCGAAACCTGAACACGCCATGCCTGTTTGTCTTCACTTTTTTCTAAAATGTAAGCTTATTTTCACCAATTCCTTCAACACATTTTACTGCAACTAAAGCGCCTGCAAGAGATGAGAGTAATGAATCTATATCTGGCGTTGAACTTGAGTTAGTGAATGACGGAACCTGGAATGAAATGGCCGAACTTGGGGAAATCCTGCTGAAAGCATGTGTTATGGCTATCATGATAAGTTGTTTTTTTCTGAAATTTTCTAGATTTTCTGAAATTGAGTGTTGAATGAGGCTGCAGGGGAGGAGGAAGAAGAAGAAGAACCACATTAGTTGACATGGCAGGTTTAATTTGTAATGCAGGAAGATGTAGATATCATGAAGAGGTTGAACTTCGATGCCTACCGATTCTCAATTTCATGGTCTCGGATTTTTCCAAGTAAATGATTCATCCAAAAAGTCCTTTTTAATCAGATTTTGAGAACTTTCCCTCTAGAAATTAATATATTTAAAAAAAAAATTTAAATTTGCCTCAAAGCTATGGTCTCTGCTATATGTGTAACTTTCTTTGTTCTAACCAGAGGGATCTGGGAAGGTTAACTGGAGGGGTGTGGCTTACTACAACAGGTTAATAGACTACATGGTGCAGCAAGGTACTACTCCTCATCTTCTTAAACATATGTTAGCATTAATCATCTTGTTCTAATCTTTTTTTTTTGGGTTTAGGGATCACTCCATATGCAAATCTTTATCACTACGAGCTGCCGGAAGCGCTCGAGAGGCGTTACAATGGCTTGTTGAGCAAAAAAGTTGTGTATGTTGATGGTTTCATATAGTTCCATAGCTACTGTTTGCATGTTTAGATTGTTTTTGCTATGCTAAATTCATATGTTTGCTTCAATCATCATCTTCTTTAGACAATATCTCAGATGTTTGTGGCAGTAAGACTCCCTACTCATGTTAAATATCAAGCTAATGATTTAAGCATGGATTCTGATCAGCCCTGGGGGATATGGGCAAAATTGATTGTAATGGTCAAATGAGACCCAAAGCATTTATTGGATTCATAAAGCCAAAAACTAGAAAGTTGGCACCACATAATTACAAATTTAATGGAATTTCTTCATAAAGCCAAAATTGATTGTAATGTTCTTTGCTTTAGTGGGTTGTTATCCTCTAGTATTTAAAGAGATTCATCTTAAGTTTTACATAATTTTAGTGGGCTACTGTATTTTGGTTGGATTATTGCAGGTTCACTTAGGTGTTTAAATCAGAAATGTCATGATTGTCTGAGACTCAAAAAGTCTGACTGTGTGAGTGCTTAACATTTTCTTAATTCTCTGCGAGTTCTTCCAATTTCAGAATCCACAGGGAAGGTAAATAGGGGGAACCCCATCAATGGTATTTCATTTAGTATGTTCTAATATTATTTCATTTAGTATGTTTGAATTAAATTTTTATTATGTCGGAAATCATACTACTGCTCACAATGTTCGCCACTGTCGCAGGGTATGGATTTCCTCGATCTCAGATTCGAAGTTCTTCGCTCTTCTTATTTCACTTTGATGCTTACGATTTCAGTGATTAGCCTTCGTTTGCAGGCCCTGCGTCATGCTGTTATACTCACTGTGAGTGAAATTACTTCTCCCCCTCCCCCTCCCCCTTCGTGTACAAAATTATATTCTTTTTTACTAGAAAGATTGTGGTTTAGTGTTAGCAAGAAGAAAGATTGTTGATTTGGGAGGTAATGATGACATTGCATTTCCATCCTCACAACCAGGCTCATCTACAGCAATTGTCACATCATCAACCATTTTGTTTATCAATAGTGGAAGAAGGTTCATGTGTTTTGTTGAAGTAAGTTTTATTATATGTTGTCTATCAATAAACTTACTGAGAAATTTGGATTTATTATATGTTTCTAATATTTTTATGTACTTAAGGTTCATGTGTTTTTTTGTATATCCTAAAAGCTAGACCTAGCATGCTTACACATATTCTTTTTCTTATTTTTTTTTAGTTAAATAAGCTGTTTTTTTTGTTAAGTTAATAAGTTTTGTTGTTTACAGTTTCTTAGCTCAAGTTTTTGGCTGGAATGATGATGATAATTTTTACTTGTTTTTTTTATCTATGAAGGCCGCTACACCATTTTTTTAGAGTTCTTGGTCTAAATTGCATGAGGCTTTCTATCTTAAAGTGGGGGCTATTGTTTTTAGGAAAATTTGACCTTGGTTTGGGCCTGTTTTATCAGATTATTGCCCTCATTTATGAGTTTTATGGGCCAATTAAATGGCTATTTTTAAGGTTAGATATGTGGTTGTTTTTGGATTGTCTTACCGTCTACTAATGGCTGGAATTTAGGCTGGGTTTCTTCTCCATTGTTGCCCTATGTTTTTGGATTATCTTACCGTCAACGTAGATTAATATTGTGCTTAGAATGCCTTCTAGCAACACTTAATATGACATTGTTTTTAATTGGATTACTCTTCTAGTCTTGGACTCCGTTTGTTTGAGTTTGTTTGAGTGTTTTTACTCCGTTGCATTTTTTCATAACAAAAGCAAATGATATTTTTTGCACGTTTTGAGACTTAGACTCTGTATGTTTATACTTTTTATTTAAGACTCATGTAGCATGATTCTAGATGTGTTGACCTGCTATGGTGTTCTAGTTAACGTGCCAATGTTCGAGCATTGCTTCCTATTTTAGGTGTCTTCTACTCTATTAATTGAGAAGGGATATTGTGCAGTGCTAAGAATGCTATTTCTCAGGTATATGCTTTTATATAGTTCTCATCCTAGAATATATGCATAATGCAATCTTGTCAACTAAACCTCTTGCATAGATATTCTGATGATAGTTTTGTGATTGCAGTGCTTCTCTATTTCTGATTTCTAATCCGATTTTCAATCATTGCAGTTTGATTTCTATTTCTGATTTCTATTTTCTGATTTCTAATCCGACGGAATATGAGATTGTCACTTTCTAACTTTGATTTCTATTTTTTATTTCTAAGTTCTAACTTCCTAATCTCCATAATCTGCTGCAGGTTTCAAACCCCCTACTCGGCTTCTCCAAATCTGCGATTGAGATCCAAGGTAACTACACCCTCAAACAATTTCACATATCCAGCCTTTTATTTACTGTTTATTCTAATTTTTCTGGAGCATAACAATCAAAATAATTTCTATACACTTATCCTTGATGAAATATCATGAAATTGATTACTTAGCGGACTGAAGGAGCGTTGGTGGTGATGTTTGAGAATCGATGCGATCGAGTGGTGTTTTTGAATGCAGTTCATGATGATTTACAATTTCCTTCAGTTTAGTTTAGTTTAGTTTGCATATTACTCCATCATGAGTACACAATATTTTCATTTTTTCTTAATTAATATAAAATCTTTCCATCATGCTTCTAATTGGACTCTTCTATATAGCTGTTGTTAGTAATGTAACGCCTTAATTTCAAAAGAAAATGAGTTTGGGGTGCGAATAGGAGTTGGGGTGCGGATAAGGGAGTGGTCTGCGGATAGCCTTGGGCTAGGGTTTTATTAAAACCCCAAATTCCCCCCTCCCCCTCTCATTTTCCCGATCCCCTCCCTCTCGATCGCAACAGAACTAACGTAGGGTACTCCTTTAAAAACAACACTTTCATTCCTGACCATCCAATATCAACCAGCCATGAAATCAAGACCCTCAAAAAAACTTTATTTTGAATCAGCTTAGCTCTCCCTGCTCAATTTTTTGGCGGCATTTGGCGCGGCGGTGGCGGGCTGCGTTTGCGGCAAACGCCGCCGCAAGGTGCGTAACCAAATGGCGGGCGGCGGCGTTTGCCGCGTTATCACCCGCTGTGCCATGAGAAGCGGAGCAAAAACAAACGCTCAAATTGAACCTGAGCTTGGTGGTCTGATTGAACCTGAGCGTGGTGGCTATGTAACATACCTAAAGATGATATGTTAAACTGTAGTTTAATGTTAAAGATGATAACATACCTAAAGATCTTATATTTCTGTTTTGTACTGTTTTATATATATCAAGTATTCCAATATGACCTGCACAACAATATTTTTGATGTACTGTTTTGTACAGATGAAATTTTGTTGGCAAAATTTCTACTAAATTCTTGAATTCACATTGTAAGGAAGGGATTGCAGTGTGAACTAAACAACGGGCGGCAAGTGTGTGTTTTATTGTACGCTTGTTTAATGGGGTGTGTATGGATTATGTATGTATGGATGTGAGTTTGTATGGATGTTTCTGCTCTCATTTATTTGTAGGGTGATCTTAATTGCTCTCTTTTATTTGTAGGGTGCTCGAGCATTGACTGGCAAGTGACGAAAGATTCATTAGTCAGAAAGTGATGGACGATTCATTTTTCGAAAAATGACGGAAGATTTATTAGAAACATGTTGATCTTGTAATGTAATATTGTATTATTTTAGAAGAGATGATAATAACTTGTACTCTATGTAATACTTTTTGGTGTGAATAAATACATGTTGATCTTGTTACGAAATATTAAATGTGTGTTTTCAAGATTATTATTTGTAATAAAATCTCAGGTACAAAAAAATAGAAATTGAGTATTTTTGATATATAAATGAATTGGCTGTAGTAAGAAGAATGGAAAACAAATGTAACGATTTTTGCGTTACTATTGTTTAATCTATTGTAACGAAATAATATTTATTATACTTATTGTAACGAAGTTAGTTTATTTTTAGTGAAGAAAAAATAAACATTTGTAACGAAATAGTTTTAATCGCAACTGTTTTTTTGTGAGGAAAAAAAACATTCGTAACGAAATAATATTTATTGTGACCAATTTATTGTGAGGAAGAATCTCTTTTTGGTGAGAAAATATCGTTTGTTACAATTAATTTATTTGTAACGACATGCATACATTCGTTACAAGAACCTTTAACGTCGAGCTTTAGAGGAGGACTGTTACTTAAAGTTTTTTCGTTACCAAAGAGTTTTTGTAACGATTTTTGGCACTTATTGTAACGATTTAGGTCCTTACTATAAGTGCAGTTTGTTGTAGATTAACTTCAAATGGAATCTTCATATCCCAATCTAAGTATGCTAAGGAATTAGTGAAAAGATTTGGTATGTCAGATTCTTCCACCATAAAAACACCCATGCCCTCAAATGCTGTTGTTGATAATGATGAATCAGGGAAACCTGTTGATTCAAAAGTATATAGAGCAATTGTTGGCTCATTACTCTATTTAACAGCAAGTAGGCCTGACATAATGTTTGCTACTTGTATTTGTGCTAGGTTTTAAGTTAACCCCAAAGAATCTCACTTAATTTTGCTAAAAAGGATTTTGAGATATATAAAGGGTTGCCCTAATCTAAGACTTTGGTATCCAACAACATCTGAATTTGAATTAACTGGATTCTCAGATTCAGATTATGCTGGATGCAGAGTAGACAGGAAAAGCACATCAGGGACTTGCCAGTTCCTTGGTGATAGGCTTGTGTCTTGGTTTTGTAAGAAACAACATCTGTGTCAACATCAACAGCTGAAGCTGAATATATAGCTGCTGACAGTTGCTGCTCACAGATATTGTGGATACAAAATTAACTTCTAGACTATGAAGTCAACTTAAATAATTCAACTATATTTTGTGACAATACTAGTGCAATATCTATAGCACAAAATCCAGTTCTCCATAGTAGGACTAAACACATAGAAATTAGGCACCACTTCCTTAGGGATAATGTGGATAAAAATAAAATTTGCCTACAATTTATTCCTACTGATTTACAAAGAGCTGACATTTTCACCAAGCCATTGGATGAAAAGAAGCATATCTTCTTTATAAATCAACTTGGAATGATAAATGGAGACTCAATCTGCTAGTAAATTAAGTTCTCTATTTACCTCAAAAATTTGTCGAACGGAGAACGACGAATTTATATCATTTGTCTAACGGTGGTCGACAAAACCTTATATTTTCAGAATCGATAAAGAAATGTTACCTGTCGAACAGCGGTCGACGAAAAGGATATTTTTTGTCGAACGCTGTCTGACAAAAACTTAAAGTCTTTTCGACTTCTGTCTTTATCAGGGTTAGTTGCTGAACGCCGCTCCACAAATGCGCCTCTTTCTCTCATATATATTTACTACTTGTATTTCTTAAGAGCGCGCCTACAGAAATCATTTCCCTCCAGTTCCCCTTTTGCACTTGATCTTTCTCTTCTTTTGTAGGACTCAATGGCGATTTCTCAAGCCTCGCTCTATTCCATGAAGTTCGATGCTGGGTTCGACATAGATATGGAATCCTTCGCAACATCTGATCAAATCTTCAAGGACATCCTTCAACTCTTTGAAGAGCAACAGTTGAGGAAGTTAATGAGCTTGAGGATAAAGCTTCACACAGCTGAAATCAAAGAATGGTGTTTCACAGTTAAGCAGGAAGATGAATGTCTGACGGGCACAATCTCAGGACACCAGGTTTCTCTTACCCCTACCATTCTAACTGAAGTTTTTGGGCTTGTGAATGGTGATGAAGATATAGAAATTAGTTCTGATGAATTTGAAGCAGCTTTAGTCAAAATGGGTCACTCCTCTGGAAACCCTAATCATCTGCTTAAGAAAAATCTGTCTTTGGAATACAAATTCTTATCAGATATAGTTGGCAAAGTGTTGTTAGGAAAAACAACAGGACATGACTATGTTAATAGGCACCAATTTCTGTTGATGGTGGCCTTGATGGAGAAAAAGAAAGTGAACTGGGGATCACTTCTGTTTAATTTGATTAAGAAAAAGATTTCCAAGGAGAATGTTAGCTTTGGAAGAATTTTAGGAATTGTTCTGCAGGAAAGGCATCCAGACCTTCTGGTCTCCCCAAAGGTAACAATCAATGCTAGCAAGAAGCTGACCTCAGCTGTCTTTGCTAAGTGGGAAAGGGTATTTCCAAAGAAGAATCCAAAGTCAGTCAAGCAAGCTTCTGAAGACACAAGGACTGATTCAGTCTCTTCCCTAACCCTTCCAGAAGTTCCTCCTTTGGTCTCCTCCCTTCCTCTCCCACCTCCTACTACTCAAAGTTTTTCCCCTGCACAATCTCCACCTTACAATTCTTCTACACATATTGATGACATTCCCACTCCTTCTTTTGATCTCCTCCCTCATCACTCTTCTCCACCTCCATCTCCTGCTCATAATGATTCCCAATGCCCTATCCATCATTCTTCTTCTACTCATCGAGAACCCTCTCAACAAGGTGCAGATGTCTCAAATATCTTTGTACCAATCTCTATTCCTCCCTCTTCTGAGCCATCCTCCTCTCATTCTCACGAATTCACTTATTTAAATCTTTTCTCTGTAGCTGATCAGATACTTGGTCTCATCCTTCCCAAACTAGACCAGTTATTGGATGCAAAACTTGCTCCAATTGTTCAATCTATTTCTGCTTTATCTGAAAAGATTTATTCCTTCCCTTCCTTTCAATCTGTCCCTTCTTCTAGGGGCCTAGATTCAGGTTTCCCTGAAGCTAGGCAGGGGGAGATGTCTGATGAAGAAGCTCCAGATGCTCCAGATGCTCAAGCACTTGGAAATTCAGTTCTTCCAATTTCAGAAGAACCAGTTCTACCAGGTCCAGAAGAAATAAATAATGTTTCTATTAATCCCTCTATAGATATTATTTATTTGTTTTCTCAGTTTAGTACAGTTCTACCAGTTTTACCTCAACAACATAATTATTCTAGAGCAATTGTCCCATACACTGCTCCAATTAATGAAGCTCTGTTAAATAAGATAATTAGAAGTTTTGAAGTTAAGATTACAGATACAGTTTTCATTCAAGATCAACCTCTCAGTCAAGAAGAAAAACTAGTTGTAATGTCAGAAGAAGCAATCACAAAATCTGACTTTCCAACTTTTATCTTTGATGAAACTCCAATTCCAGACTTTGATGAGATCTGGAAAGCAGAAGATGAAGCTTATGAAGCTGAAGAGCAAAGGATCAAAGCTCTTAAATTGATAGCAGATTTATATGATACACCAATCTCTTCTTCTGATTCTGATGAAGAAGATAATGATAGTGATTCTGATGATACACTGTCAAGGAAAAGAAAGAAAACAAAGGCTAAGTCTAAAGCTATCCCCAAGCCTCCTAATCCAGATAATGATATCCCATATTATATTCTCCACAATATCCCTCTTGACAAAGTCTCACATCATTGGATGACACTCTCCAGAAATGAGCAGAAAAGAAGAAAGAAGTTCAAGAAAACTGGTTATATGCCTGATAATCCAGTTAAGTTCAATCACCCTCCTCCTCCTCCTCCTCCAGCAGCAGGATCAACAGGGATGTCTTCCTCCTTCTCTTGATCTGCCCCCCAGCAGTCTAGGAGATATGAAGGAACTCATAAAAGCTCCAGTGGCTCTCAAAGTTCTACACCAGCCAGAGCTCCTCCCTCAAGTTCTTCCAGACCAATTTCAGATTACAGATATACTTTTTCAAATGGCTTATTTCACAGCAGAATGAATCTTCAAGATAATAAAACCTCAGAGCAGGCAAATGATTCTGTTGAAAGGTCTCCTTCTCCAGAAATTCAAGAAACAGATGAAATAGCTCACATGGCTAGATTCAGAGAATCAGTAGCTATTGCTCAGATCAATAAAGCTAAGGCTGAAGGTGAGGACCATTCTCAATTTTCCACATTGTCTGAATTCAGAAAGCAAGAGCTTGAAAAGTACAATTCCAGAAAATTTTTTAATGCTGAAAGATTTTTAAAGAAGTATCCAGCAGCAGTAGTTCTTCCTACTACATCTCAAACAATCATAAGTCCAGAAAATTGCTACATGAGCAAGAAGCAAGCTGAAGATCCCAACAGGGAAATCATTTTCAAGCCTTCCTCACAGTGAAAAAGTACAGTTTCAAATTCCTTCTGTCTTTGAACTACTTGAATTCAGTATAAATGTTTCTAAACTCAGAGCAATTTATTTCAATATTATCTGCTGAAGCATTTCAATTCTGTCAGATATATTTCTGCTTTGTTGTTTATCTTTGTGTTATTTATTATTTGATTTATTTGTCAAATAGTATCCTAACCCAAATAGGGGGAGATTGTTGGAGCAACCCTTTTACTGTTTTGGGCTAGGATCACTATGTACTGATTAGGGTCAGTTGACCCCATTGTATAGTTTAAGGGTCAAGTCTTTAGGCTGATAAATTAGCTAGAACTTAAGATAAAATCTAAAGTTCCCAGCGGTCAACAAATGGCTAGCAGTGCTCGACAGATGGCTCCCAGCGTTCGACAGTTTTTGTTGCCAGCGCTCGACAGTTTCCAGCCAGCGTTCAACATCTTCTGGACAGCGCTCGACAGTTTCCAGCCAGCGTTCAACATCTTCTGGACGGCGCTCGACAGATTATAGCCATCGTTCGACAGATCATTTATTGAAGCCCAAATTTGTTATCAGCTACATTCTATTTATCCTAACAGCAAAACGACGACTATAACAGATCTATTTAATATCTTTGGACGTATTCTGACAGATAAGGAAGGATATTAAACTCAGTTAATATATTCCCTTCTTTCCTTTTTCCAAGACAGCAATAGCCGTTGACATTTAATGAAAAGGAATCTTTTCACGGCCAAGGAATTAAAAGACCTGCCAGAGTCGTTTGAGTTTTGTTGTTATTCCAAGAATGTCTTAAAGACTGATTATTCTATTCACAAATATAGAATACATTAAAGACAGTTTTTGTTTTTGGACATATATGAATCAGTCGACAGAATTCAAACATTATTCTATTACAGAATACAAAGAATATATACAGCAGAAAAAGAAGAAAGAGACACATCTCTCAGCAAGTATTTCTTCTTCTTCTTCTACAAGCAGCAAAAAAATTTCTTCTGAGGACATCTTCCTCAAGAGCATTCTCTCAGAATCTGCTGCAAATTCAGATCTTCTAAAAGAGCAACAAGCAATCTGAAGAACCTGTTCTTCCAGATCAATCTGCTACAGGAGATCTTAGTTTTCAAGAGAAAGCTTCTCCATCTTCTGTCAAATACTTCAATTAGACAGGGGGAGCTTTACAACAACATCCACTAGAGTTTTCTCTCAGCATCTTGACAGAGAAGAACACTATAAACTCTTTCTTACCTCTCTTGTACATGGTTAATACTCCCTTCAAAAGTATACCTCCTTGGTGGCAAGACACCTGATCAAAAAATCTAGTTGGTTTTGAGCACCTGAACAAAAGCTCTGTGGTGTGTGGACACCTGAACAAAAATCCCTTGGTGTGAGGGCACCTGATCAAAAATTCTAGTGGATTCCTACCAAGGGTGGTAGAAGAGTAGACGTACCCAGATTTATTGGGGAACTACTATAGCTCCTTGTGTCTTCTGTGTTTGGTTATTTTCTGTGCTTGTGATGTTTGTTGTGTGATTTCATTTACTTAATTTTTCTGTTAATATAATTCTCACACTGCTTACACTTATATATAATACTATTTTAATTCCGCTATAAAAACTAAGAAAAAGTTTTAATACTCTATTCACCCCCCTCTAGAGTAACTTAAGATCTAACCTCCACTTTCATATACACACCAAATTCAAAATTGATCAAGCATGTAAACTGTGGAAGCCAAATATATAAGAACAAGCTGTGGAAGAATGATCATGCTTTGGAAGCCGAAAGAACAAGAAAATGCAGTTTGGGAATGTCCAATCTATAACTCATTCCATTCTTGAAAGCTTTAATGAGATCAACTAGGGAATGCCGAACCATAAGCCATCTTTAGATGGCATCGGGCGGCTACAAAAAAAATGTCGGAGGTGACGACAAAAACATAGACGATCAATCTAGCAGGGAATGAGGAAGGAATCGGAGGGGGCGTGGGATTTCGATGTTTATCGTGGCTATTCTGACCGGCGTCGAAAGAAACGAACGAAGTGATGCCCAGCTTCATATCAGTAGGGGAGGATGAACAAATGGAAAACCACGAACCGACGAGGCAACGAGAGGAAGGGTGAAGAAATTTGGCCTACGTATAGTTCGCGTTTTGATAAGAAAAAAGTTAGTATTTTGACCTGCATATAGCCAAATGTGATCTACATATAACAACACTCTATATATACATTATATTGTTACCTAAGCTACGAAGATTGAAGCTATCTCAATGTTGCTTATTATTTTAAAAGAAAAATATTTGTCATTTGGACCGAGTGTTTTTTTATTAAACATAAAATTTAAAATTTGATTTAATATTTATATTCAAATAAAATTTTATATAAATAGGTCAAATCAATCGGTTTCAAAGAAAATGTAAAAACAATTTCATTCAAAAACAGGGCAATTAAAACACTCATCGCAATCATTTAATAATTCAAAGTTTATTTTTCAAAATTTCTAGAATAAATATCACATATCAATCAACAACCTTTACGTAAATATATGGAGGTTAAACTAAAACCCAATGGGCACTTGTGAATCCATTCAAAAATTAATCTGCATATAGTCATTTTCAAATTGCATGATCTGTACGTAGTCAAAGTGAGACTGCATATAGTTATTGTCTTAGAATCCATAGATATGACATGAGAATTTACAGGTGCATTAAAAACGTAACAAAAAGGCCTGCCTAAAATGATCATCGCCTCGCCCCATCCGTCACGAGCCGGCGGTGAAAAGTCTCTGGACAACCCATAATCCAAGGAGTCTTAAGTTTTTTATAATGTCATTTTTTTATGCATCATGTCGAGAAGTTTTAGCTGGCGATTCTTGTAGCCTTCATGCTAGTAGGGGTGTAAGTCAGAACCAACCAAATCACCTAACCGAATCAAACCAAACTAAACTGCATGTTTCGATTTGGTTTTAGTAGCTCTGGTTCGATCACAGTTCCAATTTAAAAAAAACCGCATTGTTTAGTTCAGTTCACGGTTTTGAATGTTAAACCGAATCCTATTGGCACTTACATTAACATTAGTAATTTAATATCATAATATGATTGATTTATTTGAGCGTCACGGTAGCAGTTTAATAAAAACTTGATTTGTGCTACATTAAGTTTTTAACTTGAGTTATGCATTGCTTCTCTTCTCACGTGAGTCACGATCATAATCATCATGTATGCAAACATTAAACTATGTTCTTAAAATTTTCTCTAAAATTACGTATTCATATTTCTTTTTTAAACCGCCAAAACCGTACCGAATCATTCGATTTGGTTTGATATGGTTCCAATGGTTTGCTCGATTCGGTTTTAGGGTTTTGAAATCACATAGGAATGGTTTGATCTACAATTTTACTTAGACCAAATCAAAACGAACCGTTACAGTCCTACTTCATGGTCTGCTATGTTTGCTTGTAACTCTGCTTCAACTTCAGTGAAAATTAAACCTTATTAAAAAAAGTTAGATATTTAAAAAATCTATTTATCATCTCCTCTTCATCCATTTATCTTCTCTTTATCATTCCCCTTTTATAAAAAATAATAAAAAGAATTAAAGGGACATCACAGTAACTGTCGTAACTAACTATTTCAGTATTGGGATATAAATCAACTTAATCTGCATGATACTTGTTCTCTTTTTTATAGGCGAAGTTTTTGCATGCGCGTCCCGAACAGAATCCTTGACCAATACAGATGCAAGGTTGCGTACGGCGCACTTGCTTATTGTGCACCATGGGCCCCACCGCCGACTAAGCAATCCTGTATTGCAATTGGTCCTGGACGACAACTTGCGTCTGGAACCTGTATGCAAAATTCCCTCCTTTTATAGGCGAATTTTTTGTGCTCGGAGCGAGGATGTCACGTGGTCTTCTTCGTCCAATAGAAGCACGAAATTGGGTAGGTCTGCCCACACCGATAATCCTCACGCATAGAGTGGAGCCCCGACCCTACCAAACATTGTGCTCCCAATAAGTGAGAAGAGAAAGATTTTATGTCTCCTTTATTCACAAATATCTTCAGTAGAAAGATAAAGTTGAGCTACAGAATAAATTTTACAGTTTAATGTTCACACATAATAAATGTCTGCCACATTTGCATGCGGCTCAATCGGCTAATGCATTTTTTGAGCGCGTTCCGCTAAGTCGACAATTTTTACGATAGCACCAGGGTTTCTAATGATATCACGCTTACAAGGCGAGATTACAAAGGAAACCCTTTTATAACTGGAGTCAAGGGCGACCAAAAAACAGCAAATGTACAAAATTAATCCTTCTAAGATTAGTACGATAAGACTCCACATCTCCAACAACAACTCTCATTCAAACCGATCAAACAAACATAAGGTCCGGTTCATGCGGTCGTAACCGCTTGACTGGTGAAAATAAATCCCTCCAAACGGAGCCATAGTCTGATACGTAGAAAAACCTCTGATTAATTGCTTATATTTTATTAGTAATAATTAATTTGTGGATCCACCAACTAATTCTGATGGTGAATGAGTGGATTAGTATTGTATATATTACAGTATACAAAACTGAATAATCCTATAAAAAACATGCCCTCCACTAACAAATTGAAAAGAAGATTATACCCTTATTCCATTGATGGAAAGCTGGTGGCAGCACACTCGACTATTCCAGAACAGCTCACAGCAAATCCTTCACATAAATTATATTGTATCCGAGGGATCTCACTGCGGGATCATTTTGGTCTTGCGGCAAAATCAAAATGATCTCACGAGAGCAAAATGATCTTGCTGGGAGATCAAAATGATCCCGGATGTTAGGCTTCGTTTGACACAGTGGTGGCGGTCGTGAACACGGTGAATATGAATTGTCGTTCGTGAACGACCAACCTAGATGACCTAAGAAACTTCATGCTCTTGTATGTTAAAAGCTAGTTCTTTTTTTATGGCGGCTATAATCGTTGCCAAGTCAGACATTCATTTTATGACAGTGACGTTTTTGTCCAAACTTATGGTAGAAAAAATGTCGCACCAAATGTAGCAGAATCAATGCTCATCATGAAATGAACCTCCATTCGGGATCCCAAATGGAGGGGTTATTTTTGGGATCGAGTTCCGTTTCCAAATGTTTGTTCGGGACCAATAAGGAGGGGCCACGTGTAAAACATTTTGCGTGTGGGGCCGGAGAGAGTGGACGTGACATCTTCGGTCTGGAGATCAAAAAGATCGCGTAGGAGATCACCCGGACGGAAAGAATTTTCTTCGGGGTTCCGGTCCCAAAAATATTTTGCAAATGGATAGGACCCTGATTAAAAAAAAATAGCTTGAAATTTGAACAAAAACCCTTGGAAATTACAATATCATAGGTTTGAAGAGTTAATTGATAGAACTTATTATAAAGAATGTTTTTTTAGGGCGTTGATATCCGCAGTGTAGTTTTGGCTATCTGCACTCTATTTGTATGAGTTATTACGTGCCTTTTGGAAATACGCCTTGTACATGCATTTTTAGGAAAAATGTTCAACATTAAAGTTCACTTTTCCCAAAAATGTATGTAGAAGGAGTATTTCCAAAAATTCGTTATATTACGCCCATGTTTCAAGGGCGTGCCATAACCGTTGTTATCTCAAGCGCATATTCCGGACGGTTACGTTTTTGTCCCAAGCTCATCGGAGCAAAACCCTGATGATTCGTAACCATCATATTCATGACCTCCGCCGTCGTGCCAAATGGACCCTTGCACACAAATTCTGAAAGTCTCACTAGAAGTATGAAGTGCAAACATGCTACATTGGCTTTTCCAACTTGATCTACAGATAAAAACTACAATTAACAAAAATGTAAAGATAAGATATAAAAGTACGGAGATATCTACAAAGACGATCAAGTCTAAGGCAGAGTGATTAGTTCTCTAAACGACATGTGATTCTTTGAATTAGTTTACTTTGTGTGCAACCGTCTTGTCTGTGTTGACATATATGATGTCTCCTGCACTTAAAAAAATGCTCATGATTTTTAACTTCTTACCAGATTTGTTTGAAATGGTCAAAATTTACATTTTATCATATTTAAATATGTTTAAATTTATTTGTTGAAAATAAAATGTTTCGACCACTATAATCTACGCATCAACCCATAAAAAGTAATGGGTCGAGTGGGTGAACATCTGATCATTCATGTAGTAAAGATATGGCTGTATCTGGAATTCACTGGGATGTGAAAATATCCTTCCCATTCACCTTGTAGCTTCCATAGACGAGCTTCCACTAGCCCTCTGTAGGAAAACTGAAAGCCGCACCAAACCGTAAAATCGCACCGCACCGCACCGCACCGCACCCCATTTCAAACCGAACCGACCGGGTGCGGTACGATTCGGTTCTAGCTGTCTGAAAACCGCATCTTTGCGGTTCGGTGTGACTTCCGATTCCTAGAAACCGACCAAACCGCACCACACCCTGACTCGATTAGTTGGTGTGAAAGACTTAAGTTCGGTGTCGGTCTTATCTTTTAATTATAAGCTTCATAAATCTGAATTTTGAAACCGTGAAACGTAGAACCGCAGCACCGCACTTACTGTAAAGTCATCGTACATATACATTCATACTTTATAAGAATTTAGATATATATAATTAGAGTTTTTTTTTTTATAAAATTAACCCTAAAGGCTAATGCCATTAAGAGTTAAAACCGAACCGACTCTGCATCTTCCTCTCTCAGTTTTAGTCTCTCGGTCCCGTCTCGCCCTCGCCCCTCCCCTCACCGCGTGCCCCTTAACCCTAGGTCCCTAGCGAAGGCTTCCAGAGTTCAATCTCCGGCGGAAGCAGATGAAGGCGTCCTTGGTTGGACCGACTGGTGAACTGAACCTGCACCGTAGCAGACGAAGGCGTCCAATCTCTGATCGTCCGACATCCAGACTCCAATCTCTGTCTAGATTACAACTCCTCCGGCAGGCGGCGTTCAGAGTCTCCAGACTCCAAATTCGACAAGGTAATCTTTCAGATTTTTGCTAGGGACCGATTGCATCCAGAGTTCCACACTTCAAATTGATTAATGCTTCTTTCAGATTCTTTCATATTTTGCTTGGTCTTGGAACCGATTGCATAGTTTTCAATACTGAGATTGATTTAATTTCTTGGAACCAATTGTTTGTGTCTCATTTGTGAATCCATCCATTATTCCATTTACAACAGATAGCAGGCCGAGGAGTATTGTTTACATACTTACATCCGCCAAGTGTCAATTGACTATTGCTTTGTTGTATGTCAGAATTATGTATTTTTGTTCGTAATCAAACACATCTTTATTGTAGGTAAGTAACTTTGTCTATATGAGAGTGCTTTTTTGAAAAATAAAGAAAAACACATAAATTGAACAAATTGTAAATTTAATAATAAGTTGGGGGTAAAATCAAAATATTGAAACTTTCACCAAATGATATTTTTATCTTTTAATATAATATAGATATATATCGCCGGCCGCCCTGACACTGCATGTTGCGACCTTCAAATTTTTTGAAACAGTCAAATTATGTATTTTTTCGTCTTTACATACATTCAATTATATTTATATAAAAAATCTGAACATTATAATATAGTAATATACTCATATTATAAAATTTTATCCTCCAAATTTGTAAATTTTGGAGTAGTTCTAGATGTTTTTTTCTTGGTCATCTTTTGACATTTTATGTATGCAGCTTCTTCCTCCTAACATCTTGTTCACAGAGGCAAAGTTTAGCGCAACTTTTTTTGCTTCGGCGAGTTTGGACAAAAACGCCACCATCATAGAATGCATTGACAACCGACAATGTTTTGAGCATAAAAGTGGATGAAGTTTCTTAGGTGAGGTCGGGCATTCACGAACGACTGTTCATAATCACCGCGTTCACGATCGCCGCTACCGTGCCAAACGGAGCCAAAGACAATAGATGTAAGCTCTCTAATTTCGACAAAATAGTTCGATTTCGTCAATCGGATGCCCGATTGCTCTCTAATTTCGACACGGTTTTTAACTTCTTACAAGATTTGTCTGTGTTGACATATATGATGTCTCCTGCATTTAAAAAAATGCTCAAGATTTTTAACTTCTTACAAGATTTGTTTGAAATGGTCAAAATTCATATTTTATCATATTTAAATATGTTTAAATTTATTTGTCGAAAATAAAATGTTTCGATCACTATAATCTACTCATCATATAAAAAGTTCACCCTCCAAATTTGTAAGCACTAGAGAATATGAGCAAAATTTTGATACATGCAATGCATCGAGCGGGTGAACATTTGATCATTCACGTAGCAAAGATATGCCTGTATCTGGAATTCACTGGAATGTGAAAATATCCTTCTCATTCACCTTTTAGCTTCCATAGACAAGCTTCCACTAGCCCTGTGCAGGAAAACCGAAAGCCGCACCAAATCGCAAAACCGCACCCCATTTCAAATCGAACCGACCGGGTGCGGTACGATTCGGTTCTAGCTGTCTGAAAACAACACCTTTGAGGTTCGGTGTGACTTCAGATTCCTAAAACCGACCAAACCGCACCACACCGTGACTCGGTTAGTTGGTGTGAAAGACTTTGAGTTCGGCGTTGGTCTTATCTTTTAATTATAAGGTTCATAAATCTGAATTCTGAAACCGTGAAACGTAGAACCGCAACACCGCACTTACTGTAAAGTCATCATACATATACATTCATACATTATAAGAATTTAGATATAAATAATTAAAGTTTTTTTGTAAAATTAACTGTAAAGGCTAAAGCCATTAAAAGTTAAAACCGAACCGACTCTGCATATTCGTCTCTTAAACTCAGTCTCTTGGTCCCGTCTCTCCCCCGCCCCGCCCCTCCCCTCACCGCGTGCCTCTTAACCCTAGGTCCCTAACGAAGGCTTCCAGAGTTCAATCTCATATTCTAACCCCCGACATCGTCGCAGTTCCGGGCTTCCAGAGTTTAATCTCCGGCGGAAGCAGACGAAGGCGTCCAACCATGGACCGACCAGTGAACCTGCACCGCATCGCAGCATGTTGAGTTTTGGAAGTGAAATCAGATTATATATATATATATATATATATATAATGTTTCTTTTTTTGTTCAGGAATTCAATGCATGCTCTGAATAGAACTCAATGCATGCTCTGAATAGAATTCAATGCATGCTCTGAATAGAATTCAATGCATGCTCTGAATTGAATTTGCTGCTTTGATATGGTGCTCCATCAATTGGACACATGCTCTGATTTGGTATGGTGAAGTCGACGCAACTTCATTTCGACGCACGTCGACTTGGCTCACTATTTATATATGCTGTTTTTTTTTGTAAAAGAAACCTAATGATCCTGTAGCTTCCTCTTCTTCTCCCGTGAAAACATTCAGCCGCCAAGCTTGCCTGTGAAGGATTTCTAGAGAGAGAAAGTCTTCTCTCCTCATTTCGGCGCCGCGTGACCATCGTTTCTAGAGATCGCCGACTCTACGGCATAGCCCTCGACAAGGAGATCATCGTGGTGTATTTCTCGAAGTGGCGTTTTGCTCCTACGAGGCCGTACATGCAGTTGAAGATTGGAGGAGGTTAATCTGTTTTCGTATTTTCAGATTCTCTGTTTTTATTTCTTGTGGACTCTATTTGGAATCATACAACCGTGTTTGTCTCGGTGTATGTCCGGTATTTAATCTGCGTGTTGTTGCAAACTTATTTTCTTGATTTCGAGTATATCCTGCATTATTTTCTGGTGGATTTTTCTTCTGGTGGTTGTGCGCATCCTGGGCACAGATTTTTCACATGGCATCAGAGCTACGTTGGTTTTAGCGGTGTTTGCTAAGTTCCTTCGGAGAAGAAGATCGGTATACCGGAATGGACGGTGCAGGAGGATATGCAAGAGGTCTTGGTATTGAGTTGCTGACGCAGACAAATTACAAGAAGTGGACGTCTTGTATGGAGAGTTATCTGGTAAGAGAAGATCTATGGGCGGTTGTTGGCGGTGATGAACAGGAGGAAGTTATTGCGGCCGGGGACAACGGTCCAACGGTGAGGGTCTGGAAGAAGACAAATGCGAAGGCCGAGTTTACGCTCAAACGGGCAATATCTCCAGATTTATTTGATCACATCATCGGGTGCAAGTCGGCTTCGGAAATTTGGAAGTCGTTGGATGGTCTGTTCAATAAGAAAAACGTCGCAAGGTTGCAGTTCCTGGAGAATGAGTTGGCGAAGGACAATCAAGGGGAGTTGTCGATTTCAGTCTTCTTTCTGAAGATGAAGAACCTGTGCGCGGAGATATCTGCGTTGGATCCGGATGAGCCGATCTCAGAGGCTAAGTTGAAGAGGTATATTACTCGCGGTCTGCGGAAGGAGTATGTGCCCTTCATTACTTCGGTGCAGGGGTGGGCTACTCAGCCATCTTTGTTGGAGTTGGAGAACTTGTTGGCTTCGCAGGAGAGCTTGGCAAGACAAATGTCTGGTTGCTCTATTTCTGGGGGAGAAAGTGAAGTTCTATTCTCAGGAAAGAAGAATTGGGACAGGCGGAAGAAGAAGAACATGGGGGAGGGACCTTCTACCTCATCACAGGGAGATGGAGGCAAGTTTCCTCAAAGATCTGATGGAGGACAGAAGGGGCTAAAATGTTTTAGGTGCAATAAACCGGGTCACTTTAAGAGAGACTGCAAGGTGAATCTCAAGCCGGGTCATGTAACAGAGAAAGGAGAGGGATCCAAGGATGAAGAGGAATGGGGGAATTGCTTCTTGGCAGAAATGACGGCGACGTCGGTGGATACCTTGGCCTCCATAAATTTTCAGGATGATTGGATTGTTGATTCTGGGTGCGGTCATCACCTCACTGGCGATGAATCGAAGTTCTCCTCCCTTCAGTCCTATGAAGGGAATGATGCTATTGTGACGACGGATGATTCAGTGCATGCGGTGGAGAAGGAGGGGACAGTTACCTTGGGCAGTGATGGAAGGGCACTCAAGTTGAAGAGTGTTTATCATGTGTCAGGGATGAAGAAGAACCTATTCTCAGTGACTAATGCGGTTGATGCAGGCTACCATGTTTTGTTCGGGCCGAAGGAGGTAAAGTTCTTGAAAAACTTCTCTTCGATAAAGACGGATATCACTCACACCGGGCGGCGTGTGAAGGATTTATTTGTGTTATCTACAAACTCCTATGTGAACAAGATGAAGACAAATGACGGTGCGGTTATTTGGCATGAAAGGTTGGGTCATGTGGGGATGGACAAGTTGAAGGCTATGGTGGCAAGAGGCCTTGTGAAAGGCTTACCTAGTTTATCTTCGTTTGGTGACGGTCATGTTTGCGAAGGATGTCAATTTGGGAAAGCGCATCGCCTTCCATTTGACAGGTCTCTTTCAAGATGCAAGGCGCCGTTGGAGTGTATTCATGGTGACTTGATGGGACCGTGCGCCACACCCACATATTCAGGAAACCGGTACATGCTCGTGCTTGTGGATGACTTTTCTCGGTACACGTGGGTGTACTTCGTGAAGGAGAAGTCGGAGGTCTTCAAGAAGTTCATGGAGTTCAAGGAGAGAGTTGAAGGCGTGCTGAAGTTGCGGATTAAGAAGTTGAGAACGGACAATGGAGGGGAGTTTACTTCTAATGAGTTCTCTACCTTTTGCAAGAAGCATGGTATTAGGCGGGAGTTATCTTGTGCTCACACTCCACAACAAAATGGAGTGGCGGAAAGGAAGATTCGTCACTTGGCGGAAACGTGCAAGTGTTGGTTGCATGTGAAGGGCATACCCAAAGCCTTATGGGCGGAGGGAATGGCTTGCGCGACGTATGTTATCAACAGGTTGCTGCAAAGTCCGCTTGGGTTGAAGTCTCCACACAAGATGATGTTTGGAGTGAAGCCTAGTGTCAAGCATTTGCGGGTGTTTGGAGCTACTTGCTTTGTGCACGTTCCGGATGCTCTCAGAACCAAGTTGGATGCGAAGGCACGAAAGTGCATATTCATTGGCTATGACGAGCGGAAGAAGGGTTGGAAGTGCATGGACCGACAGACACGTCGGTTCATTGTCTCTCGTGATGTGGTATTTGATGAGTTGATTTCTTATCAAGGGGGTTCTATTGTTGCTTTGGAAGAAAGTACAGGAGGAAGAAGAGAAAGAAGTGAAGGAAGAGTTGTTGATGACTCTTTGGTGGAGTTGCCTTTGTCTCCAAGTGCTCCAAATTCATCAGGCTCTAGTTCAGGTGCTTCGGGTTCTAGAAGCGGGGGGAGCGATGCTCCAAGTTATTCTGGCGGAGGAGCTGATGGTGATGATGCTGTTGGAGCGGTGGAGAGTGGTTCTGTCTTGCGGAGGTCGAAGAGGACTATTGTGCCACCGGCTCGCTACAGGGAAGGTAATCTTATTAGCATGTGTTCGTGCTTCTTTGCAGGTCCTCTTGACGAGCGGGAGCCGTCATGTTTTGAGGAAGCCACTAAAGTGGAGGAGTGGGAGAAAGCCATGGATGAGGAGATGGAAGCCCTCAAGAAGAATGAAACTTGGGATCTTGTGCCCAAAGTTGATGGCGTTACTCCGGTTACTTGCAAGTGGGTGTACAAGGTAAAGAAGAAGGCGGATGGCAGCATTGAGCGATACAAGGCTCGCCTTGTTGCTCGGGGATTTTCACAGCAGTACAGAGAGGATTATGAGGAAACATTCAGCCCGGTGGCGAAGATGACTTCGGTGCGGGTGGTGATTGCATTGGCGGCAAGCCAAGGTTGGAAGTTGTGGCAACTCGACGTGAAGAACGCGTTTCTTTATGGCGAGATTGACAAGGATATTTTTATGGTGCAACCACCCGGGTATGTGTTCAAGTCTCATCCAGAGCATGTTTGTAAATTGAAGAAGGCCCTTTATGGTTTGAAGCAGGCGCCTCGAGCTTGGTTTGGGAAGATAGCGGAGTACTTGTTGTTTTGCGGGTACTATGCATCAGATTCCGACTCGAGCCTGTTCGTGAAGAAGAAGGGTGGACTTCATGTTCTTGTACTGTTGTATGTAGATGATATGATCGTTACAGGAAATGACGACGGAGAGGTGGCAATGCTTAGAGCGGAGCTATCAATCTGGTTCGAGATGAAGGATTTGGGGGAGCTACACCATTTCCTTGGTATTGAAGTGGAGAGGAAGAAGAGCGGAGTGTTGATTTCTCAGAATGCCTATGCGGAGCGGATCGTGGAGAGATTTGGCATGCCGGATGGGAAGCGCTGCTCTACTCCACTTGAAGTTGGAGTGAAACTTCGTCGGGATGAAGGAAGGATCTTGCCAGATCCTAAGCCTTTCCGGGCTCTGGTGGGAAGTTTAATTTATTTGACAATTACATGGCCGGATATCTCGTTTGCGGTTGACCGAGTGAGCCGTTACATGCAAGAGCCTAGGAAGCCTCAGCTGGAGGCGGCGAAGGGGATTCTAAAGTATGTTAAGTCAACCTCGGACATGAGGTTGCTGTTTGGAAGAGATACCAGCTTCAGTTTACATGGATTCACAGATGCCGACTATGGCGGAGATGCTGACGATCGGAAGTCGACGTCGGGGTACGTCTTTATGTGCGGTTCAGCGACGATCTCGTGGTGTAGTAAGAAGCAAGACTCGGTGTCCATCTCCACCACTGAAGCGGAGTACAAGGCGTCGTCCTTGGCGGCTCAGGAATGCATTTGGTTGCGAAGGTTGGTGGAGGATGTTTATGAAAAGGTGTGCAGTCCTACTTTGCTCCGCGGCGACAACAAAAGTGCGCTGAAGCTTGTTACAAATCTGGTTTGTCATGCGCTGACAAAACATATTGAGATCGAGCACCACTTTATTCGGGAGAAAGTACTTGGTGGATCTCTTGTCGTGGAGTATGTTCGGAGTCAAGACAACGTCGCCGACATTTTCACGAAGCCTCTGTCTAAGGGGCCGTTTGAGCGCCTTCGCGGGTTGCTCGGGCTAGTATCTCGATTTCACTTCCAGGGGGAGTGTTGAGTTTTGGAAGTGAAATCAGATCTTATTCATATATATATATAATGTTTCCTTTTTTTGTTCAGGAATTCAATGCATGCTCTGAATAGAATTCAATGCATGCTCTGAATAGAATTCAATGCATGCTCTGAATAGAATTCAATGCATGCTCTGAATTGAATTTGCTGCTTTGATATGGTGCTCCATCAATTGGACGCATGCTCTGATTTGGTATGGTGAAGTCGACGCAACTTCATTTCGACGCACGTCGACTTGGCTCACTATTTATATATGCTGTTTTTTTTATAAAAGAAACCTAATGATCCTGTAGCTTCCTCTTCTTCTCCCGTGAAAACATTCAGCCGCCAAGCTTGCCTGTGAAGGCTTTCTAGAGAGAGAAAGTCTTCTCTCCTCATTTCGGCGCCGCGTGACCATCGTTTCTAGAGATCGCCGACTCTACGACGTAGCCCTCGACAAGGAGATCATCGTGGTGTATTTCTCGAAGTGGCGTTTCGCTCCTACGAGGCCGTACATGCAGTTGAAGATTGGCGAAGGTTAATCTGTTTTCGTATTTTCAGATTATCTGTTTTTATTTCTTGTGGACTCTATTTGGAATCATACAACCGTGTTTGTCTCGATGTATGTCTGATATTTGATCTCTGTGTTGTTGCAAACTTATTTTCTTGATTTCGAGTATATTCTGCATTATTTTCTGGTGGATTTTTCTTCTGGCGGTTGTGCGCATCCTGGGCACAGATTTTTCACATGGTATTAGAGCTATGTTGGTTTTAGCGGTGTTTGCTAAGTTCCTTCGGAGAAGAAGATCGGTATACCGGAATGGACGGTGCAGGATGATATGCAAGAGGTCTTGGTATTGAGTTGCTGACGCAGACAAATTACAAGAAGTGGACGTCTTGTATGGAGAGTTATCTGGTAGGAGAAGATCTATGGGCGGTTGTTGGCGGTGATGAACAGGAGGAAGTTATTGCGGCCGGGGACTACGGTCTAGCGGTGAGGGCTTGGATGAAGACAAATGCGAAGGCCGAGTTTACGCTCAAACGAGCAATATCTCCAGATTTATTTGATCACATCATCGGGTGCAAGTCGGCTTCGGAAATTTGGAAGTCGTTGGATGATCTGTTCAATAAGAAAAACGTCGCAAGGTTGCAGTTCCTGGAGAATGAGTTGGCGAAGGCCAATCAGGGGGAGTTGTCGATTTCAGTCCGAGGAGTATTGGTTACATACTTACATCTGCCAAGTGCCAATGGGCTATTGCTTTGTTGTATGTTAGAATTATGTAAATGGTAAAATAAACATCAAATCAATAGAAATGATAATTGATGGGGTCTCGCCCATTATATAGTAATTCTAGGTTGCGAATAACCGGAATCCCATAACCTCTCACTATCTTAGTGAGGAGTTAAGGAAAAATTGTCGCACGCACGATCAGCGCACACGATCATCGCGCAATCCGCCGTCCTAACCGTCCATGTGGGCCATCCACCGCCAACATCCCGTCACCGGAGCCCCTCCTCGACCAACCACCTCGGGCCGGGCGCCGGCGGCGCGCGGCCGCCGCGTCACTCAGCCGACCGCCGGGTCGTCCGGCCTTGGCTGTGCGGCCGCAAGGCCGCGAGGGCCTTGCGGCCGGCTGACCGGCCAGCCGAGGCCGCAAGGTCCACCTCCCGACCGGCCTCCCGGTCGTCCAAGGCCGCGCGGCGGCAGGCGCACATCCAAGGTCGTGAGGCCGGCCTCCCAACCAGCGTTGGCCGCGCGGCCGTCATCCGCCTCGCGATCCGGCCGACCGGGTGGTCGGCCGGTTTGGTCGCGCGGACGAAAGGCCGCAAGGGCCTTGCGTCCATGAGACTGACCGTCTTCTCGTCCGGCCGGCTCGGGCCTGTCGCCCCTCCGCCCGGTCTTCCCCCCGCCGGCAGGCCGTCACCCCTCGCCGTCCGATCTCCTTGCCGGCCGGAGTCCACCGTCGTCCGATCGCCCGCTTGCGTTATCCACCTTCCGATTAGCGGGTAACCACCCACTCAACCGCCAGTGTAACCACTCATAGTGAGTGGGTGCAAATATCCGGATTCACATTGGTTTGCATTTAGATAAATTTCATTAATGCACATCGTAATTCTTATAGAATTGGCCTGTTTTTAGAATTTATGGTGGTCACGGCCTGCGATTATCCGCATAACCACCATAACCACCTCTGAGGCCTATAAATAGAACCCCAAGACTTCTCTTTTTTTCCATTCTATTCTCCTCCTCCTTCCTCTAAAGTTCAAGAGAGAGAGAGAGAGAGAGAGAGAGAGAGCGCTTGAAGATCTCCCTCCTCTTCAAAGCCGTGCTTGAAGGAATCTTCAAGCACCTCGAAGACAGAAGAAGATCTTCCTCCTCTTCAAAGTCGTGCTTGAAGGAATCTTCAATCACCTCGAAGACAGAAGAAGATCTCAGTCCCTCTTCAAGCATTCCGAAGAACGCCCAAGTTCCAGAGTGTCCAAGCACCAGAACGCCAAGTTCCAGAGTGCCCAAGTTCCAGAACGCCAAGTTCTAGAGTGCGCACAAGTTCCAGAGCGCATCGAGTTCCAGAGCACGCGCAAGTTCCAGAGCGCGCCCAGTTCCAAAGCGCGCGTAAGTCCCAGAGCACAGTGCTCCCCACCGCTACAAAGAAGAAGTCGAAGCTTCGTGAGTGGTGACCTATCACCCTCCGAACGTCTCTCTCTCACCCCCATAGTTGTAACGAGGAGCGGCATGTCGTCCTCGGTCTTTCAAAAAAGCCCTGTTAAGAAGCTGCAAATAGTGATTTTGGTCGGCACCATCCCGACCATGTGATTTTTTATCCCTTTATGGGGTTTTCCACGCTAAAAAGACTCTTCACCATCCGTCTCATCTCTCAGTAACTGATTGCGCGCTCGACCACTCCCGGGCTAAGACGGTTCATTCTGAACCGGTTTTAGGAGCCTTGAGCAGACTACAACAGTTTGACGTCGTCTATGGGAAGGAGTTCCCCAAAGCTCATAGAATTCGGAAGATAGTATCCTCATCACAGTGATACTCGTGACTAGAGACCATGACAAGGAAAGTGGGGACCATTGGTAATCCTGATGGATTGCGTGACAACAAAAGTTTCAGGCAAGACACAACAATCACCTTTGGGCTAGAAGATCCGCTGGTAATAAGTGCCAGGATCAGTGATCCTTGCTACCTCGTTAAAAGGATCCTGGTAGATAATGGAAGCTCGACCAATATTTTATCTCTCTCCGCATTGCATGACATCAAACTCACCAAGGAGCATCTCGTTCCTGCGGGAGGACCAGTCTACGACGTGGATAATTACCCCATATCGGTCTTGGGATCGATCTCTCTCTAGGTAACGTTGGGCGACCTCCCAAGACAACCCACGCATCAAGTTCAGTTTCTAGTCATAGATTCCAATTCAACCTACAATGTCGTGTTTGGGAGGCTACTCCAATCTACCTTCGGAGCAATCCTGTCCATTTCGCACTTGGCTCTGAAATTCCCGACCGCTAGCGGAACAGGGGTTGCTCGAGGTAGTCAAGAGAAAAGAAGAACATACCACCCAGAACAAATTCAGCTAGGGCGGGTCACCGCTCTCAACATCGACAACTTCGATCTGCGAGATGAAACCACATTGCAGAGAGGAGCCCCCGTTGAAGGACTGGTAGATATAGCCCTCTCTCCCCAAGACCCTTCCCGAATGGTGTGGTTCGGATCTCTCCTTTCCCCAGAAGAAGTTGAGCAGTACATGGCTCTACTGCGTGCAAACAGAGACATCTTTGCTTGGAATCCAGAGGACATGCCAGGAGTGGACCCCAGAGTCATTTTTCACTCCTTAAATATCAATCCTTCATGTCGACCAGTCATCCAGAAGAAATGAAACTTCGCCCCTGAACGACTGCATGCCATCGAAGAAGAAGTGGCCAAACTTCTCGAGGCAAAGTTCATCCGCGAAGCTGAATACTCAACATGGCTAGCAAACGTGGTCATGGTAAAGAAAGCATTAGGAAAATGGAGGATGTGCGTCGACTACATCAACCTCAACCAAGCGTGCCTAAAGGACAGCTTCCCACTTCCAAGGATCGACCAGCTTGTAGATGCTACAACCGGACATGAACTCCTCAGCCTCATGGACGCTTACTCCGTGTACAATCAGATTCAGATGAATCCAATCGATGAAGAATACATGACCTTTCGAACAGATAAATGAGTCTACTGTTACATGGTGAATGGTGTTGCCCTTTGGCCTCAAAAATGTCGGGGCAACTTACCAAAGATTGATGAACAAAGTATTCAAGAACCTTATCGGAAAAACAATGGAGGTTTATGTCGACGACATGCTGGTAAAGAGCACCCGACGAAGCAGCCACTTGGAGGACTTCGAGCAATGCTTTCATCTTCTCCGCTAGTACAAAATGCGGCTCAATCTTAGCAAGTGTGCGTTCGGTGTTACGGCCGAAAAATTCCTTAGTTTCCTAGTAACTCACCGAGGAATCGAAGCAAATCCCGAAAAGATAAAAGCTCTAGAGGACATGGCGCCTCCGCGTTCTATCAAAGAAGTGCAGCGTTTAAACAGAAAAATCGCCGCGCTCTCGCGTTTCCTAGCCCGGGCAGGAGACAAGTTCCTCCCCTTCTTTAAGATCCTACGAGGGGCCCGTAACTCAGGCTTCCAGTGGACGGATGAATGTCAGACAACCTTCCAGGACCTCAAGCAATACTTGGCCGCACCCCCTCTCCTGTCAAATCCCATTCCCAGGAAAGTCCTGTTCCTATACTTGTCAATATACCCACAGCCCTTAGTGCGGTGCTCGTGAAGGACGAAGGAGGAGTTCAGCGACCAATCTATTATCTCAGCAAAATACTCACTGACATCGAAGCCAGATACTCGGTAGCGGATAAAACGGCCTTAGCCCTCGCCTTCTCCCAAGAAAACTTCGTCCATACTTCCATGCACATACAATAAAAGTATTAACACAGTTACCGCTGCGGGTCATACTCCAAAGGCCCAAAGTATCGGGAAGGCTAGTTAAATGGGCAGTCGAGCTCGGGGAATTCGACATCCAATTCCTCTCGCGGCCGGACATAAAATCTCAAGTCCTCGCCGACTTCGTCATCAAGAATATTATCCCTCCGGATCAAGCTCCATCAGAAGACTTATCGATCGAACGTTGGGCTTTGTATGTCGATGGCGCTTCAGGAGCAGAAAATGCCGGGGCAGGACTACTCCTGATAAGTCCATAAGAAATCGCTCTAGATTACGGCCTCCGGCTAAAGTTCCTAACCACCAACAACGTTGCAGAATATGAGGCCCTAATCGCTGGCCTCTGGCTCGCCGTCGATTGTAAGGTAGAAGCCTTGACAATCTATACTGATTCCCGGTTGGTGGTCTCACAAATCGAGGGGGATTATGAGGCAATAAGCGATCAGCTGGCGCGATATCTCGGGCTTACCAAGACCTTTTTTTAGAAAATTCCATCATATCAAATTCTCCACATTCCCCGAGAGCAAAATTCCAGAGCCGACAGACTCTCAAAACTCGCCACTTCACCTACCTCCTACCAATCCAGAAGACGAAGGGTCAAAAACGTCACGGTCCCAAGCATTCAAGGACCGTGGGAGATTGCAACAATCAGTAGCGAAGAATCCCCTTGGATGGCTCCCCTCCAAGCTTACCTCGAGCACGAACAACTTCCTGAAGATCACCTAGAAGCTCGACGGCTCCAGATTCGTGCAGCAACCTTCACCATCATCGAGGGAGAGCTCTACAAACGATCCATCTCCGGACCATACTTAAAGTGCTTACCCGGAATTGAAGCGGAGTACACCTTGCGTGAAGTGCATGTGGGAGTCGGCGGTGAGCATTTGGGCAGAAAGGCATTAGCACGAACAATTCTCCATCAAGGATTCTACTGGCCAACCATGAAGAAGGATGCGGCGGATTTCGTTCAAAAATGTCAAAGCTGTCAACTTCACGTTAATACGCCTCATAATCCGCCCGCCACACTTATTGCCCTTCAGAGCCCTTGGTCGTTCGCATCGTGGGGAATTGATCTCTTAGGACCTCTTACAGTAGCTTCCGGGCCAAGGAAATTCATTATCATGGTCATCGACTACTTCACTAAATGGGTAGAAGCTGAGCCCCCGACCAAGATAACTGATGAAAATGCTAAGAGGTTCGTTTGGAAAAATATCATATGCCGCTTTGACATCCCGGCGGTCAAAATTGCGGACAACGGTAACCAATTTTCTGGAAAGGCCTTCACCAAGATGTGTCAAGACTTAAAAATCAACCTCCATCACATTGCAGTGGCGCACCCGCAGGCAAAAGGGCAAATAGAAGTAATGAACCGCACAATTCTTAAAGGACCGAAGACCCGCCTACAGAAGGCAGGTGGTAGTGGGCAGACACAGTCTCAAATGTATTATGGGCATATTGCACCACAGAAAGAACCCCAAACGGAGAAACACCATTCAACCTGTGTTACGGATCCGAAGCCATCCTACCCATTGACATCGGTGTTCCGAGTGCCCGAGTGCAAACATTCGACCCAGAAAGGAACGACGACCTGCTCCGAGAAAACCTTGATTTTATCTCAGAAGTACGGGAAACAACAACTCGGCGCGGTAGCATATCAGAGGCGCGTAGCCCGCCTTTAAGATAGAAGAGTAAAACTGTGGCCCATCAACATTGGGGACCTCGTCCTGCGAAGTGTAGAAGCTGCCGAAAAAGGCCCACAAAAATACAAACTCTCACCAGAATGGGAAGGGTCGTTTGTCGTCACCGCCATCGTCAAGCCTGGAACATTCAAGCTCGGAAATGCGAAAGGAAAAACACTCCCGCGGACATGGAACGCGCAGAACTTACGTCGATTTTATCAATAATCCCCTCACTTACATTTGAACTTAAATTGTATCAACAACTATTGTAAAAGTCAGAAGCTCATACTTGTGCACAAGTTACTATGTGATTAATCTCAACATGTTTTGTGCTCCTAACTCTACTATCTCAGGAACATCCCGAGGAACGACCTTTTCGGTCATGGGCAGCCCACAACACAACGACCTCATTGCTACAGCTCGAAGGTTTACCCTTCGCTCCTGCAGTAGGTCACCGTATTGAAGGGCATGCCCTCCTTACGCTCGCGAATGGTTCTAAGCGTATGCCCTTCACCGCCACTATCAACGACATCCCCCAGGTCGGTAACGCGAACCTTTCACTACTTTGCTCGAATCACCCGCCATTCGCCCACGTAGTAGGTTCCAACACCATATGGGTCTCGTCCTCTACGATCAACGACATACCCCAGGTCGATAATGCGAACCTTTCACTATTCGCCTCGAATCGTCCGACATTCGCCCACGTAGTAGGTTCCAACACCGTCTGGGTCTCGTCCTCTACTATCAACGACATCCCCCAGGTCGGTAACGTGAACCTCACACTAACCGGCTGGAATCGCTCGTCATTCGCCCACGTAGTAGGTTCCAACATCATCTGGTTCTCATCCTCTAAACCGCGTCGCCAAGGCCCGCCCCCTCGCGTTCGCAAACGGTTCGAAGCGTTTGCCCTTCACCTCTACTTTCAACGAAATTCCCTAGGTCGGTAACGCGAACCTCACACTACCCGGCTCGAATCGCTCTCCATTCGCCCACGTAGTAGGTTCCAACACCATCTGGGTCTCGTCCTCTAAACCGCGTCGTCAGGGCCTGCCCCCTCGCTCTCGCAAACGGTTCGAAGTGTTTGCCCTTCACCGCAACTATCAACGACATCCCTCAGTTCGGTAACGCGAACCTCACACTACCCGACTCAAATCGCTCGTCATTCGCCCATGTAGTAGGTTCCAATACCATCTGGGTCTCATCCTCTAAACTGTTTCGCTAGGGCGTGCGCCCTCGCGCTCGCAAATAGTTCGAAGCATTTGCCCTTCACTGCTATTATCAACAACATCCCCCAGGTCGGTAACGCGAACCTCACACTACCCGGATCGAATCGCTCGACAGTCGCCCACGTAGTAGGTTCCAATACCATCTGGGTCTCGTCCTCTAAACCGCGTCGCCAGGGCCTGCCCCCACGCGCTCGCAAATGATTCGAAGCATTTGACCTTCACCGCTACTATCAACGACATCCCCCAGGTCGGTAACGTGAACCTTACACTACCCGACTCGAATCGCTCGTCATTCGCCCACGTAGTAGGTTCCAACACCATCTGGGTCTCGTCCTCTAAACAACATCGCTAGAGCCTACCCCCTCACGCTTGCAAACAGTTCGAAGCGTTTGCCCTTCACCGCTACTATCAACGACATCCCCCAGGTCGGTAACACGAACCTTACACTACCCGACTCGAATCGCTCGTCATTCGCCCACGTAGTAAGTTCCAACACAATCTGGGTGTCGTACTCTAAACCGCGTAGCCAGGGTCTGCCCCCTAATACGCCCAAAATGGATATATATATATATATATATTTATTTATGCAGGTGCACGTGCCAGATCAAGTAATAAAGTGTGAGTAGAGATCGTTCCCACGGAGAAGTGATTAATCTAATGCTTGCAAATACTAGTTACATCGTTTCAATAAATCCAAGTAGATTAAATGAGATGATTTTGAAAAGTAATAAAAACTATAAATGAAGATTTAAACTAAATAAACTATTAAAAATACTTTTTATCAGTTGAGAAAAATAGCAGTCTTGTATTTCAGATTTCTTGTGTATGTTGAAATGATGCATGAAAATAATATTATGTGGGAATGTTTGATAAAATTATCTTGCAACGACTTTTATGGAAGAAATCCTCATTTCTCGAATCTCGGAAATCTTAACATTCTATATTCCCCTAGCCATCTCTAACTTAGGAAGAATAAAGAATATTGCATAGAATAGAAATCGAAAATACACCGCAAGGGTAGAAACTTTGGTTAAAAATTCACACTACACATCTCTCGATTCTCACAGTGCAATAAGATAGCCTTCAAACTAATTCAACGCAACTCATCTCTCGATTCTCATAGCGAAATAGAAGATGAAAGCATAAACCAAAAGTTTCATTAACTAATTCAAAAGTTCCACCAAGAAAACTTCATCAAACAAACTCAACAAGAGAAAGATTACACCATCAAAACACACACAATACCCTCTTCATACAAACTTAGAAAGTTTAGTTCATAACTACGAAAGAATGCCGCAAAACTATAGAGATCTTACAGTACATGACGTCTGAATTTCAGTTTTTCTGTCTTCTCCCCTGTTTTTCTCCTCTTTTTCGAAAATGAAGAAGATGAATAATGAAAAAGATGAAAGGAATTGAAAAAGATGTCTGTTTCTCTCTCCTTCTCCCCTTATGTAGTCATACGACATCTTTAGAGACACCCCTTGGCCGAATAGATGTGACTTTTTGCCATAAAATTGCCGGATTTTAAATATTTTCGGAGTTTGAAATTTCAGATTTCTGCGGATTTGTTGCAACAATTTTTTCTGCACAGTTTTGCCTGGAATTTTCGGAACTAGATTTGTTGTAACAAATTTAAATTTGTTACAACAATTTTTCTGCTGGATTTTCTTCATAAAAACTGCACTAGATTCGTTGTGACCTTGTTGCAACATCTTCTTGGCTTTAATATATGATTATCCTTTGATGCTAAGTTGGACTCTTTGTATTTTCTGCGATAAAAACATACAAAAACAACAATAATAACCAAACTTAATCTAAATGATAATCTATTCATTTTTATATACTTTTTATTCATATTCATCAAATAAATCAGCTAAAGAGGTAAAATAATCGATCAAGATAACTTCTTTTTGAGAAGTTATCATAACCCCATACTTAGCTCTTTGCTAGTCCCTAGCAAAGATAAATCATTGCAAGTCATTGAATGAGTGAATATCTACCAACATATAAGTTCGAGATTCCTTACTCTTGAATATAATGTCGAGATTACTCAAGTAATTCGTATTAACAAATGGTGGGCATGTCAATCGTTAAAACTTCAAATATGCACAAATCCATTAGTTTAATAAGAGTTAAAGCTCAATTATGATTCCCTAGTGTTGTGTGTGCTATTTCATAAAATTATTCACTCCCAAACAACTTAACTCATTAAAATATCACATAATTTGAAAGGATAAGAATAAGTTGCGTCTTTTGCTTTAGCCTCCACTAGAGTTTAGTAGGTCAAATTGACAAGGAATCATAAGGGTTTATAGTATGAATGACTTTGGCTTGGTGAAGAATTTATGAATAAATTTTGATAGAGAGCGGAAGTTTTCTAGTTAATATTCTAAATAACTCTCCATACTTTGAGGTTTATTTCTCAATCATCATCAATTTTTAGTCCATAGTTGAGATCATTCTAAGTAGGTGTACACACACTTAGGCCACATATCACTATGTCATTATACATTTTTCTCCATCTTTTTATTTTTGTGTTTTTTCTTTTACTTTATAATCATAGTTGAGATCATTCCAAGTAGATGTACCCATTCGCGTCCTAGGTGTCTTGCTTACCTGGAGGCAGAGGAACTCAACGCCTTCCCAATCCAATTGGAGGCGGAAGTACCCATCTGCGTCCTAGGGGCTTAGCTTACCTGGAGGCAGAGGAACTCAACACCCTCCCAATCCAGTTACCAAGTAGCGAGTCGACCCGATGAGCCTCCCATCTGCCGGCATGACTGAGCCCGAAGAATGGTCTCTGGTCGGGGATCTTATCGATTGGAGGCGGAAGTACCCGTCCGCGTCCTAGGTGCTTACCTTCATGTGGAGGCAGAGGAACTCAACACCCTCCCAATCCAGCTACCAAGTAGCGAGTCGACCCGATGAGCCTCCCATATGACGGCATGACTGAGCCCATATAATGGTCTCTAGTCGGGGATCTTACCAAAGATACTACCTATAGATATTTCTCCCATATATGAGAAGGTTACATATTACAACGCGCCTTCTTGCACCTACTTGGCCACATGCAACTCGGCCATCTACTTCATCAGTACCTCCTCTACTTTCTTCATCTTCTTATTCCTTCTCTTTCTCCTGGTCCCTCCTGCTTCTCTTGTCAGCCTGGAGGTGGAAGAGTTTCTCCCGAAACCGGTCTACGTAGCTTCCCAGCGTCTCACCGTACTTTTGTTGAATCAAGAACATATACTCTGGCCCCTTCCTCCCCTTCTTCAAGGTGGAGAACCTCAACAAGAAACTCTGACGCAGGTCCTTAAAGTTGTAGATGGTACCTGATGAGAGCTGGTGGAACCAGTCTTTTGCCTCTCCCTTGAAAGTGATGGTGAAGAGCTTGCACTTGGAGGCGTCTGTCATCTGCCTGATCGAGACCATGTCTTCGAACCACTGGAGGTGCTGGAGAGGGTCGTCCTTCCCTGCGTAGTAAGACATGTCTGATTCGCTGAACCCGTCTGGAACGGGAGACGAGGTGATCAGCTCGCAAAAGGGACTCCCACATCCTTCCTGGCGAATCGAAGGCATTCTCGCTGCCTCTCTACTGGGGTAGCCGGACCCAGGAGAGCTGTTGAAGAGCACTCTTGCTTGAAGACCCGATCCTTCACCTACGGCTAGCTCCTTCCCTTACCGATGCGCTTGCTCCGTCTCCATTGGAGATGTCAAGGCGAGCACGGGTGTAAGTGGTGTCGAGCACTCGCTGTGAGGGGAGAGTGCGACCCGCAAGAGCTCTTGGATCGACTTCCTGAACTCCTCAAAATCCCTTTTCTTCACGCACTTGCTGATAGGGGGTGAGTCCCCCAGCTCATCTATTCCATCCATGAGACTTGCCCAAAGATTTCTGAACTAGCTGCTTCCATGCTCACTGCACCATAATGTTGAAACCAGAGAACTGGTCTCGACATTCGAAAGGGGGGATGCAGCTAACCCTTACTTGACCTGAGCTAGAACCCTTGACCAGTTGCTAAGAACCGAAAGACCTTGCCCTTGAAGAACACTTGAGTCTAGAAATGGACCCCTTAAGATGCAGCGTGGAGGTCTCATCACACACTCGAAAGTTCAAAGAGAGCTTCCCCTCCCAAGCTAATGATGATCATGGGCACCTTGGACGACACTAAGTGTTGGAGCTTGCGTTCTACATCTCTTGGTTTGAGAATAACAAATACCATGATATATTTGATCTAGTTTTTGTGTGTTTATAGTGTCCAGGTTGTACGGGTTGAATGAGGAGACAAGTCCTCGTTCATGGGCATGATCCAAGAGTGTGTACACTTTAGAAAAAGCAAAAGGATGAGTTTTGTGTGCTGGTCTTAAAATGACCATAACTTTCAATCCAGGAAGAGTTACGGAACGGTCCACCCCATTTTGGAGATGAGAACGACTCCATCTACAGTCTGGAGAAGTTTCGGACGGTAAAAATGAAGAGAAGCTATCAGATTCCGACATCTAGATGTAGGAATCCGACAGCGAAAATGGCGTCAGCATGAAAATGGGCATGTTCTGCACGATTTGCACGAAGAACAGTTATATCCATTGTCGGAATTCTGATATCGATGTCGTCGACGACAGCTCCACGACCATCAAATCTCGCAGAAATGTCGCATTCATGGGACACGTGGCAGCTGGAGGAGATAACGTCGGCGGACGACAGCTAGACGTAGTCGACGACATCGACAAATTATATATTGACTCATTTTTCGTGGAGGAGAAGTTACACACTATTCTGGAGTACCAATTCCCGAGTACATTCCATTCAGAGAGCTCCAGAACTCCGAGAACTCCCATTTTGGTAAGAACGTTCAAGAGCGAAGAAGAGACGCTCCGTGCGCAGTATCTCAGGCAATCTTTGCAAGGATTCGACGTCGTCTTCAGAGCTTCATATTTAGGGAGTTTCATATCTGAATTTCTATTTTGTATTTTATCTTATCATTTTGTAATCGGAGGAGGAAATCGCCGCCTTGTGCGTGGCGTCTAAGTCTGTGTGTGGCTTAGGGGAAATCGCCGCCTTGCGTGTGGCGTCTAGGTCCTTGTGCAGCTTAGGAGGAAATCGCCACCTTGTGCGTGGCGTCTAGGTCCTTGTGTGGCTTAGGAGGAAATCGCCGCCTTGTGCGTGGCGTCTAGGTCCTTGTGTGGCTTAGGAGTAAATCGCTGTCTTGTGTGTAGCGTCTAGATCATGGGGAGATCTAGGGGAGGCTAGTAGTAAGATCTAGGAAGAGATATGTTATAGCCGGCCGGTCCTTGGTTGAAGGACCTGTAAATTAAAAAGAAGTTTATTTTTATCATAGCCTTGATCTTAAGCTTTATTAAGATCAATAGTTCTTTGCATTCATCACCTGTGAAAATAAAAATTGATTTCCATTTTCCTCATGATTTTCTAAGTGATTATTTTGGTTGTGTAAAAATCTACTTGATATCATTGTAAAATTATCTTAATATTTTAGAAAAATTTCAAAGTAAATATTAGCCCTTATTCACCCCTCCTCTAAGGGCGCCGCAAGATCCAACACTTGGTATCAGAGCGTAGGTTATTCCAATACGGCTTCACAACCAGGAATAATGACGCTTCATGATCTCGCATCTTCTAGAGGGGATATGTTTTATGAAAATGAAAAATTATTATCACCACCTTTATTTATGGGTGAAAATTATAATGGGTGGAAAACACTTATGGAAAATTTTCTTAAAACTTTGGATATTGAAGTTTGGAATATTACAATTAAAATGCCCCCAATTATTCTAAATAAAAATGAAATGTTCTTAAATGCCAAATCTATGAATAGTCTATATTGTGCTCTAGATCAAAATATTTTCAAACTTATTTATATGCTTCCTACTGCTTTTGAAGTTTGGAAATTTCTTAAGAATACTTATAGTCTTCCTTCCACAGATGATGAACAAGAGGAATTCCTTATGGATTCAAGAAAAGAAATCGATGAGGACTCTTGCTTGGAGGAAAATCTATCTAAGAGAGAAATAATATTGAACTCAATTGATGGCAAAACATCAAGCAAAAGAGAAGACAGAAACTATAGCAAGGTAAGAAAATCTAAATCTTCTCTTTTTGTAACAAATTCTATTTCTACATTTCGTGTGCTTAAATTTGCTAAACGTAAAATTTTAAAGTTGAAACATGCTAATTCCAAATTACGTTTAGAAAATAAAACTTTAAAAGCAAACACTAAAGTAGAATCTTATATTGATGTTTCAAATTCTCTTTCATGCTCTTTAATTAAAAATGCTAAACCTTATTTTGATTATAATATTTTTAAAGAAGAACTCAAGATTTTGGAAAAAGGTCTTTTAACTTCAAAAGAGCATAATGAAAAAATTGATAAAAGAAAATGATAATTTAAACGATAAACTAGAATCATTAAAAATGTTTATTCAAAATTTTGTTGGATCGGTCGGCGCCCTTAGAGGGGGGGGGGGTGAATAAGGGTTTTCAAAAACTTAAGTAAATATTTAGAAAACTTTGAATTATTGCAAGAATAAAGTAATATTTTTGAATAGCGATCTAAATTGATTTATGATGAAAAAGAGGATAATAAACAATTTAGATGAATGGAGAACAAAATCAATTTTATTACAAAACTAGAGACATGATTACTATTAATAAAATTGATTACAAAAATGGATTTCTATGATGCTAGAAATCGAGGCGAATAATTATAGTTCTTTTTCGTTTTCTATACCGACTCGTATCTCCACGAACCGGTTGGCTTTAGCCGATCTCTCCCCAGATACGGCCTCAAGCCGCTCTAGCCAATCTATCCCCAGAAAGGCCTCGAGCACCCCCAAGATCTACACCCTAGACCTAGTCGCCAACACAAGGCGAATTACCCCCTAAGTTTACCCCAGACCTAGTTGCCAACACGAGGCGAATTAACGAACCGTTTACAAGAAAAAGAGAACTAAACTGAAATTACAACAATAAAAAAAACTCCCTCTAAGAACTTCTGAAGTAGGAGACGTTGGACCGCTGTAGTATAAGCGTTGTTGAGGCGGTCGCCTGTCGGATGAAGCGTGAAGAAATCCTCCTTCAGAAATTCCTTCTCTAAGCTTTTGGTGGGAGTATCTCTCTGATCTCTCCTCTCTCTGCTGTGGCACGAAGCTCTGGAGTTTTGGATCTCAAGAGGATAATGAATTCGGATCCAAGGCATCCAATTTATAGCCTTCACGCTACCGCCGACGCTAGCGCTACCGCCAGCGCTAGCCCGGATTAAGTAACATTTAGCGCGGTAGAATCTCCCATCCGCGGCAACATCTTGCTCTATTCCTTCTGTGCATCACGCTACCGCCGGCGCTATCCGCTACCGCCAGGCGCTAGCATCCTTCTTAAATTGCTTCTGGAATGGCGCTAATCAACGCTATCGCCGGGTGTTATCACTACCGCCGGCGATAGTGAGCTTGCTCGAATTTTGGCCTCAATTTTGGGGGCAGTCATCATGTGTACTCCTTGAGTCATGTGGACCTAGTAAACTTGCACACTTGAACACACAAGATCAAATACACATAGGATTTGTTATTCTCAAACCTAGGAGATGCGAAAGACCATGTTCCAACAAACTCCCCCTTTTGATAATAACAAATCCATTGATGATAAAATAGAGCATTAATATATAAGCATGATGAAATCCTACTTGTGTGTGTGTGATAGTGATGACTTAGGATAATTAATGGTTTTAGTATTTAGAAAATCTCCCCCTAAATATATTCTCCCCCTTTGTGAATGCTCCCCTAATATGTATGCTATCACCTTAATCAATCATGTTGGGTTTTTATTTTGATAGCGGATTATATTTATCATGTTAGTTCATGTTAGTTCTCCCCTTTTGCATTTTATCATGTTACTTCTCCCCCTTTGTTATTAGCAAAAGTGGGTAGGGATGCACCACAGAAAAGTTGGATAATAAGATAAAGCATGATCGAGCTTTTGAGTGAGAAGGAAATGATAAGGAGTTTTTAGAGCCATTTGTTAGAATAATTTTTGTATAAATATATCAGAGTTTTTAGTTTGAGCAAAAGTAACGATTTCCCCTTTATATAAGAGTTTTAAGCATAAAAAATAGTGATTTCCAAGTAACCCATCTACCCAGACAATACGTCTACACCCTAGCCCCGTACTAAGTGACGGATGGGCATGAGGAGCTGCAAACATGCCGTAGGTTGGGGTGTTAGTCCTATATGCAAACACTAGACAAAACTTAACCTAACATTCTTCCCCCCCAGTGCCTCGCAAGGCCCCACTAGAACCCTCCCCGGTTAAGGACAAGACATGACTAGAGATACGGTTATCTAATGTCTACAACCCTACGCCCCCGCTATGGTGAGAAATGAAGTCAAGGATAACAATTATTGGAAACATTAAGCATTTAAATCTAATGGGAAATTTCATAGCATATGAGTTTATATTTTTATTTGAATTGTTTTGAAATAAAACTCACATAGCTATATTGAAATGAATGAATCAGAGTTTAAGTATTGCGGAAGATTTCAAAAAAAACATCATAATACTAAATAAGAGTTCAAGCTCAAAAAGAAGATGTTTTGGAATTTAAAAAACTAACTAACTTTATAAAGATAAGAGTTAAAGCATTTTGGAATAAAGAAACAACATCCTTATAGCAATTAGAGAAAATATTGATTTGAAATAAAAGAGGATGTTTTTATAGGCGATATTTTACTTGTTGGAGGAGTGATTAGCATAAAAGTTTTCATAGAAATAAATCAGAGTTTTTAGCATAAGAAATGATATGCGTGTTGGAACAACCAATATAAATTCCACCAAGCATGTCTACCATTTGTTTTTTTTTTGGAAAATTGAGATTTTAGACTTGATATAAGCATGAAAGCGCAAGGTAAAAATTATATGGTGACGATGCGGAAGACTTGTAGAAATACATGAAGCATCTTATTGTAATCAAGGATAATCCATAAAAAGATATATAAGTTTAATTTCAAAAAGAAGATGTTTATGTAAATCATGATTTAATGAAAGTCTTTTATGGTTGACAAAAAATAATAAATAACCAAGCATGAAATAATATTATCATAAAGAGATTACTACAATGTAATTTCAATTCATAATTTCAAATCATACCAAACATTGTAGAAAGCATGCTAGGTTATCTAGTGCATTTCATAAATAAAGAGTAGCATAGAATTAACGTTAGGATCCAATACTCATGAGAAGAAGTGTTATGGAAGATAATGATGTGCACATAAGTGTATTTTTGAGTAGAGTATACGAGTGTTTTATTCAAAAATACAAGAGATATGTAAAGTAGAAGCACAACAAAACACAAATAATTTTACTTCCACACACTTTAATGCACAAAAAAATGTACAACTACCAAGGTGCTTTGCACACACAATGTTCATTAAGACTTATCAGGGTGCAAAGTAGTGCTTGGGGATCACATATTTTATTTTTACTGTTTGAGACTAGTGATCCGGTGTACTTAAGAGTAAGTGGTTTTTCTTATTTTGAAGGAAAGATATGGTTTGCACAAGACACTTTACTATTCTATCCAAGGTGCTCAACCTCACAATGCTTATTAAGACTTATCAGGAGGTTCAAGTAGTGCTTGGTGGAGTTATCTTTGTTATTTATTTTATGATTTTTGTTTAGTACAAAGTTCTCCGAATACACTTGTTTTGCAAACCAATGGATTTATGAAAAACATAACCACTTTTCTTAACTTTTACAAGTGCAAATAAAGGAGTGTATGTAAGATACTTGTGCAATTTTAGTTCATTGTACTAATACATAAACATACACAAGCATTCTTAAATTAAACCATATGTAGACAATGCCAAAAAGTGAGTGAATATCTATCATTATCAAACATAAAACATTTCTCATACTTAGAGGCATGCTAAGCTTGATCCTACACAACCTTTAACATATAATTGATGCACATATTAATAGATATATCTAAGCATGAAGAAAACAATGTTCAAAGTAGTTTGAGATGATAAATCGCAACATTATAGAAGTACTAAACAATATATTAAATCATGCTTGATTTTTACAAAAAAGTCCATACAGTATTTTTTGATATTTTTGAAAAATAATGTTTATTTAAAGTTTGAACTTATAAAATTGATCTTGGACTTCCCGAGGACTACCTTGTGAGAGGTTCGCCCGGTACTAGGTGATATGATGGGATGATAGCCCAAATCACCCTTTCGCAAGATACAAGTAAAAAGTTAAGTTCAAAAATAACAATTTTTGATAATTTTTTTATTTTATATTTTTGTATTTGATTTTTAAGAAAAAATAGGCTTTAAGCAAATGACAAAAAAACAGAAAGCAAAACATATTTTTTGTAATTTGGATTTTCTATTTTTGTATTTGATTTTTCAAAAATATAATAAAAGCAAAAATGCAGAAATGAATAGTACCCATAGATTAATATATTTTTAAGGATTTTTAAAAAAATTAAAATTACAGAAAAACAAACCTCGATGCTAGCGCCGGTGCTAGCGCTAGCGCGGGAAACAGTAAGTGATTTTTTAGGGTTTTGAAAATTTTGATGCTTGAACTTGATTAGGTGTCCCATTAGTAGTTTCATGCTGAATTTGCAGAATTTTTGGAAATGTTTTTGATGGTTAAAAATGAAGAAAATTGTATTTGTAAGCATGTTTTAACATGAAAGATCTAGGACACCTATCTCAAGTCGTAACAAACGAGATCTTGCATGAGCTATAAGATAGATTATCATAATGTATGTGAATTCAAATTTTTCTAGACTTTTATCAATCTAATGTAGTTTGAAGAATGATAGGAAATGTAAGCACGAGAAGACATGAAGGAACAAATATGCATAATTTTAGTGATTTAGAAAATAATATTCATGCAAAAGAATATCATGCACATTCATAAGCATTTTAGTCCAATGGAAACAATTTAAAGTCACATAGTTATTTTATCGTTCAATTTTATTTTATTTTACTTCATAATTAATTCATTATGGTAATATGAGATAACTAGCATGAATTCAAGAACGTGATTTAATATTTTTACATGGAATGAATTTATGATTTCATTTGATTTATTAATATAAAGTTGATTCTATGGTTTATAATCAAATGAGATACATGCAAGTCATACTTCATTAATTCATTCATGTACGTATTATAATCACCAATCAAATGTTAGAACTAAGTGGATCTTTTGTAATGTTTGAATTTAAAGATCTTTTGATATTACATAATTATGATGATGAAGCATGTAGCACAAGTCATATTCAACATTTTTCAGAATATTTTAAAGAAAGATTGTGAGGTGAATAGTGAATATGAAAGAAGTGAGAAGCTATTTTTGGTTAGTTTGAAGAGTTATTGTAAATTTTCTCAAATATAAGGGCTATCATATTCATCACACAAGATAGATAATAATCAACACATTGTGCATTTTAATTTTTGTTTGCCTAAGCCCTTTATTATTTAAATCCATTTAAAATAATTTCATTAGTCTTCATAATAGTTTCAATATTTAATTAATAATGATAGTTCAAGACATTTAAGGGTAATGGATTTAAAAGGTAAAAAATAAAACGGATAAGTAGATCAAGACTTTTCAAGATAAATAGAGTGATCATAACATGATAGTTTAAGAAGAAACAAAAGAGAATAAACAAAAAAGAAATTTAAGCATATCATGAAGTAGAATAATGATATTTCATTTTTATTAGGTTTCTACTTCATGCAAATGATGGGATACTAATGAATAAGAGATTTAGGTATCCAAAGAGGACCGGGAGTGACGGTTCCTTTGGGTACCCAAATACATAGTGTTTTCTTTTGGGGAGATATGTTTGAATGGGCCCTTTCGTTTGACATTAATGCGTCATTCTTAAGTATGAGTTTCCATTCGTACCATGAAAAAAATGTAATTTTTGTTTTTCAAATTTCCATAATCATTACTCTTGAATTTATTATATAATGGAAATTTGTTTTCATTTAAGTTGGGAAAAGATTGTGATGAATGGATCCTTGCATTTAAGGTTTCATTTTTGCTTTTTGGTCTCCATTCAAAACTTGGTTTATGATTTCCAAAAGCTTTTTGTTTCTTATTCCCAATATTAGGTTTAAGTATGATATTCATATTTGTATTCAACTTGCTTTTGGATATTGTTTGATTTTGTGAATTTGTATTTGCAATTTTCATAAGCAAGTTGATTTTTGATTTTAATTCATCATTTTTAGTTTAAAATTATGTCTTGCTTTATTATATGCGATTGTGCTATTTTTAAGAGTGGATACAATAAACTCAATATGATTTTGATATTTATTTCTATATTCATCAAATGTTTCATCCATCTCTTGAATTTCAATTTTATATTCTTCACACTTAGCACAATCATTTATCAAAGATGAATTTTCTAAGCATAATTTTTCATTTTGTTCCTTTATAAAAATAATTTCTTTTTCAAGTTCCTTAAATTTTTCTTTAATATCATTACAATTAAGACAAGGTTTTGTATTTTCAATTGAAGAGACATTAGATAAATCAGATTTTGATACTTCTTTAACTTTTGCTTTTAAATTTTTATTTTCTAAGCGCAATTTGCAATTTGCCCTTTTTAATTTCTTAATTTTGCGCTTTGTGATTTGTAGCAATTGTAAAGTAGAAATACAATTGCAAACAATATGATGATTTGATTTCCTTACAGTGCTTTCGGGAGAGGCATGACTTGACCATATCATTTCATTGACATTCTTTTGGCACTCCTCTTCCGAAGATAGTATTTCTTCTTCTCTTTCACTTGGTGTGCACTTCATGGATCCGTCATGAGAGGGGCATTCTTGAAGACTTGTGCAAGCTTGCATATTCTCCGATTCTTGCGATTGTTCTATACCTGTAGACAGAGAATCATACATTTCTTCAAGAAATTTCCATACTTTATATGCACTTGAAAAATAATATATTAATTTGAAAATTTCATTTGAAAGACCACAAAATAAATAGTGTTTAGCTTTTGCATTTAACTGAAGTTCCTTTTTATTTGATTCATTTGCAGGTCTAGCTATGGCTAAATTCCATACTTCGATATCTAAAGTTTTAATAAATATTTCAATTAAAATTTTCCATCCTTTATAATTTGTCCCTTCAAATAAAGGTGGTGCAAGTGATTTTTCTTCTTCACAAAAATTTCCCCCACTAGTAGAAGCGAGATCATGGGACGCCATTATTCCCAGTTGTTAAGCCGATTGGAATAACCTAGCTCTGATACCACTTGTTGGATCGGTCGGCGCCCTTAGAGTGGGGGGGGGGGGTGAATAAGGGTTTTCAAAAACTTATGTAAATATTTAGAAAACTTTGAATTATTGCAAGAATAAAGTAATATTTTTGAATAGCAATCTAAATTGATTTATGATGAAAAAGAAGATAATAAACAATTTAGATGAATGAAGAACAAAATCAATTTTATTACAAAACTAGAGACATGATTACTATTAATAAAATTGATTACAAAAATGGATTTCTATGACGCTAGAAATCGAGGCGAATAATTATAGTTCTTTTTCGTTTTCTATACCGACTCGTATCCCCACGAACCGCTTGGCTTTAGCCGATCTCTCCCCAGATACGGCCTCAAGCCGCTCTAGCCAATCTATCCCCAGAAAGGCCTCGAGCACCCCCTAGATCTACACCCTAGACCTAGTCGCCAACACAAGGCGAATTACCCCCTAAGTCTACCCCAGACCTAGTCGCCAACACGAGGCGAATTAACGAACCGTTTACAAGAAAAAGAGAACTAAACTGAAATTACAACAATAAAAAAAACTCCCTCTAATAACTTCTGAAGTAGGAGACGTTGGACCGCTGTAGTATAAGCGTTGTTGAGGCGGTCGCCTGTCGGATGAAGCGTGAAGAAATCCTCCTTCAGAAATTCCTTCTCTAAGCTTTTGGTGGGAGTATCTCTCTGATCTCTCCTCTCTCTGCTGTGGCACGAAGCTCTGGAGTTTTGGATCTCAAGAGGATAATGAATTTGGAGCCAAGGCATCCAATTTATAGCCTTCACGCTACCGCCGGCGCTAGCGCTACCGCCGGCGCTAGCCCGGATTAAGTAACAATTTGCGCGGCAGAATCTCCCATCCGCGGCAACATCTTGCTCTATTCCTTCTGTGCGTCACGCTACCGCCGGCGCTATCCGCTACCGCCAGGCGCTAGCATCTTTCTTAAATTGCTTCCGTAATGGCACTAATCAACGCTATCGCCAGGCGTTATCGCTACCGCCGGCGATAGTGAGCTTGTTCGAATTTTGGCCTCAATTTTGGGGGCAGTCATCATGTGTACTCCTTGAGTCATGTGGACCTAGTAAACCTGCACACTTGAACACACAAGATCAAATACACATAGGATTTGTTATTCTCAAACCTAGGAGATGCGGAAGACCATGTTCCAACAAATTTTTCATATAATAAAAAATCTATTATTTCTAGTTTATCAAATTATCAAAAGTCTAAAAGCTTAACTTCATATTATAAGAGTATGTCTATAAGAAAGAGTGGAAATGAAAATCATCAAAATAAGAACCAATCATTTAAAACATATTGTAACCCACTCTTTCAACATTCAATTCTTAAGAAAGACCACCACTCTTATTAACTCTCAAAGAATCAATATAATAAAATTCATTATGATTATCAACATCAATGTATTTTGAAAAATAATTTGAATAAACATAAATCCCAAATGAATTATTTTTCAAACAACTATCATCACAAAAATATGTCAAATAATCATAATATGAATTTAAAAGATAAACAACTAAAGTATGAATGGAGGCCCAAAATTAAAAACGAAACACTAACTCCACTTGTACATGCTCATTCATCACTATCTCCCCAAAAGCCAACACGATGTATTTGGGTACCCAAATGAACCATCACACTTGGTCCCCTTTGGATACCTAAATCTCTCATTCACTAGGAATCATTGTATTGCATGAAGTAGATATAAATTAAAAATAAAATATCATTATTCTACTTCATGATATGCTTAATTGCTTTTTCTTTTGTTTATTTTTTATTTTTTTTTGAGCCAACACACTATGATCACTTTATATATCATGAGATATGACTTTCATTTTAAGCCTAATGTTTAGCAAATCAAATTGAATTAAATTGAACATAAATTCATAATTTTTTAAGCGATTTATCTTTTCTTTTTCTATGTTTTATCCTTGTTAAATCCACTGCCTATAAATGCATGTCTTATATTATCATTATAAATTGAATGCTAAATTTGCTAAATGATATTATAAAGACTAATTAAATTACTTTCAAAATTGGATTTAAATGGACATTTAGGGGTCTTAGGCTAAAATATTAAATGCATAACTTATTGCATATTTGTCTATTTTCTTTGTTGCATATGAATAGCCCTTATAATGAAAAATCATAATTGAAAAATTACAAAAATAATGAATATGATTTCACACACTCCACCTTGATCTATTAATATCCTATGCTAAAATTCACTATTATCATATATCATAATTCATGATCTATCAAGAATTATCATAAATCAACTATTTCTACCAACCTTAGGATTTATGAAATATATGATGGCGATTGGTATTATAGTTTCATATCTTGTTTAATGTGTGTGATGTGCATTTCTATTGTTTGCATGTATCTCATTATATGTAGACCTAGGATGAAATCAAATAGAATTGTCTCTTCATTGTAGGTCTATGAAAATTCAAAACTCTATGTTTGAATACACGCGACTCAATTATATATTTGTCCAACTTTACTTAGCTTTGCACCATGTTGTCTTAACTTATCATACTAACATCATCACTTACCATAGGTAGAAATCAATATCCATGCTAGTTATATCTTGCAATGCCAAAGAAAATTATATTACTAAAATATGAAAATCATAATTTCCTTTATAGTGATTTTGCATGAATAAAAATTTTCTAAATGGATTTAAAATCAACATTCTTCGATATAATTGTAAATCCAAAACTAATCATGCAATTATACCATAGTTAATATATTTAAGGCTTACACGCTTACTGTAAGACCCCCCCTCCCGGAACACAAGACACGGCCGAGGGGAGTCTTATGCCCAGGACAGCCGCCTTGTGGAAGCGCCAGCACACGAGCTAGCCTCCCCCATAAGACGCCTATCCTGCCGGCCAAACCAACTAAACAGCGCCAACCCATCAATAAAAGAAAGCATTAAAAGCCATAGATTCACAATAAGTACAAGAAGGACAGAAAGCTACGCAAGCTCCTGCAAATCATCAGAGTATCAAACTAAATGCCACAAGGGCTACATCTCAAAACACTCACTCGCCTCTGCCACTGACGGTAGCCAAGGTATCATAGTCTCCGGCCCTGTCATCCTGACCTGACTATCCTCCTCCAGTACCGTGCACTGCTGCTCTAAGGAACACTCCTAAAAAGAGGGACATAGCAACCGTTAGTCATAAAGACTAAGTGGCTTCACATCCGCTCCCCCGGCGACTCCAAGGCACCGGGCGGAAGGAAAGGAAGAAAGCTGCAATATAAGCAATAGTATATACAAGTAGGTGACATGAATGGTTGATCATATATGTCGGTTGTATAAGTACCCAAGTACTTGCAATGGCACTAACTAAGCAATTCATAAGTATATAAGTAGCAATGGTTATAAATGCAAGTACTAATAACATGTATAATAAGCACAACTAACAAGTATATGACAATGGCAGAGTATAAGTAAGTAGTGAAATAGCACAGAAGTAAGCAGTTCATATCGTACCTTAACTTATATGAATGCCCATACAAACTTATAAGTCAAGGATTCCAAACTGGGACCCATCATATAAAAGAGCTCATACTTATTTATATGATGGACCCGATGCGGTGCAATGCTATGATTATGAATGATGAATGCAATGCAATGATTATGATATGATGAACTCACCCATGCATTTTTCTATGTCGACATAGACCTTTAGTTCTCGCTTTTTGAGGGGTAGTTAACCGCTCAGGCATCTCCCGTCGTGGCCAGACGGAGACAGTGGAACGAGCTCCTCCACTACTAGGAGGGTATGAACACTACCAGTCCTAGGCCTCTGTACGCCTCGACGCTAAGAACACACAGCGGAGACCCTGCGTACTGCTCGACGCTAAGAGCACACAACGGAGCCTCCAAGGACACAGAAGGGGACTTGGGTAGGTGAGCACCAAGAGTCCAACCCAAGCGGTCTAGAGTCCAACTGCCGGCTTCTGTCGGTTTCACGACTAGCAAGTCCGTAGACCCGCCACAAGTATCCTCCAACCAGGATCACTACACCACCATGTGTGAACCATGCATATTCATGTAATTCCCATGCATAAACCGTGCTATCAAGCACCCAAGGACTCAACCAGTCCTAGGCCTTTGTACGCCTCGACGATAAGAACACACAGCGGAGACCCTGCGTACTGCTCGACGCTAAGAACACACAGCGAAGCCTTCTTATCTTTCACATCATACCAGACAACTGATGCTAACTAGCATCCAAGGCCCCCAACAACAGGGTCCTTAACATATCACCGCAAGATATAACCATACCTTATAATCCACCCCAAGCCATCAATGCTAACCAGAGTTATCATAACTCATTTGCGGCGGCGAGTGTATATCATAGAAATTACTCTACGAAAATCTATAGGACTACTTGTGTACAGTATCATATTCATATTTTACTAAATATGTAATCCCCAACATATCACCAATATTCAATCGTCTTAAGTACAAATCACAACGTGATTCAACACGATTAAAGCTATCAAGCTTATGGGGAGGTCATTACCAATCTACATCATCCAATAGATTATCGAGCAATGTGAATATTAATTCATTCATGTCCTTTTTACGATTCCACATAAATCTACAATTGAAGGTTCATTCAAGGGGTCATCTTAACACAAATAAATCTGAAATCATTATCACAAGCCAATGCTAGCATATTCTTGATTCATACAAAATTTCGGCCCAAACAGGCTTCACATTCAGCATTTATATCCCCTTCAAGTTGTGAAATAACACGGCAATAACTTTAATACTACTTATTCATAAATTATGGATTTCAACAGGGATGTACATATTGTCATCACCTATGTCTCCACCAATTTTCATGAGCATCCCACCAATATAATAAGAGAAATCCACAAAATACTAAGATCGGAAGTGTTATGACACGATTTACTAAAACTAGATTTCTGGGAGTTCTACTCCACCCCAAATTATGTGCCACCCCATTTTTGAAATCTCTCATGAAGGACTCCAACATTAATGTTGAGTCCTAAACCTAGATCCAAGTGGATCCTACCTAAAATCTTCTATGAAGTCAACTGCAGAAATCTGGACAGCAAAAACAGCAGCACTAAACACAATCCAGCTTTCTGGTCAGTCCACTCGACTGGACCTTTAGGGAGCTACAGGTCACTTCAGAAAACGGGTAACCTATCGTTGGAAAGCTCTTTCCGAGGGCTACAACTTCCATGTTGAGTCCGAGGTATAATTCCAGTGGAATCAAGCCTAAAAATTGGCTCGAACCCAGCTGCGCACAATTTTCCCTTAACAACCAAGTGCAATGATATAATTTGACTTTCTTTAGCAAGGGGCTATCATTACTTTTACCACACAATTATATAATTAACAACCCTAATTAATAGGGGGTTTTTAACAGAGAATCACTCATCATCTTTTCACCTAATTAAATAAATTAACATCTTACTGAACATGAAACTATTCATCATCTTCCCCAAAAACAAGGGTTAGGCCTTTACAACTTCTCCCACCCAATAATCCCTCCATTGACCATGGATTTCAACAAAATCAAATCCTATCACTTCCTTTTGAAGAGAAGAAGTGATTGAAGGAACTTTCGCGGCAATCGGTGCCCTAACAAGAAAGATCCGGTTTGGTCTTTTCCTAGGAAACTCCATTAACTCACAAGCCAAGCTCTTTTGAGCTCAACACCTCTCCTAATTTTCTCTACGATCTAGCACCAAGTGAGAGGGGAGGAAGTCACCTGATTTCCGGCCGACGATCGCGGTTGTCTCCTCGGCGGCATGGCAGCGGTTGGACGAGCTGAAATCCTCCTCCAAGCTTGCTCCTTCAAAACCCTAGGTCAAAACCTTGAGGGGAGGTTGAAAAATGAAGAGGGTGTAAAAGAAGAAGAAGAAGAGAGGAAGGAGAAGATGAACAATCTCATCTGATTGGGAGGGTTCAGCTCTTTAGGGAGAATGAAGTAGTGGGATTAGTGTAGGGTTGCATTAATGATAAACCTATCCCCAAGCATAATCTTGAAACTCTTCCAATAAATGTCAGCTTCCTATTGGTCCTAGAATCCACCAGGAGCTTTATCCTATGCATTTTAAGCCACCACCAAATAGAAATCCCGTGACTCTCACACGGCCGCTAGCGCCGGCGGTAGCACTACCGCCGGGCGCTAGCCCTTCTCAGCCATCTCGACGGCACCGCTGAGACAATCCGGTTGTCTCGACGGCCGCTGAGACGATTCGCTAGCGCCAGCGGTAGCGATACCGCCGGGCGCTAGCGACAGAGATCAAAATATAGCAGTTTTGATTTTTAATCCTAGTGAGCTATACAGACCTCTAGAAAACGTACAATCAGTCGTTGGAAAGGTATTTTCGAGGGCTACAACCTCCACATTGAGCCCGAGGTCTGAATCCTGCTGGGTCATGCCTAAAAAGTGCCTTGAACCTAGCTGCGCGCCTTACCCAAATTCAGAATCTAATAAATTTCTAGTTCATGCAACTCTAAGTGACACATGTCACCCGAGGGGTCTAGCGCGAAATGGGATGTTACACTTAGTATGTCCATAATCATTAAACATATGACATGTGTCTCACAATAGCGAGGACGTAGGATTGTGTGCATTAGAGACCTAACCTCTAAGTCATGTCTTGTCCTTAACCGGGGAGGGTTCCAGTAGGGCCTTGCGAGGCAATGGGGGGAAAGAGTGCTAGGTTGAGCGTCGTCTTTTGTATGCATATGGGATTAACACCCCAACCTACAACATGTGTGCAGCTCCTCATGTCCATCCGTCTCTTAGTACGGGGCTATAGTGTGTAGACATGTAGTTAGGGTATATTATTCTTGGGTATACTCATATTATATTCATTGCATGAATATTATCTTACTCTTTATACTTAAATCATGCATATTTGTTTTTGTTCTAACATTGCATCTTGTGTTTGCATATTTTATTATTTTGAGCTTTAATGATTTTACAAAACACAAGTATTTGAAAAATCACCAAAAACATGTTAAAAGAGTCTTCAAATCTAATCAATATACTCTGAAATTTCAACTGAAGGAAGGTATCTTTATAATACAAATGAATTATGAAAAATGTTTTTCAAAACATCAAAATTTGCAGTTCTGTCTCGGCGTTAAGAAGCTAACGCCTGGCGTTAGCTCCTTTGCTCCAATTTTTTTTTTGAATAATTTCTGGTATTATTTTAATGTGTTGTGTATGTTTTATTTCATTGTTTGTAAAATGTTTTCTATCATTTTATTTTCTTTATAACAAAATTTTATTTCTTTTCAAAAAAATATATGTATTTTCTCATACATTATTTTGGGTGTCTCTCTGGCATAGAATATCATTTACTGATTGGGCTAAAAAGACTTCTATTTTCCAGAGAATATATATAAAAAAATTATAAAATTACAAAATAATTTCAAAGAACAAAAATATATTTTTCTCTTTATGTGTGTTTTTTGTTTTGTGCATATATAAAAATTCAAAAATTTATAAAAACTGATTGTTATTCATTGCCATTGCCAAGGATGATTAATTATATCAATTAAAGATTAAATACAATGTTTAATTTAACTTTCAAGTTTCTTAAAAAACATTGTTTTATATTTGTCATGCCTTGAAAATTATCTTGTTATGTGCAATGAATTTGATTGTAGACAAACATGCGTAGAAATGCTTAGCATGCCTCTAAGTATGAGTAATGTATTATGTTTGATAATTATTCATTCACTCACTTATTTTTGATAACTTACATGTGTTTACAATCTTATTCTTGCATGATTGTATAATGTAATAACATAAGTAATTAAAATGCTTAAATTGATTACGTACACAACAATGAATTGGTTATTACAATTCATTGTCTTTCATGCACTTATTCTTAAGAGAAATGTGATTTCAAATTCAAATGATATGTTTGCAAAACAAGTAAATTCAGAGTCCTTGGTCATAAAAATCAAAATTAAATAATAATAAATGACAAGGAAAACTCCACCAAGCACTACTCACCCTCCTGATAAGTCTTAATGTGCATTGTGAGTTTGAGCACCTTGGCTAAGAATTATAATGAGCCTTGTAGCAAACAATTTATATAACACTTCTCTTAGTACACCAGATCACAACAAAAATGAAAATAAAGCTAAAAAGTATAAAAGTGATCCTCAAGCACTACTTTGCACCATGATAAGTCTTAATAAGCATTGTGTGTGCAAAGCACCTTGGTAGTTATACTCTTTATTTATGTGCATTGAAATATTGTGGAAGTAATAGTATTTGTGTATTTTAATATTGTGTTAATTCATTATATATGTCATGTGTTTTTGATTGATTCACTTGTATACTTTATCAAAACACTATTTTGTACACATTATTATCTTTCATAAAACTTCTACTCATGAGAATTGGATCCTAATGCTCATCTACTCAATTCTCTACAAACTTAAGTAAATGCACTAGATAACAAAGTATTATCGCTACAATGTTTATGTTTACTTGAAATGAAAATTTTATTACATTATAGTTTTTGTATCTTTTCTTGATATTATGAAATCATGCAATTTTATCTTAATGGAATAACATCTCTTCAATCATTAACTAAAACGTCAACTTTTCAAATTTAAAACTCATTATCTTTTATATGATTTTACCTTCTAAAATGATGTTTATGTTTAAGAGCGCTTATTATATTCTTCTGTTAAGTTTACCATTTATGCTCATTCATGACTATTATTCTTAACACCGTGGTATTCTTTTCAACAAGTGGTATCTTAAAATAGAATGCTTATTTTATCATGTCAGCTATGTTGCTTACTACTACATGTTCCATCATGCTTATATTTTTCTTAACAAGTAGTATTTAACAAGTTTTTGATTGCATCCTATTTTTCTTCTCGACATAGAACATATTACTCCAATCCACATGAACAAAATAAAAGTCAAGACCAAGAAGAAGCCAATAATCCTAATGAGCAAGTAATAATAGGAAGAAATGAGGGTGATAAGAGTGAAGAGGAAGAAGTAATAATAGGAAGAACTGATAATGACATAGAAAGAGAAAAAGAGGAAAGAAGGAAGGAGAACCCAAGAACCTATCCACCACCACCGTTCCCCCAAAGATTAAAAAATAGCAAACTAGATCAACAGTTTCAGAAATTCTTAGAAATTTTTAAGAAGTTGCAAATTAATATACCCTTTGCCGAAGCATTAGAACAGATGTCGAGTTACGTAAAGTTCATGAAAGACATCTTAAATAAAAAACGGAAATTTGGTGTGAACGAAACGGTAACCCTTACACATGAATGTAGTGCAATTCTCCAGAGGAGATTGCCACCAAAACTAAAGGACCCCGGAAGCTTCACGATTCTGTGTTCTATTGGGCATCAATTCGAGGGAAAGGCTTTGTGCGATCTAGGGGCGAGCATAAATCTTATGCCACTTTCAATTTATAAGAAGTTAGGATTGGGGGAGATTTCCAAAACATCACTTACATTACAATTAGCTGATAAATCTCTAACCTTTCCAAAGGGGATTGTAGAAGACGTCTTAGTCAAGGTAGACAAGTTTATTTTTCCGGCAGATTTTGTGGTATTGGACATGGAGGAAGACAAGGAAGTCCCCATTATAGTGGGTAGGCCTTTCTTAGCCACCGGGAAAACTTTGATTGACGTACACAAGGGTGAATTAACCATGAGGATTAACGATGAACAAGTGACTTTTAATGTACTACAAGTCATGAAATTCCCTCGTTTAGAAGACGATGACATAGAGGAAGTTAAGAGTATGACCCTTTATGATTACAACTTAAGTGATAATCTAGAAGAAGACGAAGAGGAGGGGATGGATGAAGAGAACTCTGATAGTGAGAACAAAATTCAAGAGTGTTTTGAAATAAGTGCGCATTCACCGATATTCACTCGTAAGCCGGAGATTCTAGATATGACAGATAAGACATGTGCAAATAAACCTTCCATCATTAGTCCACCCACACTTGAGTTGAAACCATTACCTGAACATCTAGCCTACGCATATCTAGGGGACAATGATACATTACCGGTCATTGTTAACTAGAAATTTTCATTAGATCAACATCAACAACTCATAGATTTGCTGAAGCAATTTAAATTAGCCATAGGTTGGACGATCGCGGACATACGAGGGATTAGTCCTTCATTATGCATGCACAAGATCCTCCTAGAAGAATCTTACAAAGGTTCCATTGAGCCTCAACGCCGTCTCAGTCCACCTATGAAAGAAGTCGTAAAGAAAGAAATAATAAAATGGTTAGATGCAGGGATAATATACCCTATCTCCGATAGTTCTTGGGTCTCTCTGGTTCAATGTGTTCCGAAGAAAGGAGGGATGACCGTCATAAAAAATGATAAGAACGAATTAATATCGACTAGAACTATTACCGGATGGCGCATTTGTATGGATTACCGTAAGCTTAACAAGGCTACTAGAAAGGATCACTTTCCATTGCCTTTCATCGATCAAGTTCTAGATAAATTGTCCGGTAATGATTTCTTCTGCTTCCTAGATGGCTATTCCGGGTATAACCAAATCACGGTTGACCCGGAAGATCAGGAGAAAACTACCTTCACGTGCCCTTATGGAACATTCGCTTTTAGGAGAATGTCGTTTGGTTTGTGCAACGCACCAGCCACGTTCCAACGGTGTATGATTGCTATATTTTCAGAACTTATGGAACATGGTATTGAGATCTTCATGGATGATTTCTCTATCTTCGAAAAATCATTTGAAGAGTGTTTGGAGTGCTTAGAAAAAGTGCTGGTGCGATGTATCGAAACTTACCTTGTGCTGAATTGGGAAAAGTGCCATTTCATGGTACGCGAAGGCATCGTTCTAGGTCATCATGTGTCAAGCAAGGGGTTAGAAGTAGATAAGGCCAAAATTGAGGTCATTGAGAACTTATCCCCTCCAAGGAATGTGAAAGAGTTAAGGAGTTTCTTAGGGCATGCGGGATTTTACCGAAGGTTTATCAAAGATTTTGCAAGGATTGCGAAACCTCTTAGTGGACTGTTAGAAAAGGATACAAAATTTTATTTTGATGAAGACTGTTTGAGTGCATTTAATAAATTGAAGAAGCAATTAACCACAGCACCAATTGTGGTGGCACCCGACTGGAGTGAACCATTTGTCCTTATGTGTGATGCGAGTGATTATGCCGTTGGTGTAGTACTAGGTCAAGTTAGGGAGAAACTTTTTCACACCATAGCCTACGCGAGCAAAACTTTGATTGAAGCCCAAATCAATTACACCACGACTGAGAAGGAGTTGTTAGCAGTAGTCTACGCCTTCGAAAAGTTTCGATCTTATCTTTTATGCACTCAAGTTACAGTTTTTACTGATCATGCGGCTATCCGTTATTTGATGGAAAAGAAAAATACAAAGCCGAGATTATTTCGTTGGGTACTATTATTGCAGGAATTCGATGTGGAAATTAAGGATAGAAAGGGCGTAAATAACCCTGTAGCAGACCATTTTTCTAGGATCGAACCCATAGAATCTTATTATCATTCAGAGATTGAGGAGAGATTTCCAGATGAGCAAATCTTAGTTATATCAGAGGGGTCAGTGCCATGGTATGCCGATTACGTCAATTACCTCGTGAGTAACATCTTACCTTCAGATTTTAACTACCAACAACGAAAGAGGTTCTTACACCAAGTACGGTCTTATCTTTGGGACCCACCTTATTTGTTTAAAATTGGTGCAGATGGAGTAGTGAGGAGATGTATCCCGGAAGTAGAAATGCATCCTATTTTAGAAAATTGTCATAGTTCTCCCTATGGAGGACACTTTAAGGGGGTAAGACAGCTATGAAAGTTTTAGAGGCCGGTTTCTTTTGGCCTACATTATTTCATGATTCTAGAGAACATGTGAAAAGGTGTGACCGATGTCAAAAGGAAGAAAATATTAAGAAGAACGAAGCTATGCCTATGAACCCAATTCTGGAAGTTGAGCTTTTTGATGTCTGGGGTATAGACTTCATGGGACCATTCGTTAATTCGAATGGTAATTTATATATCCTCTTAGCTGTAGACTATGTATCGAAATGGGTTGAAGCCATAGCCATGACCAAAAATGATGCAAAGGTGGTGTTATACTTCCTGAAAATTTTTATATTCAGTCGATTTGGAACACCCAAGGCTATTATAAGCGATGGTGGAAGTCATTTTTGTAATCACCAATTTGCTGCGTTGTTGAAAAAGTACGGGGTTAGGCATAAGGTAGCATTAGCATACCACCCCCAAACAAATGGGTTAGCAGAAGTATCTAATAGAGAGATCAAGAAAATCTTGGCTAAAACGGTTAGTGTAAATTACAAGGATTGGTCTCAAAAGCTTAACGATGCCTTATGGGCATATAGAACCGCTTTCAAGACCCCGATCGGTGTTACCCCGTATCGTTTAGTTTATGGAAAGGCTTGTCACTTACCGTTAGAGTTGGAGTATCGGGCATATTGGGCCATTAAGAAAATCAATTTTGACTTTCAAGAAGCCGGTAAATCTAGACTACTACAGTTAAATGAATTGGAAGAGATCCGGACGCAAGCATATGAAAGTGCAAGGGTTTATAAGGACCGCACTAAAATGTGGCACGACCGCCATCTTACGGAGAAACATTTGCAACCAGGGCAACTAGTTTTATTATTCAACTCACGACTAAAAATTTTTCCTGGTAAATTAAAGTCTAGGTGGTCGGGCCCGTTTCGGGTTAAGGAAGTGCTTCCTTATGGGGTCGTTACGATCATCAATGAAAAGGATCATTCGGAGTTTAAGGTCAATGGCGGACGTCTTAAGGCTTATTTAGGAAACGAAAATGAACGAGTAATATCGTTCATACACTTGAATTAAAATTTTCAAGCCGCCGAATGTCCAGCCGGGACATTAACTAAGGCGCTTTAGGGGAGGCAACCCCACTTTTTAATGTTAAGTTTTCTATCATTGTTATTGTTATTGTTTTTTTTTTTTTTTTTTTTGGTTTTGTTTCTCTCAAGATGATGCATGACTAAAATCTTATGATCTTAATCACTTAAAGAGACATTTTCCCTTCATTCGGTTCGGCACAAGCTAGAAATAGGTTCAGAAAAATATGTTACAACAATTCCTCGAAATGTTGCAACATTTTTCTCTCTGTCTTTTTACACTGCAAAAGTTCAATTATTATGAAACTAGCCGGTTCAATTGAACCGGCTATTTCAATTCGCCTGATAATTTATCAAACCTGAATAGTGCCTGCACTAAACCATGCCTGAAGTATACCGCGCCTGGAGAGAACTTAAACCGCGCCTGGAGTTGAACCGCTATTTACGAAATCCAAAATAGAACTGCCATCCCTCATCTCTCCCAAAACCCCGATCTCTCGAAACCCTACTTCACCGACCCTCCGCTCGAAACCCTATCTCGCCCGTTCGATTCATCCACCGGCGGAAACGAACACCAGGTGGCCGACGTTTGCCCTCCTTAATCGTCTGGAAGTGGTAAGTATTAACCTTGCCCTCATCCTTCGAGCATTTGCGAGATCTCCCTCCGTCACTTACTCCAACTCTCCTCAGACATGGCTCCAAAGAAAAATAGACAACAAGAGGTGGCGCATAAGCCCTTCATCAATGAAGATGCCGAAGCTCGCTACGAATTGCTGAAGGCAAAGCCCTTCATCAACGAACGAGGGTTTCAACTCGAAGTTCGAGGTTGGAGTCGCGCATATGTGCAGCAAATGGAAAAACTCGGCTGGAGTTCTTCTATCACCCCCGCACTGAGGCAATCCAACAATGGGTGTACAAATTCTACGCTAACGCCAAGTTCCATAGGAATGGAAAAATTCGTATACGAGGGCGGGAAGTCGATTTCTCTCCGGAAGGTATAAATTCCTATTTTGATTTAACAAACTTGGACAAAGATGTGTACGAATCTGTTCGGACTACCAACCCATTCGATATTGCCACCACCTTGTGCCTAACTAGAGACATAACCTGGGTCCATGAATCCTCACATGTTCTGAATGCAGCCCTTTTTACTCGTGAAGCTAAGGTTTGGCTTCTTTTTGTAAACTCAAGTATCATGCCAACAAAACACCCAAACCATGTCTCCTTTGATAGGGCTTGCATAATTTATAGTATTCTAAAAGGAATTCCCATTGACATTGGGCATATCATCTCGAATCAACTCCAAAAGAAGGTCAAAACTGATGGGGGAACTCAGTTATGGTTTCCTACACTCATCACTTCGTTATGCAGTTCCGTCGGGGTACTAATCGCCGATACGGACACTACCACCCTTGTAGGTAAGCCAATAACATGTTCGGTTATTACTTCTTATGTTAAGGTACCATTAGAGAAGCCTCCCCCCAAAGTCGGTAAGAAACAACACCCTCCCTCATCTTCGAGCAAAACCACCCAAGTTCCGAATCCTCCGCCACTCTCCCCTAATCCTCCGGATTGGCCGATCATCTTTAAATACTTGCAAGCCAACGCCAAATTTCAGCGCCAACAGCATCGTCATGTCATTTCGTATTTCATTGTTGTATACCATAATCAAGTCGAGCTTCTCCATCACTTGAATGTCCCGGAAGATAGGATAGTTGTGCGGGAAGTGATCCCGCCTGGTTTGACCCCCCCACCGTCTAGCTCTAATGCAAGAGAGGCGGCATCTTCTCCGGATCCACATGCCCAAGCGGAAGCAGCCATGGACGATGCAGCCTTTGCACCCAGTAATGACGATGATTTAGACGACTTTTTAACCGAGGACGACTACGACGAGAGCGAAGATGTTGACGACGACGAGGCGGATGATTGACATTTTATCATTTTAATGCTTTTCATTTTATCTTATGTTAGACGATGACAAACATATTCTCACTTGTGGACTTTTACTGATGATTTCTTGTGGAATTACTTTTACTGCGCTTTAATTGCGAAAACTATGGCGAATTGATTAAAATGTGGATGCTATTTTAACTTCTGCTGACTATGCCTATTTGAATGATTTCATGTTGATGCTAGGCATTTATGTTTGCTTAATTAATTTACCTTGAAGTTATGCCATGATGTGAACTATGAAGTACAAGTTGTGATCTGAAGTACTTATGACTTTGAACTATGACTTTGAATTTTATTTTACATTACTTATTATGCTGATGAGAACATTACTTAAAGACAACTGCTGCCATGTTCTCTTACTTATTATTCTGCGTTGTTATGTCATGTTGTCAACTGCTGCTGGCCTAACCGTGTGCTTTCAATTGCTTAAGCAATCTATTGATTACACATTGATTTTCATGGCAGCGTGGTCTTCGTTTTGTTGTCTCCACTAGGTTCTTGCAGGTCACTTCTGAGACACTTGTTCCTGCTGCTGTATGAAGAATTCAATGAAACTGTGAATTTCTGCAAAAGGACCACTAAGTTTAGGGGAGTATTCTTCTTTTCATTAAAAATTTAAACATTTTCATTTTCGAATACTCCGAGTTCATGAATCATTTTTTTTCTTGCACTCCTGACAACTGATGACTCAAGTTCAAAATTTTTATTTTATAACTTTGCTCGGGTCTAGCAAAGAACTTGGTGTGGGGGTGATTGCAATGCGAAGTACAATGCTAAGTTACCTTCATCACTTGAGTAGCGAGCAACTTATTAAAATTTTTAATATCAATTCCTTACTATTTATTGTTAGCATCTAAAATCTATTTATTTGGTACGAAATGTCTATCATAAAACTTCTGACTTTACCTTGATGTTAGTACGACGTAGTAGCACTCCATGTCGAATTTTCTCTTGCACTGTATTCCTGAATTTATTTTGTTTCCTACAATATATTTCATTAACTGCTAAAAACATAGAAGGGGAGAGATGATCGTTAACTGAGCTTTTGTTGTTTGCCAACACTTTGAGATTATATAGTTATTCGATATGCTTACCCTTAGTCTATTGTTTTGAATTTTGTCCTTGCCGATTCAAAGTGACCACAACAAAAATTTGTTTTTCCTCACTTTCTAGTCAATTCTTAACGACTTTTCTTACCTTGGGTGTTTAACTTACCTTTAAAAGAAAAATAATTGTGTAAAAATATCGTAGTGATATGTGGCCTGAGTGTGTATATACCCACTTGGAACGATCCCTACTATTGACCAAAAAAAATTTAGATTTATTTGCAAGAATGTCATAGTGATATGCGGCCTAGGTATGCGTATGCATATTCTGGAATGATCCCAACTATGTGCATAAAAATAAAAATAAAGGGGAAAAGAACAAAGTGTTAAGGTCATAGTGATATGTGGCCCAAGTGTGTATATACCCACTCGGAATGATCCCTACTATGGACATTCAATTTTCATATGAACTTGGGAGGTAAACCCCACGGTAGGAAGAAGACTTAAAAGCATTGACTAGAGAGTCTTATTGTTACCTTGAATTCTGAAATTACCTACCATGTCAAAATTCATCTCTTTGCTTATCCTCATGATATTCCTTGCACTACTTAATCGTTTGTGGAAGTGAGCTCATGGCTTAGTATATTCGTCATCATCCCCTAGCTATGTGGTGAGTTAATAAGTTGTGTTGTTTGGGAATAGATAGTTCTAAGGAATACGCACACACGTCATCATGAAAGTGACATGGAGCTTTAACTATTATCAAACTAATCAATGGTCATGTTTGAAATTTTTTTTTTGTTGTTGATCGACATTTTATACCAATTAATATTTCAATATTATGAGCATTATGATTATAATCTATGAGTAAGGACATTTCAAAAAAACTTACATCGATAAATGCTCGCCCACTCAATGGAGTGCATCGATCTATCTTTGCTAGGGACTAGCAAAGAACTAAGCGTGGGGGTGTGATAACTTCGCAAAAAGAAGTTATCTTTATCCATATTTTTATATTTTAGCCTTGTTATGTGATATTTATATATGAAAAGTAGATAAAAATCCAATTATCGCATGATTTGAAGTCAAAATGGTTGTTACTCTCATTTCTATATCTTTTTATGATAGGATTCAGAGAGAATTTAAGTCAAGTACTGAAGGCTAAGTATTGTGAAAAATCTGAGAAAAATGTTGCAACATGTTCTCAACAAATCTGGCAGGTCAAATTGTGCAGAAATGCAAAGCCAGAAAAATATTGCAACATATTCATAACATATCTGGCAGTTACAGGAAATTCAAATCCTAATTTACTAAGTTTTCAACAGTTGCAACCTATCTTTTTTGGCATCCGTTCAGCAATTAATTATGCCAACAAGTGGGGCCCACGGACAGGAGAGAGAGGGGAGTATTAAAGGGGGATTTTTGGCCATTTGAAGGGGTCTATCTATTTTTCTGCCATTAGAGAGGAGGAGGATACCTGAGAAGAAATTCTGCCAAGGGAGAAACCAGTCCAGATCTGGCATTCGGGCTGAAGGAAACACTTCTACGTCGCTAGAGAAGGGAAGATTCGCATTTCTTTCGAAATGTTTAGTAAGATCTCTTCAGTTTTGTGTTATTTTCCCTCAACCATGAACTAAAACTCTCTAGTCTTGCATGATGAGAGTAGTATGTGTATGTTGATGATGAACATCTTTGATTTCAAATTTGTTTTGTGATTATCTTTATAGATCTTGTGATTTTTATGGTGAAATTGTTGGATCATGTCTTTTTATTATATTGCGCCGCGAGAATCGAGAGATGAGCGTCGTGATGTTAATTTAAGGGCTAGTTTATCGCAGTGCAAGAATCGAGAGATTAGCAGTGTGAATCATTAACCAAAATTTCTATATTTTTACTGCGTTATGAGAATCGAGAGAGGAGAAACGTGCGTGTATCATAAGATCTCTTTAGTTTTGAAAAGTGAAAGAGATTTCCTTTTCATGCTTGCGAACTAGATTTTTGCACTTCATAATATTTTCGTTTCACCTAAGTTAGAGATAACTAGGGTTGCGTAGATATTAAGATTCCTTGTATCGAGAGATAAAGGTCTCTTCTTTTACAATCATCGCAAGATAATTCAAAACTCAATCGAATGAAATATTATTTTATCATCATTATAGTATACATATGAAATCAGAAATGCAAGGCTATTTTCTCTAATTGCTAAAAAGTACTTTAAGATCTAGTTAAATTAGTTTTAATATTTATCTAAAAGTTTTAATCTATTTTCAGAAAATCAATTACCGTTTTACTTGGATTCATAGAAACGGTGTAGCTAGTAATTGTAAGCACTAAACTAGTCACTTCTCCGTGGGAACGATCTCACTTACTCTGTATTACTTGTACGACACGTATACTTGCATTTTCAAGCTCTATTTTGCGCGTATCACCAGTCCAACCTTCTCGAATGCCTGAATCTCTTGGCCGATACAGTGCGGAGGCAAGAGGCCAATCTTCTCGAGCTACGTGACGGAAGGTGGTTCGCTGGACCTGACCCTCTTGCCCGCGTCTGCGCGCTTGAGCGGCGGTCGGAGAGGCTGGAGAATGAGCTTATTCAGCTGAGGGGGGAAGTCAGGCTCGCGTCCGGAGGCATAGCTGCGCCACTTGCTGACCACCTGCGCCGCGTTGAAGCTAGCTACCGCACCACTGGTGAGGAGATCGCTGCAACGAAAGAATGCATCGCGTCTATGCAGGGGGTGCTGTCGAACACCCAGGAAAAGGGTTTCTGGAAGTGGATGCCACGCTGAGCGACTTTTACTTATGACCTTTCATTTGCTATGTAATAATAGGGGTTGGCCTCGTATGGCGGTTCAACCCGTCTTGCGATCAAACATTTTGATTTTTGTTGATTCATGTTTTGCTTACATCGATGTTCTCTCACTAACCAATATGTCAAGGTGAGCGACACGACGCTGTGGAAACCGCCTGGCAGATGGGAACCAGAGGCAACGATTGGATGATCTCGAGACGAAGTGGTTGGGTGGTGTTAGGGGGTGGTACGGGTGAGTGGACCTCTCGATCCTCATCCCCATGCTAGACGAGCGGATCACAAGGTCCGCCCATCTCTGCCGGGCGAGTGGACTATGAGGTCCACTCCCATGCCTCGGGCGAGTGGACCTCGAGGTCCGCTTGCCAGTGCATGGGGCGAGTGGACCTTGCGGTCCACTTGCCCGGGACAAGTGGACCTCGTGGCCCGCTCCTTCCCTTGCCCTGGACGAGTGGACCGCGTGGTACACTCGCTTTTCTTTTGCACCCCTCCCCCTATAAATACACCTCCCCTTCCTCCTTCCATGTCCTCACACTCACCTTCCTTCATGTCTTGCCTTCTCTCCGAAGTCTACTCCTCTTCTTCCTAACGATCCTGTGACATGGCCCCTAACCGTCCCCCTATTGTGAGAAATGGTCTAGAACAGAGCGCGACCAACTTTTCAGAACACTCCTTCCCCGAGGGGAGGGTGTCCAAGGAGGACTTCCTAGCCTTTAAGAGCTCTTACCTTCCTGTGGGGTGGTCGTCCCGACGTCCATCGTCGGGCGAGACCATTAACTCCTTCTACGAGGACTGGCTCGCATTCCCTCTTCCTCACTTTGAGGCCGGGCTACGGCTCCCCTTGTGGCCTGAGGTGAAGGAATTTTGTAACTACTTTGGCGTAGTCCCAGCTCAGGTTAACTCGAATGCGATCTCGGTGTTAACGGCCTACGCCTGCTACTTGCGGGAAGAAAGGGTCGAGTTCGACCTGGGCGTATTCCGCAAGGTATTTGTCTTCCGAGCGACTCCTGATGGGGTTTGTTTCTTGACCGGCTCCCATGTGAAGGTAAGTGAGACCTCCAACAAGGTCCGCCATTGGAACCACTCCTTCGTGTTCGTTCGGGGTGACCTGAGCGACATCCCCTTCTCTCCCATCCATAGATCCGAGAAGGTCTGTCGAGCCCCTCCGCTACATGGAGAGGCCGCTGAGCTACATAGCCGCCTTGAGGGTGTGAGCTTTGAGGTTGAGCACCTCCGGAGGAACATCGATCAGCTCGTCTACGTGGAGCCGGGGACAGGTATTCGGATCTTACTAACATCCTTTCTCTTCTTTTTACCTCCACCTAATGTTGATCACCCCCTCTTAACTCGTGCAGGTGAATGGTCTCTCCCGCAATACCCTCCCTTCGCGGGGGAAGGCTCCTCCCCCGCCCGCTAGTTCATTGAGGAGGACGCAGCTGCCCGTGTTTCGGGCCCGAAGGTTCCCAAGCCGAGGCAAAGGAGGGACAAAGGTCCGGCGTCAGAGGAGGGAGCACCTTCTTCCCCCCCGAAGGGTCCGAGGATGCGACGGGGGAAAGTCATCTGCCGGAGGGGTTCCGGGGCATCACCTAGGGAGAGAGGAGAACCGAGCGATCCCCACGCGTTGGCGAATCATCCCAACTTCGGGATGGGGGAGAAAGCTATGGACCCTTTCGATGACCCCATCGTTTTCTGGGATGAAACGGTGAACCGAATCTCGCTCACCTCTCAGCTTCCTTCGTGGGCCGAGGGGGTGTTATCGATGATGCCGCATACAACTTCTCCTTCGGCATCTACGGCCGGCAGGATGCTACCTCCTACAAGGGGAGGTCCATGCGCGACCTCGCGTGCGCAAGCTCTCAGGCCTTGCTTCGCGCAACCGAGCTCTCTCACATGGCCGCCCGTCGAGGTCTTAGTCTCTCGAACAGGTGTAGGCTAGCCGATGCGTCAAAGCTGGCGGCGGAAGAGAAGGCTGCCAACCTCGCGACACGCTTGGGTATTGCTGAGAGACTCCTGGAGGAGTCATCTGGGGGCTTGGTTCGTGCTTGTGTTGATGGCTTTCCCTTTCCTAACCCCTTCACCTATACATGCTCCAATCATTCTGCTTTGCCCACTTGCAGGGACCCGGCGCCGCCGACTCGCTTAGGAGACGGTGCGAGGAATCGGATAAGGAGGTGCATGACCTGAGGGGTCAGCTAGCTGATGCCCAAGGACAGTTAAAAGAGAAGGGGAGGGAAAGAGATGGACCTTCGAAAGCATCGACGTCCGTCCCGCCTCGCCCGGCTGAAGCCGAGCATGCTCGGAGGACGATCGTGACATCAACAGCTCAGGCCTTGGTGAGCCGTCTTCACGAGGCGGATGCTCTCCGAGATACCTGGAGGGGGGTCTCTGCCAATGACATCCTGCACGAATTCTTCCCTTCTCCCGGGCGTCCCGATTCATCTCCTTGCAGCGATGGTTATTCCCCCTGAATGTCATGGTTGTCAGGGGCCCCTTCTTCCTTGCTGCTTCTTATAGGAATCACGTATCTCTTGCATGTGCTCTTTTCTTCATCCTGCATATATCAGTAAGGGTGGAGCAACAGTTTATGTAATATATGTCGCTGTCGAACCAGCTATTGTTCTAATGAATCTCTTTGCTTGTTCTTCCTTTTCCTCACTGCTTGGGGATTAAATGCCTTGTTGAACCGACCACCGAGTGGCCAGTCGATCCGGCCAGCCTCACTACCTGTCAGCATGACCGGGCCCGACGAATGGTCCCTAGTTAAGGACCTTAGATATTTGAGGAAAAACACCCCTCCGCATCCTAGATGCTTCGCTTACCTAGAGACAGGGGGAACCAATGCCTTCCTAAATCAGTTGGAGGCGGGAGTATCCATCCGCGTCCTAAGTGCTTTGCTTACCTGGAGACAGGGGAACTCACCGTCCTTTCAATCTAGTAGGAGGCGGAGGTATCCACCCGCGTCCTAGGGGCTCGGCTTGCCTGGAGACAGAGGAACTCAGCGCCCTCCTAAACCAGTTGGAAACGGGATTACCCATCCGCGTCCTAGGTGCTTTGCTTACCTGGAGACAGGGGAACTCACCATCCTCCCAATCTAATGGGAGGCGGAGGTATCCACCCGCGTCCTAGGGGCTCAGATTGCCTGGAGACAGAGGAACTCAGCGCCCTCCTAAACCAGTTGGAGACGGGAGTACCCATCCGCGTCCTAGGTGCTTTGCTTACCTGGAGACAGGGGAACTCACCGTCCTCCCAATCTAATGGGAGGCGGAGGTATCCACCCGCGTCCTAGGAGCTCGGCTTGCCTAGAGACAGAGGATCTCAGTGCCCTCCTAAACCAGTTGGAGACGGGAGTACCCATCCGTGTCCTAGGTGCTTTGCTTACCTGGAGACAGGGGAACTCACCGTCCTCCCAATCTAATGGGAGGCGGAGATATCCACCCGTGTCCTAGGGGCTCGGCTTGCCTGGAGACAGAGGAACTCAGCGCCCTCTTAAACCAGTTGGTGAATCAGCGAGTCGACCTGATGAGCCCCCATCTGCCGGCATGACCGAGCCCGGCGGGAGGTCTCTATTCAGGGATCTTGAGTCGGGATGTTACCCCAGAATTTTTTTCATTCATAGCTCATCTGTTACAACTTCATTACATCAGGCCCCTCTCGAGCACTTCATTACACCTCGCCCTTCCTGGGCACTTCGCTACATCTCGCCCCTCCTGGGCACCTCACTACATCTTAACCCTCCTGGGCACCTCACTACATCTCTCCCCTCCTGGGCACCTCACTACATCTCGCCCTTCCTGGGCTCATTCGGTCGCATGCTCCTTGGCCATCTTTTCCATCGCTTCTTCCATTTCTTCTGCTTCCTTCATCCATCTGATCATGTTGGCCGCGGTGACGTAGCATTGACGTGCCTCCCGGGGATCTCCCCTGACCCTGACCTAGACCTCTCCAGAGTTGTACTTCAGACACTGGTGGTAGGAGGATGACACGCATTTGTACGCGCTGATGAGGGGACGCCCGAAGATGGCATTGTAACTACTTGGTGCGTCCACGATGACGAACCGACAGTTCTTTGAAGTTCCCCCCAGGGTGACGAGGAGTTCGACCCCTCCCTCCACCTCCTTCCTTTCCCCGGAGAATCCGAAGAGTGGCCCATCTGATGCCAGCACTCGCCTTGCCTCGACCTTCATCCCCACGAAGGCCTTTTGAATACCACGTTCACCGAGCTCCCGTTGTCGTCTAGGATCCGGGAGACCGTGAAGTTCTCGATCGATGCCTTGATGACGAGTGCATCGTAGAAAGGATTCTCGTGGGCCGGCATGTCTTGGGCCGAGAAGGTGATCTTCTCACCCGAAGTTGGGGACCGGGAGGTCGAAGCGATGCTCTGACGGTATATGGCATGGAGGCTCCCCTTCCAGGTGGCCTCTTTGCCTGCTCCTCCATGGATGACCCTGATCCCTCCCAGGGCTCCTATGTCGATCCTCTCCTCGCACCGGTCATCCTCCTCCTTGCCCTTCCCCTTATCTCCTGCTTGCGGTCCTTCCAGACAAAGTTGCCCCCCTCCCACTGGGGCTCTCCATTCCCCTCTCTTCTCCAAGAACTCCGGGCAAGCCGCGGTTGTGTGACCTTCCTGCTGGTGGAAGTCACAATATAACAGTGCCAGCTCATTCCCTTGCTTCTCCCAACGACCCTTCTTCTTTGCCCCCTTCTTCCGGCCGATGGCCATGGCCTGCAAGGGCTGGACTTGTAATGGTCCCGAGTTCTGCTGCCACCCCGTCGGGTTGAATCATCCCTGATTCCCCTGAAAACCTCCTCCCCTTTGGAAGTGGCCCCTTCCTTGGCCTTGAGGGGGCCCTACCTGTGACCTCCAAGCTGGTCGGGCGGCTGACGGATGTGACCTCCAGCCTTGCTCCTGTCCAACGGGGGTCCCTGGTGTCCCTGACTCTTCATCTCATCCTTTCTTCTTCCTCCATGCTCCTTCCTCTCGTCCTCTGCTACCTGGGTGAACCTTTCCACGAAATCCTGGTTGCTGGCCTCACACTATATTTCCCGACCAGCTCGCTCCATCAACTCCTCGAAAGACAAGGGAGGGTCCCGAGTCATACTCATCCTGAACATTCCCTGTTGTAGCCCAAGGGTGAAGGCTAGCTGTAGGGTGTGCCCGGGCACCTCGATGACAAGGAGGACCTCCCCCTGGAATCTATCCATGTTGCTAGCCAGCATCTCCCCTGACTTTTGTCGGATCGCGAATAAGGCCTCCACCCCCTTCCTCCTCTTCTTCGAGGTAGAGAACCTCAACTGGAAACTTCGGCGCAGGTCCTCGAAGCCGTAGATGGTACCCACCGGGAGCTGGTGGAACCAGTCCCTCGCCTTTCCCTGAAATGTGACAGCGAAGAGCCTGCACTTGAAAGCATCCAACATCTGCCTGATCGAGGACATGTCTTCGAACCACTGAAGATGTTAGAGAGGATCAATGTTCCCTTCATAATAAGACATAGCGGGTTCGCGGAACCCATCCGGAATAGGTGCTGACACAATCAGCTCGCAGAAAGGGCTCCTCCATCCCCCTTGGTTGGACGGGGGCGTTCCCATCATCTCCCCGCTGAGGCAGTTGGTTCCGGGCGAGTTGTTGAAGAGCACTCGCGCTTGGAGGCCCAAACTTTCCTCTGAGGCTGTCTCTCTCCCTTGCTGACGAGTTCGCCCTATTTCCATTACCGGTGGTGAGGCGACCATAGGTGCAGGTGGTGTCGAGCACTCACCGCGAGTGGGAGGTGCGACCTGCAGGAGCTCCAAGATCCTCTTACTGAACTCATCGAAGTCACTCTTCTTTACATACTCACAAGTAGGAGGTGCGTCCCCCAACTCGTCGTTTCCAGCCATGAGGCTCGCCTCGGAGCTTTCCGAACTAGCCGCTTCCACGCTCACCGCACCAGAATGTTGAAACCAGTAAACCGGTTTCAGCGTTCGAAAGGGGGATGCGGCTAACTCTTACTTGACCCAAGCTAAGACCCTTGACTGGTCACTAGGAACTGAGAGACTTGCTCTTGACGGTTACTGGAGTCTACAGACAGACCCCTTAAGCTGCAGCGTGGAGGTCCCACCACACACCCGGAAGCTCACTCAGAACTTCCCCTCCCAAGCCAATGCTGAGCCTGGGCACCTTGGAGGGCACTAAGGATCACCTCACCGTCCACCTTCAATGACAAGGGGAGGGGAGGGGTAGTACTTGCTCACGCGTGAGGGAGGGGGTAGAGACCAACCCTTCTCAAGGTGCCCATGGGGGTCTATTTATAGACTTTCCCAAAAACGGACTACGAATAGCCAAAATCGGACTGCGGATAGCCAAATTCCTCCGAAGAATAGGGGCCGGACGAGTGCCCACTCGCCCGTGGCCGGGCGAGTACTGCACTCGCCCAAGGTCGGGCGAGTGCTCCACTCGCACGTGGCCGGGCGAGTGCTCCACTCGCACGTGGCCGGGCGAGTGCTCCACTCGCCCAAGGTCGGGCGAGTGCTCCACTCGCCCAAGGCCGGGCGAGTGCTCCACTCGCCCAAGGCCGGGCGAGTGCTCCACTCGCCCAAGGCCGGGCGAGTGCTCCACTCGTCCAAGGCCGGGCGAGTGCTCCACTCGCCCGTGGCCGGGCGAGTGCTGCACTCGCCCAAGGCCGGGCGAGTGCTCCACTCGCCCAAGGCCGGGCGAGTGCTCCACTCGCCCGTGGCCGGGTGAGTGCTGCACTCGCCCAAGACCGGGCGAGTGTTGTACTCGCCCAAAGCCGAGCGAGTGCTGCACTCGCCCAAGGCCGGGCGAGTGCTCCACTCGCCCATGGCCGGGCGAGTGCTCCACTCGCCCATGGCCGGGCGAGTGCTCCACTCGCCCAAAGAGCCCGGCGAATGGGGGATCCCCCCCACTCGTCCGAGGGAAGCGGAGGCTATATCTGCTCGCCTCACCGCCCTTCTTTCCATCTCCTCTGGACCCGCTTTCACCTTAGCTAGTTCCGGTCGCTTGTGAACGACTATTCTCCTTAACCGCCTCGATTCTGCTGAGTCTAGGTTAACCAAACCAGCTCGGCAAATATGAGGGTTGTACACTTAGGATTACTAATATTGCAAGAAGCCATTAAATTAGTTTACACTTCCCTAGCAACGGCGCCAAAAACTTGATATGCCCAAAATGGATATATATATTAATGTAAGTGCACGTGCCGGATCAAGTAATAAAGTGTGAGTAGAGATCGTTCCAACGGAGAAGTGATTAATCTAATGCTTGCAAATACTAGTTACACAGTTTTATTAAATTCAAGTAGATTAAATGAGATGATTTTGAAAAGTAATAAAAACTCTAAATGAAGATTTAAACCAAATAAACTATTAAAAATACTTTTTATCAGTTCAGAAAAACAGCAGTCTTGTATTTCAGATTTCTTGTGTATGTTGAAATGATGCATGCAAATATTATTATATGAGAATGTTTGATAAATTTATCTTGCAATGACTTTATGGAAGAAATCCTCATCTCTCGAATCTCGGAAATCTTAACATTCTATATTCCTCTAACCATCTCTAACTTAGGAAGAATAAAGAATATTGCATAGAATAGAAGTCGGAAATGCTAGCAAGATGAGGGAATCTCTTCCTCTCTTCTTTACTACGTCGAACTTGGGGGCGATTGTACTTCTCCTCTCTCGAATCTCGAAATACACCGCAAGGGTAGAAACTTTGATTAAAAATTCACACTACTCATCTCTCGATTCTCGCAGTGTAATAAGATAGCCTTCAAACTAATTCAACGCAACTCATCTCTCAATTCTTGTAGTGAAATAGAAGATGAAAGCATAAACCAAAAGTTTCATTAACTAATTCAAAAGTTCCACACAAAAAATTCATCAAACAAACTCAACATGAGAAAGATTATATTATCAAAACACACACAATACTCTCTTCATACAAGACTTAGAGAGTTTAGTTCATAACTACGAAAGAACACCGCAAAACTAGAGAGATCTTACAGTACATGACGTCTGAATTTAAGCTTTTCTGCCTTCTCCCCTATTTTCTCCTCTTTTTCGAAAATGTAGAAGATGGATAATAAAAAAGATGAAAGGAATTGAAAAATATGCTTGTTTCTCTCTCCTCCTCCTCTTATGTAGTCATACGCCAACTTTAGAGACACCCCTTGGCCGAATAGATGTGACTTTTCTCCATAAAACTGCCGAATTTTAAATATTTTAAGAGTTTGAAATTTCAGATTTCTGCGGATTTGTTGCAACAAATAAAAATTTGTTGCAACAATTTTTCTGCACAGTTTTGCCTAAAATTTTCGGAACTGGATTTGTTTTAACAAATTTAAATTTGTTACAACAATTTTTCTGCTGGATTTTCTTCATAAAAACTGCACTGGATTTGTTGTGACTTTGTTACAACATTTTCTTGATTTTAATATATGATTAACCTTTGATGTTAAGTTGGACTCTTTGTATTTTCTGCGATAAAAACATACAAAAATAACAATAATAACTGAACTTAATCCAAATGATAATCTATTCATTTTTATATATTGTTTATTCATATTCATCAAATAAATTAACTAAAGGGGTAAAATAATCGATCAAGATAACTTCTTTTGGGGAAGTTATCACCCCCCTCGCGCTCGTTGATAACTTCCCAAAAGAAGTTATCTTGGCGTCACATTCTTATCATTTTATGAACATAATTCATATAATATTGATTAAAAAGTCACAAAATGATAAATATTTAAATTTGCAATTAAGTTTGAAGATAATTCTCATTTTATGTGATTTTATGCTAGGAAAGAAGAAAACTTTCATTAATTATGGAAGTTGAAGTTATTATCAAATTTGTTGCAATAAATCTGAAATTTGTTACAATAAATCTGGCAGTTACAGATTTTCAGAAATTCGAAATAATTCAAATTTGGCGGTTGCAATTTTAAAGGGAGGCATTTATTCAGCAATTAAGACACGCCAAAGGTGAGAGCTACCATATATTCTCATTTCTCCCCCCACGAAAGAAGGAGGGGAAACGAGGGTGTAGAGCAAATTTAGGAGTGAAATTCGGGCAAGAGAGAGAGGAGAAGGCGACAACTTGCTATTTTCAGGAAATTGAGGAAGGAATTATGAAATTCCCTCAACATGTACTGTAAGACCTTTCTAATTTTGGGTTTCTTTTTTCTCAATTATGAATTAAATCTCCCAAGTCTTGTATGATGAGAGTATGCCGATTTTTGTGATGAATAATTACTTTTAATCTTGTTGATTGTTAATGAATTATCTTATTTGGATTATGAATTTGCTGAGTAACTCTTGAATTATGAATTTTATTCTCTTTTTCATTTCGAGAATCGAGAGATGAGAGACGTATTTTGAGTTATAATTTATTTTCTTGCATCACGAGAATCGAGAGAGGAGTGATGTAAATCTTTAATCAAAGTTTCTTTTATTTTCACTAACACTTCGAGAATTGAGAGAGGAGAAGTGTGAGTTTCATAATTCTAATTTAGTAGAGAACAGAAAAAGAGATTTTCTCTCCTCGCTAAGTGACTACGGTTGTTACTTCGCACAATATTCTTCAATTCATGTACGTTAGAGATAACTAGAAGAATTATGATATTGAGATTTCCAATATCGAGAGATCATGATTTCTCCATTTAAATTGTTACAAGATAATTCATAATACATTCACATAAGATAAATCAGAAAAATTCATCATAATAATCGTCGGAAATCGGAATACAAAACTGCTTTCCTCAACTGATTTTAAACAAATATTTTTATTTCTATTAAAACTAATCTAGGTTTTCAATCTTCATTTTAATATTGTTTAATTTTCTAAAAAGTCATCCGTTTTTGATTCACTTGAATTTAAAGAAGCGTTTTAGCTAGTACTTGCAAACACTAAATTTATCACTTCTCCGAGGGAACAATCTCACTCATAGTTTATTACTTGATCGGCACGTATACTTGCGTTTATAACTCAATTTTGTGCGCATCACTCGCAAACGGTTCGAAGCATTTGCCCTTCACCGCTACTATCAACGACATCCCCCAGGTTGGTAACGCGAACCTCACACTACCCGGCTCGAATCACTCACCATTCACCCATGTAGTAAGTTCCAACACCATCTGGGTCTCGTCCTCTAAACTGCGTCGCCAGGGCCTACCCCCCTCGCGCTTGCAAACAGTTCGAAGTGTTTGCCCTTCACCGCTACTATCAACGGCATCCCCCAGGTCGGTAACGCGAACCTCACACTACCCAACATGAATTGCTCTCCATTCGCCCACGTAGTAGGTTCTAACACCATCTGGGTCTCGTCCTCTAAACAGTGTCGTCAGGGTGTGCCCCCTCGCGCTCGCAAACAGTTCGAAGTGTTTGCCCTTCACCGCTACTATCAACGACATCCCCAGGTCAGTAATGCGAACCTCACACTACTCGACTCAAATCGCTTGACATTCACCCATGTAGTAGGTTCCAACACCATCTGAGTCTCATCCTTTAAACCGCGTCGCCAGGGCCTGCCCCTCTCGCGCTCGCAAACGGTTTGAAGCATTTGCCCTCACTGCTACTATCAACGACATCCCCAGGTCGGTATCGCGAACCTCACACAACCCGACTCGAATCGCTCGCCATTAGCCCACGTAGTAGGTTCTAACACCATCTGGGTCTCGTCCTCTAAACCGCATCGCCAGGGCCTACCCCCTCGCGCTTGCAAACGATTCGAAGTGTTTGCCCTTCATCGCTACTATCAACGACATCCCCCACGTCGGTAAAGCGAACCTCACACTACCCGGCTCGAATTTCTCATCATTCGCCCACGTAGTAGGTTCCAACAACATCTGGGTCTCGTCCTCTAAACCGCGTCGCCATGGCTTGCCTCCTCACGCTCGCAAACAGTTTGAAGCCTTTGCCCTTCACCGCTACTATCAATGACATCCCCTAGCTGGTCGATAACACGAACCTCCCACTACCCGGCTCAAATTGTTTATCATTCGCCCACATAGTAGGTTCCAACACCATCTTGGTCTCGTCCTCTACTATCAACGACATCCCCCGGGTCAGTAACGCGAACCTCCCACTACTCGGCTCAAATCGTTCGTCATTCGCCCACGTAGTAGGTTCCAACACCATCTGGGTCTCGTCCTCTACTATCAATGACATCTCCTAGGTCGGTAACGCGAAACTCCCACTTCTCGGCTCGAATCGCCCGCCATTCGCCAACGTAGTAGGTTCCAATACCATCTGGGTCTCGTACACTAAGCGTCAACTCCGTAAAAGCGGAACATGATTTTCCGAGCAACACGTCGGTTCAAAGGACATAGAAACTCTACTACTACAAGAGCTAAAAGCTATGACAATGACACAAGCGACGTAATCCGTCAACAACAATACATTTAGGAAATGATACTCCACAAATACAGAGATACAAATATATCATCTCAAATACAAAGTACAACCAAAAAGGAAAGCCAACAAAATAAAGGAAAAACTACTCCTCGACGTCAGAAGTAGAATGCTCATCTTCAGAAAGATCTCCGGCACCCAATCCGGACACATCGCATGAAAGGAGAGTTTAGTTCTTAAGTATATTATTAAAACTCTTATTTAATTTTTATCTTCAAAATAAATGATATATAAAAATATATATGAGATTGCTGATTAGTGCTGTATGAGTAATAAAAATAAACAGTTAGAGTGCATATACAAAACACAGCACAGGAAATAGAAAGTAAACAAGCAAACCACACATCCAGATGACACAAGAAAATATAGTAGTTCCCCTCAACTGGCTACATCTACTCTTCTACCCACTGGTAGGAATCCACTGGAGGTTGTTGATAAGGTGCCCTCACACCAAGGGATTTTTGATAAGGTGTCCACACACTAATGGGAGTTTTGATCAGGTGCTCAATTCACCTATAAGCTTTTGATCAGGTGCTTATCAACCAAGATACAGGTTTTTGCTAAGGTGGCCTGTCACCGGGAGTAAACTTTTGAAGGGAGTTTTAACCCTTTACAAGATGGGAGGAATAAAAGAAAACAAAAAAGATTAAGTTGTTCTTCTCTTTGCTGAGAAGACACTTGATAAAGATGTTGAAGAGAGCTCCCCCTGTCTGATTTAGTTTAGATGACAGCCTTGTGTATGGAGCTTCTTCTCTAGATTGTGATACTCTTCTTCTTCTTCTCCTTGAGCAAATGATATTGATTTGGTGTCTCAGGTTGTAGAAGATCTGCAAGAAAGGGTTAGCAAAAAGAAGATAATATATGATCTGTTCTTCTTTTTGCTATGTTCTTCTTTTTCTCTTCTTCTTCTTCTTCTTCTTCTTCTTCTCTTTTTCCTATACATCAATATGATAATATATTCTGTCTATATTAATGTGTGTAGCAATAGTGATATAATCTGTATATATATATTCTGTCGAGTAAGACAGCTATATATGTTCTGCTGTTTATTAATCTGATGCATAATAAGTTGTTGACTTCTTTCCTGGGCTGATTTGAAATCTTGCCGACCAAAGTGGAAAGGAGTAATGTCTCTTTCATTTCCCAGATCCTCGAGAAGATAAGTTGCCGTGTTTAGATTGCTGCAACGGCTACAATATTTAATGCTTTGCTGACAACGCTATAACATTTAATGCTTGCACGCTGTAAGGTTAAATCAACAATATATATATAAATAAATAAATAATATTGCTTTAATAAAGTCTGATAGCATATTAGTAATATTTAATGATATAAATATAATACTGAAGAAATTCGTCGAGCTGAGGTCCAAGTTCGTCGAGCTCATCATTTGATTCGTCGACCTGATCATTAAATTCACTGTTCTGAACTTCTGCTGAATATTCGTCGAGCGCAGACTTGAGTTCGTCGAATGGAAGGATTCGTCGACCGCTGAGCTTGAATGATTTCATTGACCGCTGAAGTATTGAGTTGTTCGTCGAACGCAGATGGCCGTTCGTCGAACGCAGGATTTCGTCGACCGCTGAGCTGAGGTCTGTTCGTCGACCGCTGAACCGCTGAGACGGGATCGTCGAACCGCTGAGACGGGCTTGAAGCAAGTCGTTCGTCGAGCGCAGAATGCACGTCATTCGTCGAGCGCAGAACGCTGTTCGTCGAACGCAGATCGCCGTTCGTCGAACGCAGAGAATATATGTAAATTTAATTTCTCTCTTATTTTTCTGCCTATTAAATATACGTATTTCAGCCTATTAAATATATGTATATTTCAGCCTATTATATATATATGTATATTTCAGCCTATTATATATATATATTTCTTAGTATATTATTTATATATATATTTCTTAGTATATATATTATTTATATTATTGTATATTTCTTTTCAGCCTTCTACCTTAATAGGATTTAATCTAAGTTATAATATATGTAATGAAATAAACTTAGATTCTAAAGGTGGATCCTAACTCAAATCAAAACTAAGGTTCCAATATCGCAGCCTATTAAGACTAGGTTCTAACAATCTCCCCCTATTTGGTTTAGGATTCCTAAGCATAAAAAGTCTTTAAAGCTTAAGAGTTAGAGATTATTTTCTTCTTATAAAATTCATTTAAGCAATTCTGATTTTCCTAAATCTTGATTTAAATAGGAATTTAATAAAATGAATTGCTAGCTGTTATTAGATTCTAAGAATTTTAAAATAAAAAAAACATAGCCTGGTAGCTTCTTTCTATAGAATCCCCTTAATCAGAAGAGTCTCACACTTAGTGCTTTGATCATTTCTGATCTATGCATCTGATTAGATTGCTCAACTTGATTTTAGGAGAAAATCTGGAAGAATATGAAGTCTATCTGATTTGTTTTTAAGATAGAAAAATTCAATGGAATCATATAACTACTTATTTTAGTTATAAAATTTTTATAAGGCAATGTTTTATAATTAGATATTTTGGTCTTTTTATCTCATTGAAATACAAATTTGAAGAATTAAACTGATTTTGCTGAACATAAAGTTTTGCTCTTTCTTTAAAAGATTGTTTAAAGTTTTCAGCTTTAATGAACTTATTTTTTAAACAAATGATTTGTTCTGCTGATGATTTTAAATTTTCTTGAAGTTTATTATATTCAGGAGTTGAAATATTTATTTTTGTTAACTCCTTTTTAACTTCTTTCTCAAATATTAAATCTGTATATGTTGTTTTAAAATCAGATTTGTGATTTTTAGATTTGTAATTTTCAACAATTATTAAGTCTGTACATAATGAGTTGAAAACAGATTTAAAATCAGATTTTATTAAATCTGTGCACGATGAAGTGAAAACAGATCTAAATATATCAGAGGTAAAAATAGAAATTGAAGTTACCTCTTTTACCTTTTCTGGTTCAGATTCAGATTCTGATATGTAGTTTGATCCATATATTGCCATCATACAGAAGTTTCTGGCTTTTTGTTCTTCCTTGTCTTCTTCTTCAGTTAGAGTTGAAGATGGTTCTGCATCAAAAATGATGTTAGAGGAAGAAGTAAGAATGGATTCATTTACCATCCTTGAGAGGGAGTTCCAGACGCTCTTTGCTGAAGTGCAATCAGCCACTTTTTGAAGAATGTCTTTTGACATGGATGTAGCCAATATTTTCATAGCCATGACATCAGCACATTTCAGCTTTTCTTCTTCTTCTGTTGAGGAAATTGAGGATGGAAGTCCTGTCAAAACAGATTTGTAGATGTTTTCATCTATGTCATTCATATATAACTTAATTCTAACTTGTCATAACTCAAATCTATCCAAATTACAAAAAGGTGAATCTGAAATAGAAAAATCTGCTAGTGCCATTTGGAAAAACCTTTTTAAAAACAAAATAAGAACTAAGTGATCTTTGTGATTTCAGGTGTTAGCCTGTGTGAAAAATCAACCTGCTTTGATACCAATTGAAAGGAGAGGTTAGCTCTTATTATATTTTAAAAGATCTTGTTTAAGGTTTTACTTCAAAGTAAATGATATATATATAGAGATGTTTGCTGATTGAGTAATAAACACAAACAGTGAGATGACATATAAAAATCACTGCACAAATAAAAACATAAAAACATAAAGCAAACAAGGCACATCCAGATGACACAAGAAAATATAGTAGTTCCCCTCAACTGGGTACATCTACTCTTCTACCCACTGGTAGGAATCCACTGGAGGTTGTTGATAAGGTGCCCTCACACCAAGGGATTTTTGATAAGGTGTCCACACACCAATGAGAGTTTTGATCAGGCGCCCAATTCACCTATATGCTTTTGATCAGGTGCTTATCAACCAAGATGCAGGTTTTTGCTAAGGTGGTCTGTCACCGGGAGTAAACTTTTGAAGGGAGTTTTAACCCTTTACAAGATGAGAGGAATAAAAGAAAACAAAAAAGATTATGTTGTTCTTCTCTTTGCTGAGAAGACACTTGATAAAGATGTTGAAGAGAGCTCCCCCTGTCTGATTTAGTTTAGATGACAGCCTTGTGTATGGAGCTTCTTCTCTAGATTGTGATACTCTTCTTCTTCTTCTCCCTGAGCAAATGATATTGATTTGGTGTCTCAGGTTGTAGAAGATCTGCAAGAAAGGGTTAGCAAAAAGAAGATAATATATGATATGTTCTTCCTTTTGCTCTGTTCTTCTTTTTCTCTTCTTCTTCTTCTTCTTCTTCTTCTCTTTTTCATGTACAGCAATATGATAATATATTCTGTTTATATTAATGTGTGCAACAATAGTGATATAATTTGTATATATATATTCTGTCGAGCAAGACAGTTATATATGTTCTGCTGTATATTAATCTGCTGCATAATAAGTTGTTGTCTTCTTTCCTGGGCTGATTTGAATCCTTGCTGACCAAAGTGGAAAGGAGTAATGTCTCTTTCATTTCCCAAATCCTCGAGAAGATAAGTTGCCGTGTTTAGATTGCTGCAACGACTACAGTATTTAATGTTTTGCTGTCAACGACTATAACATTTAATGCTTGCATGCTGTAAGGTTAAATCAGCAATATATATAGAAATAAATAATAAATATTGCTTTAATAAACTCTGACAGCATATTAGTAATATTTAATGATATAAATATAATGCTGAAGAAATTCGTCGAGCTGAGGTCCAAGTTCGTCGAGCTCATCATTTGATTCGTCGACCTGATCATTAAATTCACTGTTCTGAACTTCTGCTGAATATTCGTCGAACGCAGACTTGAGTTCGTCGAACGGAAGGATTCGTCGATCGCAGAGCTTGAATGATTTCGTCGACCGCTGAAGTATTGAGTTGTTCGTCGAACGCAGATGGCCATTCGTCGAACGCAGGATTTCGTCGACCGCTGAGCTGAGGTCTGTTCGTCGACCGCTGAACCGCTGAGACGGGATCGTCGAACCGCTGAGACGGGCTTGAAGCAAGTCGTTCGTCGAGCGCAGAATGCACGTCATTCGTCGAGCGCAGAACGCCGTTCGTCGAACGCAGATCGTCGTTCGTCGAACGCAGAGAATATATGCAAATTTAATTTCTCTCTTATTTTTCTGCCTATTAAATATGTGTATTTCAGCCTATTAAATATATGTATATTTCATCCTATTATATATATATATATATTTCTTAGTATATTATTTATATATATATATTTCTTAGTATATATATTATTTATATTATTGTATATTTCTTTTCAGTGTTCTACCTTAATAAGATTTAATCTAAGTTATAATATATGTTATGAAATAAACTTAGATACTAAAGGTGGATCCTAACTCAAATCAAAACTAAGGTTCCAACATCGCAGCCTCGTGTCCTCGCAACCAATTAAGCGGAGCGCCTTCCCCATCCCACGCATAAAAGCCACCTCGCGCTCATCCTCAAGATGGGGCTCTGCTTCCTTGCTCCATATTTCCTCGCGAACCTCCTCCGAGATCAAATATCAGTCCCTCACATAATCTATGAAGGCTTTGTACTCAGCAAGCTCAACAACCTTCAGCTCAACAACTCGCTCCTTCGAAGAAAGACGCTCCACCTCCATCTTCAAAGACACCAACTCGGCCTCCAGACGAGCCGTTGTAGCTCACAAATCCTCCAACAAACTAGTAGAACTCTCCATAAGGGCCTTCTCCGTCCGGACTTCAGCACGGGACTCCTATAGCTCCGCCCGCAACCCAGCCTCGATCTGTCGAAAGCGGGACACATCGTGATCTCGCCTCCCTTTCAAGTTAGAAAAGGAACTCCGCGCATCGCGAAGCTCCTCCTGAAGGACAAGATAACCATCTTTCAGGCCAACATAGCAGTCGTTCCACGTAAGAGCAATGCTGTTCTGAACTCCAATCTGAAAAAAGAAAGAAAAATCAGGTTAATCACAAGGCAAAACAATGAACAAAGATAAAGTCACAAATCTTACCGCAACATTCAGGGCCTCAAGAGAAGAAGAAACTCGTCTCGCCCAAATCAACGGCGAAACAGAAGCATCCTCGGGAGCCTGGGGGTAGAAGGAACCTGGGGGGCAATAGATTCAAGTACTTCCACATCAAGATCGATGGGAACGTCATCAACTCTCGAGCTACACGGGGCCGCCTCGTCAATACGTCCCTCCACCTAACAAGAGCGACGATGCGCTGAATCCGAACTATCATTCCTAAAACCCAACCTCCTCTTATGGCCTCGATCCAATGGAACGGTCGCGCAGCGCTCAACATCGGTAGAAAGACCGCACAGTAAGAGACGTTTCTCCTCAACAAACACAGAAATGAAATAAAGGGTTCGCCAATGCGTGAGGCTCGACAAACCTCAACGCTGGGGTAAACTCTCGCTCGTAACCCTTCAAACAGCGGCAGCAGTCAGGAAGTGACCACCAAAGCTCCGACAAGCCCCAAGGATTCCTGATATAGACAAATAAAGTATTCTCTTGGCGACGGTCCGCTCGGTTCTCAAACTTAAGCCATTGCTTGTTGCTGAAGACTTCAATCTGTCTGCCTCCATCCGAGCGCACATCACACCACAGACTGAAGAGATCTAGGGTGAATCTCGATCCATCTAAAGAAGGCGATCATGCCCACAATTCGCATCATCCCAGCAGGAGTAAATTGGGACACCGGCATGCCACAATGCTTCAAGATTTAGACCAGCTCCCCACAGGGAGGCAAGCGAAATCCATACCTTAACGATGACTCGCACAAAGTCATCCATCCCTGCGGAGGATTCTGAGCACGTTCCTCAACTTGCGGGATTTTACCTCTAAATTAGTAGGCAAGCTGAATCGCTTCCTCCAGACGCCAATATGTTCGACAGACAAAGAGGAACGCAATCGCATCGGCCTACCTTGCGCGCACCGCCTCGTAAGTACTTACAATTTCAAACAAAAGCAACGCACGCTCTCACACCACGCACAACAAACATCACGCACCAACACACACGAGAACAGTGCGCGCACGCGAGCATCCACACATGCAGCATCTATGAACGCAAAAGCACCCACGCGCGCACCTCATGCGCGAGGACCCGCGCGCTCAGCCTCCATGCGCGAGCGCCCGGGCTTGCACTGCGTGCGAGCGAGCATCCGCGCGCGCACTGCACGCGGGCGAACACCCGCACGTGCTGCGTGAGGGCGAGCACCCCCGCGCGCACACCCCACGTGCGGGCACACCCGCATGCACGCTGCGCTCGCATGCGCACCGCCGCGCGCTGGCAGACTCCCCGCGCGCGCACGTTAGGCCCATGCGGCGCTCCGGCCGACCGCACGCACGTCTTCCTTGCACCTTACCATCGACACATACCTCTTTACGATTTTTTCCCGTGCCCCCTTTCGCGCCACGCTTTCCATCTCCATGCCCATGCTAATCTCTCACAAAAAAGTCCCCAAATTTCACTTGCTCTGGCACCTGACTTCGGGGACTTGGGGGCAAATGATGGGGTCTCGCCCATTATATAGGAATTCCGGGCTGCGAATAGCCGGAATCCCATAACCTCCCACTACCTTAGTGAGGAGTTAAGGAAAAACCGTCGCACGCACGATCAGTGCACGCGATCATCACGCAATTCGCCGTCCTAACCGCCCATATGGGTCGGCCGCCGCCGACATCCTGTCACCGGCGCCCCTCCTCGGCCGACCACATCGGACCGGGCGCCGGCGGCGCGCGGTCACCGCGCTGCTCAGCCAACCGCCCGGTGGGCCGACCGGTCTTTGCTGCTGGGGCGCAAGGCCGGAGCCCGCAGGCGCGCGACCAAGGGTGCGTACCCGCAGGCGCGCGGCCACCTCCCGGCGGGCCTTGGCGGCGCAGCCTTGTCGTGTGGCCGTCGGCCGCCTCGCTATCCGGCCGACAGGGTGGTCGGCCGGTTTTGCCGCACGACCGAAAGGCCGCAAGGGCCTTGCGGCCGGCCGCTCAAGCCTGGCCACCTTCCCGGCTGGCCGGCCCGGGCTGGACGCCCCTCCGTACGACCTTCTCCCTCGCCGGCCAGCCGTCTCCCCTCGCCGGCCGATCTCCTCGTCGGCCGGAGTCCGCCGCCGTCCGATCGCCTGCTTGCGTTCTCCACCTTCTGATTAGCGGGTAACCACCCACACAACTGCTAGTGTAACCACCCATAGTGGACGGGTGCAAATATCCGGATTCACATTGTTTTTTTGTTTAGATAAATTTCTAATTAATGCGCATCGTAATTCTTATTGAATTGGCATGTTTTTAGTATTTATGGTTGTCACTACCTGCGATTATCCGCATAACCACTTTAACCACCTCTGAGGCTTATAAATAGAATCCAAGACTTCTCATTTTTCCATTATATTCTCCTCCTCCTTCCTCCTAAGTTCAAGAGAGAGAGATCTCTCTTAAAGATCTCTCTCTTCTTCAAAGCCGTGCTTGAAGGAATCTTCAAGCACCTCGAAGATAGAAGAAGATCTCCCTCCTCTTTAAAGTCGTGCTTGAAGGAATCTTCAAGCACCTCGAAAACAGAAGAAGTTCTCCGACCCTCTTCAAGCATTCCGAAGAACGCCCAAGTTCCAGAGTGCCCAAGCTCCAGAACGCCAAGTTCCACAGCACCGAAATTCCAGAACGCCAAGTTCTAGAGCGCGCTGAGCTTCAGAGCGCGCACAAGTTCCAGAGCGCGCCGAGTTTCAGAGCGCGCGCAAGTTCCTGAGCGCGCACAAGTTCCAGAGCGCGCACGAGTTCCAGAGCGTGCACAAGTTCCAGAGCGCGCCGAGTCCCAGAGCGCGCACAAGTCCTAGAGCACGGTGCTCCGATCCCCACCACTGCAAAGAAGAAGTCGAAGCTTCGTGAGTGGTGGTCTGTCACCCTCCGAGCGCCTCTCTCTCTCATCCCCAAAGTTGTAACGAGGAGCGACCTATCTCCCTCGGTCTTTCAAGAAAGCCATGTAAAGAAGCTGCAAATAGTGAAGTTTGGTCGGCACCGTCCTGACCACGTGATTTATTATCCCTTTCCGGGGTTTTCCACGCTAAAAAGACTCTTCGCCATCCGTCTTGTCTCTCAGTAACTGATTGCACGCTCGACCGCTCTCAGGCTAAGACGGTTCGTTCTGAACCGATTTTAGGAGCCTTGAGCAGACCGCAACAATAATGTTTTAATATTTTCCCTTTTTGGCTTCACCCAAGATGCGCTATACTGACTATTGTTAAATGACCATAAAAATTATCAAAAACTGATACCGCACCGCAAAAACGACACCAAATCGCACCGCAAGGTTTCAGTGCGGTGCGGTTTTGGCCAGTCGAAAACCGCACCCCTACGGTGCGGTTTCTGTTGGCTCCAAACCGCACCGAACCGCAATGTTCGTAGGCCTAGCTTCCACATTAGAGCATCCTTTTCATTTATTTTTACTGGTGTTAAAGAATATATTTATTAATAAAATAAATAAATATGTAAATATATATTTATGTTTATGAGGGCTCCGCCCCTACGGCCAACCGCAGCAATATCCCGACTGCGATAGTGCGAGGGGGCCCTCCGATGCCCCGCGCGACAGTACTCCAGTTACGACATTCCCCAACAAGATAGCGCTTCCGTTGCTCGCAAACCCCCGAGCGCTATACTCCGTCCATCACTCATTTTTTCTCTGTGTGTGTGTGTGTGTGTGTGGGGGGGGGGGGGGGGGGGGGGGGGGGTTGCGAGGGACGGGGAGAACGCATTTTTATTGTAGGTAAATAACTTTGTAGAGCACATTTTTGAAAAATAAAGAAAAAAACATAAATTGAACAAATTTTAAATTTCACAATAAGGAGGGATAAAATCCAAATATTGAATGTTTGATATTTTTATCTTTTAATATAATATAGATATATATCGCCGGCCACCCTAACAATGCCTGTTGCGACCTTCAAATTTTTTGAAAACAGTCAAATTATGTATTTTTTTCGTCTTTACATACATTCAATTATATTTGTAAAAAAAATTTGAACATTATAATATACTCATATTATAAAATTTAAGTTCTAGATTTTTTTCCATCTTATTTATGCAGCTTCTTCCTCCTAACATCTTCTTCACAAAAGCATCGTTTCGCGCAGCTTTTTTGCTTCATTGAGTTTGGACAAAAACACCACCATCATAGAATGCATGTTTGACAACCGACAATGTTTTGAACATAAAAGTGGATGAAGATCCTTAGGTAAGGTCGGACATTCACGAACGACTGTTCATAATCACCGGATTCATGATCGCCACTACCGTGCCAAATGGAGCCAAAGACAATAGATGTAAGCTCTCTAATTTCGACAAAATAGTTCGATTTCGTCAATCAGATGCCCGATTGCTCTCTAATTTGACACGGTTTTTATCCGCCTACAATGAAACCCGCAACGAAAAAGCGGAGAGAAGTTGCGTGCCACCACATGCGAGAATAATTTCATTGTCACTTTTGATCAAAGTTTGGACGTACTCATCAAGGAGGAGGAGAGAGAAACTCTTACAAAGAGGGACAAAAGATAATCGGTCGAGGTCAAAATCACACATGCTTTTCATTTGCCCGTCCCTTGTTACTCACAAATTGGGATCTAATTAACTTGTCTTTAGCATGTGTTGCCATTATGCGAGGGGGTGGGCAGAGCACCGAAAGTAAGGTGGATTCTTTAAATAGAGATTCTTTTCCTCCTTACTAGTTAATAAATTTTTTTAGGGTGAGTAAGTTGTCCGGAATCAAGCCCAGCCGTACATCGGAGTTGATGATTCAAGATGATGACAGTGCACGGGGCCACCCGTGCTGTCGTGTCAATGTTAAAACCATTCTTATTATTGTATAGAAAAAACCATTGTTTAGGCTCACATCTCCATTCTAATTTTATGTAATCTCTCTCCCTCTTATAAATACTCTTTCTTTGGATGAATAAATGTTACATTCTCTATTCACTCTGACAGTCAATACCCCAGCCGTCACCGTACGCCCGCTAATCGCAAATGGCTTCCCCCGTCTGCGAACAGGCTCTGCATGTCAGCGGGTTCAATGAAATTGGAGTAAATAAGAGGAATATGAAGTTGAGAGTTGACGAACGATCAAATAGATAATGGTTTAGGGGTAGCTAAGAGTAGACGATCGATGGCTTGGAGACAACATGAATGGGAAGTGGAAGGCGGACGTCTGCAGTTTTCGATTTCGTTACCATTGAGGGAATTGACAGAGCTTCATGAAATGGAAGAGTGATATCTTGTGAGGGAGTTAAATTTGAGCATTGAAAGAAGAATATGAAAATCAATTGAGAGAGTTGTTATTGCTCAAAATAATCTATTACCCAAGAATTTTTGTTATTGCCCAAAATAATTTATTCCTGACAGTTAGGTTCCGTTTGGCAAGGCGGTGGAGGTCATGGACACGATGGTTAATTATGAACCGTCGTTCGTGAACGCCCGACCTCACCTGAGCAAAAACAATGCAACAAACGGAGCCTTAGGCTTCAACTAATGCACACTTTCACTTGAAATGATTTTTGTTGCATTATTGCGTTTCCTCTCCTTTATAAGATCTCAGGAACTTCTCTATTGCCTTATAAGGTTCACTGCAAAGCCAAATACCAACACAAAATTGATCTCAAAAAGATCATTTTACTTATATTTGGACAAATCCGAGCTACATTCAGTAAACCCGAATGAGAGATAAAAGCCAGTCCATGAATCAGGAATCAGATTAAAAAAAAAAGACAACCATACATGTCCATACCCAAGAAGAAACCAAAACCGTCGTAATGCAGCTTCTTCCTCCTTACATCTTTTTTCACAAAGACAATAGATGTAAGTGGTTCATCGCACAAAATAATTCGATATCGTCAATGCTCGATTGTTCTCAAATTTCGACACGGGTTTTATCCACCTACAATAAACCCCGCAATGAAAAAGAGGAGGGACGCTGCGTGCTACCGCAAGCGAGAATAATTTCATTGTCACTTTTGATCTAAGTTTGGACTTGCTCATCAAGGACCCAATTGTGAGGAGGAGAGAAACTCTTACAAGGCGGGACAAGCATGTGAAAGATAATCGTCCGAGGTCAAAATCATGGGAAACTTTTCCATACGCTTATCACATCATGAGCAGTGCAATGAGTGCATTTTTCTCCTAAAATTACATTTTGAAGCTTATTATTATTATTTTTTTACAAAATAATTGACGGAATATAAATTATGGTATTTTTACGGTCATTGTAAGTACATATATGTATATATTTTGAAATAAAAAAAGTCGGTAAAAATACAGTCATAAAAAATTTAAAAATGCAATTTACGACCCTTCGTTTACAACTCTAATTTTAGGGAAAAAGGATTATCGCACCTTGCTTATAGAATTTATTTTCCCAAAATCGCACATACTTTTCAGTTGCCCATCCATTGTTAATTACTTACAAATTGGGATCTAATTAATACTTCTTTCATAGTTGCTCTTTAAAAAGGAGATTCTTTTCCTCATCGCTAGTTATTATTATTAATTTTTTGAGAGTGGGGAGTAGGTTGGAAACAACCCCAGCCGTCCATCAAAGATGATGATTCCCATGTGATTATGATCTTGTATGGTTCAAGTAAATCAATTATACTAGCTATTAGACTATGGTGAATATTGATCCAGTATAGGTGATCTAATTAATCATGTCAATTATATAAACTTTTCAGATTATGTGTGGATGCAGAGGGTCGTCTTACGATTTATGATGAGCTTAATCGTAAAATAGTCACATAATAATTTTAATATAAATAGGTTATTGTACCCAAATCGCAAGTTAATTAATTGTTCACTTTCATTCAGTCCTAGCATCTAATTGCTGGAGAGAGTCTAAGGAGGAAGACGAGGAGTAGTATTCTTCATCAGAACCTTATAGATTTTGAAGATCTGTGACTACAGTAATCTATCTCCATGCATTCAGGTATACTTTTGCTCATACTTTTATCTCGATATTTTGACTACAATGAATCCGTCTCCGTTATGATTTCACGGATTCACCCACAAGTCTATTTATGTTTTTGTTGATTTCAATAAATTTATCATTCTTAGGGCCTTGTTCACTTCTTCCTCCTTTGGAACGATGTATCATGTTTTTTTCAAAAATGAACGTTATGTATTTTTGATCTTTCAAGTTCTTATTGCGAGGAGTTTCCGTGAACGGCGATGTACGGGATAGCGTGTTGGAGTTGATCTGCTGGGTCAGCGATAGTACTCAGGATCACGAGCAGGAGGAGCTCGGAATATTTTGGCAAGGATAAAAGACCGGGACGAAAATTTGTGTTGTTGGTTGGTTGCCGGTTGCCAAACCCTAGGCTCACAATTAAGATCCATTTGAGAGGGAGAATTTGTCCTGGCGCAAATCCATTGGATTGTGTTGTTTGTTTAGCTCCCCCTTTGAATTCTGCAGAATGTGCTGATAACAAATTCACAGAAAACACAGATCTAGTACCCGCCCGAGCGACAATCCGCCATCGAGAAAGATTCACAAGCTATCTCCACATGGGTCGGCGAGACCTAAATCAGTAATTAATAAAAAAAGCCACTACACCATATCATGCATATGGTAGCGCTCAAAAACTGCTACTGTAGGTGAAAAAACCGCTACTGTAGGTCTACGGTAGCGGTTGCGCGTGCGCTACATCCGCCGCCGTGGTCGTAGGGTATGGTAGCGGTTACCCAATGTATTGTGACGTTTTGCTTACCGCTACTATAGGTACATCTATTGTAGCGTTTATGATATCCAGTGGTAGCGATTATTTCATTTTACAGCAACGGTTACGATACTATATTGTAGCGTTTATGCATATATTTGGCAACATTTATGATACTTTATGGTAGCATTTATGTTTATATTTGACAATATTTAAGATACTCTATGGTAGCGTTTATGCTTGCATTTGGCAACATATATGATTTTCTATGGCAACATTTATGCTTGTATTTGGCAACATTTATGATCTTCTATGCATGATATCGTTTATGCTTGTATTTGATCACAAAATAAATTTATTTATTTGTCATTAAATTGAATAAAGAATATAGACAATAATAGATATAAAATCTATTTTATGAAAAAAATATTTTTATTAATAATAAAAAAGGTGGGAGATAGCCCAAACCCCTCAATACAAATCAATGGTGCACTTATCTATATTAAACTCAATATATACATGAAAAAAATTCATAATAAACAATCTGTTCATGAAAATTAATCTCTTTCTTCTTCACGGGATCGTCCTTGTATTCTTCCTTCTTCGGTGACTCCTTTAATGCCTCCTTCACAGTGCCAGCTCCATACACTTGCTCTCCTGAAGCATCTTTGCGGGTGAGAAACAAATTTGGAGGGCTAAGAGATCGTTCAATTCAAGTGCCTACATGAATGAGAAACAAATCATAACCACGCAGTATCATACAAATTTGCTACTCTAGCATAGAAATACATAATCAACAATAATTAATTATCAAGAAAAAAATAACTACAAAATTAAATAGGCGTACACAAGCAAACTGCAGCCAGCAGTTTGCGCAAGCAAACTGCAGCAGCAGTTTGCGCAAGCAAACTGCTGCTGGTAGCAGTTTGCGCAAGCAAACTGCTGCTGGTAATCTTGGCAAGAGCTGCTCCAGCTACATGTTATTCAGAGTAAGCGCTGCCTGGAACATGAACAAGAAGAGCATCTTCTTCATCACCTCTTCTTCCAACAGCCTTATCATCCTTCACAAATAAAACATAATTCCATCACAACCAAGATTCTATTGCCACCCTCCAAGCAGTAACCGAGCAGCTCCACGAAGAACTCATGCTTGAGTCGAGAAACCAATGATAACTGCATTTAACCAAAACCAACTTTAATAGGGAATAAGATGAGATTCTCATGTTTATTATAATGCCTCAAACCACCTGGAAAGCATCCACCAAATACGTGGAAAGCATCCACCTGGAAAGCACACACCTGGAAAGCATCCACCTGGAAAGCATCCACCTCCTGCAATAATAATGCCTCAAACCACACACACCCAAGCAGAACTTGGTTCAGGAAATCCACCAAATACGTGTGATGCACCAACTATATGTCTCTTTGAATAATCAATCCAACCCCATCCTATACACATGCCCTTATAGACAGCCATGACACATTCTAATTTTCTAGATAAAGCACAGAAACATGAATAAAATAGCTCACAACCAGAGTCCAAACAGAACATCAACTAGTGCACAACAAATCATATGAATGCAAATCAACATGGAATGAAAATTAACAAACAACCCATTAAACATGAAGAGTGAAATTAGTAGCATAAATTATCATAGGAAACATGGTCGCATTTATGGTGCAAAAAATATAATCCTGCAAACAAGACATTACTCAAAAGCAACATAAGATGAGCTGTTTGCATTCCTTGTCCCATGTCCGCTAACGGCATCTCCTGGAGATTCGATCCCTGTCATCAATCTAGCAAGAATAGAATCTGAATCAAGATTAGGAATGACACGTTGTAGGTTGATTAAGACTGTTGAAAGAATCTCCTGCGTCAATTCAGCCTTAACCCTTGATGTGATAGACTTCACAAGGTCTACCGGAACTTTTACGTTGATGCCATCAACCAATGTTGCACCAGTACTTGATGATGATGCCTTCAAATCAGATTTAGTCACACCCTTTCCCATTAGCCTGACACGACCCGGACGATCTTTCTGCATAACAACATTGAACGGATCATTTGTGCTACAATTCTCTTCCTGTTGCGCTTGCAATTGCTCCATTTCAGCCTGTATTACAACTTATATAGTTTAGTAATTAATAATATAAACACCAAAGACTTGAGCAAGATAACATGCATAATTACAATTTTTCTTTGGGTATATTCAAAGGATTTCTTGTACTCTCGAGTAAGAACTCTTTTGCGGGTCTCGGTAAACATTTGCACTGATGTGGGAGGTTCTTTGTTTGCATTAGCCTTTTGCTATAAATGACAATAGAATATGGCATATGCTGGGAAGTCACTGATTGTCCACAATAAAGCTGCACACATTTGAAATGTTTGATTCTTTGAAGCATCATATACTTCCAATCTGAACTCCCACAACTCCTTTAATTCCTCAACCAATGGTTGCAGATAAACATCAATATTATTTCCAGGAGATTGAGGTCCTTGAATTAGAAGAGACAATATCAAAAACTCTGGCTTTATGCTTAGCCATGGTGGTAAATTATAATTGATCAAAACCACGGGCCAAGTGCTGTAGACACTATTCATTGTACGAAATGGATTGAATCCATCACTAGATAGGCCGAACCTTACATTCCTAGGATCCATAGCAAAATCATGATCTAAAGCATCAAGAGTCCTCCAAGCTTCACCATCAGCTGGATGCCTTAAGTTTCCATCCTTTGGCAATTTATTAGCATGCCAAGTCATCAAATCAGCTGTTTTTGAGCACATGAACAGCCTTTGAAGCCTAGGCTTCAATGGGAAATGCCACAGAACTTTCGCTGGAATTTGACGAGCCTTCTTAGCTAATGAATCAGCTTCTTTTTCTTTATTATCTCCTTCAGAGTTCCACCTAGAAGATCCACAAATATGACAAGATGAAGCATCATTGTGCTCCTTTCAGTACAGCATACAATCATTTTGGCATGCATGTATCTTTTGATAATGAAGACCTAAATCCTTCACCGTCTTTTTTGCATCGTTGAAAGAATCAGGAAGTTTTGCATTTGGGAAGGCTTCTCTTAGCAGACTCAAAAGATCATCAAAAGCTTCATTGCTAATTCCATGTACACACTTGTTGATATACAGACGAATAGTAAATGATAACTTTGAAAAACTAGTACACCCTGGATAAAGCTGTTCTTGGCCTTCCTCCACTAACTTATAGAATTTTTTGGCGTCTTCATTTGACCCTTCACTTGCTTTTCCCCTATCTTCTTGAGGCGTAGGAGAATCTTGTTCAACGTTTCTATACATGTCATGCAACATACCATCAATGTCATCATGGATGAACCCACCATCATCATTTCGATTGTCAATATTCATCTCATCACTTTCCCCATGAAAAACCCATTCATCGTAACCATCAATAAAGCCATCAACAATCAAGTGATCTCTCACGATATCCTTGGTATGATAATAACGAAAAACACACTTGATGCATGGACAACAAATTTCTTCCCCTTGAGTTTCTTGGACAAATGCTGTTTGAAGAAAATGATCTACACCTTCAATGTAATCATGATGACATCTAGGAAGGGTCATCCAACTCTTATCTCTATCCACTAGCAAGAATATCACTGGAATGAACATAATCAGCATGAAGGAAACAACAGAATGATCACAAATCCACACACTCACTCAATCAACAAATCCACATAAATGCATACACACAATCAACACACACAATCAACACACATCACATATTCACCAAAAAATCCACACACTCACTCACATATTCACCAAAAAATCAACACACATCACATAAATGCATACACACACACTCATCACTCACATATTCACCATAAAATGAACACATACACACATCATATACAAACACACGTGTATCTGGGAATCATTTCTACGGGTTAGAATAAGTTACATTCAAAAAATGCAAAGAAATGCAAAGAACTAAGTTTCTTCTTGGAGGTGGGGCTCCCTTTAATTAAATTTGAGGTGATTTGAGAATCACATTCGCAGGGCTCCCTTTAATTAGATTTGAGAATCTTTTTTTCCTTTCACTAATTACATTCAAAAATGCACACAAATAAACATACACAAACTAACACATACATATACATTCAAACATACACAAACTAGCACATACATACAAACATACACACAAACAAACAAATATGTACATACACACACAAACACATATCTATTCAAACACACACACACACACACACATACATACACATTCAAACACACACAAACACATTTATACATGCACACACAAACACATATATGCATACAAACATACACACACACACACAAACACATATATACATACACACAAACACATACATAAACACAAAAACACATATCTATTCAAACACACACACACACACACACACACATACACATACAAACATACACACACACAAACACATATATATACATACACACACACAAACACATATATATACATACAAACACATTTATACATACACACACAAACACATTTATACACACACACACAAACACATTTATGCATACAAACATACACACAAACAAACAAATATATAAATACACACACAAACACATATCTATTCAAACACACACACACATACACATACATACATACACATTCAAACACACACACATATATATACAATCACACATATATACCCCCACACATACACATATACATACAATAGCTGAAAAAATCCACATATACATTCAAACCTCCACATATAGCTGAAAACATACACATTCAAACCTCCACAAATAGCTGAAAAAATCCAGAAAAAAAAACCTAAATCCAACCATGGGCCCTAGCTGCCATTACAAGAAGAAAGGAGGAGGAGAAGAAGATGCTTACAGTGAGGAGGAGAAGAAGATGCTCTCGTGCAGATCTCCAGTCGCGGCTAGGGCCTCCAAGCAGATTGGACCTCCAAGTCGCAGCTAGGGCCTCCAGCTAGGACCTCCAAGTAGATCTGGAGATCTGGAGAAATAGATCTGGAGATCTCCAGTCGAAATCGCGCCTCTCTGCCTCTACCCTAATTCGTCGCTTCTGGGCAGGATCGGGATCGACGGAGGGAGGACAGCCGGGCTCGCCGAAGGGAGATATGTAGAGACCGGCCACGACGGGGGCGACCTCGCCGAAGGAGGAAGGAGCACCGGACTTTCGCCGGAGGAGGAAGAGGCACCGGACTGGTCGCGCGGTATCGGGACGGGAACGGGAGGAGGAGCGGGAACGGGAGGAGGGGCGGGATCGGGAGGGAAGCGATTCGTGAACCGTCATATTAGTAAGGCAGAAATTTAAGGCAATTGTTATTAGCACACCAGTTTTGGTATGATACTCTATAGTAGCGTTTATTTATTTAGAGTTGCGCTTAAAAACGCTACCATAAATAACTTTTGGTAGCGTGTACTGAACCGCTACAAATTAAGCGTTACCAAATGCATGATATGGTGTAGTGAGCCTGCAAGATTCATGTGAAAATATTAAGTTTATATTACAAAAATGGATCCTTTCAAAGAGCTAGCGTGTGAAGGAAAGAGTAGTTCTCTCTTTTAAGTTATGAATTGCGCCGTTCATGAACGTCCGACCTCACCTAATTAACTTCATTCACTTTTATGTTCAAAACTAGTTTTATTTTCTTGATGACGGTCACAACCGTTGTCATGCCAAACATGCATTCTATGATGGTGACGTTTTTTTCCAAACTCACAGGAGTAAAAAAGCTGCGTCTCAGTGAAATACCCCATAAAATTAAATTACAAATAACATCGGTAATTAAGGCTCTGTCTGACAAAAAAAACGTCACGACCATAGTATTATGCATGTTTGACGGGACAATGATTATGACTTTGAATTAAATATTAGCCAAAAAAAATTGTTTTGATTTTCCATTATATTGGATTATTGGGTGTTACTGTTAGTATATAAAATCCAACAAATGTCTGTTATTTTAATTGAAAGTAATGAGGGGAAATTTGCCCCGCATGTGTAACTTTGAAAATTTATGAAATGTAAATTTAGAAATATTATATGATTTGAACTTATTCTGTTACTAAGATTGCTAATGAAAATTTGCGATATTACTTGTAGTCCTGGAGGTATGACTTTTCCTAAGAATCTTCATAGGATTCTTCGTAGGACTCTTCGTAGGACTCTTTGTAGGACTCTTCGTAGGACTCTTCGTAGGACTCTTCGTAGGACTCTTCGTAGGACTCTTCGTAGGACTCTTCGTAGGACTCTTCTTGAGACTCTACTTAGGACTCTTATTAGGACTCTTCTTAGGACTCTTCTTATGACTCTTTGTAGGACTTCTCATAAGACTATTTATAGGACTCTTCCTAAGACTCTTCATAAAACTCTTCGTAGGACACTTTGTATGACTCTTTGTCAGAATCTTTGTATGACACTTTGTATGACTCTTTATAGGACTCTTTTTAGAACAACCACAGCTCACACTAGGCGCTATGTGAATCCGCCCTTGATATACTTATATGCAGGAAGAAACTTTTTGCTCTTAGAAAGTTCAGTTCATGATTACTCCTCTTGAAGAGAGCTTCTACAGTAAGATAGAATTTAAAATGAACTAGTGTGTGGAACTCCATGTTTCATTTATAAGTATTTTAATATATATAATTCATTTTTTTCTCTCTTGTTTTTCTCCACCAAATCCATATTTAAACTTAATTGTCAATTAACTCCTCCCCACAAAAAATCTTCATTTATACTGTAGTAGTTTAATATTAATTAAATTTTAAATACAAAAGATAGCTATGATTTTTAGTAGTTTATTTATTCTCCTCTATGAATTTAATAGGGAATCCGCGGATCATTATATATATCTTTTATTATATTAACGAAAAAGTTTGGGCTCTTCAAATTTAATCTAGGTCATTCAATATATGTCAAGTCTTTCATCATAGTCGTCCAAAAAAATTTAATAAAATATGTATAGATGAAGTAAGGTTGAACATGTCATTCGAAACTCAAAAGTCACTCGAAAATCGCTCGATTATTGAGCAGAATCGGAATCAGTTACAATTGATTCAACTCAATTTGAGTCGATTAAAATTGACTCGAATCTGATTTCGAGTCGATTTCGAGTCAGTCCTGAATCGCTCGAAATATGATTCGAAACAGCTCGAAATATGATTCGAATCAGCTCGAATTGATTAAAAACATTATGTAGTTATTATATATTATGATTTAAAAATTAAAACACTAAATTTTAAACTCAAATACAAATATTGAAGACTTTGAGTGTTTCATTTGCTGTACAGCCCCGATATTCGCCGAGTACTCCCAAGGATCCGGGGGAGGCAGTTTGGTAGCGTCGAACCACGCAGAAAGAGCGGTAGGGGCGGAGAGGGGGGAGGGGGGTCTCGCCCCTCCCTCTCTCGCCCAGCAGGTAGGGGCGGAGAGGGGGGAGGGGGGTCTCGCCCCTCCCTCTCTCGCCCAGCAGGTAGGGGCGGAGAGGGGGGAGGGGGGTCTCGCCCCTCCCTCTCTCGCCCAGCACGTAGGGGCGGAGAGGGGGGAGGGGGGTCTCGCCCCTCCCTCTCTCGCCCAGCAGGAAGGGGCGGAGAGGGGGGAGGGGGGTCTCGCCCCTCCTCTCTCGCCCAGCAGGAAGGGGCGGAGAGGGGGGAGGGGGGTCTCGCCCCTCCCTCTCTCGCCCAGCAAGTAGGGGCGGAGAGGGGGGAGGGGGGTCTCGCCCCTCCCTCTCTCGCCCAGCAGGAAGGGGCGGAGAGGGGGGAGGGGGGTCTCGCCCCTCCCTCTCTCGCCCAGCAGGAAGGGGCGGAGAGGGGTCTCGCCCCTCCCTCTCTCGCCCAGCAGGTAGGAGCAGAGAGGGGGAGGGGCGGATCGCCCCCCCCCCCCCCCCCCCCCCCCCCCTCCCCTCTCGCTCAGGGGAGGCCCCCCTCATCCAGTTTACTATTCGCAGTCTAGTCTGACTATTCGCAGTCCAGTGGTCTGCATTTAGCATTTCAGAACAGCGGGATTCAGCTATCCGCAGCCCAATTCAGGGGTATTTTGGTAATCTGGCTGACCAGTTTTTGGCTATTTGCAGCCCAACTTTAAAAATCCTATAAATAGGACTAAGGGGCACCATTTGGAGAGATCTTTCATCCTAGGCTAGCTCTCTCCTTCCCTCTCTCCCTCCCCAAGTCTCTCTAGGGGGTGAGGAGAGGCTCTAGTGGTGCCCAAGCTTAGTAGTGGCTTGGGAGGGGAAGTTTCAAGGGGACTTCCGGGTATGTGGCGTGACCTCCCCACTAAGCCCTTGGTCCAGTTTTAGTTCCAACACCTTCAACCTAGAGCTCTCCCTTGGGGGGAGTAAGGGTTGGTCGCCCCTCAGCCTCGCTGAGGGCCCCGAACTCCACAGAGACCGAGTTGTCGGTTTCAACATTTTGGTGCGGTGAGCGTGGAGTGTGACCAACTCAAGAAAGTCTCAAGCTGAGCTCCATGGCTGGAGGTGGAGGATCCGACCCAGGTCACTCGCAGCCCCCGGTGGCTGAGGTGACGTTGGAGATGTTTGAAAATCTCAAGCGGGAGGTCATGCAGACCTTGCAGGTAGCTTTCGCCACGATAAGCGAAGGCAGGAGAGAAAGTGGTCCGGAGGCCTCACCTCAGCAGGTTGGCGAGAACACCCTTGGCCAGCCATCCAGGAAGGAGGTGCCGGAAGGGGGCGAGTGGGGAGGTCCTCGACCCCCACTCGCCGAGACCCAAGTGGGCGAGTGGGGAGGTCCTCGACCCCCACTCGCCGAGACCCAAGTGGGCGAGTGGGGAGGTCCTCGACCCCCACTCGCCGAGGCACAAGGGGGCGAGCGGGGAGGCGTCATGCCCCCACTCGCCCAGCCCCAAAAGGGGGCGAGCGTGGGAAGTCCTTTTTGTGAGCAGATCCTCTCAGCCCCGGTTCCGGAGGGGTTCAAGGGGGCAAAGATGTCTCACTACTTCGGCAAGGATGACCCCGTCTTACACCTACAGTGGTTTGAAGACATGGTCTCCATCATGCCCATGTCGGCCGCTTTCAAATGTCGACTCTTCGCGACAACTCTGAAGGAGAAGGCTAGAGATTGGTTCCACCAGCTCCCTGCGGGATCCATCTATGCCTTCGAAGACTTGCGCCGAGTTTTCCTGCTACGCTTCTCAACGTCAAGGAAGAGGAAGAAAGATGCCGAAGCACTTTTCAAGATCAAGCAAGAGCCAGAGGAGTCGCTGGCTCACTATCTGGAACGGTTCAGGGAGGAGGTTCTCCTCGTCCAAGAAGTGCCCGGGTACACCCTCAAGCTCGCCTTCACGGTGGGGCTGCGGGAGGGCTTCTTCAAAATGGACCTCAAGAGAAGAACTCTGGTGTCCTTTGAGGAGTTGATGGAAAGGGCGGCCGAGGAAGTTGAAAGTGAGGAGGCCAACCCGGAGTTCACAAGAAGGCTGGCCAAGTTGAGTGAGCCAGAGGCAAGGCAGCAGGGGGGGGGGGGGGGAGAGTAAAGGCCCCCAAGAGGAAGTTCGACCAGGAGGAGGACAACTTCAAGGAAGAAGAGACTGACCTCCCAGGGTGGAGGCAGGAGTCGAAGGCGCCCTCTCCACCACCCCAGCAAACCATGGCAATCGGTTGGGGAAGAAGGAGGAGAGCCAGGAAAGCAAAAAGAAGAGGAAAAAGAAGGGATGCAGCTAAGTTACCCTACTGTGACTTCCACGAGGAGGAGGGTCACACGACATCCACCTGCCCTGAGTTCTTGGAGTTAAGGGAGGCGAGGTGTCCAAGGCAGCAACATCAACAACCAGAGGAGGTCGAGGAAGATCAGACTTGGGAGTAGGAGGCTAAGTTTTAGTTTTCTTGCTTAGCTTTTTCTTTAAGTCCATGTAGTATGATGGCCTATTTTCAGGCTTAGTTTCCTTGCGTGTAATATGACAATCAAAGTTATGAAGTTTTCAAAAGTACTTAGCCTCGAAGCTGGCCCGCTGACCAGGCTCCCACCTAGCTGGTAGGGCCGGGAACCGCTCGATGGCAGGATGTTTCAAAAGTACTTAGCCTCGATGCTGGCCCGCTGACCAGGCTCCCACCTAGCTGGCAGGGCCGGGAACCGCTCGATGACAGAATGTTTCAAAAGTACTTAGCCTCGATGCTGGCCCGCTGACCAGGCTCCCACCTAGCTGGCAGGGCCGGGAACCGCTCGATGGCAGGATGTTTCAAAAGTACTTAGCCTCGATGCTGGCCCGCTGACCAGGCTCCCACCTAGCTGGCAGGGCCGGGAACCGCTCGATGACATGATGTTTCAAAAGTACTTAGCCTCGATGCTGGCCCGCTGACCAGGCTCCCACCTAGCTGGCAGGGCCGGGAACCGCTCGATGGCAGGATGTTCCAAAAGTACTTAGCCTCGATGCTGGCCCGCTGACCAGGCTCCCACCCAGCTGGCAGGGCCGGGAACCGCTCGATGGCAGGATGTTTCAAAATTACTTAACCTCGATGCTGGCCCGCTGACCAGGCTCCCACCTAGCTGGCAGGGCCGGGAACCGCTCGATGGCAGGATGTTTCAAAAGTACTTAGCCTTGATGCTGGCCCGCTGACCAGGCTCCCACCTAGCTGGCAGGGCCGGGAACCGCTCGATGGCAGGATGTTTCAAAAGTACTTAGCCTCGATGCTGACCCGCTGACCAGGCTCCCACCTAGCTGGCAGGGCCGGGAACCGCTCGATGGCATGATGTTTCAAAAGTACTTAGCCTCGATGCTGGCCCGCTGACCAGGCTCCCACCTAGCTGGCAGGGCCGGGAACCGCTCGATGGCAGGATGTTTCAAAAGTACTTAGCCTCGATGCTGGCCCGCTGACCAGGCTCCCACCTAGCTGGCAGGGCCGGGAACCGCTCGATGGCAGGATGTTTCAAAAGTACTTAGCCTCGATGCTGGCCCGCTGACCAGGCTCCCACCCAACTGGCAGGGCCGGGAACCGCTCGATAGCAGGATGTTTCAAAAATACTTAACCTCGATGCTGGCCCACTGACCAGGCTCCCACCTAGCTGGCAGGGTCGGGAACCGCTCGATGGCAGGATGTTTCAAAAGTACTTAGCCTTGATGCTGGCCCGCTGACCAGGCTCCCACCTAGCTGGCAGGGCCGGGAACCGCTCGATGGCAGGATGTTTCAAAAGTACTTAGCCTTGATGCTGGCCCGCTGACCAGGCTCCCACCTAGCTGGCAGGGTCGGGAACCGCTCGATGGCAGGATGTTTCAAAAGTACTTAGCCTCGATGCTGGCCCGCTGACCAGGCTCCCACCTAGCTGGCAGGGCCGGGAACCGCTCGATGGCAGGATGTTTCAAAAGTACTTAGCCTCGATGCTGGCCCGCTGACCAGGCTCCCACCCAGCTGGCAGGGCCGGGAACCGCTCGATGGCGGGATGTTTCAAAAGTACTTAGCCTCGATGCTGGCCCGCTGACCAGGCTCCCACCCAGCTGGCAGGGCCGGGAACCGCTCGATGGCATGATGTTTCAAAAGTACTTAGCTTCGATGCTGGCCCGCTGACCAGGCTCCCACCCAGCTGGCAGGGCCTGGAACCGCTCGATGGCAGGATGTTTCAAAAGTACTTAGCCTCGATGCTGGCCCGCTGACCAGGCTCTCACCCAGCTGGCAGGGCCGGGAACCGCTCGATGGCAGGATGTTGCAAAAGTACTTAGCCTCGATGCTGGCCCGCTGACCAGGCTCCCACCTAGCTGGCAGGGCCGGGAACCGCTCGATGGCAGGATGATTCAAAAGTACTTAGCCTCAATGCTGGCCCGCTGACTAGGCTCCCACCTAGCTGGCAGGGCCGGGAACCACTCGATGGCAGGATGTTTCAAAAGTACTTAGCCTCGATGCTGACCCATTGACCAGGCTCCCACCTAGCTGGCAGGGCCGGGATCCGCTCGGTGGCCATAGTGTTTTTTTCCCGAGGTGGCTCGCTAGCCGGGCTCTCACTAGCCGGCAGGGCAGGAAGGCCTCTCGGGGAGGCTAAGTGTTTTTCCCCTGATGTGGCTCCGCTAGCCGGGCTCTCGCTAGCCGGCAGGGTAGGAAGGCCTCTCGGGGAGGCTAAGTGTTTTCCCCCGAGGTGGCTCCGCTAGTCGGGCTCTCGCTAGCCGGCAAGGTAGGAAGGCCTCTCGGGGAGGTTAGATGTTTTTCCCCAAGGTAGCTCCGCTAGCCGGACTCTCGCTAGTCGGCAAGGTTGAGGGACCCCTCGGGGAGGCTATGTATTTTCTGAGATAGCACCGATAATCAGGTTCCCAGCGACACTCGTCGAATATGCAGGGTTGGACATTTCTTTCCGAGCGTGAGCCACGCTCGAAAAGAGCGGGGATTGTGTACAACCCCGATATTCGCCGAGTACTCCCAAGGATCCGGGGGAGGCAGTTTGGTAGCGTCGAACCACGCAAAAAGAGCGGTAGGGGCGGAGAGGGGGGAGGGGGGTCTCGCCCCTCCCTCTCTCCCCCAGCAGGTAGGGGCGGAGAGGGGGGAGGGGGGTCTCGCCCCTTCCTCTCTCGCCCAGCAGGTAGGGGCGGAGAGGGGGGAGGGGGGTCTCGCCCCTCCCTCTCTCGCCCAGCAGGAAGGGGCGGAGAGGGGGGAGGGGGGTCTCGCCCCTCCCTCTCTCGCCCAGCAGGAAGGGGCGGAGAGGGGGGAGGGGGGTCTCGCCCCTCCCTCTCTCGCCCAGCAGGAAGGGGCGGAGAGGGGGGAGGGGGGTCTCTCCCCTCCCTCTCTCGCCCAGCAGGTAGGGGCGGACTCTCTCGCCCAGCAAGTAGGGGCGGAGAGGGGGGAGGGGGGTCTCGCCCCTCCCTCTCTCGCCCAGCAGGAAGGGGCGGAGAGGGGGGAGGGGGGTCTCGCCCCTCCCTCTTTCGCCCAGCAGGAAGGGGCGGAGAGGGGGGAGGGGGGTCTCGCCCCTCCCTCTCTCGCCCAGCAAGAAGAGGCGGAGAGGGGGGGGGGGGGGGGTCTCACCCCTCCCTCTCTCGCCTAGCAAGAAGGGGCGGTGAGGGGGGAGGGGGGTCTCGCCCCTCCCTCTCTCGCCCAGCAGGTAGGAGCAGAGAGGGGGAGGGGCGGTTCGCCCCCCCTCTCGCCCAGGGGAGGCCCCCCTCGTCCAGTTTACTATTCGCAGTCCAGTCTGGCTATTCGCAGTCCAGTGGTCTGCATTTAGCGTTTCAGAACAACGGGATTCAGCTATCCGCAGCCCAATTCAGGGGTATTTTGGTAATCTGGCTGACCAGTTTTTGGCTATTTGCAGCCCAACTTCAAAAATCCTATAAATAGGACTAAGGGGGCACCATTTGGAGAGATCTCTCATCCTAGGCTAGCTCTCTCCTTCCCTCTCTCCCTCCCCAAGTCTCTCTAGGGGGTGAGGAGAGGCTCTAGTGGTGCCCAAGCTTAGTAGTGGCTTGGGAGGGGAAGTTCCAAGGGGACTTCCGGGTATGTGGCGGGACCTCCCCACTAAGCCCTTGGTCCAGTTTTAGTTCCAACACCTTCAACCTAGAGCTCTCCCTTGGGGGGAGTAAGGGTTGGTCGCCCCTCAGCCTCGCTGAGGGCCCCGAACTCCACAGAGACCGAGTTGTCGGTTTCAACATTTGCTAAATTTAAATGTTTCCCAATTTAATTTCGAGTCAACTAGGAATAAAGAAAAAATTTGCTTAATTTCGAGACAACTTGATTCGATTTCGAGCCAGCTCGATTCGATTTCGAGCCAGCTCGATTCAATTTTTAGTCATCTAAATTCGATTTCGAGCCGACTTGGAATCGAGTCATTTCGAGCCGAGCCGGCTCGACTCAAAATCGATTTCGATTTCAAGCCGAGTTCGACTTGAAATTTCAATTTTGAGCCGAGCCCAAATCGCTCGAACTCGACTCGATATCATCCCTCTCCTATCCTTACATGAGAGATAGAGAGGGTGAGAGAGAGGGTGAGAGAGAGGATAGAGAGAGAGTGAAATGGAGTTGAGAGAGGGAGGGGGTCGCATCCATCAAAGATGGAGAGAGAGAAAGAAAGAGAGAGGAGCGAGGGGGAGAGAGGGTGGCGGAATAATGGGATGGTCAGGATCCCCTGGAGTTCGTGCGGGAACTCCTTGGTGGAGTTCCGTGTGGGAAAAACCCTTGGATTTAATCCAAGGGCTAGACTTTTAATGCTCCCTCTTGACTCACATGGAGTTCTCACATAGAAATATAGAAAGATGACTCGCTCCTCTTGCTCGCTCCCTCTTCTGTTCCCGCACGAAACTCCACCCTGAAGTTCCCGCACGAACTTCAGGGAACCGGATCCGGAATAATGGGGTTTAGGATTTAGTAGGCGGCGGAATAATTTAATTATTTCCTTGTGGTGGTGAGTAGGAGAGAGGGGGAAAGAGAGAGAAGAGAGAGGAAAAAGAGAGATGAGGGACAGCGGGAGCTTTGTCTGTTTCTATTAATTGCTGTCGTGAGCAGGAAAGACGGGGAAGAGAGAGAAGAGGGAGAGGAGAAAGGCAAGAGCGGGAAGAGAAAATTTTTAAATAAATTTTAATCGATGATAGTAAATTTATAAATAATAATAAATTATAAATAATGTCGTAGGCGGGCGCAGTCCGCTCAAATTTTAATGAGGGCTTCGCCCCTTTCATATTTTATTTTTTTAAATAAATTATAATATATGTTAAGTAATTACGCCGAATTCTCTCTGAAATATAACCTAGGATTAAATTTTGATTATCTAACTGACCTCGGAACATACCGTTGGGATGTGATTCAGTAATTAAACCCTCGTGAACCTGTTTTTGTTCTTTCATTCCGGGGAACCCCCTTTTAAGTATCAACTAATAGAGGAAGAGTTCTATAATTCACTTCTTCTCTCTATTTTACAAAAAGTAAGTTTGAGAGAAAATTGGGATACACCAAGAGAATTATATATATAGCACGAGCTTTCGCCCGTATCACCAGCCGCGACAGCACGGGTCTCGCACCTATGTTGAGTGAGTAGATGCGGGGCTTCACCCCTATGCTGAATGAATAGGCAAGGGGTTCGCTCCGATACCGATTGCGACGGGGCTCCTCCTACATCCTAATTGCGGCGGTGACAACCCGCGTACCTTTTGTCACAAAAGTTAAGTTTTAACCCATAGGAAAATTCCCATCACACTAATGCGTGATGAATTCAACATTAAAATGAACATAAAGAAATGAAAGACTGAACTTTATGGGATTCAGATTTCATTATACGAAACACATGCCAGATTTAGTTTTAAAGAAAAACCAACGTACACAATTAGTCCTTAAAACACTTAGTTTTAATGGAGGGTCAAAAGATATATAGAGTTAGTTTTAAGAAAAATATCAAACGGCAGAACAAATTAAGGGAAGAAATTTGCATACCTTATGGCATGTTTCAAGGTGGAACTCCTCGTTTTGTTGAATCCAACCTCTATATAACTGCTAAACGTATTTGTTGCGGGTCACTCGATGCTCTTCTAGACCGGGCGAATTGAACCGTCTTAGCCCGAGAGTGGGCCGAATGCGCAAACAGTCACAGAGAGAACAAACAGGTGGCAAGAGAACGTTTTTAGCGTGGAAAACCCGGAAAGGGTAAAAAACCACGTGACCGGATCTGCGCCAGCCAAATTTCACTAAGTGTTGGAGTGTTACAAACGAGGTTACAAGTTCAGAGAGCGACAGGCCGCTTCTCGTTACAATTGCAATTGAAGAAAATTCTCCGAGGGTGACAGGTCACCTCTCAGAGAAGCTAAGTGTCTTGGTGTTGCAGGAAATCTTCAAAGTCCGAAGAATATCTTCAAGTGACGAAGGAGATCTTCGAAGCGCGAAGGAGATCTTCGAAGGAAATCTTCAAGGAGCTCTCTCGGATACCAAAAGTCAGCTCCCCTCAAATGAGAATTCAGGGTCCCTTTTATAGACTTGGTCGGGGGCGGCCCGGTAATTTCGTCGCCGTAACCACGTGACAGGGCGATCTTGACCGTTGATCGTGAGCAACGGATCACCACCTTTCGAATATGACGGCTTCGCCCCTCGGGCAGTTCGGGCAGTTAGCGCTCCTGATTGCAATGTGCAAATCCTGCAATCTTAAGAGAGAAAGTGAATTTAGCAGTTGCGCGCACCGCGAACTTTGCAATGCTCAAACGTGCGCGGTATGAGAACTGGGTACGGACTTAGCGGCGTTAAGCGCGCGTTGAGCACCGAGCGGGAACGCCGCTAAAGCATGACCGGAGTCGTGCGAGGACGACGCAAAGGGACGGCGGGCGTGCCGGGGGAGATCGCCCGGCAGGCTGCGCACGCGCTAGCGTGCAGGGCCAGCGCGCGGACGCGCGGGCGCGCGGGCGCGCGCTAGCGCGCGGGCCAGTGCGCGCGCGTTAGCGCGCAGGCCGCCCGCACGCGCGGGGGCTAGTGCGCGCGAGTTAGCGCGCAGGCCGTGCGTGCTAGCGCTCAGGCCGCGCGTGGTTTCGCGGTACCGCGCGCGGTAGTGCGCATGCGGACGCGTGCGACCTTGACATGGTCGTGTGCGTGGTCGCGCGCGTTCAGTCGCGCGTGCGTGTTTGGGCGTGGTTGCGGTTGCGCGAGGAGATAGTGGGTTTGACCCACTTTTTTCCCCATGACCCCCTCATCTTAGTGGAGGAGTTGGGTTTTTGCTAATCGCAGCTCGAGTTTCTCTACATAATAGATGACAATCCATCAATTGCCCCCCAAATCCTCGGAGTTCTTTGCTATTGCTCAAGGAAGTGCGAGGATTTTATAATCTTTTGGTGTGATCTGGGCGTTGCGGTGGAGCTGGAGGAGTCCCGTGCTGAAGTTCGTACGGAGAATGCCCTTGTGAGGGGTTCGGCTCATTTGTTGGAGGATTTGCGAGCTACAGTGACTCGTCTGGGGGCCGAGTTGGTATCTTTGAAGACGAAGGGGGAGCGCCTTTCTTCGTCGGAGCGGGCTGCTGAGCTGAAGGCCGTTGGCGGGTTGCGTCGTTTGTACAACTGTTCTTGCTTTCAGCTCTTATAGTAGCGGTGAAGGGCAGACGTTTCGAACCGTTTGCGAGCGCGAGGGGGCAGGCCCTGGCGACGCGGTTTAGAGGACGAGACCCAGGTGGTGTCGGAATCTACTACGTGGGCGAATGGCGAGCGATTCTAGCCAGGTAGTGGGAGGTTCGCTTAACCGACCTGGGGGATGTCATTGATATTACAACAATTGGCGTTGCTTGCAGTTGATCTTAACTATGTTTGAATAGCAGTGCTCGAAGCAGAGAAAGCATTTCGAAATTTAACACACAATAGTTCTTGCGTAAGCGCGGGCTTACGACTTGTCTAGAATAACTATTACAAACAAGAGTTCTTAGAGACAATTTGACGAGTTTGGAATATAGTAAGACATTTCTGCCCAATTCCTAGCTCCTTTTGGGGCTTCAAGTTCCGTATGTGGTGGCGCACAGGGCGGCTCCTTGTCCAGGCTCCATCTGTTGCAGATAGCACGCGCGTGCTGCTTCCTGGTTTCCATGGACAACTCCAATTCCTCCTGGGGTGACAAACTTCATTGCGAGGTGTGGGATGGATGGGATAGCTCCAAATAAGACCTGCAACGGTCGACCGAAAATCTAGTTGTAAGGCGATTCTGTCTCGATTACCACGAACTACACGTTGCGGGTAGCCCTCCTAGGGAAATCTCCTAGGGTAACAGGAAGAGTGATGGTTCCTTTAACCGGGACAGGACTGCCGTTGAAGCCGTTGATTGGTCCAGAAGTTGGTTGGAGACCTTTTGGTAGGATCTTCATGCTGAGGAGAGCGATCATGAACATGACTTTGACGGAGCTGTCGTTGTCTATCAGTATCCGTTTGACGCGGAAGCTGGGGTTGCCGATCTCTACACTGACGACCAATGGATCCTGGTGCGGAATGAGCAGTCCCTTTAAATCTTCATCTCCGAAGCTGATCGTCTCTGCCGGCAGGGCAATGGAATTGACGGTGGGGAACAGAACACTTGAGATGGTTTCCACCACCCCTACAACTTGTCTGCCGCCCTGCGCGCCTTGTCGAGCAGGCAGATGTTCTCTATTTGCGGGATGATTTTGCGTCTGGTCCTGTAAGAACCTTCCGAGGATGCCTTGTCGAATGAGACGCTCTATCTCCTCTTTGAGTTTGATGCATTCCTCGGTGGCGTGTCCTGCACCTCGGTAGAACTCGCAGTACTTCGACTGATTTCCCCTGCCCTGGGGAAGTTCTCTTGGCCTTTGTAGTGCCGGGTTATCCTGTATTGCGTAGAGTACGTTTGTGCGGGAGGTATTGAGCGGTGCGTACTATTGGTAGGTTCTGGGGGGGCTGTTCCCAGGACGGTTTTGTTGACGTAAATTTCCTTGGCGCTCCTCTTGCTGCTTCGGGGCGGGCTCTTCTCTCTTCCTCTTTACCACTCCTTCGAATTGTCGGCGGTGAGTTTCGATCGCTTCGTCCGCCGCTATCTATGCCTCCACTCGGTGCACCAGATCTGGATAGCTTGGTACTGTCTCCCTCATCAGAGCGGAGTAAAATCCGCTTGGGCGGAGTCCCCCCCAGGAAAACGCCGCGCAGAAGCTCGGGATCAACCCCTGGGATTTGTCGCGCCTCAGTCGTGAAGCGACGGAAAAAGTCTTTGAGGGTCTCTCCTTCGTTCTGGCGAATCCCTGAAAGATGTGAGGGATCTCGAACGATTCTTCGGTTAGCGACGAACTGGTCCGTAAACTGCTGTGCGAGCTCGGTGAAGTTGTTGACGGATCCATCCCGTAGGGATGAAACCAAGTGCGTGCCTGCCCCCTGAGTGTTGTCGGAAACACTTGGTATAGGAGCTGATCGGCGTCGTTGTAGATCCGCATAATGATGGTAAAATGGTTGACGTGCTCCAGGGGATCATCCATCCCATCAAATGTCTCGATGTTGGGAAGCTTGAAACCACGCGGGATCGGATGGTCCAAGATTTGTTGTACCAGCGAGGAGCCATGACGTAAGGTGCGGCGGGCGAAGATGCCACTGCGCCCGGCCTGTCCATACTCTTCGGCAATCACATCGCGGATCTCCTCGCGAGTGGGCCTCCCTATGACTTGATCGACTCCTACCCCTCCTTGCTGATGGTGGAGGGGTTCTCTTCTAGCACCCCTGGCGGGGTGGACCGGATGCGCGGAGCTGGCAGCATCTGAGTATTCCTCTTCGTACATTTCTTCCTCTTGAGCAGCTTCTTCCAATGGAGCCTGGTTTGGGATCAAGGGGGGTTGGATGATTGGAGCGGCAAGTGGAACGGGAGCTTGCGGGGCTCCGAGGTTTCTGAGGAAGGCCAGCATTTCAGTTTGTTGTTCTTCCATCTAGCGCATGCGCTCCTCCAACGCGGCGACAGGTGCTAATGCGCCCTCTTCGGCGGGAGGAGCGTTGATGAGGGAATGAGAGGGAGCGGTATCAACGCGCCCTTCCGGGATGAAACCATCGGTGGTGCGAGCACTTCTTCTTGCCATCGTTGTTAGTCACGAGTATTGCTATGAAGCGAATACTGTCTTCGAAATTTTTTTGTAGAGTTTGGGGAACACCGTTCCCACAGACGGCGCCAAACTGTTGCGGGTCACTCGACGCTCTTCTAGACCGGGCGGATTGAACCGTCTTAGCCCGAGAGTGGGCCGAATGCGCAAACAGACACAGAGAGAACAAACATGTGGCAAGAGAACGTTTTTAGCGTGGAAAACCCGGAAAGAGTAAAAAACCACGTGGTCGGATCTGCGCCAGCCAAATTTCACTAAGTGTTGGAGTGTTACAAACGAGGTTACAAGTTCAGAGAGCGACAGACCGCTTCTCGTTAAAATTGCAATTGAAGAAAATTCTCCGAGGGTGACAGACCACCACTCAGAGAAGCTAAGTGTCTTGGTGTTGCAGAAAATCTTCAAAGTCCGAAGAAGATCTTCAAGTGACGAAGGAGATCTTCGAACTGCGAAGGAGATCTTCGAACCGCGAAGGAGATCTTCGAACCGCGAAGGAGATCTTCGAAGCGCGAAGGAGATCTTCGAAGGAAATCTTCAAGGAGCTCTCTCGGATGCCAAAAGTCAGCTCCCCTCAAATGAGGATTCAGGGTCCCTTTTATAGACTTGGTCGGGGGCGGCCCGATAATTTCGTCGCCGTAACCACCGTAACCACGTGACAGGGCGATCTTGACCGTTGATCGTGAGCACACAGATCGTCACTTTTCGAATATGACGGCTTCGCCCCTCGGGCAGTTCGGGCAGTTAGCGCTCTTGATTGTAATGTGCAAATCCTGCAATCTTAAGAGAGAAAGTAAAGTTAGCAGTTGTGCGCACCGCGAACTTTGCAATGCTCAAACGTGCGCGGTATGAGAACTGGGTACGGACTTAGCGGCGCTAAGTGCGCGTTGAGCACCGAGCGGGAACGCCGCTAAAGCATGACCGGAGTCGTGCGAGGACGACGCAAAGGGGCGGCGGGCGTGTCGAGGGAGATCGCCCGGCAGGCCGCGCGCGCTAGCGTGCAGGTGCGCAGGACGCGTGCGCGCTAGCGCGCAGGGCACGCGCTAGCGTGCAGGCGCTCGGGCCGCGCGCGCGCTAGCGTGCAGGGCGCGCGCTGGCGCGCGGGCCAGCGCGCGGACGCGCAGGCGCGCGCTAGCGCGCGGGCCAGTGCGCGCGCGCGGTAGGGCGCAGGCCGTGCGTGCTAGCGCGCAGGCCGCGCGCACGCGCGCGGTTTCACGGTACCGTGCGCGGTAGTGCGCATTCGGATGCGTGCGACCTTGACGTGGTCGTTTGCGCGGTCGCGCGCGTTCGGTCGCGATTGCGTGTTTGGGCGTGGTTGCGGTTGCGCGAGGAGATAGTGGGTTTGACCCACTTTTTTCCTCATGACCCCCTCATCTTAGTGGAGGAGTTGGTTTTTTGGCTAATCACAGCTCGAGTTTCTCTACATAATAGATGACAACCCATTGCTTCATTGATAATAGTAATCCAACGAATTTAAATGTTTTTAAGACTGTAAATAGTTATCTTAGAACTGCTATTAACATCACCCAAGATCAAAGCTCATAACATTACTGCAAAATAAATAAAAAATTGAGAATAAATGTGATGTGAGATGTTAATATCAGTTGTTCTTTAAAAAATTGAAAGGCATAGATCTAAGGAAATGTTAGAATGGTCATCGGAGTTTTTATTTGCGATTATTAGTGAATTTCTTACTGCTAGTTGTCCTAATAGCATTTTTATAAACTCTACCTTTAAATCTAACCTTACCACTTAGGCAATATATTTTCCATTATTATTAGGTTAAGTGTTGGTTGGTGAAGACGATGAAATGGACTAACCTTAGACGTAGTGAAATGCAGAATATCATAATCCCTCTGAACGAAACAGGTGTGATAATAGAGACATAGAATATCATGGAAGCGGCGAGCTGGGTTCGATTGACGGGTGTGAATCGCAACAAAGGATAGTGGCTCGGAGGTGGCGACAGACAGAGGGCTTCGATTGTTGGTTCTAAATCGGACGCCGGGAACAAACTTTAACCAAACAGGAATCCCGACGAATTAAGAACTTTGTAAGCTTGCCACGAATCATGTAGTTATAGGTATTGATATGCATTCATACATGAGCTCTCATCTACGTGTCCAAAGCCGGGTAGCGGTTACTCACATACTCCACTCCACCACTAAGATTAAGAGGGATGAGTAGGAAAGCGGGTCAAACCCACCAACCGCCCGTACAAAGACGCGCGCAGAACGCGCCGCAGGGCCGCGCACAACCGCACACGACAAGTGCCGCGCAAGGCCATGCCACGCGCAACCGCACTCGCTACCACGCGCGGTAGCGCGCACGACGCGCGTGGCGCTACCGCGCGGTAGCGCCTAAACTACAAGTGATGGGTGCGGTTAGGACCATGCCGCACCCCTCTTGGTGTGCGGCCAGGCCGCACCACCTCATGGGGTGCGGCCATGCCGCCCCCCCCCCCCCCCCCCCCCCCCACCTCAGGGGGTGCGGCCAGGCCGCCGCACCCCCTTGGGGTGCGGCCGAGCCGCGCCCCCCCCTCGGGCCGCAACCATTGCTCGTGCGGGTGCGACCGGACCGCACCCATCTCCTGCAGGGGGTTCGGCGGAGCGCCCGGCCGAAATCCCATCTCCTCTTTGGGGGTGCGGCTTCCAATTTCTGACCTCCTTGCGCGCCCAGAATGCTTCCCCATTCGTTGCACGCCCAGAACGCTTCTGAGCGCGCTCGCATCCCGGGAACGTTCACATTTTGTCTTTCTAATTTCTCAAATTGCAGGACCCGCTTGTCACCTTTCTTACCTTCAACAAAGCCGCTCGAACTGCCCGAACTGCCCGAAGGGCGAGACGGCATTTACGAAAAATGGTGATCTGTGTGCTCCAAATCGACCAGCGTGATTCGCCCATCAGCTGGTTACGGTGGTTACGACGGCAAAATTACCGGGCTACCCCCGGCCAAAGCTATAAAAGGAGCCCAGGACCTTCATTTGTGGGGACCTTGCCTCCGGGACCCGAGAGAGCTCTGCTGAAGATTTCCTCGAAGATCTCCTTGGACGCTTGAAGATCTCCTTCGTGTCCAGAAAGGCGACTCAACATTCTCACTTTTGTTCTCAGGAGCATTCTCACCTTTGTTCTCACGAGCATTCTCATTTTTGTTCTCAGGAGCATTCTCATTTTTGTTCTCAGGAGCATTCTCACTTTTGTTCTCACGGTTGTTCTAAGAAGAAGGAACACTTAGTTTTCCGAGAAGTGGTCTGTCACCCTCGGAGTTCTCTATCTCTCTCTCTATTATTGTAACGAGCGGCGGTCTGTCGCGCTCAAATTCTAAGTCTTTGATTGTAACCCCCCAGGAGATAGTGGAGTTTGGTCGGCACAGCTCCGGCCGCGTGGTTTTTCACCCTTTCCGGGTTTTCCACGTTAAAAGTCCTTGTTTCACTTACTAACTTATTCATTGACTGTTTGCGCGCTCAGTTCGCTTCCGAGCTAAGGTGGTTCAATTCGACCGGTCTACCAAAGCGCCCGAGCGACCCGCAACAGTTTGGCGCCGTCTGTGGGAACACGAATTCCCGAAGCTCTGCAATGACTCACTAAAGAAAGCGCCTGCCACCAATTATAATGACAAGACGAAGTGCTCGTACTACCGAGGGATCGATCTCGGAAGGATGCATCGATTCCGCACCTTCTCATTCACTCATCAATGCACCTCTCGCGGAAGAGGTAATACTTGCGCCCACGGCAGCATTGGAGGGGCGCATGCGGCAAATGGAAGAACATCAAACTGAGATGCTGGCTCTCGTAAGAAATCTTGGGGCTCCTCGAGCTCCCGCTCAACCTCTAGCATCGAACATTCCGCCTCCCCCGGCTCCGAATCATGCTCTGAATGAGGAGGTCATTCAAGAAGAAGAAGCCTCAGAAGAATTCTCTGACGCCGCAAGCTCCACCCATCCTGCTCGGCCGTCTAGAAGACCAGAAGCTGATCACCATCGACAGCACCAGGGAAGAGGTCTCCATGGACAAGTGATGGGAATTAAGAGTCACTAAAAAAGAGATACGCGACATGATAACGAAAGAGTACGACCAGGCGGGGCGACTCGCAGCTCTCACCCATCGTCCCGCGCACCACGGCTCCCACTATCGCCTCAGGTCTTGGCACATCCAGTTCTGAATGGTTTCAAGCTTCCCAACATCGAAACATTCGACGGGACGGACGACCCGTTATAACATGTCAACCACTTCGCTACCATCATGAGACTCTACAACGCTCCAGATCAGCTCCTCTGTTAAGTGTTCCCGGCAACCTTGAAAGGACAAGCGCGCACTTGGATCCACTCCCCGCGGGATGGGGCCATCAACAACTTCGCAGAAATGGCGCAGCAGTTCGTGGACTAGTTTATCGCCAATCGTAGGATTGTCCGAGATCCCTCCCATCTCTCAAGAATCCGCCAGAATGACGGAGAGACTCTCAAGGATTTTTTCCGACGCTTCACTTCGGAGGCTCGACAAACCCCGAGCTCCTGCGAGGAGTCTTCCTTGGAGGGCTCCGCCCAGGTGGCTTCTACTCCGCACTGATGCGAGAAACTGTGTCTAGCTACCCAGACCTCACTTAGCGAGTCGAGGCCCAGATAGTGGCAGATGAGGCAATTGAAGCGCACCGCCGACAGTTCGAGGGGAGCCCGAAAAGAAAGAAAGAAGAGCCACTACCGTAGACGGTTCCCAATAAGAACAATAGGCATCACGACAACCCTTAAGGCAGTTCCATCGTGGACAAGGACATGACACAGAAAATTGCTCTAAGCTTAAGGATGAAATCGAGCGTCTTGTCCAACAAGGCATACTGGGGAAATTTCTACGAGGCTAAGCACCAATTCAGCCAGCAAGAGATCATCCAACAACTCACCAGGAAGGACTGGGGGGCAACCCTTAAGACAGTCATCCCAGGAGAAAGCTTCATACCCATTAGCGGGGCTCTTCCAGCGCCACTGAAATATTCTGCCAACTTTGTTTCTATAAATACTTTGTGTAAATTGCCACTACGACTAATAGTTTTTAAAAACGTCCATTTGCATGAACAACACCTGCCTCCAGGCAGTGTGCTAATGAACAGCACCTGCCTCCAGGCAGTGCGCTAAAGAACAGCACCTGCCACCAGGCAGTGAGCTAATGAACACCACCTGCCTGCAGGCAGCGCGTTAATGAACAACACCTGTCTCCAGACAGCGCGCTAATGAACAACACCTGCCTCCACGCAGCGCGCTAATGAACATCACCTGCCTCCAGACAGAGTACTAATGAACAACACCTGCCTCCAGGCAGCGCGCTAATGAACAACACATGCCTCCAGGCAGCGCACTAATGAATAGCACCTGCCTCCAGGAAGCGCGCTAATGAACAGCACCTGCCTTCAGGCAGCGCGCTAATGAACAGCACCTGCCTGCAGGCAGCGCGCTAATGAACAGCAACTGCCTCCAGGCAGCGCGCTAATGAACAACACCTGCCTCCAGGCAGCGCGCTAATGAACAGCACCTGCCTGCAGGCAGCGCGCTAATGAACATCACCTGCCTCCAGGCAGCGCGCTAATGAATAGCCCCTGCCTCCAGGCATCGCGCTAATGAACAGCACCTGCCTCCAGGCAGCGCGCTAATGAACAGTACCTGCCTCCAGGCAGCGCGCTAATGAACAGTAACTGCCTCCGGGCAGCGCGCTCGCAACAATCTCTCACTGCCGTCAATTGAAGGTTCGCCCTTCTCCTCCGCAGTCAAGTCCCGACGTCGTAAGGGCATGCCCCCTTTACGTTCGTCCACGGTTTGAATACCCATGTTATTCACCGGCCACTTCGGGGCCCTGCCCCGGGGACTTCGCACTGTCGTCGATTGAAGATTCGCCCTTCTCCTCCGCGGTCAAGTCCCGACGTTGTAAGGGCCCGCCCTCTTACGCTCGTCCACAGTTTGAATACACATGTTATTCACCCGCCACTCTAGGGCCTGTCCCCCTAATTACAACTCTAACAATAAGTAAGACACTAAAGTCGCCAAAGACACCAAGAAACAAAAGCAAACCACGCGCTCATCCCTCAGCGGCAATTCCTACCCAAGGCGCCACAAAGATGACGATGATTGAAGCCGCATCAGAAGAGTCAAAACCTCTGAACTCCTCCGTATAAAAATTTGGACTCCGAAGGTTTGGGGGGCTTATGATATGCATTCATACATGGGCTCTCATCTACGTATCCAAAGCCAGGTAGCGGTTACTCGCAAACTCCACTCGACCACTAAGGTTAAGAGGGATGTGTAAGAAAGCGGGCCAAACCCACCAACCGCACGTACAAAGACGCGCGCAGAACGCGCCGCAGGGCCGCGCAAAACCGCACACGACAAGCGACGCGCATGGCCATGCCACGCGCAACCGCACTCGCGACCGTGCGCGCTACCGCGCGGTAGGGCCTAAATTACCCGTGAGGGGTGCGGCCTAACCGCACCCCTCATGGGGTGCGACAATGCCGCACCCCCCTTGGGGTGCGGCCAAGCCCCACCCCCTCATGGGGTGCGGGCAGTCCGCACCCCCTTGGGGTGCGGCCTTGCCACCCCCCCTCCTTGTGGGATGCGGCCAAGCCGCACCCCCCCCCCCCCCTTTGGGGTGCGGCCGAGCCACGCCCCCCCTCGGGCCGCGGCCACCGCCCGTGCGGGTGCGGTCGAACCGCACCCTCTCCTGCCGGGGGTCCGGCGGAGCGCCCGACCGAAACCCCATCTCCTCTTTGGGGGTGCGGCTTCCAATTTCTGACCTCCTTGCGCACCCAGAATGCTTCACCGTTCGTTGCGCGCCCAGAACGCTTATGAGCGCGCTCAGAGCACTACCGCATCATGGGCACACTCACATTTTGTCTTTCTAATTTCTCAGATTGCAGGACCCGCTTGTCGCCTTTCTTACCTTCAACAAAGCTGCCCGAACTGCCTGAAGGGTGAGACAGTTACGAAAAATGGCGATCTGTGTGCTCCAAATCGACCAGCGTGATTCGCCCATCGGGTGGTTACGGTGGTTACGATGGCAAAATTACCGGGTGATAGTGCATTATTTATAGTTATTTTTATATAGTATTTTAGTAGTAATTAATTAGTTTTTATATAATTTTAATTTAATATATATATCTAATTTGCTTTGTTTTATATTTTCAGGGACTTTGGGGCTGCTAATAGCAATTTCAAGCACATAGCCGTGTTCAGGGGAAATTCTGGAGCATTTCTGCAAAAACCCTCAATACACGCCCCAGGTCACGGGCGTGACCTAGGGGCGTGACCATGGCCACGACCGTGTATCGCTTTCAGCTCACTGAACTCGCTGCCACGTCGGATTAAAGTTACACGCCCCAGGTCACGGGCGTGACCGGGGGCGTGACCTTCAAGTCACGGGCGTGACTCGCCCAACAAGCATTCAATTCAAGCAGTTTCTGCCGCCGAGTCGTTCCAGCTTACACGCCCTTGGTCACGGGCGTGACCGAGGCCGTGCCCTCTCCCTCAACTGCCAAATTAACTCCAGATCGCGCCGTTTCCCGCCGTTTCCTGACTCGGTCAAGTCACGCCCTAGGTCACGGGCGTGACCTAGGCCGTGACCCGTCGAGATGATCAATTTTGGCGGTTTTTCTTCCCCAACGTTCCCGGGCTTTCAAGACGCAATTACGCAGCTTACACGCCCTTGGTCACGGGCGTGACCAAGGGCGTGACTCAGCAATTTTCTGCCTATAAAAGCCAGCTGCTGCCAAAGTGATGGGCATCCAGGCCATGCTTAGTTTGGATCGTTTCTAGTATAGTTTTTCTGCATTTTTCTTAGTGTAACTTTATTTTATGTCTTGTCTTTTTTAATTCCTAGCTTAGATCTACTTTACATGCAATTGTACTTTTCTTTACTTAGAAATAAAAATAACTTTCTTCTCAATTATGTTTTGTTAATTTTCATAGTATTTGGTCGGATGAATTCTTAAGCTTTTATCTTTTCAAAATCTCTTATTCATAGTTTAGTTTGGAAAACTAAGATTTACCGTTGATTTGCAATTTTTGGTTTCATATTTCTAGGGTATGATAATCAAGTTTGATCCGTATTTTAGTGTATCGAGAGATTCGTAAATACGGGTAGATCGCTCATCGGTAAAAAGAGTTGTATGCATTCCTCGAGAGAGGGTGACGCAAATCTTCCGGATTGGAGTCAAATCCAATAGTGGGGCTCACCGCATAAAGCAAGCTTAGGGGTTTCGACTGGCCGAGGGGTCTTAATCGATCAACCTAAGGTTAGGTGGTAGTTCTCTCGAGAGAGGTTCTATCATATTTTGGGAACCTCCACGGTCAAGTTTGTCTAAATCGATTTCTTTTGAATTCTAGATTTACAAGACATTTCACTTAAGAATGATTCCCGATCAAATGTTTCTTTTCTTCTAATTATTTTCAAAACTCTATTTTACTGCCGATAAAATAATAATAATTTGCGTGAGTAGAAGTAATCAACAGACCCGTGGAATACGACACTTGATATTTATTTGTTTTGAATATCCTATGCTATGAATGATAGGTGCTCTTGCCTATAGTTCGCAGAATTTGGAGAATATTATTTACATCCTAAATTTTAGCTATCAAGTTTTTGGCGCCGTTGCCGGGGAGTACTTTTTGTTGATATTTTGAAAGCGTGAATTTTATTAATTTTATCATTCTCTTTCTCCACCCCCATTTCTCTTTTTGCTTTTTCTTTTAAAATTCACTTCTATTAGGTAACGGTTGTTTAATTTTCTTTTTAAAAAAAATGATGTTCTCGCAGTTGGCCGCAAAAGTTGCCGAGCTTCAAAATAAAGTTGATCTTTTGGAAGCCGCGCGAATGCGCCAAATTATTTGTCATTTTTGTGGGCATCATCATTCTAGTGAGGAATGCTATTTTTCATTTCAACATTTTTCTAATGACAATCAAATTAATTTTTCTACTGAAAATTATAATTTTTATAATGAAAATAATAATTTTTATGATGAAAATAATTTTTCTTTAAATAATGATTTGAATGAATTTCCTTCTTACTCTAATGTTGATTATTCATGGTGGCAAGGTCACCCAGATAGTTTTCAGTGCGAAAATGGAAATTCCTTCAATTATGATTTGCATTCCTCGCCTTTTCCACAAGTTTGTTCTTCTTCTGATCTTGAAATTTTTCCGAATGTTATTTCTCCCACTTTAAATGTTTATTCTCAAGATCAAGAAGAACAATTGTACCAAGAATTTCGCACAGTCATGGAGACACCGGACGAATTAGAAAATGAAAATTTTTCTTCTTCTCCTTCGCCCGCCCTTTCTTCTCATTCTCATGAAATTATAATTCATGAAGAAATTGTGTCTCATGAATTTTCTCCCCTTTGTATTGATTTTTCTGATAATTCTTTTATTTTTGAAAATGAACAACCGGAGCTTAATCATGTATTTTCACAAGAAACTCCTCCTTGTGAAAAATTTTCTGACTCGCTAAATTTTGATTCTAATGATTTTCATGTAGAGGATGCGCCGTTGCAACCAAATGTCTTCACCGATCCATTTGCCGCTCATCTCCAACATTCCAAATTACCTAAGGTATGTGTAGGTAATTTGGATTCACAATTTCACGCTAACGGACAACGGAAGAATCAAGAGTATAGCGGAGGAGTCGCCGGGCAACGGATTTCGGCATGCTCACCTGAGCGTGAATTAAGGGAGTTGCCTGTGCATTTTCAATTTTATTTTCCTTTTTCCTAACAATAACCGTCTAGCTTAAAGACGGGAAAAAGAAAGCGCTCTTGGGAGGCACCCCTTGCTTATCATTATTTTTCTTGCAATTTACTTTTTATGCATTTTATTTACTTTTCCCTCCTACTTGGCTTATAAACATTGGGGACAATGTTTATTTTTAAGTATGGGGGTGTATTCTCTTATTTTTAGTTTTTATTAAAATCCAAAAAAAAAAATTAGAAAGTCTTTTTCAAAATTATAAAAAAAAACTATTTTTCTTTCCTTATTTTTGAGTTTGTTATGAAAAATTTTACAAAATTCAAAAAAATGTTTTGTTTTAAATTTTTATGTCTTTGTGTCTTATTTTTCTTCTTTGCAAATTAAAATTACATAAAATTTAAAAATTTAATTTCTTGCGAAAGGGCCGTGTGGGTTTTCATCCCACAAAACCGCGTAGTACCTTGCGAGCCCGTCATTGGGTAGGCCTTGGGAAGTCCAAGAATATTAAAAAAAATTATTTTAATATAAAAAAAAAATCCAAAAAAAATCTAATAAAATAAATTTTGTATTATTAAATTTCTCCAAACTTCATTTATGCAAAATTAATTTTAATTATGAGTTGTCTTTATAGGCTTTTTAAGGAGTTTTCTTTTTATGAATTCTTAAATCATATATTTCTCTTCAAAATATGTTAGATTTAAATTTTAGATGAATTTGATTTAATGAGTTTTTCATTATTTTGATTTGTTTAGAATATTTCTTAGTTTTACTTTCTCTCTTTAAATATCATAATTCAATTTTGTAGTAATTGTGTTAAATATCTCTAGATTTTACTTATATTAACTTGAACTCATAGTTTCTTGTAGATTGCTCAAATTATTTTCTATGCTCTTAAAATGTTTCTTTGGAATTTGTTTAGCCTTTAAACCCTAGCCCTTCCCCTACCTTTTTGTTAAACCCATTGTTTGGCATAAAAAAAATTTTGAAAAGATCATATGTCATGGAATGAGAGGATAAAATTCATCATTCCTAAACATATGCACCCAAATCAGTGAAAGATTATATGGCATGGAGTTGAGAGGATAAAATTCATCACTCCTAAACATATACATTTGGGATATAAAAAGAAGAAGAAATTAAAAAAAAAAGATGGAAATGAGAGGATAAAATTCATCATTTCCCATATACAAAGTAACTTCTTCAATGCCAATTTTACCCCATTTAGCCAAGTTCACTTGTTTATCCAAGATATTATTGAGAGAGCATAGTTAATATTTTGTAGTTTTCTAAAAGTTTCTCATGATTGTAAAGTTCTTATAATTTTAATCTTGGAATATTTTGCTTAATTCAATGCAATTTTGTTTATGAAGATTTAGTTAGAGAATTTCAAAACTAAAATTTATTCTACTCATTTCAATTTATGAATTATTAATTATTTCTTATAAATCTGAATTTTAATTTCTTAACTTATTTTGACATGAGTTTTATGAGATTTGAAGTGCATAATTTGAAGTAAATCTTTTTGGAAATGTCCTATAAATTCTTCTCATACTTATGAATTAGTTTTTGCTCTGGAATAGCAAAAGCTTAAGTATGGGGGTATTTGATAGTGCATTATTTATAGTTATTTTTATATAGTATTTTAGTAGTAATTAATTAGTTTTTATATAATTTTAATTTAATATATATATCTAATTTGCTTTGTTTTATATTTTCAGGGACTTTGGGGCTGCTAATAGCAATTTCAAGCACATAGCCGTGTTCAGGGGAAATTCTGGAGCATTTCTGCAAAAACCCTCAATACACGCCCCAGGTCACGGGCGTGACCTAGGGGCGTGACCATGGCCACGACCGTGTATCGCTTTCAGCTCACTGAACTCGCTGCCACGTCGGATTAAAGTTACACGCCCCAGGTCACGGGCGTGACCGGGGGCGTGACCTTCAAGTCACGGGCGTGACTCGCCCAACAAGCATTCAATTCAAGCAGTTTCTGCCGCCGAGTCGTTCCAGCTTACACGCCCTTGGTCACGGGCGTGACCGAGGCCGTGCCCTCTCCCTCAACTGCCAAATTAACTCCAGATCGCGCCGTTTCCCGCCGTTTCCTGACTCGGTCAAGTCACGCCCTAGGTCACGGGCGTGACCTAGGCCGTGACCCGTCGAGATGATCAATTTTGGCGGTTTTTCTTCCCCAACGTTCCCGGGCTTTCAAGACGCAATTACGCAGCTTACACGCCCTTGGTCACGGGCGTGACCAAGGGCGTGACTCAGCAATTTTCTGCCTATAAAAGCCAGCTGCTGCCAAAGTGATGGGCATCCAGGCCATGCTTAGTTTGGATCGTTTCTAGTATAGTTTTTCTGCATTTTTCTTAGTGTAACTTTATTTTATGTCTTGTCTTTTTTAATTCCTAGCTTAGATCTACTTTACATGCAATTGTACTTTTCTTTACTTAGAAATAAAAATAACTTTCTTCTCAATTATGTTTTGTTAATTTTCATAGTATTTGGTCGGATGAATTCTTAAGCTTTTATCTTTTCAAAATCTCTTATTCATAGTTTAGTTTGGAAAACTAAGATTTACCGTTGATTTGCAATTTTTGGTTTCATATTTCTAGGGTATGATAATCAAGTTTGATCCGTATTTTAGTGTATCGAGAGATCCGTAAATACGGGTAGATCGCTCATCGGTAAAAGAGTTGTATGCATTCCTCGAGAGAGGGTGACGCAAATCTTCCGGATTGGAGTCAAATCCAATAGTGGGGCTCACCGCATAAAGCAAGCTTAGGGGTTTCGACTGGCCGAGGGGTCTTAATCGATCAACCTAAGGTTAGGTGGTAGTTCTCTCGAGAGAGGTTCTATCATATTTTGGGAACCTCCACGGTCAAGTTTGTCTAAATCGATTTCTTTTGAATTCTAGATTTACAAGACATTTCACTTAAGAATGATTCCCGATCAAATGTTTCTTTTCTTCTAATTATTTTCAAAACTCTATTTTACTGCCGATAAAATAATAATAATTTGCGTGAGTAGAAGTAATCAACAGACCCGTGGAATACGACACTTGATATTTATTTGTTTTGAATATCCTATGCTATGAATGATAGGTGCTCTTGCCTATAGTTCGCAGAATTTGGAGAATATTATTTACATCCTAAATTTTAGCTATCACCGGGCTACCCCCGACCAAAGCTATAAAAGGAGCCCAGAGCCTTCTTTTGGGGGGACCTTGCCTCCGGGACCCGAGAGAGCTCTGCTGAAGATTTCCTCGAAGATCTCCTTGGACGCTTGAAGATCTTCTTCGGGTCCAGAAAGGCGACTCAACATTCTCACTTTTGTTCTCAGGAGCATTCTCACTTTTGTTCTCACGAGCATTCTCTCTTTTATTCCCAGAAGCATTCTCACTTTTGTTCTCACGAGCATTCTCACTTTTGTTCTCACGGTTGTTCTCAGAAGAAGGAACACTTAGTTTTTCGAGAGGTGGTCTGTCACCCTCGGAGTTTTCTCTCTCTCTATTATTATAACGAGCGGCGGGCTGTCGCGCTCGAATTATAAGTGTCTGATTGTAACCCCCCAGGAGTTAGTGGAGTTTGGTCGGCACAGCTTCGGCCGCGTGGTTTTCACTCTTTCCGGATTTTCCACGTTAAAAGTACGTGTGTCATTTACTAACGTATTCATTGACTGTTTGCGCGCTCGGTTCGCTTACGAGCTAAGGTGATTCAATTCGACCGGTCTACCAAAGCGCCCGAGCGACCCGCAACAGGTATTATTACATTGTAAGCTTGCATTGGCACATCCCCTTCCAACTTGAACCATCTAAAATAGCAAAAAAATCCAACAATGAAGCTAGAAAAGTGTTGTTCTGACTAAAAATATGATCCGATAACTTATTATTGAAAGCGTCTAAATTACATATTCATTTCCCCTCGATCCCGCATCTATTCGTCCAAGCACTTTACCGATTAAAAAAGACCGAGCACTTTACCGATCGTAGCGTTGATATTGATATCAAAGAAATGTGCGCGCGTAGGGTGCCCCGACATTCGAATAATCCTTAGGCTCCGTTTGGCGTGGTGTTTTTGCTTCCGTGAGTTTGGATTGTTGTGGGTCGCTCGACGCTCTTACGGAGGGGGTTGCCGCCGGCCTTGGAGGATAGTCATCCGCGTTGGTAGAGGTTGTTGCCGCCGGTCTTGGTGGAGATTGCCGCAGGCATTGTGGCGGACGCTTTGGTGTGGAGAGACTTGGTGTCGAAGGCGTGCTTGAGTGCAGGCCTCGACGGTGTTTTTCTCTCCGGTGGTGGCGTTGCTCTCCGGTGGTGGTGTGTTTGTACATCGGACATCGACGTTGAAGGTTCCGGTGACCTTGTGCGTCCGCTAGGCGGATTGCAGTCCAGATCTCAGATTTCGCCGCGGATAGTGCGTGTCCGGTGCATCCACGGCGTATTCGACGGACGGTCATTTCTTCTCCTGTTATATTCTTGTATTTGCATTCATATTGTCATATATATTTGTGTGCGTGTCAGCATGTTTGATCTCCGTTTATTATAGATGCGCCCGTTACGTACCAAATTTTACAATATTCACGACCTCCGCCGCCGTACCAAACGGAGTCTAGATAGAAATATCGTGTTGGTTGTAAGAAGAAACACGAAGTCGGTTATAAGATGTTCGAGTACAGCTCATCCACTCGGAGTTAACCGAAAACAAAGAACAAATATACAATGAAAATTATAAACTCAGTTTTGTAGTTATAATTACAGTAATGATAATAGAAGTGGAGCATTGTGTGTCTTGCTGATTTGATAACTAAGCATATAAGCTTCAACATGTGTATAATATCAGGGAGGAGCCAGTATGTTCGTTGGATGGCTTGGAGCTCCCTGTCTCTTCCCAAATTGCGCGGCGGTATGAGTTTTCGGTGTTTGTCATCCTTCAACTCCGCGCTCCTTGCAATGCAGGCCTGGTCGCTTCTCTCTAGGCCGACCTCTTTGGTTGCCTCTATCTTTCGTGCTCCCTATTTTTCGGAGGGGGACTTCTTTAGAGCGAGGCTTGGTCACCGCCCTTCACTTTGTTGGTCCAACATTCTTTTGTTAGAAATACTTTATGCACCGGCACAGGAAATAAGACAAGTAATTGCACTGCAAATACTTTAATATTAAAACAGGAATAGGACAAATAACATAACTATTGTTATGTGTCTCAGACACACAAAACGACACACTTACTTGGGACTATCAATTGCCTTTTTATAAGGCTACATACGACTCTTTAACACATCTATTCATTTCTGCTTCACGCCTCTTCTGAAGCGTCGTTCTTCTTCTTGCAGGTCCCAGCGGTTCCGTCGAGACCATCTTCTTCCCGTGGCTTCTCTTCATTCCAGCGCGCCTCTTCAGTTTGTGGGGACATGTCACTTGAGCTTAGAGCTGCTTGCTGCATTTTAACACCCCTCCTTAAGCTCGAGAGATCTGTGATGCCAATCTTGCGCCTGAGATCTTCAAAGCGAGGTCTTGGAAGAGGCTTTGTAAACAAATCTGCTAACTGCGCCTCTGTAGATAAGTATTCCAGCTTGATCTCGCCCTTCTCTATATTTTCCCTTATATGATGATATCTGATTTCGATGTGCTTGCTTCGGCTATGGAAGACGGGATTTTTGGCTAATGCGATAGCTGACGAGCTGTCGCAGTAAATGACTGTTGCTTCTTTCTTCTCCATGAACATCTCTTCCACAAGTCTTCGAATCCATATGCTTTCACTTGCGGCTTTGCTTAGCGCCATATATTCTGCTTCTACAGAACTTAGAGCTACTGAATGCTGTTTTCCGGAGGCCCAACTTATAGCATTGCGACCTAAATAAAAAACGAATCCACTTATACTTATTCTGTCTTCTACACTTCTTCCCCAATCTGAGTCAGTATACCCAAAAATCTTGTTATTACCATGCTTATAGAAAATTAGACCATATGTATTTGTGCCTTGTACATATCGCAAGATCTTCTTGGTTGCTTCATAATGTGTCCTGCTTGGCTTGCTCATAAACCTGGAAACTGAATTTACAGCAAACTCTATATCTGGTCTAGTGTTAGTCAAATACAAGAGTGACCCAACTAGACTTCTGAATAAAGTTTCATCTGCTTTGGCTTCACCTTCAGTGATGGGGCGTAATACCTCATTTGGAGACATTGGAATGGTAACTGGATTACAGTCTTCCATTATGAATTTTTTCAATATGTCTCGTGCATATTTTTCTTGGGATAATGAAATATAATCAAGCCCTTGACAAACTTGCAGTCCAAGAAAGAATTTTAGAAGACCTAAGTCAGTCATCTCATAATGCATTTTCATTTCCTTCTTAAATTCTTCAACTAGCTTGAGATCATTTCCTGTTACTATGAGATCATCCACATAGATGCATACATAAAGTATACTCTGCAAATGTCTTTTAATATATAAAGAAGGATCGCTATTACTTTTCTGGAATTTGGTTGAGAACAGATAATCATCTATGTTAGAGTTCCATGCCCTTGGAGCTTGCTTTAAGCCATAGAGGACTTTATGGAGCTTATACACTTTCTGTTCTTCTCCTTTCTTTTCATATCCTCTAGGTTGTTCTACATATATATCTTCTTCAATCTTACCATTAAGGAATGCAGATTTTACATCCAGTTGGAAAACAGGAAAACTGTGATGACAAGCAAGTATTAGAAGTGCTCGAATGGTCTCCATACGAGCAACAGGGGCATAAGTCTCATTGAAGTCAATTCCTGGTATTTGAGAATACCCTTTTGCTACAATTCTTGCTTTATACTTTGAAATTGATCCATCTTCATTTTCTTTTACCTTATAAACCCATTTGAGACCAATTATGTCAACTGCTGTTGGTTTATTGACTAAAGACTAGGTATGGTTCTTCTCAACCATATTAATTTAATTTCATCATCCATAGCCTTCTTCCAGGCTGGGTTATGACATGCTTCTTCAAAGGTACTTGGTGTGGTGGTGCTGAATGCCAATTCTCCTTGTGAGTAAATAACTTCAAGCAGTCGAAATTTCTTAGGGGGTGATGAAGAATCTGAGTTATTAGAAGATTGTGAGGACTGAGGTGAAGGTGTTTGTGGACTATAATATTCTGAACTTTCAGTGTGCTCAGCTATAGTGATAGGTGGTTCAACCATTGATGGTATTTCATCAATTTGGATGGAATCATTCTTCTCTAAGTTGGGAACCTGAGAAGAAGAATGCTCAAGATCTGAGCCCCAATCCCATTGATTTTCTTCATCAAAAATAACATCTCTTGAAATTATAAGTTTATTTTTCTGTGGTTGATAAAGCCTATAAGCTTTCGACTCATCACTATATCCAACAAAAATACACTTTTCACTCTTTTGTCTAGTTTTCCTCTATCCTCCTTCTGAATGAGAGCATAGGCAATGCTGCCAAAGATTCTAAAATGCTTAACATTTGCTTTCCTTTTATAGATCACCTCATATGGTGTCTGCCTAAGCAGTGCCTTGGTGGGAGACCTATTCAGGATATATGTGTCTGTGTTTGCTGCCTCAGCCCAAAATTCCTTGGGTAGTTGTTTACTTATTAGTATTATTCTTGTCATTTCTATTATAGTTCGATTTCGTCTCTCCACCACTCCATTCTGCTGTGGAGATCTACCTGCAGTGAGTTCTCTCCTTATTCCTTGTTTGGTACAAAAGGAGTTGAATTCTAGTGAGGTAAATTTTCCTCCTCTATCTGATCTCAATGTCTTAACAGACTTTTCTAGTTGCTTTTCAATATAAGTTTTGAAATTCACAAAGATTTGAAATGTTTCATGCTTATTTTTGAGAAAGTAGATCCACATATATCGACTACAATCATCAACAAACAGTAAATAGTATCTCTTATTGCTAAAAGATGACACTGTTGAAGGACCCCATAAGTCAGCATGAATAAGATCAAATGGTTGTAAATGTCTTTTGTTGGATGACTTTGGAAAAGGTAATCTGTGATTTTTACCTTGTGCACAGCTTTCACAAGTCCTATTGTGCAGTGTAAGTTCAGGTAATCCTTCTACCATCTTGTGTGATTACAAGGCTTTTAAATCTGGCAAGTTTATATGGCCATAGCTACTATGCCACAGCTCTGTGTTTTGATGAAGTTGATCAGTTGTTGTTAAGGCAACATTTTGTACTGGATATAGGGAAACAGTGAACACCCTATTACTTGTCATGATAGCTGATACCTCAAGATTCCCTTGGCTGTTTACTATATTGCATGAGATCATTGTAAACATTACTTGATAACCTTTTTGCATTAGCTACCCCACACTTAGTAAATTTGTTGCTAAGGATGGAACATAACTAACATCATATATGAACCTTACTTGTTTAGATTCTGTCTGAACTTTAATGGTTCCTATACCTTTGATTTGTTGTATGTTTCCATCTCCTAAAATCACATCTGAAATAACTGATTCATCTAGATAGATAAAAAGATCCTTATTGCCGGTTATTGGAACCCGGATACCGGTCTAACTGTTCGAGACTTGGGGGTGACCAAAGGCTACTCGTTTAGTGATCGACCCATGTGAGACATGGTGATAAGAAGATAGAGAGCATACAAAATCACTCCAAACTGCCTATAAACAAGACCCGTGTGCTGCAGTGAGGAGGTCCCGCCACATACCCGGAAGTCTATAGGAACTTCCACTCCTAAAGCCAATGCTGAGCTTGACACAAGAGAGGCAAGCAATGTACTCTCCCACCATAGGGGGGGGTGTGAAGGTGCCTTCTACTTGTGCTTTGGGGTCCTATTTATAGGCAAATCCAAATGGACTGCGATTAGCTGCTCCCGCCTTCGGAAATGGGTTGCGGATAGCCGTTGCCACCTTTTGACGGAGTGAAAATCTGTACTCGCCCAGGTGGGGGAGGTCTTCTGTACTCGCCCAGGTGGGGGAGGTCTTCTGCACTCGCCCAGGTGGGGGAGGTCTTCTGTACTCGCCCAGGTGGGGGATGTCTTCTGTACTCGCCCAGGTGGGGGAGGTCTTCTATACTCGCCCAGGTGGGGGAGGTCTCCTGTACTCGCCCATGTGGGGGAGGTCTTCTGTACTCGCCCAGGTGGGGGAGGTCTCCTGTACTCGCCCAGGTGGGGGAGGTCTCCTGTACTCGCCCAGGTGGGGGAGGTCTTCTGTACTCGCCTAGGTGGGGGAGGTCTTCTGTACTCACCCAGGTGGGGGAGGTCATCTGTACTCGCCCAGGTGAGGGAGGTCTTCTGTACTCGCCCAGGTGGGGGAGGTCTTCTGTACTCACCCAGGTGGGGGAGGTCTTCTGTACTCGCCAGGTGGGGGAGGTCTTCTGTATTTCTGATCTCGACGAATTACGGGTTATACACAATCCCCATTTTTTTCGAGCTCGATACGAGCTCGGAAAAACAATGTAGGACCCGTGGTTCGGAGAGATGGGCAGTGGATGACATGTCACTCAGTATCCCTCTCAAGCCCTTCGCTAGCTGAGCAAGTTCAACTAAAATAGATGGAGAAGAGACGATACCCTGCAGAAGCGAGGCTCGACTGGAGGTGGAGAAGAGTCGACACCCTCCAGGAGCGAGGCTCAACTGGAGGTGGAGAAGAGTCGACACCATCCAGGAGCGAGGCTCAACTGGAGGTGGAGAAGAGACGACACCCTCCAACAGCAAGGCTTAACTGGAGGTGGATAAGAGACGACACCCTCCAGGAGCGAGGCTCAACTGGAGGTGGAGAAGATTAGACACCCTCCAGGAGCGAGGCTCAATTGGAGGTGGAGAAGAGACGACACCATCTAGGAGCAAGGCTCAACTGGGGGTGGAGAAGAGACGACACCCTCCAGACCATTCGCTAGACGAGCGAGCTCAACTGGAGGTGGAGAAGAGTCGGCACCCTCCAGGCCATTCGCTAGACGAGCGAGCTCAACTGGAGGTGTAGAAGATTTGACACCCTCCAGGAGCGAGGCTCAACTGGAAGTGGAGAAGAGACGACACCCTCCAAGAGCAAGGCTCAACTAGGGGTGGAGAAGAGACGACACCCTCCAGGCCATTCGCTAGACGAGCGAGCTCAACTGGAGGTGGAGAAGAGTCAACACCCTCCAAGCCATTCGCTAGACGAGCGAGCTCAACTGGAGGTGGAGAAGAGTCGACACCCTCCAGGAGCGAGGCTCAACTGGAGGTGGAGAAGAGTCGACACCCTCCAGGCCATTCGCTAGACGAGCGAGCTCAACTGGAGGTGTAGAAGATTCGACACCCTTCAGGAGCGAGGCTCAACTGGAGGTGGAGAAGAGACGACACCCTCCATGAGCGAGGCTCAATTGGAGGTGGAGAAGAGACGACACCCTCCAGGCCATTCACTAAACGAGCGAGCTCAACTGGAGGTGTAGAAGATTAGACACCCTCCAGGAACGAGGCTCAACTGGAGGTGGAGAAGAAACGACACCCTCCAGGAGCGAGGCTCAACTGGAGGTGGAGAAAAGTCGACACCCTCCAGGAGCGAGGCTCAACTGGAGGTGGAGAAGAGTCGACACCCTCCAGGAGTGAGGCTCAACTGGAGGTGGAGAAGAGACGACACCCTCCAGAAACGAGGCTCAACTGGAGGTGGAGAAGATTCGACACCCTCCAGGCCATTCGCTAGACGAGCGAGCTCAACTGGGGGTGGAGAAGATTCGACACCCTCCAGGCCATTCGCTAGATGAGCGAGCTCAACTGGAGGTGGAGAAGAGACGACACCCTCCAGGAGCGAGGCTCAACTGGAGGTGGAGAAGAGACGACACGCTCCAGGCCATTCGCTAGACGAGCGAGCTCAACTGGAGGTGTAGAAGATTAGACACCCTCCAGGAGCGAGGCTCAACTGGAGGTGGAGAAGAGACGACACCCTCCAGGAGCGAGGCTCAACTGGAGGTGGAGAAGAGTCGACACCCTCCAGGCCATTCGCTAGACGAGCGAGCTCAACTGGAGGTGTAGAAGATTAGACACCCTCCAGGAGCGAGGCTCAACTGGAGGTGGATAAGAGACGACACCCTCCAGGAGCGAGGCTCAACTGGAGGTGGAGAAGAGTCGACACCCTCCAGGAGCGAGGCTCAACTGGAGGTGGAGAAGAGTCGACACCCTCCAGGAGCGAGGCTCAACTGGAGGTGGAGAAGAGTCGACACCCTCCAGGAGCGAGGCTCAACTGGAGGTGGAGAAGAGTCGACACCGTCCAGGAGCGAGGCTCAACTGAAGGTGGAGAAGAGTCGACACCCTCCAGGAGCGAGGCTCAACTGGAGGTGGAGAAGAGTCGACACCCTCCAGGAGCGAAGCTCAACTGGAGGTGGAGAAGAGTCGACACCCTCCAGAAGCGTGGCTCAACTGGAGGTGGAGAAGAGTCGACACCCTCCAGGAGCGAAGCTCAACTGGAGGTGGAGAAGAGATGACACCCTCCAAGAGCGAGGCTCAACTGGAGGTGGAGAAGAGTCGACACCCTCCAGGCCATTCGCTAGACAAGCGAGCTCAACTGGGGGAGGTGCCAAATATTTTAGGCTTTTAGCGTTGACTAGGTGGCAACTCTCTTCTCGAGGACATTCATCTCACTCAAGGGGGCAAGTAGCCGGTATGCAAGAGAGGAACTCGTGCAGTGACCTGGTCTACGGCAACACTCTGCTCGAAGATTTCAACTCACTCGAGGGGGCAAGTAGTCGGTATGCAGGAGAGAAGCTCGTGCAGTGACCTGGTCTACGACAACACTCTGCTCGAAGATTTCAACTCACTCGAGGGGAAAGTAGCCGGTATGCAGGAGAGGAGCTCGTGTAGTGACCTGGTCTACGACAACGCTCTGCTCGAAGATTTCAACTCACTCGAGGGGGCAAGTATCCAGCCTGCAGGGGAGGAGCATGTGCTATGGCCTAGCCTACGACAACAACACATCTCGAGGACTTCAACTCATTCGAAGGGGCAAGTAGCCGGTATGCAGGAGAGGAGCTCGTGCAGTGACCTGGTCTACGGCAACAACACATCTCGAGGACTTCAACTCACTTGAGGGGGCAAGTAGCCGGTATGCAGGAGAGGAGCTTGTGCAGTGACCTGGTCTACGACAACAACACATCTCGAGGACTTCAACTCACTCGAGGGGGCAATTAGCCGGTATGCAGGAGAGGAGCTCGTGCATTGACCTGGTCTACAGCAACAACACATCTCGAGGACTTCAACTCACTCGAGGGGGCAAGTAGCCGGTATGCAGGAGAGGAGCTCGTGCAGTGACCTGGTCTACGGCAACAACACATCTCGAGGACTTTAACTCACTCGAGGGGGAAAGTAGCCGGTATGCAGGAGAGGAGCTCGTGCAGTGACCTGGTCTACGACAACAACACATCTCGAGGACTTCAACTCACTCGAGGGGGCAAGTAGTCGGTATGCAGGAGAGGAGCTCGTGCAGTGACCTGGTCTACGACAGCAACACATCTCGAGGACTTCAACTCACTCGAGGGGGCAAGTAGCCGGTATGCAGGAGAGGAGCTCGTGCAATGACCTGGTCTATGGCAACAACACATCTCGAGGACTTCAACTCACTCGAGGGGGCAAGTAGACGGTATGCAGGAGAAGAGCTCATGCAGTGACCTGGTATACGACAACAACACATCTCGAGGACTTCAACTTACTTAGAGTACCTGAGAATATAGTTTCATTCTCTCCCTTAGTAACTAGTGCACGGGCAAAGAGAGTCGGTACTCGAGGGGCAGATCGGCCAACATGCAAGGGGGGAGCTGATCTCGACCGGCAATGCAGAGGCTTGGACTTAGGATGGCGCACTGAACCCGAGACGTCATCTCATTGCTCGACCAAAAGTTTCAAGGGGAGAGGTGAGATCACACATCCTAAAATGCTTTTGAATATTTCATACTACTTCGAATGGATTCTCGATCTAACTTTAAGAGTATTGCAATAGAAAGATCAATATTTCTATATGTAGTGAATAAGAAGAAGAAGAATAAGTTTTACGTGACCTGATTCATGATAACTTTTCCTCGCCAAGGTGAGTTATGAATAATTGTCCTTTGAGTTTTCATCAGGGAGTATAAGCTGTTGAATAAGATCATCCCAAATAAGAACACCCATCGTTAGTAAGCGATTTAGGCCGAACATAGATTTCTTTTGGATCTTGCAGAGAGGAGTAGTTGGATACATCCTCGCGAGTAGGAACTCGCAGAACTAAAGAGAACACCATAGTTGCTGAAGTGATGACCTCGCGAGTACGGACTCGTGGAATTAATAGAACACCATAGTTGCTGAAGTGATGACCTCGCGAGTAAGGACTCGCGGGATATATAGAAAAACACATGAACCGTTGAAGTGAATACCTCGCAAGTTGAATTCGCGGAATAAAGTAGAAAGGACTCGTGAAATATACTCTCTACCATGACCCTGTCATATGGATCCCTCTGTGACAGTTGTCATAGTGGTCAAGATGTCAAAGTAACACTATCTGCAAATCAGGTGAAAGCACTCAGGGGTTTTACCAAAGCACCCATGAGTGTTAATATGTACTATGTATGAAAATGTGTTAGCAATAAAAAGAGGTGAAAAGGAGGGCAATACAAGCGTCACCTTTGAACTTTTTTATTTTCTATGCTCCAACTCGCCTGAAATCACTCCTCACCGAGCTTGATTTCTTCTTGCATGGCCTTAAGTTTCCCTAGAGGAGGTCATTTACATTGGGTCGCCTCGCACCTTGCGAGTAGAACACATGCAAGCAGAATATCTGCGAGTAGAACTCATGCTGGCAGAATATCTGCGAGTAGAATACATCTTTCCTGGTTGCCTCGCATCTCGCGAGTAGGACGCTGGCAGGCAGAATATCTGCGAGTAGAATACCACTTTCTTGGCCACCTTGCATCTCGCGAGTAGGACGTTTGCAAGTAGAATATCTGCGAGTTGAACACATGCGAGCAGAATATCTGCGAGTTGAACACATGCGAGCAGAATATCTGCGAGTAGAATACCTCTTTCCTGGCCACCTCGCGTCTCGTGAGTAGGACGTTTGCGAGCAGAATATCTGCGAGTTGAACACATGCGAGCAGAATATCTGCGAGTAGAATACCTCTTTCCTGGCCACCTCCATCTCGCGAGTAGGACGTTTGCGAGCAGAATATCTGCTAGTTGAACACATGCGAGCAGAATATCTACGAGTTGAACACCTACGAGTTGATTGAGCTCTCCAGAGCTGAAAATCGCCTCAATTTGAACTCACCTGACCAGGTACTCGCCTCGCTCACTTCTCATCGAGACTCACCGTGAGGTCTCACACTAAAGTTTCTTACTCCGGTCACAGTCCACGCTCACCGCACCAAAAATGTTGGAACCCGGATACCGGTCCAACTGTTCGAGACTTGGGGGTGACCAAAGGCTACTCATTTAGTGATCGACCCATGTGAGACATGGTGATAAGAAGTTAGAGAGCATACAAAACCACTCCAACCTGCCTATAAACAAGACCCGCGTGCTGCAGCGAGGAGGTCCCGCCACATACCCGGAAGTCTATAGGAACTTCCCCTCCTAAAACCAATGCTGAGCTTGGCACAAGAGAGGCAGGCAATGTACTCTCCCACCATAGGGGGGGTGTGAAGGTGCCTTCTACTTGTGCCTTGGGGTCCTATTTATAGGCAAATCCAGATGGACTGCGATTAGCTGCTCCCGCCTTCTGAAATGGGTTGCGGATAGCCGTTGGCGTCTTTTGACGGGGTGAAAATCTGTACTCGCCCAGGTGGGGGAGATCTTCTGTACTCGCCCAGGTGGGGGTCTTCTGTACTCGCCCAGGTGGGGGAGGTCTTCTGTACTCGCCCAGGTGGGGGAGGTCTTCTGTACTCGCCCAGGTGGGGGAGGTCTTCTGTACTCGCCCAGGTGGGGGAGGTCTTCTGTACTCGCCCAGGTGGGGGAGGTCTCCTGTACTCACCCAGGTGGGGGAGGTCTTCTGTACTCGCCCAGGTGGGGGAGGCCTCCTGTACTCGCCTAGGTGGGGGAGGTCTTCTCTACTCGCCCAGGTGGGGGAGGTCTTCTGTACTCGCCCAGGTGGGGGAGGTCTTCTGTACTCACCCAGGTGGAGAGGTCTTCTGTACTCGCCCAGGTGGGGGAGGTCTTCTATACTCGCCCAGGTGGGGGAGGTCTTCTGTACCACCCAGGTGGGGGAGGTCTTATGTACTCGCCCAGGTGGGGGAGGTCTTCTGTATTTCTGATCTCGACGAATTACGGGTTATACACCGGTCATATGGCTTGAACACCCACTATCTATATACCAAGTTGTGGGATTATGATAACTCTTATCATTCATATAAAAAATTGATTCTTTGCTCTCTTCAGTGGGTTTTATCTCAGTTTTATCTTTGAACCAACAATCCTTCTCCATATGTGTGGGTTTTTTACATCTCTTGCATTTAAAGAAACAATCATTTGCTTCATGATTTGTTCTTTTACACAAGGTGCATAGAAGACCATTTTTCTTGTTGTTAAATGATCTTCCAGGTGGGCGATGTCTGCCTCTTCCTCTGCCACTGTGTGGATGGAAGGTTTTCCCTCCTGAATGATTAAGGACAGACTTTTATTTTGTTAAAAAGGGTTTGGAATTAGTAGCTCTTGTATGCAAGGCTTGGTCAACATGAGAAGACTGCAAAGATAGTCTATCTTCATGTGACTGTAGAGATCCTAGAAGCTCTGGAATGCTAAGAGTTGTAATATCTTTTGACTCTTCTATTGCAACAATAATGTGATTAAATTGAGGTGTTAAACTTCTCAGAATTTTAGGCACTATGCGTTTATCATCTATAGTATCTCCTAGATGTTTAATTTGATTTACTATAGATGTTGCTCTTGCCAAGAAATCTTGTATCTTCTCACTGTCTTTCATCATCAATGTGTCAAAAATTCTCCAGGAAGTTTGAAGTTTAATGGATATTACCTGAGGAGACCCTTTATATTATGTTTCCAATGTGGCCCATGCTTCTTGGGCAGAAACTACAGCAATTATCCTTGGAAAGATCGTGCTTGAGACTCCTTGTTGAATAAGCACTAATGCTTTTGCATCTTTCTGTTGATGTTCTGCTTGTGCATTTGCATCTTTTTCTTGCAGTGCTGCCTTTGCCTTTGGATCTGCCTCCTTTGATGGTGTAGATCGATGAAGTGCCTTCATTTGGAATGCCGTTTTGGACAATGTCCCATAGTCCTTGTGACAGAAAAAGCGTCTTCATCTGAACTGCCCAGTATTCATAAAATTCGCCATTGAATATTGGCACAGTAGAAGACGAAAATGTAAAGCCAGTCTTGGTTGCCATGCTTAAAACTCTGCTTTGATACCACTGTTAGAAATACTTTATGCACCGGCACAGGAAATAAGACAAGTAATTGCACTGCAAATACTTTAATATTAAAACAGGAATAGGACAAATAACATAACTATTGTTATGTAACTCAGACACACAAAACGACACACTTACTTGGGACTCACAATTGCCTTTTTATAAGGCTACATACGACTCTTTAACACATCTATTCATTTCTGCTTCACGCCTCTTTTGAAGCATCGTTTTTCTTCTTGCAGGTCCCAGCGGTTCCGTCGAGACCATCTTCTTCCCGTGCATGGCTTCTCTTCATTCCAGCGCGCCTCTTCAGTTTGTTGGGACATGTCTCTTGAGCTTAGAGCTGCTTGCTGCATTTTAACATCTTTCAGCTCGGGATGTTTTAACGGGTAGCTCCTGTATTGCGGTGGGCTCGGGATGTTTTAGCGGGTGGCTCCCGTATTGCGGTGGGCTCGGGTTGTGATATTAATATTTGGAATGAACCGTTGGTTGTCGCGCCCCAGTTCCTTCCGGGTTCTTACTCTAAGGCCTACCGCGCCTTGCCCAGTGCGGGTTGACGAGCTTATCTTGTCAGATGGTCGGGGTTCGAACTATTCTCTCATCTGATCCCTTTTCTAGATGGTGGATGCAGAAATTCTCTTCTCCATACCTTTGGGGCGCGGTCAGTAGGTGGACCGGTGGGTATGGCACTTTTCCAACAACGGATGTTTCTCAGTTCGTAGTGCATACCATTTGATTCACCAAGTTGGGGAGGCTTCTTCGTCGTCTTCCCAGCCTTGGGATTTTGTTTGGAAGGCAGCAGTCCCGTGTTGGATTTGTAGGCGCCCTTAGAGGGGGGGGGGGGTGAATAAGGGTTTTAAAATTTTAGAGATTATGAGAGAAAATAATTCTCAGATACTACCGCCAGCGGTAGTGTTAACGCTCGGCGTTAGCAACAGTGAGAATACTTTTATGTTTGAACAATGAGAATCACAGAGTACGACTCAGAGATGAAACAATAAACATATTTTCATTAATCATTAATTGGAAGTAAAGACGATTACAAAACATTTCCCAATAACGCTTGGAAAGAGGCGACCAATGAAAACTCTTTTGGTTTTCTATACCGACCCTTCTCCCAAGTACCGGTTGGCTTTAGCCTATCTCTCCCTAGACAAGGCCTCAAGCCGCTCTAGCCCTTCCCTCACCGGAAAGGCCTCAAGCACTCCCTACATGTACACCCTAGACCTAGTCGCCAACACGAGGCGAATTTCCCCTAGTCCCCGCAAGGCCCTAGTCGTCGTGTGCTGAGTTCCTCTACCGAACAAAAGATATAAAGGTTACAATAAGAAAAGTAAAACAAGACACAAGCTAGAAACTCCCTCAAAAGTAGAACTTGATGTCGATGTAGATGCGATCGTATTGGTCTTCAAGTTCTTTTGTGTTCACGAACATTGATGGAGTTCTTCGGGCTGCTTCTGAAAGTTCACTCGAGTGCTCTGAAAGTAAGGCTCCAATAACTTATGTAACAGCAAAAACGTAATGGAGGAAGCACCGCTCTTTAAATTGATTTGATAGCTACCGCCTGCGCTAGTACTACCGCTCTGCGATAGTGGCACGACGCGCACACGGATCGTGGCAGTTAAGGCAACTTCTGAGCGCAAACGGTTGTGATAGCCTAGCGCGCCGCGGTAACACTATCGCCCCGCGATAGTGCGATTTCCTTCCTTCAGCCAATATCTCTTTCCAAATTTGCCCCTCAATCAACTGCAGACGGGATATTTCCAAAAGCTACTGTCGGGCGTCTGACCTAACGCGCCACGATAATACTTGTCAAACATAGCGACCCGTCGACATTCCTATTTCTCCACTTTCCTTTCTGTCAATAGTTTACAAATATGCTAGCACCAGCGTCAGTCCTAGCGCTTCGCGGTAGATCATTTCGTCGGGCGCATCTTCGTCGAGCTGACCTCAGCTTTCGTCGATCTCAATCTGGTTCGTCAACCGGAAACTTGTTTTCGTCGATCTTAATCTGGTTCATCGAGCGGCATCATTTTCTTCGAACACCATTTCGTCTTTCGGATGTTAACGCCAGCGTTAGTGCTAACGCTCCGCGGTAGAGAAGCAGTTCGTCGATCGGTCCTCAGCTTTCATCGATCGTCGAACTGAAAGACTTAATTTAAGGGTAGCTAATCACCTAGAGGGGGGGGGGGGGGTGAATAGGTTATTTAAATTTATTGCAGTTCTTGAACATAACCTAGATAAATCTGATCAGAGCTTTCAAGAAAAATAACACCACAGAAAAGAACACACAGATTTTTATAGTGGTTCCCCTTATCTTGGGTAATCCACTTTCCCCCTTCTACCCTTCTAGTAGTGTACTAGATAGGGTTTATAACTCCTCCAGATCTCAGACCACAAACAGGTCTTACAGCTCAGATCGCCAAAGGATCTTACAATCTCAGATCACACAGATCCTACCTCAGCCTTTATAACTAGGCTTACAACTCAGATTCACCCCTGAATCCTACAACTCAGATCACACCTGATCTTACAACTCAGATCCTTGACAGATCCTACACTCAGATCTGACAACTCAGATCCTACAGATATTTAGAAAGAAAGTAACAAATACTTAGACTCAGGTTTGCAATTGTTGAGCCTTCTTGATCTGCCTGAATGATCAGACAGAAACCTTCAATAGAACAGCAGCAGCAAATGATCTTCTTGATTCGACAGGCTGTGATGACTGTTCTTCTTCTTAGGAAGATAGATTCTTCCTTCTTGACCTCCTCCTTTCAGAAAAAGATATCAGCACCAGATTGCTGAATGAATTCTTCAAATCAGAATGGTTCTGAAAGGGAAGATGACTTCTCAGAAATCTTTCTCAAACTTTTACTCGAAAACGATAATAGCTTTTAAAACTTTTCTTCACTGCTTTAATGCTTAGCTACATAACCCTTAGGTCATGCCTTCTATTTATAGCCCGCCATCTGCAATTACAGTTACGATCCTCCACGTCAGCATGACGTTATGTTTTCAACGGTCTTTATCAGAAACAGAAGCTCAGCCAGCTGTAGAAGAAATTCCTCAGTTCAGACTATCTGTAGAAGAGGCGTTGAGCGCTTACTGTCTTTGTCAACACTTTCTCAATTAGGCGTCGAGCAACACTCGACGCATACTCCTTAGACTGAAGCTCTCGGCTCCTCCTTCTCAGGCGATGAGTAATCATCACTCAGTCGACGCCTTTTAACTCTGTCTTCATATCTCTACACTTCTGGATGATGCTGGGCAGATAAGAGTTAAGTCAACACTTCTCATTCCAAGGCGTCGAGCAATATAACTTGGCTCGACGCTTTCTAACTTGAACTCAGAACTTCTAGTTGGCGCTGAGCTGACTGAAGTTAAATCGACACTTCTCTTTCCAAGGCGTCGAGCAATGCACCTCGGCTCGACGCTTCCGAACTTGGTCTCAGAACTTCAGCGGCGACCTTGTCTATTTGAGTAGTAGACATGAGTCAACGCTTCTGGGTCACAGGCGTCGAACGATGTATGATGTCTCGACGCTTCTGAACTTGAATAAATTCCATGAACATTTTGCCTGACCTGATCTCCTGCACATTGATTCTAGAGAGTATATCAAATACATTCTGAGATATATCTTTGACTTACAAATGGACTTCTCCAAATCTAGTACATTGTGAGCAATGATCCCAACAATCTCCCCCTATTTGAAGAAGTCATAACCTCAGTCAATGATATATCTCTCTTAAAAAAATGTGTCCAAATTTCTATATAGATAATCAAAAAGGAGTATCATACTATATAGAATCAAATTACCAACACATTCTATCCACAGACATTCTCTCAGACATAACATCTCATATAAGCATAAAAACATAAGCAATTCAGAATAAGATATGTCATGAAGAGAACCATAATCACATCACAGGCATATATATATATATATATATATATATATGTAATCATGAAAAATAGATCACATCAGAAATTCACCAGGATTGTTCAAAAGTATATTAATTACATTCATTAGAAAGAGACAGTAAAGATTAAAGTTCTAAGAATGCCCAGGATCCTTGAATTCAATTTCTCTTTTGGCTCTTTTGGCGAGTGCTGCAGCAACTTCCTTTCTCCTTTCGAAATAACCAAATGGCTTTGGGAAGTACCTGATTGGCTCCAATTCTCCTGCCTGGACTTTCCCAGCCATTTTATCAGCCTTGAATTTGATCTTTAGATCTTCTTGAGCCCTATGCTTTAACCACTCAGCTTCAGAGTACCACTTTTCTCGTTGATCTGGATTATTTTTCACAGCTTCCCATGCTGATAGAATCAATTCTCTGGAAGATGGAGACCAACGTTCAAAATCAGCTCTTGATAGAACCTCTTCTCTGTACTTTCTTTTGCTTGATTCTTCTTGCTCACTAGGAAAATATTCTCTTGTACCTTTATCCTGAGGACTATACATTTGAGCAATCTTCTTTTGAACCTCAGTAAGAGAGATTGGCCCTGTCCCAGAGACTTGATCATTCCCATAGTCTATGGTAGGATATCCAAGAGTTTCTCTTATAGAGTTTGAGGTCCACATAGCATGTTCAGAACTAGCTTGAATCATTGACCTCTCCCCCTTTAGGACTTCTTCAACAATATGATCTCTTATAATATTTTTCTGAAATCTGACTTGACCTTCCAAATGAAGAACTCCACTGTCAATGTTTTTCTTTACTTTAAGAAGATGATCATCTAAGGTGTCTACATGCATCTTTACTTGGTCTTTTAAAATTGTGGAGCTCTCACCAATGTTAGCCAAAATATCAGCATTATGCTGTTGTAATCTTGCTTCAATTTTATTTGTACCTGTGAGAATTTGTGCTACTTGTTCTTTATACAAAACTTGCATGTTGTTACTCAGTATTCCTTGGTTTGTCTGAACATCATCCACTGTTTTAGTAATTCTGGCTTGTGATTCTTTAATAGTCTTGGATGCTTCTTTGATGGTATCAAGCTGTTCAGTTGAATAATCGACTGAAGCACCAGCTCTCTTAAAGAACTTTACCATCTCCTTCCTTAAAGCAGACATCTGATGATTGACTTCAAATCTAACCAACTTCATTTGAAAATCCACTTCCTTTTTCATTTTATCATTATTTTCCTCAATATATTGTTCTAACATTCTCCTTTGATTATTCAGTAACACCTCCAGCTGAGGTAGAACAGGACTAAGGTCCACATGGATTTCCCTTTCCATGTCAACACCTTTGCTACTTACTTCCCTGAGAAAGAATCATTTCTTTGGCTCATATGAGAGCTAGAGGACTCTATCTTAATAACTTTCTCAACAGATTTCTTTGTTGCTTCAGGCTCTACTTCCACCTCCATTGCCTCAATGACAGGATTTACTTTATCAGGGATCTCAACCTGAGACTCCCCCTCAATCAAATCAATTTTATCCTGAGCAGGGATCTCATCCTGAGACTCCCCCTCAATTGCTGCTTTGCTTAGTTCGGAATCGTGCTGAACAGGAGTCTCATCTTGAGTCTCTTTTTCATTTGGCAGAACCCATTCAGATCTAGTTGGGGATAATGGAAGACTTCCTCTTTCTTCTTCCCCTTTTTCATTTGCATCCTTAGAAGTAACAGGAGAACTATCCCTTTCATTGTTCTTTTCTACATCTTCAGATGTTGTAAGATTTGGATCATGAATTGGTGAAGATGTGGATTTTCTCTTGGAGGAGGATGTACTAGAGGAACTTGAAGAAACCTTAGTCTTCTTTTGCTTCTTTGCTTTCTTCTGCTTGGGAGAAGAATCTGCTGGAGGAGGGTTAGATAAGATTCTGTCCCATCTCTCTATCATTCTCATATCCATTTTCTTCATATGATTTATCTTTGATCCAAGTTTATTATTCAAAATGTCAGGGGACACTTTTACTAAATACAGAGACAGTATCCTACCCATGTTGGGTACCTGGATACACTCAACTATTCTGTCAAACACAACTCTTCCCCAATCTGTTCTTAGAGAATGAATGATCCTTGTCAGAAGAATAAACATTTTTCTGGATATTTTGTCATGCGATCCAGTCTTGCATAACAATCCCTTTCCTATCACATCTGTTATCAGTTTGCCTTTAGGATTCATTCCTTTTCTTAGAATACTTCCAGGGATTTCTCTTGACGTGTCAATTCCGCACCAAATTTGTGCTAGTCTAATCTGCTCAGAGGACACCTCTTCCTCTTCTTCGTCCATTTTTAACCTAGGCAGTTTCAGTGCCTTAGCGAGTCTAGATGGAGTTATCTTAATCTTCTTGCCATTCACACTAGTCTTAATCATTGAATTTACGGAGTCAATTACTATGTTATAATATAGCTCTAATACCTCTCGTTTCCAAATGAGAGTTGATTCAGACAATACGAACTCCAGTCCTGCATTGTAGATTAACTCGATTGTTGATTTGATCTCCACAGAAGCTGATTGGAATCCATTTCGAACAAGCTCACTTCCTTCATAGAGATACTCACTGCTTTTGGGAGGCATTGTTGTTGATGATTGAGGAGAGAAGGAATTGATGAAGAGATTTTCTAGGGCAGCTTATTTCGAACTTAGAGAAATACAGCATATACGCTAACGAAGTGACTTCCTTATTTATAGGAGTTCTAATTCAAGAAGATGAGAAGCCGCGGGCTGAACTTGTTTGACAAGATTGATCCAATGGTTCAATTTTACCCTGTCGAGACAGCCTAGCTATGTTCGCATAGGCGTTGAGATCGCTTGACGTCATGTATCTTCAGTCGACGCCATGTGTCTTCTCGACGCCAAATATCTTCTCGACGCTAAATAATTTCTCTCGACGCTAAATAATTTCTCTCCACGCTAAATAATTTCTCTCGATGCCAAGAATTGTCTGTCGACGCCAGATGGCTTCTCCACTCACCTTATATGGCTTAATCAATATTTTCATTTATTTAATTTAAAATAACTTTAATCCATTTTTAACATACCTAATTCAATTTTAAAATTATTGAATTTGGTTTCATCCAAGGGTTTAGTAAATATGTCAGCAACTTGTTTGTCAGTGCGAACATATTCAATTGAGATGTCTCCATTTTCCACATGTTCTCTAATGAAGTGATATCTTATTTCTATGTGTTTAGTTCTGCTATGAGATACAGGATTGTTAGCTATAACAATAGCACTAGTTGAATCACAAAATAGAGGAGATTTACTTAGCTGAACTTTATAGTCTTGGAGTTGATGTTTAATCCATAGTAGCTGAGCACAACAGTTTCCAGCTGAGATGTACTCAGATTCTGCTGTAGAAATAGCCACACTGGTCTGCTTCCTGCTACTCCAAGATATTAATCTTTTGCCAAGAAATTGACAGGTCCCAGATGTACTTTTTCTATCCTCCTTGCATCCTGCAAAGTCTGCATCTGAAAAACAAATTAGTTCAAAATCATTGCTTCTAGGATACCAAAGGCCAAGATTAAGAGTTCCCTTCAGATATCTCAGGATTCTTTTGACAGCAGTGTAGTGAGATTCTTTAGGGTTCACTTGATATCTAGCACACACACATGTTGAGAACATAATGTCTGGCCTGCTAGCAGATAGGTATAGCAATGATCCAATGATGCCTCTGTACAAGGTTTCATCAATAGGTTTCCCTTTTTCATCCTTGTCCAGTGACATATTTGCTGCCATTGGTGTCTTCATGACAGAGGAATTTTCCATTCCAAACTTCTTAAGAATTTCTTTTGTGTACTTGGTCTGAGAAATGAAAATTCCTTCCTCAGACTGTTTCACTTGGAGTCCTAAGAAGTATTTAAGCTCACCCATGCTGCTCATTTCAAATTTTCCTTGCATAAGGTTTGCAAACCTCTTGCAAAGATTATTATCAGTAGAGCCAAATATTATATCATCCACATATATTTGTACTAGAATAATGTGACCTTTAACTATCCTAAGAAACAATGTCTTATCTATCTTTCCTCTTGAGAATTTGTTCTCAATAAAAAATCTAGATAATGTCTCATACCAGGCTCTAGGTGCCTGTTTCAGACCATACAATGCTTTTAATAGAAGATAGACATGATTTGGATGAGTAGAGTCAATAAAACCTGGGGGTTGTTCAACATATACTTCCTCCAATATTGTTCCATTAAGAAATGCTGACTTCACATCCATTTGATAGACTATGAAACCAGTGTGAGCTGCAAATGCCAAGAATAACCTGATTGCCTCCAATCTTGCCACAGGAGCAAACACTTGATCAAAATCTATGCCTTCCTCCTGTCTGTATCCTTGAGCAACCAACCTAGCTTTGTTTTTGATGATCACACCATTCTCATCTAGCTTATTCCTGAATACCCATTTGGTTCCTATGACTTTATGTCTCTTTGGTCTTGGGACCAATATCCAGACTTTGCATCTTTCAAATTGATTTAACTCTTCCTGCATAGCTGCCAAATCTCCCATCCACTGAATGCCGCCAAGGCAATGATGAAACGAACTGAAGTCATTTTTGCCACCGGACTGAATGTCTCATCGTAGTCTTCACCGTATTGCTGCGAGAACCCCCGAGCTACAAGACGAGCCTTGTACCGCTCGATACTGCCGTCAGCTTTCTTCTTCAATTTGTAAACCCACTTGCATGTTACAGGAGTAGTGCCCTTGGGCTTGGGCACAAGAGACCAGGTCTCATTCTTCTCAAGAGCTGCCATCTCTTCTTGCATTGCAACGTCCCACTCCTTCACGCCTTGGGCCTTCTCAAAGCTCGACGGCTCCCTCTCATCCAAGGGACCAGCGAAGAAACATGAGACGAAGCTCACTGCGTTTCCTCCTGTATAACGATCAGGGGCGATGATCGCTCGCTTTGACCTCCTCAGCTCCTTCCCCTGAACTGCATTATCTTCCGCTGCTTCTTCCCTAGCTCCTCTTCCAGACGTGATAGGAGCATCGCTCCCCCTTCTCCCTGAACCAGAAGCCCCCGTCTCGGAACTAGAAGAAGATGGACCACCTGGTGACACAGGTAGCTCCACCTGAAGATTCTCCACAGCTTTCTCCGGCACCTCCACCCTGCTCTCTGGTAGCTCCACTCCAGAAGACCCCTTATAAGATGTCACCTCATCAAAAACAACGTCGCGAGATACAACAAATCTCCGCGTCTCTGGGTCCATGCACTTCCATCCTTTCTTCCGCTCGTCGTATCCCACGAAGACTAGCTTCCTTGCTTTCGCATCTAGCTTCGTCCGAAGAGCATCTGGAACATGCACATAGCAGGTGGAACCAAACACCCTAAGGTGTGCCACGCTTGGCTTCTCCTTGAACATCAACTCATGCGGAGTTAACATGTTGATGGGACTAAGAGGCATCCGGTTCATGACGTAAGCAGCACAAGACATTCCCTCCGCCCAGAAGGACTTTGGGATACTCTTGGCATGCAGCCAACACTTGCAGGTCTCTGTCAGATGACGGATCTTCCGTTCTGCGACTCCGTTCTGTTGTGGAGTATGCGCACAAGTAAGCTCCCTCCGGATGTCTGCCTTCCTGCAAAAAGTAGAGAACTCACTGGAGGTGAACTCCCCTCCGTTGTCAGTCCTCAGCTTCTTCACCCGCAGTCTTAGCCGACCTTCCACGAGCTCCTTGAACTCCACAAACTTGGCAAACGCCTCCGCCTTCTCCTTCAGAAAATAAACCCAGACATATCTGGTGTAATCATCGATCAACACCAGCATATACCTGCTGCCTCCGAGGCTTGGGGTAGCAGTTGGTCCCATCAAGTCACCGTGGATGCACTCCAATGGCACACTACTCCTTGTCTGCGACTTGTCAAACGGTAGTCGATGAGACTTGCCGAACTGACATCCTGCGCAAACATGACCTTCTCCGTAGGAAGATAGACTTGGCAGGCCCTTGACCAGGCCTCTCACCGCCATAGCTTTTAGCTTGTCCATCCCTACATGCCCCAACCTCTCATGCCATATAACGGCACCATCATTCGTCTTCATCTTGTCGACGTAGGAACTTGTCGATAAAACGAACAAGTCCTTTGCCCGTCTCCCGATATGAACGACCTCGGCCTTCACGGCCTCTACATTACGTAGAAATTTCACTTCTGTTGGGCCGAACAGAACGTGATACCCAGCGTCAACAGCGTTGGTCACGGAGAAGAGGTTTTTCTTCATTCCGGGCACATGATAAACACTCTTCAAAGTAAGTGGCCCTCTATCACTGCCCAAAGAAACAACCCCCACCTTATCTACTGGATGCACAGTATTATCAGCAGTAATGATTGCATTATTACCTGTGTAAGGCTGTGCAGAAGAAAGCTTGGTCCCGTCTCCGGTGAGGTGATGACCACACCCCGAGTCCACGATCCAGTCCTCCAAATAGTTGATGGGAGCCGAAGCTCCAATAGAAGCCGAGAAGGCTCCTCCCCATCCTCCATCTATATGTCTGGCCTCAGCTTCCTCCTTCTCCGCAGCATGCCCTGCTTGAGTGACCACTCTGCAATCCTTCTTGAAGTGCCCAACCTTCCCGCATTTGTAGCATTTGAGACCTTCCTTCTTCTTCTTCTCCTCAGCCTTAGGAGGATAGCCCCTCTCCTGCTGTCCAGAAGTTGAAGGCCCATAGCCTCCAGTGGTCTTCTTCTTCTTATCCCACTTCTTCTTCTTCACCGAGAAGAGAACTTCGCCATCTCCCCCAGTCACTGACAACCCCGCCATCTGTCTTGCCAAGCTTTCTTGCGAAGAAAGCAAGTTCTCCAGCTCCAACAGAGACGGCTGATTTGCCGATCCCTGCACCGACGTCACAAAGGCCACATATTCCTTCCGCAAGCCACGGATGATGTGCCTCTTCAGCTTCGCCTCAGAAATTAGCTCATCAGGATCCAGTGCTGATATCTCAGCGCAGAGGTTCTTCATCTTCAGAAAGAAAGTGGAGATAGAAAGATCGCCCTGAGCCGACCTTGCCAGCTCATTCTCTAAGAACTGCAGCCTCGCTACATTCTTCTTATTAAACAGCCCATCCAGGGCTCTCCAGATCTCGGTAGCTGATCCACACCCTAAGATGTGATCAAATAGATCAGGTGAAATGGCACGCTTCAAAGTGAACTCGGCCTTGGCATTGGTCTTTCTCCACGCCCTTGCGGCCGGACCATTGTCACCAGCTTCCGTTGCCTTCACCTCTTCTGTCTCATTTCCTCCAACAACTTCCCATAGATCCTCACCCAGAAGATAGCTCTGCATACATGACTTCCACTTCTTGAAGTTAGTCGATGTAAGCATCTCAATACCAAGACCTCTTGCAAATCCGCCTTCCATTGTTCTTCCTCTGGTTCCTTCTTCACAAAGGCGATGTCTACTCTAAGTTATTCGCTGCTCTATTCACTCCAACCTCGCTTTGATACCATGTCAAAATTTCTCGGACCTTGTGAGAGCAAGCAGGAATAACAACTAGAGATACTAGCCAAAGCAACTAGAAACAATCTTAGGCAAACAAACGATCTTTATTGATAGCAACCTTCAATTACAGGGCAAGACATGCTTGACGAGACATGATTTCGTCAGCACAAAAACTCCAAAGAGAAATACAAAAACTAAGGATAACTAGAGACCGCCCAGACCGCGCGACCTCCCCTGCGATCTCTGCCAGTTGCAAGACCGCAACTCTCTGCCGACCACAGAACACCACCAGACCGCTGCACAGACCGCTCCCTTCTTTCGACCTCCTGATTCTCCTGAACTCCAGCACCACAACTCCAAGCCGCAGACCACCCGAACACTTTCAGAGGAAGAGGTGATCGTTGCTGCCCACACTATCCGCAGAAGCTGCACAAGAAGGGTTCAATCAGAGACCGCCCGGTCAGAAATAAACAGACCGCAAGAACAAGAGCGAACTCAGCTTACACTTGGTGTGTCTATGTTTGCTGCAACAGTGGCTCCTATTTATAGGCGTGAGACCTGATCTGGTCACCACCCTAGAGATAGGATCACCACCCCTCAGACCGCGTGACCTGACCGGTCACATTGCGCGATCAGCAACATTACTTTTGCTTCATTTTTGGTGAACCCGCCAGCTTCAATGTCGCCATGAGAGACCGCCACTCTCACAGCAGACCGCGACTCCACAAAGAGCTCGCCAGACCGCCCGAAGCTATTCACCACCTGTGTTCGCACGAGACCGCGAACACAGTCAGTTCGCCATCAGATCGCGAACTCCTGTCCGCATGTCGATCTCCTTCTGAGACCGCGAACAGCAACCAGCTCGCGTACCAGTCTCCTCCTGAGACCGCGAACTGAGACCGCGCGACTAAGACCCTTAGTCCGCGAAAACCCCCAGAAAGCCCGGTCAGCTACCAGACCGCATTCCGGAGAGAACCTGGATCAAACTGTGCGGTCACACCAGACCGCCACAGCCTTGAAGAGGACAGCACGCCACGCGGTCACGCACAGACCGCGCGGCACCTTCAGCAGACTTTGGACAAGACCAGCGGTCAACCCGGGAGACCGCAGCTAGGCTAAGATCAGCCAGACCGCGGATGCAGACCGCCAGGTCGTGCGGTCACGTCAGACCGCCCGACCTCCTCCCAGACCGCCCAGGTCCAAAAGCCTCCTTCACTTCCACTTCAACAATTTCAACACTTACTCCAAGTTCGCTCTGACTTAGACCGCCAATAGAGACCGCCCAAGTCGACCACTTTCTCTGATATGCTCTGTAGGGGGATTGCCCTCCTATTTATAGCTTCCGGAGCCTCCACCTGGAAGTTGAGCTAGCGTCGGCGCTAGCTCACTTCACAAATCTCAACACTCCCCCTTGAAGTGAGCTACGTCAACCACTCCGAGCAGCAAGCGAAGCTTCCTGAAAGGCCCTGCAGATAGGGGCTTCGTGAAAATATCTGCTATGTTGTCTTCGCTCCGCACATGCTCCACCGCAATCAAGCCACCCAACACCTTCTCTCTGATAAAGTGATGCTCGATCTCTATATGCTTTGTTCTTGGGTGACACACTGGATATTGGTTACCAGTTTCAAAGCGCTCTCGTTGTCACCGCGAAGAATAGTAGGTCCGCTGACCTTCTCATCCACATCTTCCATCAGCTTCCTCAGCCAGACGCACTCCTGGGCTGCTAAGCATTGATAACTTCTTGAAAAGAAGTTATTTTCACTTTTAAATATAATTTTATAACATATTAATTTATTCGAGAATCATTTATTTAAAAAGCTTAATACTTCGATATTTCCATTTTAAATTTAAGTATGGATATATTCATTATGATGCTATGTTTTCATTTTAGAAATGATGGAGGTATCATCCCTAAGAAAAATGCTGAAGGAGTCATCCCGAAGAAATGAATAAAAAAGCAGTTTTTCTGTCTAAGTAAAATTGTTGCAACAACTTTTTTGGGTTAAAAAAGTTGTTGCAACAAGTCTGGATCCGAAATTACAGATTTAAAACCCGCATTTTATGATTGCGGCGGTTACAAACATGGAGAGAGTGCGTCTTTTTTAGTGGATTTTTGAATTATAAGTGGGGGAAACACTGAAGGTTGTTATTTTCTAATTTTGGACAAGAGGAGAGAGAAAGTGGGGAGTTATCTCTCTCACGCCAAAAAAAGGAAATTCCAGAAAGTTTTTACTATTCATGCGGGTTTACCATAATCACTCTACTTGAATTTGAAGAACAGGTTAAGCTAGTAATTGCAAGCATTTAGATTAATTACATCTCGGAGGGAACGAACTGTATTCACACTTTATTACTTGAACCGACACGTGCACTTGCGTATATATATGCTTTCCGCATATCAAGCACGAGGCCTTGTACTCAGCCCCTGAGGTGGATAGGGAGATAGAGTCATGCTTCTTGCTACACCACGAGATAGCAGTATCTCCACATAGAAACACATGACCTGAGGTCGACTTGAGATCATTAGCGTCACCTCCGTAATGTTGAAACCAGTTTCCCGGTTTCAGCGTTCGAAAGGGGGTTGCGACTAACCCTTACTTGACCTAAGCCTTGACCCATGACCGGTTGCTAGGAACTAAGGGACTCGGACTTGATGACAACTAGAGTCTAGGGACAGACCCCTTAAGCTTCAGCGTGGAGGTCCCACCACACACCCGGAAGCCCACTCGGAACTTTCCCTCCCAAGCCAATGCTGAGACTGGGCACCTTGGAGGGCACTAAGAACCACCTCACTGTCAGCTGAAGGATGACAAGGGAGGGGGGTGCTTGCTCACAAGACACACGCGAGGGGGGGTAGTGACCAACCCTTCCCAAGGTGCCCATGGGGGTCTATTTATAGACTTTCCCAAAAATGGACTGCGGATAGCCAAAATCGGACTGCGAATAGCAAAAATCTGGCTATCCGCAGTCCAACCATGACCGCAATCAACCACATGTGAGGGGGGTGAGTGGGACTCGAAGTGCCCACTCACCCCCTCACGGGAGGTCATACCGACCTCCCCACCCATGCCGGGCGAGTGGGAGGACCCCTCCCACTTGCCCCCAAGATGGCCGGCGAGTGGGGGGGTGTCCCTCCCACTCGCCCGGGGAGTGGGAGAGCTCTCCCACTCAACCGGCGAGTGGGAGGGCTTCTCCCACTCGCTCGGCGAGTGGAAGGGCTTCTCCCACTCGCTCGGCAAGTGGGAGGCTTCTCCCACTCGCTCGGCGAGTGGGAGGGCTTCTCCCACTCGCCGGGGTGAGTGGGAGAGATCCTCCCACTCCTCCCGCTCGGCGAGTGGAAGTACCCATCCATGTCCTGGGAGTCTTAGCTCAACCGGGGGTGGAGGAACTCAACGCCTTCCCAATCCGACTGGAGGTGGAAGCACCCATCCACGTCCTGGGAGTCTTAGCTCAACCGGGGGTGGAGGGGCTCAACACCTTCCCAGTCCCCTTATCGATTGGAGGTGGAAGTACCCATCCATGTCCTGGGAGTCTTAGCTCAACCGGGGGTGGAGGAACTCAACGCCTTCCCAATCTGACTGGAGGTGGAAGCACCCATCCACGTCCTGGGAGTCTTAGCTCAACCGGGGGTGGAGGGACTCAACACCTTCCCAGTCCCCTTATCGATTGGAGGTGGAAGTACCCATCCATGTCCTGGGAGTCTTAGCTCAACCAGGGGTGGAGGAACTCAACGCCTTCCCAATCCGACTGGAGGTGGAAGCACCCATCCACGTCCTGGGAGTCTTAGCTCAACCGGGGGTGGAGGGGCTCAACGCCTTCCCAGTCCCCTTATCGATTGGAGGTGGAAGTACCCATCCATGTCCTGGGAGTCTTAGCTCAACCGGGGGTGGAGGAACTCAACGCCTTCCCAATCCGACTGGAGGTGGAAGCACCCATCCACGTCCTGGGAGTCTTAGCTCAACCGGGGGTAGAGGGGCTCAACGCCTTCCCAGTCCCCTTACCAAGCAACGAGTTGACCCGATGCGTCCCTCATCTACTAGCATGACTTAGCCCGGCGGAGGGTCTCTAGCCAGGGACTTTGAACCTGGATATCCTTGCAGAACCCCTTTCCCATTCATAGTTCTTACCTATTACAACTTACCTACGCTACGACCCTTTGGGCATCCTGTTACACCTCGCCCTTTTCTGGGCCGCTCCTTACATCTCGCTCCTACCCGGGCACTTCACTACATTTCGCCCCTCCCCGGGCACTTCCTTACACCTTGCCCCTCCCCGGGCACTTCCTTACACCTCGCCCATTCCGGGCTCACTCTGCCGCCTGCTCCTTGGCCATCTCTGCCATCGCTTTTTCCACTTCTTCAGCTGCTTGCATCCATCCGATCGTGTTGACCGCAGTAACGTAACACTGACGCGCCTCCCGGGGATCCCCCCTGACTCTCACCTGGAGTTCTCCGGAGTTGTACTTCAAGCATTGGTGGTAGGAGGACGGCACGCACTTGTACGAGCTGATGAGGGGACGTCCGAAGATGGCGTTGTAACTGCTCGGCGCATCCACGATGACGAACCGGCAGTTCTTTGAAGTTCCCCCCATGGTGACGAGGAGTTCAACTCCCCCCTCCACCTCCTTCCTCTCCCCGGAGAATCCGAAAAGTGGCCCATCTGATGCTAGCACTCGCTTTGCATCAACCTTCATTCCTTCAAAAGCCTTCTTGAAGACCACGTTCACCGAGCTCCCGTTGTCGACTAGGATCCGGGAGACGGTGAAGTTCTCGATCGCCGCCTTGATGACCAGCGCGTCGCAGAAGGGGTCCTCATTGGCCGGCAGGTCTTGGGTTGAGAAGGTGATCTTCTCGCTTGAGGGCGGGGATCGGGAAGTAGAGGCGACGCTCCGACGGTATATGGCGTGGAGGCTCCCCTTCCGGGTGGCCTCTTTGCCCGCTCCCCTGTGGATGACCCCGATCCCTCCCAGGGCCCCTACATCGACCCTCTCTTCACATGGATCATCCTCTTCCTTGTCCTTCCCCTTCTCCCCCGCCCGCGGTCCCTCCAGGCACAACTGCTTTTCCCCTGCTGGGGCTCTTCCTCCTTCCCTCATCTCGAGGAACTCTGGGCAAGCTGCGGTCGCGTGACCCTCCTGCTGGTGGAAGTCACAGTATAGCAGCGCCAGATCGCCCCCCCCCCCCCCCCCCCCCCCGCTTCCCCCAATGCTCCTTCTTCCTTCCGCCTCTCTTCCGGACGATGGCCATGGCTTGCAGGGGCTGGACTTGCAGTGGCCCCGAGTTCTGTTGCCATCCTGCCGGGGAACCGCCCGTGCCTCCCCTGATAACCTCCTCCTCCTTGGAAGTGGCCCCTTCCTTGGCCCTGAGGGGGACCAACATGTGACCTCCAAGCTGGTCGGGCGGTTGTCGGTTGCGACTTCCAGCCTTGCTCCTGCCCAACGGGAGGTCCCTGTTGTCCCTGACTCCTCACTTCCTCCTTTTTTCTTCCTCCGTGTTCTTTCCTTTCCTCTTCTGCTACCTCGGCTAACCTAGCCACGAACTCCTGATTGGTAGCTTCACACTCGGTCTCACGATCAGCACGCTTCATCAACTCCTCGAAAGACAGGGGAGGGTCACGAGTCAGACTCATCTGGAATAGCCCGGGCTGCAGCCCAAGGGTGAAGGCTAGCTGCAGGGTGTGCCCGGGTACTTCGACGACAAGAAGGACCTCCGCCTGGAACCTATCAATGTAGCTAGCTAGCGTCTCCCCTGGCTTTTGCCTGACTGCGAACAAGGCCTCCATGTTCTTCCTCCTCTTCTTCGAGGTAGAGAACCTTAGCAAGAAACTTTGACGCAGATCCTCGAAGCGGTAGATGGTTCCCGCCGGAAGCGAGTGGAACCAATCCCTCGCCTTTCCCTGGAATGTGACAGCAAAAAGCCTGCACATGAAGGCGTCCGACATTTGCCTGATCGAGGTCATGTCCTCGTACCACTGGAGATGCTGGAGAGGATCGCTATCCCCCTCGTAGTAGGACATGGCAGGATCGCGAAACCCATCCGGAACGGGGGCTGACATGACCAGCTCGCAGAAAGGGCTTCTCCATTCTTCTTGATTGGGGGGAGGCGTTCCCACCACTCCCCCGCCGGGGCAGCTGGTCCGGGGTGAACTGTTGAAAAGCACTCGTGCCTGGAGGATCAAGCCCTCCTCCGAGGCTGGCTCCTTCCCTTGTTGACTGCTTCTTACTTCCACTAGGGGGAGTGAGGGGATCCTAGGTGCAGATGGTGTTGAGCACTCGCCGCGAGCGGAGGATGCGGCCTGCATGAACTCCAGGATTCTCTTGCTGAATTCGTCGAAGTCGCTCTTCTTCACATACTCGCAAGGTGGAGACGGGTCTCCCAACTCGTCGCTTCCAGCCATGAGACTTGGCTCAGAGTTTTCCGAACTAGTCGCTTCCACGATCACCGCACCAGAATGTTGAAACCAGTTTCCCGGTTTCAGCGTTCGAAAGGGGGTTGCGACTAACCCTTACTTGACCTAAGCCTTGACCCGTGACCGGTTTCTAGGAACTAAAGGACTCGGACTTGATGACAACTAGAGTCTAGGGACAGACCCCTTAAGCTTCAGCGTGGAGGTCCCACCACACAACCGGAAGCCCACTCGGAACTTCCCCTCCCAAGCCAATGCTGAACCTGGGCACCTTGGAGGGCACTAAGAACCACCTCACTGTCAGCTGAAGGATGACAAGGGAGGGGGGGTGCTTGCTCACAAGACACACGCGGGGGGGGGGGGGGGGGGGGGGGGGGTGTAGTGACCAACCCTTCCCAAGGTGCCCATGGGGGTCTATTTATAGACTTTCCCAAAAATGGACTGCGGATAGCCAAAATCGGACTGCGAATAGCAAAAATCCAGCTATCCGCAGTCCAACCATGACCGTAATCAACCACATGTGAGGGGGGTGAGTGGGACTCGAAGTGCCCACTCCCCCCCCCTCACGGGAGGTCATACCGACCTCCCCACCCATGCCGGGCGAATGGGAGGACCCCTCCCACTTGCCCCCAAGATGGCCGGCGAGTGGGGGGGTGTCCATCCCACTCGCCCGGCGAGTGGGAGAGCTCTCCCACTCGCTCGGTGAGTGGGAGGGCTTCTCCCACTCGCTCGGCGAGTGGGAGGCTTCTCCCACTCGCCGGGGTGAGTGGGAGAGATCCTCCCACTCCTCCCGCAAAGGGCCGGTGAGTGGGAGGATTTCTCCCACTCACCCAAGGGTGACTGGCGAGTGGGAATTTCCTCCCACTCGCCCAAAGAGTGCCGGGCGAGTGGGAGGATTCCTCCCACTTGCCTGAAGGGAGTCGGGGTAGCGGGTGCTCCCCCCGCCTCTCCCGCGGCTTCTCTTTGCCTTAATCAGTTTCGCCGTCTCCACGCGGTCGTTTTGTCCGTCTCGGTCACCTTCGTTATCTTGGCCTCGTCCGGGTCGGGACACACCGACTCGGATAATATGAGGGTTGTACACGTAATCTACATTCGTGTATCCATGCAGCTTGAAGTCAGACTTTTCTCCATAGGACAACCCCATCTCAAGGGTCCCCTTCACGTACTTCAGAATTCCTTTAGCTGCCTCCAGATGAGGCTTCCGCGGCTCCTGCATATACCGACTAACTCGGCCGACAGCAAAAGCGATGTCCGGCCTCGTGATAGTCAGGTAGATCAAACTCCCCATCAGTGCCCGGAAGACCTTCAGATCAGAAAGAATCCTCTCTTCTTCCTTCCGAAGCTTTAGCCCAACCTCCAATGGAACAGAGCTGCTCTTCCCCTCCTTTATGCTGAATCTCTCGATGATCTTCCTAGCGTAAGCCCTCTAGGAAATGAACAGACCGCCACTTCTCTTCTCAACCTGAAGTCCAAGAAAATGTTGCAGTTCACCAAGATCCTTCATCTCAAAGCGAATAGATAACTGATGTCTCAGCGCTGCGACCTCTTCATTGTTGTTCCCGGTCACGACCATGTCGTCGACGTACAACTGAACCAAAACATGAATATCTCCACTCTTCTTCGCAAACATGCTAGAGTCTGAGGCATCATAACCACAAAACTGCATGTGCTCTGCAATCTTCCCATACCAGGCTCTCGGCGCCTGTTTCAACCCGTAGAGGGCCTTCTTCAGTTTGCACACGTGATGTGGGTGTGACTTGGACACGTATCCAAGTGGTTGCACCATGAATATGTCTTTATCAATCTCTCTGTATAGGAACGCGTTCTTCACATCAAGTTGCCTCAGCTTCCACCCTCGGCACAGTGCCAGAGCAATGACCGTCCTCACCGACGTCATCTTTTCCACAGGACTAAACGTCTCCTCGTAGTCCTCTCCATAGGTTTGTGAGAAACCTTGAGCGACAAGCCTAGCCTTGTACCGCTCAACTCCTCCGTCAGCTTTCTTCTTAACCTTGTACACCCACTTACAGGTGACAGGTTTGATGCCCTCCACAATGGGAACGAGATGCCATGTCTCATTCTTCTCCAGCGCTTCCATCTCTTCATTCATGTCCACGTCCCACTACTTGGTGCCAACAGTATCTTTAAAGTAGGCAGGTTCCCTCTCGTCGAGTGGTCCTGCGAAGAAGCAGGAGACCAAACTCACGAAGTTCCCCTCCTTATAGCGAGAAGGCGGGACGATGGTCCGCTTCGACCTTCTCAAGGCTTGGCCATTATCTACCGCACGGTAGACTCCTCCTCTACAACTCTTCTCTCCTCATTTCTTGAAGCACTGCTCCCCCTGCTTCTCGAACTCGAAGCTCCCCCTGAGCCAGATGGCAACGGGGAACTGAGAGATAGATCCAACTCCACAGTAGAGTCCTCAGTGACTCTCTTCACACCTGCTAGAAACTCCACTCTCCGACAGTACCACAGAAGTGACTCCGTGATATGAGATCAGTTCATCAAACACCACGTTGCACGAGACGACAAACTTGTGAGTCTGCGAATCCATGCACTTCCAACCCTTCTTTCGCTCATCGTAGCCGATGAAGACACATTTCCGTGTTTTTGGCTCCAACTTAGTTCTCTGGGCATCTGGGACGTGCAAGAAGCAGGTAGAACCAAACACTCTCATGTGACCCACATTTGGCTTCTCCCCGAACATGAGTTGGTGTGGAGACACCATCCTGTTAGGACTCAAAGGTAGCCGATTGATCACGTGGATAGCACACGTCATTCCCTCCGCCCACAAGGCCTTGGGAATCCCTTTGGCATGTAGCCAACTCCTGGTAGTCTCCACCAGATGGCGGATCTTTCTCTCTGTGACCACATTTTGCTGAGGGGTGTGGGCGCAAGAGAGCTCTCGCTGAATGTCGTATTTCCTGCAGAAAGAAGCAAACTCGTTAGAGGTAAAATCCTCCCCATTATCACTTCGCAGCTTCTTCACCCTCAGGGTCAGTCTCCCCTCCACAAGTTCCTTCCACTCCTGGAACTTCTCAAACACTTCAGACTTCTCCTTCAGAAAATAGACCCACGTGTAGCGGGTGTAGTCATCCACCAGAACCAGCGCATACTTATTTCCTCCATAAGTAAGGGTGGCGCACGGACCCATCACATCAGCGTATACGCACTCAAGGGGTGCCTTACACCTTGTCTCTGATTTGTCAAACGGAAGTCGATGTGACTTTCCATATTGACAGCCCTCGCAAACATGGTCGTCGCCGCAAGAAGAGAGATTAGGCAGGCCGCTCACCAGACCCTTAGCAGTCATCATCTTCAACTTGTCAATCCCCACATGACCTAGCCTCTCATGCCAGATCGCAGCGCTGTCATTCGTCTTCAGCTTGTCCACATAGGCATTTGCAGACAGAACATACAAATCCTTCACCCTTCTCCCGGTGAGTGTGATGTCAGCATCAACAGATGATAGGTTCTTCAGAAACTTCACCTCCTTCGGTTCAAACAGCACGTGGTATCCTGCATCCACTGCATTTGCAACCGAGAAGAGATTATTCTTCATGCCCGGCACATGATACACACTCTTCAGTGTCACGAGCTTCTCTTCACTTCCCAGGGATACTATCCATTCTTGCTCCACAGGATGCACCATATCATACGCAGTGATGATAGCATCTGATCCTCTGTATGCCTTCAAGGAGGCAAATTTAGACACATCTCCAGTGAGATGGTGCCCGCAACCGGAATCCACTATCCAGTCATTCTCAAAGTTTACAGAGGCTAAGGCATCAATAGGCGTGGCCGTCATCTCAGCCAGGAAGCAGTTGTCCCCGCCTTCACCACCATGGTGACCTCCACCTCTCGCTCCACCTCTCCAGTGGCCTCCTTCCTTCTCAGCAACATGACCGGCCTTCAGATTAGACCGGCAGTCCTTTGCCATGTGCCCGTACTTCTTGCAGGCAAAACAAAGAGATCTCCCCTCTCATAACGAGCAGAGAGGAACTTCCCCTTATCTCCTTGAGAGGACGTTGAGGGTCCATCTCTGGAGTTCTTCTTCTTCTTTTCCTAGGTCTTATTCTTGCCTAAGAACAACACCTCGATCTCTCCCCCTGAGATAGACACTCCCGCCATCTGCTTCGCCAGGCTCTCTTGTGACGACAGCAGGTTCTCCATCTCCAGAAGGGAGGGTTGAGTAGCTCATCCTTGCACAGATGTAACAAACGCAGTATATGTAACATCCCCAATCCTTCTAGACCCTTTGGAAATGTTAGGGCATAGGGGTGAGGTGAGTGGCCACGAGGGCCTTGGGCTAGGGTAGAAATTGCTAAGTGCACACCAAAGCTCAAAAACTAACCTAACCCTAAGCCCCTCAACTAGGTCAATTGACCCTCAACTGTCCAAATTGACCTCACTTATGATGCCCTAATCACCAAGGGAGTCCTATAGGATGAGAATTGCACTTGGGTGGGACCCAATTGCATGAAATTGACCAAAGTCAACCATGGTCAACATAGCCCATTAAAGGGAATTCTAGGCCTAAATTGAAAGGGACCCAACACCCCTTAATTAACCAATATTTATGGACCTAAGTCATGCCCATATCAGCCCTAGACTGAACCCTAACATTAAGCTTGATTAAATCAAATGGAGGGGGACCAAAAGGTTGATCAAAAAGCATAAAGCTTAAAGAGAAAGCATAAAGCAAATTCCCCCTCTACACTCCACCTCCAATCGGCCTAGGGGCCTCCCCTGATTACTGTGAGTCTGGGCTTGACCCAGGTGGAAGCAGGAGGCCGGCAGATACAGGAGGGTGGAAGAAAGGAGAGGCCTGAGGTAGCATAATTTCAATTCAGCCTATAGAGGCCTCCCCATCCCAATCCAACCTCACCATCACCTTCAGGAGGTAGAGAGCAGTCGAGAACGACATCTGGAGCAAACCTTTTGCTGGAGAAACGAGTTCGGGAGCAGGATCGCCGGATTGAGGCAAATCCATGGCCAACCGTCGCCGGAGCCGCCGCCACGCACCAATAACGGTTCGTTTCTCCTCCCCTCCCCTCATGCTAGATCCTCATGTGGTTTATTTCAAGGTCCAGGCTCAATTGAGCCAGGATCAGTTCACGAAATCACCCCGATTTCCATGGTTTTGGAACCATCGAGTTCGCCGGAATACGCCTCCTCCGGCCACCATGTCGCCGGGAAGTTGTAGCCCCGACCACCACAAAGGTGGTGGGGGTGGTGGCCGGCCGTGGTGGCCACCAGGTGGCCGGGAAAAGGAGGAGTAAGATGGCCCAGGTCGGGGCCAATCTTGGCCGTCGGCTCAAGGAGGAAGACGACACACCTACCCTTTGGTCTGCGTCAAGATCTGTGCAGATCTCTTTTTTTTCTCTTTATTTAATTAATTCTTTAGTTTGATATTCTGCCTTCATTTAATCAGTCCACTTCAAATAAAAATTAGGGCCTCCTAATTGCAGAATTAGAAAAAGTGCCCAACATGAAAGTTGTAGGACTTGGTCTTAACTTTCATTAGGGTTTGAGTTCAAGTCATTTGGTGACCCACAGCTCCCTAGGGAGCTGTTTTACTAGGATTGGTCCTACACTAGATCAATCCACTAAATTAATTACCTAGGTCAAACCCTTCAAGCTTTGGAGTTGTGCTTTTAACCATGGGTTGGTATACATTAGGGGCACCCCCTGCCATAGGGACAGCCCTTGGTGGACAATTTTACCTAGGGTTTTTGTGGTAGTTAGAATATTAAATTAAGTTGATTTTTGGAGCATATGATGTCCAAATGACACCAAACTTTGCTGGCATGCTCTTTTGTACATGAGTAGTGCCTACCTAAAATTTCACTCCATTTGGAGTTGATTTGATATGGAAAATGGGAAATACTAATGAGGGCCTTTAAGGGTCAAATTAGGGTTTAGGTCATATTGAGGAGTTGAGTGTGTTAGCCTCCTCCTATCATGATGGTTCTGTAGGTATTGATATTTGAATGCTTGTGTCACACCCTCATGAACTTTTTCCTTCACAAGTCTGCCTTTTTGACTTCTGTCTGCGTTCGTCGATATTCGTCGGGTGTTCACGAGAACATTCGACGAATAGACTTAGCCGCAGAAATTTCTTCTTTAAACTAGAAATTTGGCTTCTGTCTGGATTCGTCGATATTCGTCGAGAGTTCACGAGAACATTCGACGAATAGACTTAGCCGCAAAAATTTCTTCTTTAAACTAGAAATTTGGCTTCTGTTTGGATTCGTCGATATTCGTCGGGTATTCACGAGAACATTCGACGAATAGACTTAGCCGCAGAAATTTCTTCTTTAAAACTAGGAATTTGGCTTCTGTCTGGATTCGTCGAGATTCATCGGAACTTCACGAGACATCTCGGCGAATTGACTTAGCAAAACTTTCTTTTCTCCTGAAAACCTGCTCCACTCCTCAAACATGAAAACCTTCAGTTATGAGTAAATGAAGTACACCCCCAATAGAGAGATTACTCATGGACCAACACCTTGTTCTACACAATGAGGTATTATATTGTCTAGAACTGTGTTTGGTGATCCATTGCAACTTGACTTTGGTGTGCACTTAGCATTAAGACTTGTCATAACACATCTAAACAGAAATCATTGGGTAAAATTATGATACTCGGATATCTGTCATTTTATGTTGTTTTATGGCCATGATAATTGTTTGAAAGCTTGTAGAGTTGTAATTCATGTGCTTCATGTAGAAATTGGAATTTACATCACTTGGGTATTAAATCATTTTTTTTAAATGTCAAATCACATGGTAATGACACAATCCTTTGACAGAGGACTCTAGGTCCTCATTTGGACACTTAGTAATTTTTGGAGGATTTTCAGAAGTGAATTTCTATTTTTCCTAATCATAGTGGCATTTTGGTAATTATACAACTATGATGATTTAGTAGGCCAAATCACACCCTAGGGTCATGGAACTCAGTGAACCACCTTTATATGAGATATTACCTTACTGATAATTTTCATGTAGCATGAAGAATCATTTTGAGGGTAGTTCATGTGCAATTTGACTTAAGGCCTTAACTACTTTAAATTATATTAAATACCAAATTAATATGGAAAATTGGAGCATACCTTATTAAGGTCAGTGGGAGCCTAGGATAATTATTAGAGACCCTGGTGATGAGTTTTTAGAAGGGTTCCCTTATGGGGTTGATAGTTAGTTCAACTTAGTGGTCTGCGTTTAGTAAAAACAGAATTTTGAGTTTTAGACAATTCAGACCACTAAGCAGTGTTAGAAGTTATATACAATCAGTAATTGAGTTATAGCACACATTGATTCATGGAAGGCCAATCCTAGGGTTAGTTGTGAGGTTGTGTTAGGGTTAGTATATGAGGTGTGGAGGCACGTCCAACTCGATTGGGTGGGACGGGAGATGAGCTAAGTCACATTAACTATATGAAATGATGAGGGGTGAACCAAACGTTAATCACCAACTAAAGTAATTGTTTTGAGGAGGATAGTGGGGTTGAGCCCATTGATCTATAATACCGTTAGGGGCCCTTACGGAGTACACCGCGGGAAGTCCAAGATTCACCCAAATTATAACACTAACTAAATTATAGGCAAGAGTAGCCTAAGTAAGTCTGCAAGCTAGTATGGATCTCCTTCGAGAAGGAGATGGGTTGGATCAACTTGTGTGTAAATCCCTAAGATGGAAGCTAGGGTGGACTTGTTAACACTTGTTTCTTATGCAATTAGTGGCGAGTCTTCGGTACTAGGCCAGTCGTGTCACCGACGGTAGTACGTTGACTCAGGTGAGGGTGGGGTTTAGAGGGCCGGTAAGCTTGAGTACCGCGGTCTGGAGGACAATCCCTAATAACCCACCCCGACCTTAAAGTCTGGTGGATTCCAGCAAGAGTACGCAGGAGCTCCGCTATTGTGTTCTTAGCGTTGAGACGTCCATGAGGTCTAGGCTTGGTAGTGACCATACCCGCCTAGGATCTGGAGTGCCCGATCCACTGTCACCGTGAGCCACGACAGTCGGTACCTGTAAGGTTGGCTTCCTTTCAAACAAATTGGGAACTATAAAGGTCTGTGCGCATAGAGTCGTGTGGGTGAGTCACATTGCATAAACACATTAAAACATCATAAACATAGCATAACATAACATTCACATTAGCATACCCCCATCACATAAATTAGTATGGGCTCTTTTATATGATGGGTTACCTGGACATCTTAACTTATATGTCGTGTGAGCGTTCATATAAGTTAAGGTACGATCTGTGATGGTAGTGTAGATTTACTTACTGCACCGCATTTTTCCTTCTATTTACTGCTTACTTTATTGCTCTACTTTACTGCCTTATACTTGCACTATACTGCTAGCTAGTTTTACTGCTTTACTTATACCTGCTAGTTTAGTGCCATGTCACCACTTTTTTTGATTACCCCTGGTTGTCCTCCGCTTTTTCCTCCCGCTCGGTACCTAGGAGTCGTGGAGGGAGGCGAGGACAAAATGACTTAGTCTTTATGACTAACGGTCGGTGTGACCGCAGGAGTCCGAGGAGACGGAGTTGTCCCGCACGCAGCAGGACGAGATGGCAGGACCTGAGCAGCGGATGCAGCGTACTACCACGACGCCACAGGTTGATGACTAGATAGTTAGACTTCCGCATTTTGAGAGTTTTGTTGTAGTTTCCGCATGTTGTAGAGAGAGAGAGTGCATTATTTTGGATATGCATTGGGCTTAAGTCCTTTTTGCTTGTACTTCTCTTTGGACTTTCTGTTTTCCATTATATATATATATGATGCTGTGATATTGTGGACATGCCTTCTTTCTATACTTCCTTTTTATGGCATATTTTACTTATGATCGTATAGCCGGCAGAGTTGATGTTGAGCGGTGTTAGCCAACCCGGGTGTTGGTGACACCGCAAGGCAGCGATTCTGGGCGAAGATCCACCTCAACCGTGCGATACGGGAGAGGTTTGAGTTTTCAAGTACCCGAACGGGTTTTGGAAAAAGAGATCTTACAAATGGTATCACTGAACGAACGATCATAAGAGAACAGTCCACAACGTACTGGGTCACCCAGCTCGAGCTTAGTTTGCGGACAAACTAGGCAGCGGAAGCTATGGTATGCCCATGTATGGAATCACCTAAAACAGTCCAATAATCAATAAGTAAGACCAAAAATTTCTTAACTAAATCCCTATCTTTTGTAGGCCCCAGTGATCACGGAGCCTCAGGTCAGCATCCCTCCCCCTCCGACTACCACTACTTTTCAGCAGTCGGAGTTGGGACAGACGTTATCAGCCATTTTAGAGTCATTCAGGGCCCAGTCCATCCCGGCACCACTGCCAAACTCGGGAGCGAACTGGTTGAGCACCTTTAGAGGTCTTTCCCCACCGACCTACCGAGGGACAGAGGATGCAGTGAAGACTGAGGAGTGGTTGGACACCATTCAGGAGATGCTGGCCGGCATCGGTTGCCCGGTCGGCAAGGCAGTATTTTTGGCAGTATCAGCTCTGGATGCACATGCCAAGAGGTGGTGGAAGTCGCTGCTGGAGACCACTTACAGAGATAGGGAGTACTCAGATATTTCTTGGGATGAGTTTAGTACCACTTTCCTGGAACACTTCATATCCAGCACGGACAGAGATGAGCTGGAAGAGAGGTTTCTACACCTCACTCAGGGGACATGCTTAGTGATTGAGTACCAGAGGGAGTTCTCCCATTTAGCCATATTTGTGAGGTCTCATGCCGCAGATGATCGCACTCTTGCGAAGAGATTCTACAAGGGGCTTCGAGACCCGTTGAGGCAGGCACTCTTGTTTGTTTCTGAGGGCAGCCTAACTCAGATTATCGAGACAGCGAAGAAGCTAGAGGCAGATCAGATCAGTGTGCAGGGTAGAGTGAAGAGGCCAGCTGAGGCCATGTACCGGGGGGAGAGCAGCAGAGGCTCACAGCGGGGCAGAGTTATGAGGCACCGGAGGGGTGGGGGACGTCCTCGTCCTCAGTTTGCACCAGTACAGCAGCCCCAGCCCTTACTAGCCCCACAACCCCTACGTACCTGGGGGCCCCAGAGATTTGATGATAGGGGACGCGCTCTAGTGGTGTGCTTTGAGTGCAACCAACCAGGTCACGTCAGGGCCCATTGCCCTCGACGATTCCCTCCACCTCCTCCTCCACCACCAGCAGCACCTCCGGCAGCCCCTCCAGCACAGCGCGGCGAGGCCGAGGACGGGGTAGAGGCAGGGGAAATCTCGGCAGAGGGAGGCATCAGGAGCAGGCTTATGCCTTGGACCTTGCACAGCCGAGGAACCCGGAGGAGGTTATAGCAGGTAATTTAATGCTTTCAATACTTTAATTTATTACTGCTTAGATTTACCTGCATTTACAACCTTCTAGATTGGAAATAAAACGAACAATTCCATTTCCCCAGGCATTATAGTGGTGTGTGGCAAACCCGCCCACACCCTATTCGATACTGGTGCCTTGCATAACTTTGTTTCCGAAGACTTTGTTAAGGGCTTGGAGCAACTCCATTATTGCACGGGACCCACCAGGAGAGTACGCCTCTCCAATGGATCAGAGATCGAGACGACGGCCAAGTGCACCTTGAAGGTGACCATCGACGGCCTAACGCTCGATGTTCCAGCTTCGGTGTTGAAGCTCGCCGACTTCGACCTTATCTTGGGCATGGCGTGGCTCGCAGGGAACCACACCCAGATAGACTGCCAAGCAAAGAGAGTGGTGTTGCGGTACAATACCACCTTCACGACGTTAGAAGGTATTGAACCGATCTCCCGCTCTTCTTTATCTTCTGTCCAGGTAGTCAAGGCCCACGAGCAGGGCGACGAGGTATATCTTGTATGCTTCGAGATGGCGGAGGTGGAGGCCTCCTTATCAGACATTCCTGTAGTACGGGACTTCTCCGACGTATTCCCAGAGAAGTTGCCCGGACTGCCACCGCATCGAGAGATAGATTTTCCGATTCAGTTGGTGTCGGGAGCAAGGCCTATGTCTCGGGCACCGTACCGCATGGCACCCAGGGAACTGGCAGAGTTTAGGGTGCAGTTGAAAGAGCTGGTAGATGCGGGTTTCGTCAGGCCGAGCTCTTCACCTTGGGGAGCGCCGGTGTTATTTGTGAAGAAGAAGGATGGGACGCTCAGACTTTGTATAGATTATCGGGAGCTCAATAGACTGACGGTACGGAACACCTATCCGTTACCGAGGATTGACGAACTCTTCGATCAGTTGTAGGGAGCTCACTGGTTCTCCAAGCTCGACTTGAGGTCAGGATACTATCAGCTACGGATTCGAGAGGAGGACATACCGAAGATAGCTTTCAGTTCCCGGTATGGATTGTTTGAGTTCACGGTGATGCCCTTCTGGCTCACTAATGCCCCCTCAGCTTTCATGAGCATGATGAACAGGGTGTTCGAGGCCTTTCTCGACATCTTCCTTATCGTGTTCATCGACTACATTCTAGTGTATTCCAGGACGAAGGAGGAGCATGCTGGGCATCTGGCCCTAGTATTGAGGAAGCTAAGAGAACACCAGATGTACGCGAAGTTCTCCAAGTGTCAGTTTTGGCTACGGGAGGTGGCTTTTCTGGGGCACATCATCAGTGGGGCAGGTCTGGCAGTGGACCCGGCCAAGGTGCGGGCCGTTCAGGAGTGGCCTCGACTACAGTCAGCTTCAGATGTGCGGAGCTTTCTGGGATTGGCGGGCTATTACCGGAAGTTTGTGGAAGGGCTCTCCAGGATTGCCCTTCCGCTCACTTCTTTGACCAAGAAGGATGCCCCATTCGTATGGTCTCCGCAGCGTGAGGCAGCCTATTTGGAGCTGAAGGGCTGGCTCACCTCTTCCCCCATTCTTGCACTTCCATCTGGGAAGGAAGGATTTCAAGTTTATACGGACGCATCATTTCAGGGGTTGGGAGCAGTGTTGATGCAGCATGGTCACGTGATCGCGTACGCTTCCAGTCAGCTGAAGGTACACGAGAGGAACTACCCAGTGCATGACCTCGAGCTCGGAGCGGTCATCTTCGCCTTGAAGACCTGGAGGCATTATCTTTACCGGGTTCATTGTGAGATCTTCACAGACCACAAGAACCTCAAGTATATTGATACGCAGAAGGACTTGAACCTACGTCAGCGAAGGTGGTTAGAGTTCTTGTGCGACTACACGTACACATTACATTACCATCCAGGAAAGGCCAACACCGTAGCAGATGCGTTGAGCAGGAGAGGAGGTGCACCAGGAGCAGAGAGCCGCGTGATGGCTATGGAATTGATTCAGGCTTTGGAGGACATGCACATTACAGTTGTATCCAGGGCCGACCCCGAGACGTATATGGAGTATCTAGCGTCCTTGAATATTGTCTGCGATATTCGGGACCGCATTCGGGAGGCTCAGTTGCAGGACCCTGCCTTGGAGCCAGTATTCAGGTCGTTGGTGGACGGCGTGGCAGGGGACTATTCATTGAGGGAGGATCTTATTCACCATCGAGACCGAGTCTACATCCCAGCTGGAGGAGGTATTAGAGAGGAGGTGCTCAAGGAGGCTCATTGCTCTCAGTATTCGGTGCATCCAGGGATCACGAAGATAGAAGCAGACCTCCGGAAGAATGTGTTTTGGCCAGGGATGAAGAGAGATATTATCCAGTATGTGACGCACTGCGAGGGATGCCAGCGCGTGAAGGCGGAGTGCAGGAGCCCAGGAGGATTGTTACAGCCGTTACCAGTACCTGAGTGGAAGTTTGAGGACATATCGATGGACTTCGTGCATGGTCTACCTCGCTCCCGCTCTGGGAATGACTCGATATGGGTGATAGTGGACAGGTTGACGAAGGTAGCTCAGTTTATTCCGGTTCAGAAGGAGGGGCCAGTCGGTGACCTTGTCAAGGTGTTTGTGGAGCAGGTGGTCAGATATCACGGGGTGCCCAAGACGATAGTTTTGGATAGAGACGGACGCTTCACTTCGAGGGAGTGGAAGGCGGTTCAGGCCTACTTGGGATCCCGGTTGACTTTCAGCACGACGTTCCATCCTCAGACTGACGGTCAGACTGAGCGCACCAACCGAACTATGGAGGACCTTCTGCGTTTGTGCATCCTAGATACAGGCAAGCCCTGGGAGAGACTGTTGCCCTTGATAGAGTTTTCCTATAACAACAGTCACCAGACTAGCATTGGTATGGCACCTTATGCCAGATTATATGGGAGGAAGTGTCGCACACCACTTTCCTGGATCCAGAACGAAGACCCGAGGTCGTTAGGTTCAGACTATATTGAGGAGACGGATGCGCAGGTGAGGCTGATCAGGGAGCGGATGCTGGAGGCCCAGAGCAGGCAGGCGAAGTACTATGATGCGAGACATCGTATGGTGGAGTTCCAGGTGGGAGAGCGTGTGTTCTTGAAGATTCGTCCTATGCACGGGGTTTCTCGAGTGCAGGGGCACAAGAAGCTCAGCCCTCGGTACGTGGGGCCTTATTTGATCCTGGAGCGGATCGGTCCTTTGGCGTACAGGCTGGAGTTACCGCCAGAATTGGAGAACCTGCATGACGTCATCCACGTCTCTTCGCTTCGGAGAGCCCTACTTCGTCCTGAGCAGCATGTTACATCCACATCAGGCCCGGTGGCACCCGATCGGTCAGTCCTACTAGAGCCCATCCGGATCGATGATTCGGAGGTCCGAGTCCTGCGGCGGAAGAGTGTACCGTTGGTGAAGGTGTTGTGGTCCAACCACGGGCGAGAGGAGCACACATGGGAGCCCTTGGACCTCATGCAACAACGCTACCCAGAACTCTTCACTTCAGGTACAACCTAAATCTCCTTGCAAATTTCTTTTACCTTATATTGCGTAGAACCCGTAGACCCGATCTTAAATTTCGGGGACGAAATATTTTTTTGGTTATTAGGATTTGTAACATCCCCAATCCTTCTAGACCCTTTGGAAATGTTAGGGCATAGGGGTGAGGTGAGTGGCCACGAGGGCCTTGGGCTAGGGTAGAAATTGCTAAGTGCACACCAAAGCTCAAAAACTAACCTAACCCTAAGCCCCTCAACTAGGTCAACCCTCAACTGTCCAAATTGAACTCACTTATGATGCCCTAACCACCAAGGGAGTCCTATAGGATGAGAATTGCACTTGGGTGGGACCCAATTGCATGAAATTGACCAAAGTCAACCATGGTCAACATAGCCCATTAAAGGGAATTCTAGGCCTAAATTGAAAGGGACCCAACACCCCTTAATTAACCAATATTCATAGACCTAAGTCATGCCCATATCAGCCCTAAACTGAACCCTAACTTTAAGCTTGATTAAATCAAATGGAGGGGGACCAAAAGGTTGATCAAAAAGCATAAAGCTTAAAGCGAAAGCATAAAGCAAATTCCCCCTCTACACTCCACCTCCAATCATCCTAGGGGCCTCCCCTGATTACTGTGAGTCTGGGCTTGACCCAGGTGGAAGCAGGAGGCCGGCAGCTACAGGAGGGTGGCAGCAAGGAGAGGCCCGAGGTAGCATAATTTCAATTCAGCCTATAGAGGCCACCCCATCCCAATCCAACCTCACCATCACCTTCAGGAGGTAGAGAGCAGTCGAGAACGACATCTGGAGCAAAGCTTTTGCTGGAGAAACGAGTTCGGGAGCAGGATCGCCGGATCGAGGCAAATCCATGGCCAACCATCGCCGAAGCCGCCGCCACGCACCAATAACGGTTCGTTTCTCCTCCCCTCCCCTCATGCTAGATCCTCATGTGGTTTATTTCAAGGTCCAGGCTCAATTGAGTCGGGATCAGTTCACGAAATCACCCCGATTTCCATGGTTTTGGAACCATCGGGTTCGCCGGAATACGCCTCCTCCGGCCGCCATGTCGCCGGGAAGTTGTAGCCCCGACCACCACAAAGGTGGTGGGGGTGGTGGCCGGCCGTGGTGGCCACCAGGTGGCCGGGAAAAGGAGGAGTAAGATGGCCCAGGTCGGGGCCAATCTTGGTCGTAGGCTCAAGGAGGAAGACGACGCGCCTACCCTTTGGTCTGCGTCAAGATCTGTGCAGATCTCTTTTTTTCTCTTTATTTAATTAATTCTTTAGTTTGATATTCTGCCTTCATTTAATCAGTCCACTTCAAATAAAAATTAGGGCCTCCTAATGGCAGAATTAGAAAGAGTGCCCAACATAAAAGTTGTTGGCCTTGGTCTTAACTTTCATTAGGGTTTAATTTCAAGTCATTTGGTGACCCACAGCTCCCTAGGGAGCTGTTTTACTAGGACTGGTCCTACACTAGGTCAGTCCACTAAATTAATTACCTAGGTCAAACCCTTCAAGCTTTGGAGATGTGCTTCTAAACATGGGTTGGTATACCCTAGGGGAACCCCCTGCCAAAGGGACAGCACTTGGTGGACAATTTTACCTAGGGTTTTTGTGGTAGTTAGAATATTTAAATTAAGTTGATTTTTGGAGCATATGATGTCCAAATGACACCAAACTTTGGTGGCATGCTCTTTTGTACATGAGTAGTGCCTACCTAAAATTTCACTCCATTTGGAGTTGATTTGATATGGAAAATGGGAAACCCTAATGAGGGCCTTTAAGGGTCAAATTAGGGTTTAGGTCATATTGAGGAGTTGAGTGTGTTAGCCTCCTCCTATCATGATGGTTCTGTATGTATTGATATTCGAATGCTTGTGTCACACCCTCATGAACTTTTTCCTTCATAAGTCTGCCTTTTTGACTTCTGTCTGCGTTCGTCGATATTCGTCGGGTGTTCACGAGAACATTCAACGAATAGACTTAGCCGCAGAAATTTCTTCTTTAAACTAGAAATTTGGCTTCCACGAATAGACTTAGCCGCAGAAATTTCTTCTATAAACTAGAAATTTGGCTTCTGTCTGGATTCATCGATATTCGTCGGGTGTTCACGAGAACATTCGACGAATAGACTTAGCCGCAGAAATTTCTTCTTTAAAACTAGGAATTTGGCTTCTGTCTGGATTCGTCGAGATTCATCGGAACTTCACGAGACATCTCGACGAATTGACTTAGTAAAACTTTCTTTTCTCCTGAAAACCTGCTCCACTCCTCAAACGTGAAAACCTTCAGTTATGAGTAAATGAAGTACACCCCAATAGAGAGATTACTCATGGACCAACACCTTGTTCTACACAATGAGGAATTACATTGTCTAGAACTGTGTTTGGTGATCCATTGCAACTTGACTTTGGTGTGCACTTAGCATTAAGACTTGTCATAACACATCTAAACAGAAATCATTGGGTAAAATTATGATACTCGGATATCTGTCATTTTATGTTGTTTTATGCCCATGATAATTGTTTGGAAGCTTGTAGAGTTGTAATTCATGTGCTTCATGTAGAAATTGGAATTTACATCACTTGGGTATTAAATCATTTTTTTAAATGTCAAATCACATGGTAATGACACAATCCTTTGGCAGAGGACTCTAGGTCCTCATTTGGACACTTGGTAATTTTTGGAGGATTTTCAGAAGTGAATTTCTATTTTTCCTAATCATAGTGGCATTTTGGTAATTATACAACTATGATGATTTAGTAGGCCAAATCACACCCTAGGGTCATGGAACTCAGTGAACCACCTTTATATGGGATATTACCTTACTGATAATTTTTATGTAGCATGAAAAATTATTTTGAGGGTAGTTCATGTGCAATTTGACTTAAGCCCTTAACTACTTTAAATTATATTAAATACCAAATTAATATGGAAAATTGGAGCATACCTTATTAAGGTCAGTGGGAGCCTAGGATAATTATTAGAGACCCTGGTGATGAGTTTTTAGAAGGGTTCCCTTATGGGGTTGATAGTTAGTTCAACTTAGTGGTCTGCGTTTAGTAAAAACAGAATTTTGAGTTTTAGACAATTCAGGCCACTAAGCAGTGTTAGAAGTTATATACAATCAGTAATTGAGTTATATCACACAATGATTCATGGAAGGCCAATCCTAGGGTTAGTTGTGAGGTTGTGTTAGGGTTAGTATATGAGGTGTGGAGGCACGTCCAACCCGATTGGGTGGGACGGGAGATGAGCTAAGTCACATTAACTATATGAAATGATGAGGGGTGAACTAAACGTTAATCACCAACTAAAGTAATTGTCTTGAGGAGGATAATGGGGTTGAGCCCATTGATCTGTAGTACCGTTAGGGGCCCCTTACGGAGTACACCGCGGGAAGTCCAAGATTCACCCTAATTATAACACTAACTAAATTATAGGCAAGAGTAGCCTAAGTAAGTCTACAAGCTAGTATGGATCTCCTTCGAGAAGGAGATGGGTTGGATCAACTTGTGTGTAAATCCCTGAGCTGGAAGCTAGGGTGGACTTGTTAACACCTGTTTCTTATGCAATTAGTGGCGAGTCTTCGGTAATAGGTCAGTCGTGTCACCGACGGTAGTACGTTGAATCAGGTGAGGGTGGGGTTTAGAGGGCCGGTAAGCTTGAGTACCGTGGTCTGGAGGACAATCCCTAATAACCCACCCCGACCTTAAAGTCTATTGGATTCCAGCAAGAGTACGCAGGAGCTCCGCTGTTGTGTTCTTAGCGTTGAGGCATACATGAGGTCTAGGCTTGGTAGTGACCATACCCGCCTAGGATCTGGAGTGCCCGATCCACTGCCACCGTGAGCCACGACGGTCGGTGCCCGAAAGGTTGGCTTCCTTTCAAAAAAATTGGGTGTACAACCCTCATATTATCCGAGTCGGTGTGACCCGACCCGGACGAGGCCAAGATAACGAAGGTGACCGAGACGGACAAAACGACCGCGTGGAGACGGCGAAACTGATTAAGGCAAAGAGAAGTCGCGGGAGAGGCGGGGGGAGCACCCGCTACCCCGACTCCCTTCAGGCGAGTGGGAGGAATCCTCCCCCTCGCCCGACACTCTTTTGGCGAGTGGGAGGAAACTCCCACTCGCCAGTCACCCTTGGGTGAGTGGAAGAAATCCTCCCACTCACCGGCCCTTTGCGGGAGGAGTGGGAGGATCTCTCCCACTCACCCCGGCGAGTGGGAGAAGCCCTCCCACTCGCCCTCCCACTCGCCGAGCGAGTGGGAGAAGCCCTCCCACTCGCCGAGCGAGTGGGAGAAGCCCTCCCACTCGCCGGTTGAGTGGGAGAGCTCTCCCACTCGTCGGGCGAGTGGGAGGGACACCCCCCCCCCCCCCACTCGCCGGCCATCTTGGGGGCAAGTGGGAGGGGTCCTCCCACTCGCCCGGCATGGGTGGGGAGGTCGGTATGACCTCCCGTAAGTGGGGAGTGGGCACTTCGATTTCCACTCACCCGCCCTCACATGTGGTTGATTGCGGTCATGGTTGGACTGCGGATAGCCAGATTTTTGCTATTCGCAGTCCGATTTTGGCTATCCGCAGTCCATTTTTGGGAAAGTCTATAAATAGACCCCCATGGGCACCTTGGGAAGGGTTGGTCACTACCCCACCTCGCGTGTGTCTTGTGAGCAAGCACCCTCCCCTCCCTTGTCATCCTTCAGCTGACAGTGAGGTGGTTCTTAGTGCCCTCCAAGGTGCCCAGGCTCAGCATTGGCTTGGGAGGGGAAGTTCCGAGTGGGCTTCCGGGTGTGTGGTGGGACCTCCACGCTGAAGCTTAAGGGGTCTGTCCCTAGACTCTAGTTGTCATCAAGTCCGAGTCCCTTAGTTCCTAGCAACCGGTCACGGGTCAAGGCTTAGGTCAAGTAAGGGTTAGTCGCAACCCCCTTTCGAACGCTGAAACCGGGAAACTGGTTTCAACATTCTGGTGCGGTGAGCGTGGAAGCGACTAGTTCAGAAAACTTTGAGCCAAGTCTCATGGATGGAAGCGACGAGTTGGGAGACCCGTCTCCACCTTACGAGTATGTGAAGAAGAGCGACTTCGACGAATTCAGCAAGAGGATCCTGGAGTTCATGCAGGCCGCATCCTCCGCTCGCGGCGAGTGCTCAACACCACCTGCACCTAGGATCCCCTCACTCCCCCTAGTGGAAGTAAGAAGCAGTCAGCAAGGGGAGGAGCCAGCCTTGGAGGAGGGATTGAGCCTCCAGGCACGAGTGCTTTTCAACAGTTCACCCTGGACCAGCTGCCCTGGCGGGGGAGTGGTGGGAACGCCTCCCCCCAATCAAGAAGAATGGAGAAGCCCTTTCTGCGAGCTGGTCATGTCAGCCCCCGTTCCGGATGGGTTTCGCGATCCTGTCATGTCCTACTACGAGGGGGATAGCGATCCTCTCCAGCATCTCCAGTGGTACGAGGACATGACCTCGATCAGGCAAATGTCGGATGCCTTCATGTGCAGGCTTTTTGCCGTCACATTCCAGGGAAAGGCGAGGGATTGGTTCCACTCGCTTCCGGCGGGAACCATCTACCGCTTCGAGGATCTGCGTCGAAGTTTCTTGCTAAGGTTCTCTACCTCGAAGAAGAGGAGGAAGAGCATGGAGGCCTTGTTTGCAGTCAGGAAAAAGCCAGGGGAGACGCTGGCTAGCTACATTGATAGGTTCCAGGCGGAGGTCCTTCTTGTCGTCGAAGTACCCGGGCACACCCTGCAGCTAGCCTTCACCCTTGGGCTGCAGCCCGGGCTGTTCCGGATGAGTCTGACTCGGGACCCTCCCCTGTCTTTCGAGGAGTTGATGAAGCGTGCTGATCGTGAGACCGAGTGTGAAGCTACCAATCAGGAGTTCATGGCTAGGTTAGCCGAGGTAGCAGAAGAGGAAAGGAAAGAACACGGAGGAAGAAAAAAGGAGGAAGTGAGGAGTCAGGGACAACAGGGACCTCCTGTTGGGCAGGAGCAAGGCTGGAAGTCGCAACCGACAGCCGCCCGACCAGCTTGGAGGTCACAGGTTGGTCCCCCTCAGGGCCAAGGAAGGGGCCACTTCCAAGGAGGAGGAGGTTATCAGGGGAGGCACGGGCGGTTCCACCCGGCAGGATGGCAACAGAACTCGGGGCCACTGCAAGTCCAGCCCCTGCAAGCCATGGCCATCGGCCAGAAGAGAGGCGGAAGGAAGAAGGAGCGTTGGGGGAAGCGGGGGGGCGAGCTGGCGCTGCTATACTGTGACTTCCACCAGCAGGAGGGTCATGCGACCGCAGCTTGCCCAGAGTTCCTCGAGATGAGGGAAGGAGGAAGAGCCCCAGCAGGGGGAAAGCAGTGTGCCTGGAGGGACCGCGGGCGGGGGAGAAGGGGAAGGACAAGGAAGAGGATGATCCATGTGAAGAGAGGGTCGATGTAGGGGCCCTGGGAGGGATCGGGGTCATCCACAGGGGAGCGGGCAAAGAGGCCACCCGGAAGGGGAGCCTCCACGCCATATACCGTCGGAGCGTCGCCTCTACTTCCCGATCCCCGCCCTCAAGCGAGAAGATCACCTTCTCAACCCAAGACCTGCCGGCCAATGAGGACCCCTTCTGCGACGCGCTGGTCATCAAGGCGGCGATCGAGAACTTCACCGTCTCCCGGATCCTAGTCGACAACGGGAGCTCGGTGAACGTGGTCTTCAAGAAGGCTTTTGAAGGAATGAAGGTTGACGCAAAGCGAGTGCTAGCATCGGATGGGCCACTTTTCGGATTCTCCGGGGAGAGGAAGGAGGTGGAAGGGGGAGTTGAACTCCTCGTCACCCTGGGGGGAACTTCAAAGAACTGCCGGTTCGTCATCGTGGATGCACCGAGCAGTTACAATGCCATCTTCGGACGTCCCCTCATCAGCGCGTACAAGTGCGTGTCGTCCTCCTACCACCAATGCTTGAAGTACAACTCCGGAGAACTCCAGGTGAGAGTCAGGGGGGATCCCCGGGAGGCGCGTCAGTGTTACATTACTGCGGTCAACACGATCGGATGGATGCAAGCAGCTAAAGAAGTGGAAGAAGCGATGGCAGAGATGGCCAAGGAGCAGGCGGCAGAGTGAGCCCGGAATGGGCGAGGTGTAAGGAAGTGCCCGGGGAGGGGCGAGGTGTAACGGCGTGCCCAGATAGGGGCGAAATGTAGTGAAGTGCCCGGGTAGGAGTGAGATATAAGGAGGGGCCCAGAAAAGGGCGAGGTGTAACAGGATGCCCAAAGGGTCGTAGCATAGGTAAGTTGTAATAGGTAAGAACTATGAATGGGAAAGGGGTTCTGCAAGGATATCCAGGTTCAAAATCCCTGGCTAGAGACCCTCCGCCGGGCAAAGTCATGCTAGTAGATGAGGGACGCATCGGGTCAACTCGTTGCTTGGTAAGGGGACTGGGAAGGCGTTGAGCCCCTCCACCCCCGGTTGAGCTAAGACTCCCAGGACGTGGATGGGTGCTTCCACATCCAGTCGGATTGGGAAGGCGTTGAGTTCCTCCACCCCCGGTTGAGCTAAGACTCCCAGGACATGGATGGGTACTTCCACCTCCAATCGATAAGGGGACTGGGAAGGCGTTGAGCCCCTCCACCCCCGGTTGAGCTAAGACTCCCAGGACGTGGATGGGTGCTTCCACCTCCAGTCGGATTGGGAAGGCGTTGAGTTCCTCCACCCCCGGTTGAGCTAAGACTCCCAGGACATGGATGGGTACTTCCACCTCCAATCGATAAGGGGACTGGGAAGGTGTTGAGTCCCTCCACCCTCGGTTGAGCTAAGACTCCCAGGACGTGGATGGGTGCTTCCACCTCCAGTCGGATTGGGAAGGCGTTGAGTTCCTCCACCCCCGGTTGAGCTAAGACTCCCAGGACATGGATGGGTACTTCCACCTGCAATCGATAAGGGGACTGGGAAGGTGTTGAGTCCCTCCACCCCCGGTTGAGCTAAGACTCCCAGGACATGGATGGGTGCTTCCACCTCCAGTCGGATTGGGAAGGCGTTGAGTTCCTCCACCCCCGGTTGAGCTAAGACTCCCAGGACATGGATGGGTGCTTCCACCTCCAATCGGTAGGATCCCTGACTAAGAGAGACCACTCCACAGACTCAGTCATATCGGCAGATGGGAGACTCATCGGGCCAATCAACGAGTCGGTGATCGATTCAAGTAAGATATCAATTCCTCAAGCAGTAAAGGAAGAAAGTAAGCTGAGGAAATTCGTTCAAATAACTACGGGTTCGTTGATAACGCGTACTACATGAATTGTTACTTCATTCTTACTAGTACACGCAGGCTTGAAGAAGAAAAGCAAACACAAGAAGTACATAGATCCCATGAGGAACGGGAGAAAAGGAAAGTCGCAGGCCACCCTCACGACCGTGGAGAGTAGCCGCCGCTGCTAGGGGGCGAGCCGGATCGCCCAGGTGAAGGGAAGAACTCAGGCAGGATGTCGCTGGCAGAGACCCCCCTCCAGCTATCCCGAAGAGCATCCACGTCATGGAGGCGACTCACCATGGCTCGGGCCGTTGACGCCATGATGCTCCTCCGACCGCGCTCGACTTCAGCAGGTCGAGGTGGTACCGGCATCGCCACCCTCGAAGGTGCACTCCTTTCTCCTCCCCCTTCCCTTAATTGCCTATGAGCTTCGGCGAGCTGAGCCCTCAGGTCCTGCACCTCCTGGTCCGACTCCTCACATCGTCTTCTGAGCGAGTCGGCGGCACCGGGTCCCTGCAGGCCGGCAAGGCAAGTGAATTAGAACCCACGAACAATGAGGGATTAAAAATAGAAAAGGAAAAGTCATCAAGGCGGGCACGAACCAAGCCTCTGGATGACTCCTCCAGGAGTCTCTCAGCGATGGCCAAGCGATCCGCAAGGTCAGTAGCCTTCTCTTCCGCATCCAGCTTCGACGCATCCGCCCGCACCGACCTGTACGAGAGACTAAGACCTCGGCGGGAGGCCATGTGGGAGAGCTCGGTCACGCGGAGCTGGGCCTGAGAGCTCGCATACGCAAGGTCACACATGGACATCTCTTTGTAAGATGCGGCGTCCTGCCGACCGTAGATGCCATAGATGAAGCTGTATGCCGCGTCGTCGATGACGTCCCCCTCGGCCCACGAGGGTCGCTGAGAGGAGAAGGAGACCCGGTTCATCGTCTCATCCCAATAGACGACGGGCTCGCCGAGAAGGTCCGTGGCCTTCCCCCCCCCCCCCCCCCATCTCGAAGTTGGGGTGGTTGGCCAATGCATTGGGGTCACTCGGTTCCCCCCTCTCCATGGTCGGCGCCCCGGAGTCCCTCCGGCAGACGACCTTCCCTCGCCGCATCCTCGGTCCCTTCGGTGGAGAGGAGGGCACTCCCTCCTCTCCCACCTGTTCCTTATCCTTCCTCTGCCTCGACCCGGACACCTTCGGGGCCGAGGCAGAGGCAGCTGTGACCTCCTCGACGAGCCCATGGGCGAGAGAGGAACTTCCCCCCGCAGAGGGGAGGTGTCGAGGAAGGGACTGTTCGCCTGCACAAGTTAGGATGAGATAAGCAACCATAGGAAGAAATGAACCATAAAGGAGACGAGTTGGCAAGGTCCAAGTACCTTTCCCCGTCTCCACGTAGGTGAGCCGATTAATGTTCCTCCGGAGGTGATCAACCTCGAAGTTTGCACCCTAAAGGAAGCGGTGCAGCTCAGCGGCCTCCCCACGTAGCGAGGGGGGTCTGCAGACCTTCTCAGGTCTCTGTGTGGGGGAAAAAGGGATGCCGTCCAGATCACCCCGAACGAACACAAATGAGTCGTTCTAGTGATGGACCTTGTTGGAGGTCTCATGCACGTCCACGTGTGTGCTGGTCAAGAAACAAACCCCATCGGTTGTTGATCGGAAGATAAAGACCTTGCGGAACACGCTCAGGTCGAACACCACCCTCTCCCCCCGCAGGTAGCATGCGTAAGCTGTCAACATCGAAATCGCATTCGTATTTACTTGAGCCGGGACTACGCCAAAGTAGTCCAGAAACTCCTTCACCTCAGGCCACAAGGGCAGCCGTAGCCCAGCCTCAAAGTGAGAGAGGGGGAATGCGAGCCAATCATCGTAAAAGGAGTTGATGGTCTCACCCCCTGACGGGCGTCTGCATGACCACCCCTCGGGGAGGTAGGAACTTCTGAAGGCCGAGAGGTCCTCCTTGGATACCTTCCCCACAGGGAAAGAACACCCTGAAAAGTTGGCCGCGTTCTGCTCCCGGCCATTCCTCTTGACGGGTGGGCGGTTGGATGCCATCTTACAGGAGTGAAAGGAAGGGGTAGAGCTGGCTATGGGAGGAAGGCAAGGCAAGGGAAGAGAGGAAGGTGAGGACCTAGAGGTGGAAGGGGGCGTATTTATAGGGGGGATAAAAGAGAAGGCGAGTGGACCATGGGTCCACTCGCCCAAGGGCATGAAGGGAGAGTGGATCGGGTGGTCCACTCGCCCCGGGCAAGTGGACCGCAAGGCCCACTCGCCCCAAGCACAGGCGAGTGGACCTGGAGGTCCACTCGCCCGGTGCATGGGAGTGGACCTCATGGTCCACTCGCCCGGCAGAGGAGGGAGGGCCTTGCGGTCCTCTCGCCTGGTGTGAGGATGCGGACCAAGGGGTCCCCTTCATCTACACCTTCCCCTGACACCACCCGACCACTTCGTCCCCGGATCGTCCTTTCGAGGCCTCTGCCTCCCGCCCGTTAGTCGACTGTTTTAGCCTCATTACGATCACCCTGCATGTTAGTTATAACCAAAAGATAGCAACTCAGGCGAGACATAAATCGGCGGGGTTATTGAAGTGAACGTAAGGGCGACATAACGAAACAAACAGTCCGGTCGCGAAACAGACGAACGGCCATGACAAGCCGGTCCTTATTATTGCATAACAAATAGTAGATCCCCGAAAAAGGGTAACTAACGTGCCGTCCACTTCCAGTAGCCCTGGTCCTGGGTGAAAGGGACCCCCCCACGCGTGGACTCAAAGCATGCCTTGGCAGAGGAGAGCTCCTCGCCCACGGTGCGCACGGAGGCCTCCACCCGGCGAAAGTGATCCTCGAACGGTGTCGTCATGCCCCCCAAATGCAAGCCGGACCTCTCCCCGTAGGAGGTTGAGCTCAGCCTCCAATCTTTCCACCCGACGCTCCAGCACGCAAACACGGGCGAGGGGGTCGGGTCCAAAGACAGCCTCCCCTCCCGCAGCTCCTGGGTAAGGGTCTCCAGACGGCTCAGACGCTCGAAGACGTCGGATCGGTCCTCGATGGGCTCCACGACTGCAGTAGGAGACTGGGGTGGCGCCGAGACTTCCTTTCGGCTCGATTGACCCGTCGAAGTCTGGTTCCCTCCAGCAGAAGAGTTGTCGTGAGCAATCGAGAGGGCGGAGGGCTCCCGAGCGAGAGAGACAGGACTCACCCGGGCATCTACATCCGTTCCCTCCACCATTCTTCGGACCCCTTCGAGGTCCTCCGCGAGAAGCTGTAGACAATTAAGAAACACGTCACTATGGTCATACATGACCGTGGGGGTGAAATAGAGATGAGGGGAGAATTGAAACACGTCACTATGGTCATCCGAGAATTGATACGAATTCGATCGCCCCATGAGAGGATGACGACGCAACCTCCTTCACCAACTCGGGGCGGGGTTTCTTCCGAGGTGATCTCACCGCGGACCGGGTAGGAGAAGGCGGAGGGCCATGGATTAGAGCTTTAAGCTCCGTCACGTCGGACGGACCCTTCCCAGCAAGAGCTTTGATGCGAGCCGTGAAATCTCGAGGTGGATCCATCCTGTTCGAAAGGGGGAGTAGGGGGGGCTCTCAGGAATGGTGCTCTTCTTACCCCCCTCTTCGAGGGGTTTTATATATAGCCATCAGGTGGAGCCCTCCAAAGATTCCCTACGGGTCCCACCTACTCGTTCAATAGGTGGGTTGGACTTTCTTTCCGAGCTTGGGACAAGCTCGCAAAGAGCGGGGATTGTGTACAACCCTCATATTATCCGAGTCGGTGTGACCCGACCCGGACGAGGCCAAGATAACGAAGGTGACCGAGACGGACAAAACGACCGCGTGGAGACGGCGAAACTGATTAAGGCAAAGAGAAGCCGCGGGAGAGGCGGGGGGAGCACCCGCTACCCCGACTCCCTTCAGGCGAGTGGGAGGAATCCTCCCACTCGCCCGGCACTCTTTGGGCGAGTGGGAGGAAACTCCTACTCGCCAGTCACCCTTGGGTGAGTGGGAGAAATCCTCCCACTCACCGGCCCTTTGCGGGAGGAGTGGGAGGATCTCTCCCACTCACCCCGGCGAGTGGGAGAAGCCCTCCCACTCGCCGAGCGAGTGGGAGAAGCCTCCCACTCGCCGAGCGAGTGGGAGAAGTCCTCCCACTCGCCGAGCGAGTGGGAGAAGCCCTCCCACTCGCCGGTTGAGTGGGAGAGCTCTCCCACTCGCCGGGCGAGTGGGAGGGACACCCCCCCACTCGCCGGCCATCTTGGGGGCAAGTGGGAGGGGTCCTCCCACTCGCCCGGCATGGGTGGGGAGGTCGGTATGACCTCCCGTCAGGGGGGGAAAGGGCACTTCGAGTTCCACTCACCCCCCCTCACATGTGGTTGATTGCGGTCATGGTTGGACTGCGGATAGCCGGATTTTTGCTATTCGCAGTCCGATTTTGGTTATCCGCAGTCCATTTTTGGGAAAGTCTATAAATAGACCCCCATGGGCACCTTGGGAAGGGTTGGTCACTACCCCCCCCCCCCCCTCCCTTGTCATCCTTCAGCTGACAGTGAGGTGGTTCTTAGTGCCCTCCAAGGTGCCCAGGCTCAGCATTGGCTTGGGAGGGGAAGTTTCGAGTGGGCTTCCGGGTGTGTGGTGGGACCTCCACGCTGAAGCTTAAGGGGTCTGTCCCTAGACTCTAGTTGTCATCAAGTTCGAGTCCCTTAGTTCCTAGCAACCGGTCACGGGTCAAGGCTTAGGTCAAGTAAGGGTTAGTCGCAACCCCCTTTCGAACGCTGAAACCGGGAAACTGGTTTCAACATTGGGAACTATAAAGGTCTGTGCGCATAGAGTCGTGTGGGTGAGTCACATTGCATAAACACATTAAAACATCATAAACATAGCATAACATAACATTCACATTAGCATACCCCCATCACATAAATTAGTGTGGGCTCTTTTATATGATGGGTTACCTGGACATCTTAACTTATATGTCGTATGGGCGTTCATATAAGTTAAGGTACGATCTGTGATGGTAGTGTAGATTTACTTACTGCACCGCATTTTTCCTTCTATTTACTGCTTACTTCATTGCTCTACTTTACTGCCTTATACTTCCACTATACTGCTAGCTAGTTTTACTGCTTTACTTATACCTGCTAGTTTAGTGCCATGTCACCACTTTTTTTGATTACCCCTGGTTGTCCTCCGCTTTTTTCTCCCGCTCGGTACCTAGGAGTCGTGGAGGGAGGCGAGGACAAAACGACTTAGTCTTTATGACTAACGGTCGGTGTGACCGCAGGAGTCCGAGGAGATGGAGTTGTCCCGCGCGCAGTAGGACGAGATGGCAGGACCTGAGCAGCGGATGCAACGTACTACCACGACGCCACAGGTTGATTACTAGATAGTTAGACTTTCGCATTTTGAGAGTTTTGTTGTAATTTCCGCATGTTGTAGAGAGAGAGAGTGCATTATTTTGGATATGTATTGGGCTTAAGTCCTTTTTGCTTGTACTTCTCTTTGAACTTTCTGTTTTCCATTATATATATATAATGCTGTGATATTGTGGACATGCCTTCTTTCTGTACTTCCTTTTTATGGCATATTTTACTTATGATCGTATAGCCGGCAAAGTTGGTGCTGAGCGGTGTTAGCCAACCCGGGTGTTGGTGACATCGCAAGGCAGCGATTCTGGGCGAAGATCCACCTCAACCGTGCGATACGGGAGAGGTTCGAGTTTTCAAGTACCCGAACGGGTTTTGGAAAAAGAGATCTTACAGTATACTCCTTTCGCAAGCCTCGGAGTATATGCCTCTTCAACTTCACCTCAGATATCGGCTCATCAGGATCCAAGGCCGAGATCTATGCACATAGATTCTTCACCTTCAGGAAGAAGGTGGAAATCGACAACTCTCCTTGAGTTGATCGCGCCAACTCATTCTCCAGAAACTATAGCCGCGCTACATTCTTCTTGTTGAATAGCCCATCGAGGGCTTTCCAGATACCAGACGCTGACTTGCAACCTATGATGTGGTCGAACAAGTCAGGTGAAATTGCTCTCTTCAGAGTGAACTCCGCCTTGGCGTTAGTCTTCCTCCAAGCTCTCACAGCTGGACCATTATCTCTGGCAGCTACAACTTCCTCTTGCTCATCTCCTCCAACGACCTCTCATAGGTCCTCTCCAAGAAGGTAGCTCTCCATACAAGACTTCCACTTCATGTAATTTGTCTGAGTAAGCAACTCAATGCCAAGACCTCTCGCATAGCCTCCTCCGCCGTCCATCTTGGTTGCTCAGTACTTGTAACTCAGTGCTTGTTCCAACCTGGCTCTGATACCATGTGAAGTTTTCAAGATCTATGGAACACTGAGATAAGTACGCCAAGAATGAACAAAAAACACTTATTTATTGCTTGACAAGTAGTTACAACAATTACAAGAGAATGGGCTGAATACAAGTCGCATACAACTTGATTCACAACAGCCGAAAGTAAAGAACAACAACTGGTCACAGACAGAGTCCGTTTCTCCACAGCTCGCTAGCGCCCAGCGCTAGCACTAGCACCCGCGCTATCTCAGACTGCGCGAGCTCGCTGCTTCCACACTCCCCTGATCAGCCCGCAGATGCAGACCGCCAGATCACAACAAGTCGCTAGCGCCTGCGCTACCCGCTACCACCGGTGCTATCTCAGCGAACTCACATAACTCGCGAGCCTTGCTCTAGGTCGCTCCGAACTCACTCTGAGTTCACTCCCACTTGAGACCGCCGATTGAGACCGCCCAAGCTCTTCTGCCGAACTTACTCCAAGTTCGCTATGACTTAGACCACCAATAGAGACCGCCCAAGTCGACCACTTTCTCTGATATGCTCTGTAGGGGGATTGCCCCCCTATTTATAGCTTCTGGAGCCGCCGCCTGGAAGTTGAGCTAGCGTCGGTGCTAGCGCTAGCTCACTTCACAAATCTCAACACATGGACGGTCATGATTCTCCGATCATGACCCTTAAAATACATGAAAATAAAAACAATAAAAATTCAAAAAATAACTGTACAACCCCCATATCCATCGAGTGAGGCCCAGCGTGGAGGGCCGGCGAGACGTGTCTGTACAACCCTATATCCGCCGAGTAGGTTTCTAGGACCCAAGAGAGCATCCGGGCCACGTCTGTAGTATGATCCAAGACAGGGAGAAAGGAGGGAGAGCGGTAGAGGCAGAAACCTCCTGCTCACCCAGCTGGAGTAAGAGGCAAGTGAGGGGGCGAGAGGAGGAGGGGCGGGTGCCCCCCCTCTCGCCCGCGCCCAGCTAGGGGCGAGAGGAGGAGGGGCGGGTGCCCCCCCCTCTCGCCCGCGCCCAGCTAGGGGCGAGAGGAGGAGGGGCGGGTGCCCCCCCCCCCTCTCGCCCGCGCCCAGCTAGGGGCGAGAGGAGGAGGGCGGGTGCCCCCCCTCTCGCCCTCGTCCTCGCCAGGACAGGGGCGAGTGGAGGAGGGGGGCCGACCCCCTCTCTCGCCCCCGACCCTAGTAAGGGGGAAGACCCTTGGTCTCGCCCCACCCCAGCGAGGAGGCTCGCCGAGCTCCGCGAGGTAGTTACCCTCTCGCCCAGTTCCAGAGGAGGGGGGGGTTGGTCTGCGTTTAGTATCCCAGAACAGCGGGATTTGGCTATTTGCAGTCCAGTTTTGGCTATTCGCAGTCCAGATCCGAGGGTATTTTGGTAATCTGGCAGATCAGTTTTTGTCTATTTGCAGCCCAACTTGGAAAACCTATAAATAGACCCTAAGGGGCACCAAAGGAGGGGACTTCGAGATTTCCAAATTTCGGATCTTCTTCTTCCCTTAGAGCTCTCCTTTGGTGCTTCTGGTTCAGCATTGGCTAGGGAGGGGAAGATCTCTCAGGTCTTCCGGGTGTGAGGTGGGACCTCCTCGCTGTAGCCTAGGGTCCGTTTCCAAGTCCAAGTGCTCTTGCCTAGAGAGTTGGCTCGAGAGAAGTAGGTGTGAGACCACCCCTTTTTTGGGACCCCGAACTCCACGGAGACCGAGTAGTCGGTTTCAACATTTTTGGTGCGGTGAGCGTGGAGAGTGGTCAGCACAGAAGTTCTTGAACCAAATCTCATGGCAGGAGACCTCGGAGGAGGAGACGATGAGGGGTCTCACATCCCAAGTGAGGTGGTAGGAAGGGGAGAGTTCATGACGGCCATCAAGGGAATCATGGAGCTGCTCCAAGGCATCACCAGGGGAGGTGACTGTTCGGCTCCCTCCCCCCAGACACCGCCTTCTGGGTCGCAAGGAGTGCTCGCCCAGGGGGGGTCAGGAGAGGTTGCCCCAGGGGGTTGGCCAGGCAAGGAACCAGTGACTGGGAGTGGCAGGAGAAGCAGAGGAATGATCATCTCGCGCAAGCAGCCTGAGAGGCGAGTGCCATGGGGGGGTATGTTGTGTTTATTTTTTGTTTTTTGTTGTTTTCCTTTGTAGCAAGTTCTACCCCTCGCTGGTTGGGCCAGGAGGTTTTGACAAGGGAAATCCCCCCATTAGATGGATGAAGTTATTTTGCTTATATGTTTAGTAAGCTTGCCATCGAGATGTCCTCCTCACTCCAGGCTCTCACTAGCTGGGTGGGTCGAATGATCCTCGGAAGGAAGAGCTTGCCATAGAGATGTCCTCCTCACTCCAGGCTCTCACTAGCTGGGTGGGTCGAATGATCCTCGGATGGGTAAGTTCAACGTCGAGATGTCCTCCTCACTCCAGGCTCTCACTAGTTGGGTGGGTCGAATGATCCTCGGAAGGAAGAGCTTGCCATCGAGATGTCCTCCTCACTCCAGGCTCTCACTAGCTGGGTGGTTCGAATGATCCTCGGATGGGTAAGTTCAACGCCGAGATGTCCTCCTCACTCCAGGCTCTCACTAGCTGGGTGGGTCGAATGATCCTCGGAAGGAAGAGCTTGCCATCGAGATGTCCTCCTCACTCCAGGCTCTCACTAGCTGGGTGGGTCGAATGATCCTCGGATGGGTAAGTTCAACGTCGAGATGTCCTCCTCACTCCAAGCTCTCACTAGCTGGGTGGGTCGAATGATCCTCGGAAGGAAGAGCTTGCCATCGAGATGTCCTCCTCACTCCAGGCTCTCACTAGCTGGTTGGGTCGAATGATCCTCGGATGGGTAAGTTCAACGCCGAGATGTCCTCCTCACTCCAGGCTCTCACTAGCTGGGTGGGTCGAATGATCCTCGGAAGGAAGAGCTTGCCATCGAGATGTCCTCCTCACTCCAGGCTCTCACTAGCTGGGTGGGTCGAATGATCCTCGGATGGGTAAGTTCAATGCCGAGATGTCCTCCTCACTCCAGGCTCTCACTAGCTGGATGGGTCGAATGATCCTCGGAAGGAAGAGCTTGCCATCGAGATGTCCTCCTCACTCCAGGCTCTCACTAGCTGGGTGGGTCGAATGATCCTCAAATGGGTAAGTTCAACGCCGAGATGTCCTCCTCAATCCAGGCTCTCACTAGCTGGGTGGGTCGAATGATCCTCGGAAGGAAGAGCTTGTCATCGAGATGTCCTCCTCATTCCAGGCTCTCACTAGCTGGGTGGGTCGAATGATCCTCGGATGGGTAAGTTCAACGCCGAGATGTCCTCACTCCAGGCTCTCACTAGATGGGTGGGTCGAATGATCCTCGGATGGGTAAGTTCAACGCCGAGATGTCCTCCTCACTCCAGGCTCTCACTAGCTGGGTGGGTCGAATGATCCTCGGAAGGAAGAGCTTGCCATCGAGATGTCCTCCTCACTCCAGGCTCTCACTAGCTGGGTGGGTTGAATGATCCTCGGATGGGTAAGTTCAACGCCGAGATGTCCTCCTCACTCCAGGCTCTCACTAGCTGGGTGGGTCGAATGATCCTCGGAAGGAAGAGCTTGCCATCGAGATGTCCTCCTCACTCCAGGCTCTCACTAGCTGGGTGGGTCGAATGATCCTCGGATGGGTAAGTTCAACGTCGAGATGTCCTCCTCACTCCAGGATCTCACTAGCTGGGTAGGTCGAATGATCCTCGGAAGGAAGAGCTTGCCATCGAGATGTCCTCCTCACTCCAGGCTCTCACTAGCTGGGTGGGTCGAATGATCCTCGGATGGGAAAGTTCAACGCCGAGATGTCCTCCTCACTCCAGGCTCTCACTAGCTGGGTGGGTCGAATGATCCTCGGAAGGAAGAGCTTGCCATCGAGATGTCCTCCTCACTCCAGGCTCTCACCAGCTGGGTGGGTCGAATGATCCTCGGATGGGTAAGTTCAACGTCGAGATGTCCTCCTCACTCCAGGCTCTCACTAGCTGGGTGGGTCGAATGATCCTCGGATGGGTAAGTTCAACGCCGAGATGTCCTCCTCACTCCAGGCTCTCACTAGCTGGGTTGGTCGAATGATCCTCGGAAGGAAGAGCTTGCCATCGAGATGTCCTCCTCACTCCAGGCTCTCACTAGCTGGGTGGGTCGAATGATCCTCGGATGGGTAAGTTCAATGCCGAGATGTCCTCCTCACTCCAGGCTCTCACTAGCTGGGTGCGTCGAATGATCCTCGGAAGGAAGAGTTTGCCATCGAGATGTCCTCCTCACTCCAGGCTCTCACTAGCTGGGTGGGTCGAATGATCCTCGGATGGGTAAGTTCAACGCCGAGATGTCCTCCTCACTCCAGGCTCTCACTAGCTGGGTGGGTCGAATGATCCTCGGAAGGAAGCGCTTGCCATCGAGATGTCCTCCTCACTCCAGGCTCTCACTAGCTGGGTGGGTCGAATGATCCTCGGATGTGTAAGTTCAACGCCGAGATGTCCTCCTCACTCTAGGCTCTCACTAGCTGGGTGGGTCGAATGATCCTCGGAAGGAAGAGCTTGCCATCGAGATGTCCTCCTCACTCCAGGCTCCCACTAGCTGGGTGGGTCGAATGATCCTCGGATGGGTAAGTTCAACGCTGAGATGTCCTCCTCACTCCAGGCTCTCACCAGCTGGATGGGTCAAACGTGCCTCGGGGGGGAGGTTCTGCCCCCCTCGATGGATATTTGGGCTTAGACTTTTCTTTCCGAGGTTGTGCCAACCTCGCAAAGAGCAGGGATTGTGTACAACCCCCATATCCATCGAGTGAGGCCCAGCGTGGAGGGTCGGCGAGACGTGTCTGTACAACCCTATATCCGCCGAGTAGGTTGCCAGGACCCAAGAGTGCATCCGGGTCACGTTTGTAGTATGATCCAAGACAGGGAGAAAGGAGGGAGAGCGGTAGAGGCAGAAACCTCCTGCTCACCCAGCTGGAGTAAGAGGCAAGTGAGGGTGCGAGAGGAGGAGGGGCGGGTGCCCCCCCCCCCCCTCTCGCCCACGCCCAGCTAGGGGCGAGAGGAGGAGGGGCGGGTGCCCCCCTCTCGCCCGCACCCAGCTAGGGGCGAGAGGAGGAGGGGCGGGTGCCCCCCCCCCCCCTCTTGCCCGCGCCCAGCTAGGGGCGAGAGGAGGAGGGGCGGGTGCCCCCCCTCTCGCCCGCGCCCAGCCAGGGGCGAGAGGAGGAGGGCGGGTGCCCCCCCCCCCCCCCCCCCCTCTCGCCCTCGCCCTCGCCAGGCCAGGTGGAGGAGGGGGGCCGACGCCCACTCTCGCCCCCGACCCTGGTAAGGGGGAAGACCCTTGGTCTCGCCCCACCCCAGCGAGGAGGCTCGCCGAGCTCCGCGAGGTAACCCCTCTCGCCCAGTTCCAGAGGAGGGGGGGGGTTGGTCTGCGTTTAGTATCCCAGAACAGCGGGATTTGGCTATTTGCAGTCCAGTTTTGGCTATTCGCAGTCCAGATCCGAGGGTATTTTGGTAATCTGGCAGATCAGTTTTTGGCTATTTGCAGCCCAACTTGGAAAACCTATAAATAGACCCTAAGGGGCACCAAAGGAGGGGACTTCGAGATTTCCAAATTTCGGATCTTCTTCTTCCCTTAGAGCTCTCCTTTGGTGCTTCTGGTTCAGCATTGGCTAGGGAGGGGAAGATCTCTCAGGTCTTCCGGGTGTGAGGTGGGACCTCCTCGCTGTAGCCTAGGGTCCGTTTCCAAGTCCAAGTGCTCTTGCCTAGAGAGTTGGCTCGAGAGAAGTAGGTGTGAGACCACCCCTTTTTTGGGACCCCGAACTCCACGGAGACCGAGTAGTCGGTTTCAACAATAACTAAATTCTCATATCGTTGATCCACATAAAATGGACGGCTCCGATCATCCTACAAGTCGACGTGCGTCGCGATCTCCATCAACATTTCAACAAACGTGGAATGGAAATCAATGGATCAACTTTGAAAAAAAATCTGGCTAGTGTTCTTGAAATTTCTTTTGAATCCAAATTCAATCGCTTCAATGCAAATACTCAAAGCCAAAATTGAACTGATACTAACCGAGCATGCTGAGTTACGGTTCGGTCTCCTTGGTTCCAACTTGGGAGGCGAAGATGACATTTTTGTTGGCCTCCTCCCGTGCTATTGCGTGAATGTCTGATTAAGGAGCGATGATGCAAAGCGAGACATGTAATGTGAAACCAAAGGCGAGGAGGATACTTTAAATTCAATACATCATCCATTAGGCAAGGAATATAATGCTCTTAGGTAGAAAAAGATACTTGAAATTCAATAAAAAAACATTTGCTTTGGGAAACAAAATCCGTTCTGAGCATGAGGTTTTCGGCTTCTGGTGAGAAGACGCGAACTGCAAGGACTTCAAGCGTTCAAGCAAGGATTTTGTTGGTGAGGAGGAGAGCAATGAGGGCTTTGTCGGCGGTGGGAGTTGACGCAGGAAGTTGGCGTCACGATTCGTGAAGGAGGGTGCAAAAGGAGGACGTTGGAGAAGCTTTGACGCGAGAAGTGATGCGGGAGCAGGGAATAAAGAATTGCGTGCCCTAGGAGGGTGTCGTCAGGGTTGGAGACTTTTGTGAGCCGATTCGGAGTAAGATCTGAAGAGTTTTAAGAAATTCATGTTAATTGAGTGATTGTTATTTTGATTTGAGGTAATGGTATAACTGGTTTTAAAATTTTGATATGCGCGGGAGAATGTTGTGTGTGTCGCCTCTTCTGCCATTTGCGCCTGTCCAGCGCCGCTCGGTTGGCTTCTGCTCCAATCTTAGAATTCCCCACATTCCCGCTGATGATGGAGGATTTCTTGGAAGGGATCTTTGATCTCCTTTCATTGTTGCAGCCGTTTTGGAGATGGCTCCAAATTTAGCATCATCATTATTCCGATTTTGATGGAGGACTTTTCTTTTGGGAAGAGATTGATCTCCTTCCATGGTTGCGCTGACCCCCTCCTCTATACCCTCTTAGGGTTTCTCCACTCTATATATATATATAGGAGTGGCCGACCATCCATGCGTGGGCAGAGCAACGGATTTTCTTCGGTGGTTCAGCGGATTTCGGTCGGCATTCGGCCATCGCCTAGTCGTCTTCCTATTCGGAGTTCTTCTTCCAGTCGGCTTCTTCTCTCGCCGTCAAAATTGTTTTCTTGTCGCAACGTGTACGAACGGACTTTAGAGGACTCGAGATTTTCATCATTTTCTCGATTTATTCTTCTCCTCCATCTTAGTCGTATTGTATGTTTGAGAAATTAATAGTAAATTTATCTCTGCCTGCACAGTGTACGTACCCAATTTTGGGGAACCACTTTACATCTGGTGTTCTTGATTGCGGTGCTTACTTTTATTTTTTCTCTAATTTTTATGTTTATCGCTCTTCGTGATTTTGGTCGTTAGAAAAATATTTTGGAACATGATTTTTCATCTGCACTCAGATCTGATTTTCATAACAAGTGGTATCAGAGACAGGTTCGATCGACCACTATTTGGACATTCTGTTTTGACTTAGGTCAACGATAGGTGATGACATCGGTCTGCTCCCTATCTTCTCAATCTTAATCCGTGAATTTATCCGGTCGCCTCGGTCTCAGTGCAGATTTCCTCTGTTTGATTTTTTCTAGCATCTTCTACACCTGGTGCGAAGTTTGAAGTTACAAAGTTCGATGGGAAGCACAATTTTGGCATGTGGCAGGCCAAGGTCAAAGCTCTACTGATCAAGGAAGATTTGCACCGTGTCCTATTGGGAAAGGCCCACAAGGATGTTGATGTTACCGATCGCATGTGGGAGGTTTTGGATCTCAAGGCTATGTACACCATAACACTTTGCCTACACAATGATGTGTTGTATGGAGTTCTTTCAGAAACGACTGCCTCTGGTCTTTGGGCAAAGCTGAAGAGTACCTATATGACAAAGTCTCTCCCCAACCACATCTACCTCAAGCAGCAGTTATACAAGTTTAGCATGAAGGAGGGTTCCTCTCTACATGACCACCTGAACAGTTTCAATAAACTATTATCAGAATGTCTCAACATGGATATCAAGGTGGAGGAAAAGGACAAGACAGTTATTCTTCTGAACTCTCTTCCAAAGTCTTACGAGGGCATGGTCACTTCCCTCACCTACAGTCAGGATATTTTGGATATGGAAGAGGTCACTACAGCCTTACTCTCAGATGACATCCGAAAGAAGTCGTCCGACTCAGATGTTGCTGAAAGTTCAGCTTTATTTTCTCGGGGTCAATCTGTTTCATCCAGAGGAGGCAAGTCTAAGAAAAATTCAGATAGACACTGCAACTACTGCAAAAAGAAGGGGGTAATTGGATCAAGGATTGCTGGATGTTTCAGAACAAGGAGAAAGGAAAACCCCTCGGTGATGATGAGGAAAAGTTTGTCGCATCCCTATGCCTTGATGATGTCGATGAGGACGTCCTCTAGTGTTTTTCTCACCTATCTTTCTCTTATGTATGTCATTTTCCTTGTTTTGTTTCTCATGTCATTATTCCTTTATTTGCTCACTCAATTTTTTTCCTTTTTCTAGGTCATGTTATTTTTATGCGTGTTTTTCGTATAACTCTTATTTTTGAGTTATCTTTCTTGGTCAAGAACTTTTTTGAATGTAGTTTGGTCACTCTCTATTACCTAAGCTTTTTCATTGTTACTCATCATTCATGAGCTTAGAGTGTGTCTAATCAACCTTTTTGATTAGTTCTCATAGGGGTTAAATATTTTCATGTTAGGGTCAGTTTGTTTTGCATTCTTTATTGGTGTGTCTGCATTTATCATTTCTCTCGCGCGCGCACATCAAAGTGCAGAAGTCTTGTCAGTTTCAGTTTTGCGATGGGAGACCACCGTTGGAGGTGGAGCAGTTGTTTTTTAGCTCCATGTGGAGCATTTTTTGAGTCAACCACGTCAGTCCAGTTGGTGTGCTACTCAGAATCAGAGGAGTTTCTTTCTTATGATCCGTTTTTGGCCGAAGTTCAGTCTGTCCCTTTGGCTTTGGACCTTGGTGACCGTTGGGGCGTCTTGGAGTTATCTCAACCTGATGGAGCATGTCATGGAAGTGGCGTCAAGGTGGAGATTGTTATGCGTGCCGCCTCTTCCGCCAGAAATGGCTCCGCCATTTGCGCCTGTCTGGTGCCGCTTGGTTGGCGTCCACTCCAATCTTGGAATTCCCCAAATCTCCGCTGATGGTGGAGGATTTCTTGGAAGAGATCTTTGATCTCCTTCCATTGTTGCTGTCAGCCCGTTTTGGAGATGACTCCAAATTTAGCATCTCCATTATTCTGATTTTTATGGAGGACTTTTCTTTTGGGAAGGGATTGATCTCATTTCATAGTTGCGTCGGACCCCTCCTTTGTACCTGATAGGGGCTCGTATAATGGACTCTTATTTATAAGCCGCAATGGCAGCAAATATTTCCAAAAGCGCTTCCCCCACCAGTTTGGCAGGGAATCCAGGGAAATAAAGCTAGAGTTGCCATCCGGAGCCACGCCAAGAATGGCAACGGGACCGCCTCCCATCTTGAAACCGACCCGCGCAACCGCGCCACCTCACGGGGCGCGGCCGAGCCGCACACCCGCAAGGGGTGCGGCCAACCCCGGGGTGCGGCCTTGCCGCCACACCCCCATAGGGTGCGGCTTGGCCGCACCCCCTTGGGGTGCGGCTTGGCCGCACCCCCTTGGGGTGCGGCTTGGCCGCACCCCCTTGGGGTGCGGCTTGGCCGCACCCCCATGGGGTGCGGCTTGGCCGCACCCCCATGGGGTGCGGCTTGGCCGCGCCCCCTTGGGGCGGGGTGCGGCCTTGCCGCACCCCCCCTGGGGGTGGGGTGCGGCCTTGCCGCACCCCCTTGGGGCGGTGTGCGGCCTTGCCGCACCCCCCTTGGGGCGGGGTGCGGCCTTGCCGCACCCCCCTTGGGGCGGGGTGCGGCCTTGCCGCACCCCCCTCGGGTGGGGTGCGGCCTGGCCGCACCCCCCTTGGGGTGCGGCCCGGCCGCACCCCCCCCCCCCCCCCTTGGGGTAGGCTTGCCGCACCCCCCTTGGGAGAGGTGCGGCCCGGCCGCAGCCCCTCGGGTAGGGTGCGGCTTGGCCGCACCCCCCCACCCCCCTTGGGTGCGGCCTGGCTGCGTCACCCGGGAGCGCGTCCCGTCCACTTCCCTCTCTGCGGGGGAGGGTGACCGTTTCCTCCCCCTCCTTCCCCCCCTTTTCTGACAGGGGAACTCATGGGGCACCTTTTCGGGCGAGCTCCTCGCCAGGAACGGCGGACCCCGTTTTCCTTCTCAGATCGCGACCAACCGCCTCTCCGTTCGCTCAGAATGCTCCCGCGCTCATTGCGCGCTCAGAACGCCTCTCCGTTCGCTCAGAACGCTCACGTGTTCATTACGCGCTCAGAGCACCCCCTCGCTCGTTGCGCGCTCAGAACGCTTCTGAGCGCGCACTTCTCACTTTTTGTCTTTCAGGCGTCTCACTTTTTGTCTTTCCGGCTTCTCACTTTTTGGGTTTCCGGCTTCTCACTTTTTTTCTCTCAGGCTTCTCACTTTTTGTCTCTCAGGCTTCTCACTTTTTGTCTTTCAGGCTTCTCACTTTTCAGGAACAGTCGGTCGCCTTTTTCGCCTCCAACAGAACTGCCCGAACTGCCCGAGCCGCCCAAGCTGCCCGAAGGGCGAGGTGGTCGTTTACAAAAAATGGCGATCCGGGTGCCCAAAACCGGAAAATATGATTCGTCCACCGAGCATTTATGGAAACTGCCAACGACAAAATTACCGGAATACCCCCGGCCAAAGCTATAAAAAGGGGCCTGGGGGTTCATTTGAGGGGACCTTGACTTCTGGACCCGGGAGAGCTCCTTGCAGACTTTTGCGGAATTCTCCTTCGGCGCTAGAAGATCTCCTTCGTGGACTTGAAGATCTTCATCATCCCGAAAGGCGACTAGCCTTCTCACTTCCGAAAGGCGGCAAGCATTCTCAGAAGGAAAAGGCGACTAGCCTTCTCACTTCCGAAAGGCGACAAGCATTCTCAGAAGGAAAAGGCGACTAGCCTTCTCACTTCCGATAGGCGACCAACATTCTCAGAAGAAAAAGGCGACTAGCCTTCTCACTTCCGAAAGGCGACCAGCATTCTCAGAAGGAAAAGGCGACTAGTCGTCTCACTTCCGAAAGGCGACTAGCATTCTCAAAAGAGAAAAAGACTTAGTTTTTCCGAGAGGTGGCCTGTCACCCTCGGAGTTCGTTCTCTCTCTCTCTCCAAATATTGTAACGAGCAGCGGCCTGTCGCGCTCAAGTTCTAATTTCCAAGTTGTAACCCCCAGAAGATAGTGAAGTTTGGTCGGCACAGCTCCGACCGCGTGGTTTTTTACCCTTTCCGGGTTTTCCACGTTAAAAACTCCCTGTGTACTCAGCAAATCTCTAATTGACTGTTTGCGCGCTTAGTTCGCTCACGAGCTAAGGTGGTTCAAGTGGACCGGTCTACCAAGAGCCCTAAGCATTCCGCAACAGTTTGGCTCATCGCTGCACCCATCCGGCCCCCTTGGCCCGGATCGACTGGCAAACCGACCCCTCCCGCAGGAGGGCAGGATTCGAACAATGACAAATATCAACAAAAGCGATCTCCACTGTCGAAGACAATTTTGGCATACCCAGTTCCGCCATGGCTAGAGTTCCTGCACTATAAGGAGTTCCACGGAGTAGAAGACCCCTACGAGCACATTAACCATTTCTTGGTAACGATGCGGATGCACAGACTTCCCGATCAGATCAGATGCAAGATCTTCACCAAGACACTGCGCGGAGATGCTCTCCGCTGGTATCAAGCCCTGCCAAGCGGAGCGATACACAACTTCACCGAGTTGTCCCAACTGTTCGTCGAGCAGCACGAGACACACTCGACAAAGGTCCAAGAAGAAGAAAAGCCCGGTACAAGTGAACCACCCCTCCTAGGGGAGGAAGAGCGGAACGAGCAATCGGAGAAAATCGGCGCAAATTTTCACCAAGAGCGCCCCTGCGCATGGATGGACTTCATCTTGGACGCAAGCATAGGGAGTCCCCCCTGTGAGCTGAGGAAAGCATTGATAACTCACCGCATCTCATTCAACGTTCTATTCCTAGCAGCAATAGTTCGGCTCAAGCTCCTAAGCGGGAACCTCAAGCTTAGGGCCAGCGAAGCAGAGCTCCCTGATGGAACTACGGTACCTACCGTAAGAATCATCACCCTCCCCGTCCAAGTAGGGGCGCACGCAGAACCAGTCCAGTACGATGTACAGTTCATCGTCGCCGAAGCAGACTCCCCCTACGACGCAATATTCGGGAGCCTCCTTCTGTACGCATTGGACCACGACGTTTCCATGTCCCGACGCATGGCCAGCAAAGGAAATATCCTCAGGAGCGCTATGCATGGTTTCGACACACCCGCCTCCAGGCTTCCCTGGATCAACAACAACCCGTCGCCGAAATCGAAGTCCGAGAAGCAGGGTGCACAGAAAGGCCAAGCGACTCCTGCAGTAATTGGAAAAGACAAACTTCGGACGCTGACAGGCTCGCCGCCCTTCGATACAAGCCGCAAGAGAAAGGGGCTGCAGCAGCAGCTCGAGGAAGCCGAACTGCCCGCTCAGAACCAAGCAGACCGCCTCCGAGAGCCAGCGAGTCAAGGCTCCCGGAGCTTCACCCCGCTGAATACACCACGCGAGCGCATATTGTCCGTAATCTGTAATAGCAAGATCATCCACTGGCCCAGAAAGCTCTCCTTTCTCAGGGGAGATCAATCCCAGTTTTGCCACTTCCATAAAGGCCGAGGGCACCGAACTGAGCAATGTGCCCGACTGAAAGATGAAATCGAACGCCTTGTCCAATTAGGATACCTAGAGGCCTTCCGCGCAGAGACACAGGAAAAGGCCATCGAGGATCAACCGCCGGGCCACCGTCGCCCCCCAAGCTGAACGGCCGAAAAGACTCGAGCAAGCGCAATGCAAATGAAGCTCAACGCTATCTTCTCCCTCAATAAAGCCTGTCTCGGAAACTTGTTAACCCCGGGATCGCAAGATTACACTTGCGCATGTATTAGTATTCATTTTCTAATAAAATTCTACTTGCTCCAATCCATTCTGCTGCAGGTACCGCTTCGGGGCCCTGCCCCGGGGACTCTGCACCGCCGTCGATTGAAGGTTCGCCCTTCTCCTCCGCCGTCGAGTCCCGGTGTCGTGGGGGCCTGCCCCCCCCCCCCCTGCGTTCACCCTCGGTTTGAATACACCCGCTATTCACCGGCCAAAGCCGCGAGCACAGACTCGTGCACCAAAGCCGCGGGCACAGAACCGCGCAAAAAAGTCGCGAGCAAAGGCTCGTGCACCAAAGCCGCGGGCACAGAACCGTGCAAAAAAGTCGCGAGCAAAGGCTCGTGCACTAAAGCCGCGAGCACAGACTCGTGCACCAAAGCCGCGCGCACAGACTCGTGCACCAAAGCCGCGAGCACAGACTCGTGCAAGAAAGCCGCAGGCACAGACTTGCGCATACTAACTCTTTATATATATATACATCTGCAAGCCGCGGGCTCCATCTCGTGCGAAACTCATTTTGAAAACAAACAAACTATGCAGGTGCCAACAACCAGATTAACAGGATCACGCAAAGAAGTGAATACGATAAACACGATAACCGCGTCAGCTCAACGCTGCGCACAAAATAGACAAAAATACGGAAAGCGGAAAAGCAAAATGCAATCAAACCAACTCAGAACGGCGTACAAGCAGACAATGGTATCGAAGGCAAGGAAACAGAAGACGCTCAACGTCAATCCTCGGCTGCGTCCGAACACTCATCCTCCGAAAGGTCACCCGCTCCAAGACCAGCGGTATCACACCCGAACTTCCTCCCCACCAAGCGCAGAGTCTTCTGAATTCCGCGCTGGAAGGCGACTTCGCGCTCGTCCTCCAACAAGGGCTTGACCTACTTCGTCATGACCTCGGCACGGATCTCCTCCGCCATCTGGAACCGCTCCTCAACAAAAGCAAGAGAATCTCGAAACTCGGCCACTCTGGCCGCCTTGGCATCCTCAATGCTGCGCTCGACCGACGACAACCGCTCCACCTCGCTCCGCAGAAAACCCAGCTCCCCCTCCATACGAAACATCTCCCCCTGAGCCTCAGACAACTGACGAAGCGCATCCTGGGCAAGCGCCTTGTCTCCACCATACGCCTCCTGCAGCTTCTCAACCTCAGATCGGGAAGAAGAGAGGTCGGCCTCCAGCTGCTTGACGCGGGACAGATCGCGATCCCTCCTCTTCTGTAAAGCAGACATGTCCCTCTTCATCACGCTCAGCTCCTCCTGGAGGGAGATATAGCTGTCCTTGAGGCCCACGTAACAGTCGTTCCACGTGAGAGCGACATTGGTCAGAACGTTCGCCTGCAAACACGAAGGAAGCAATCAGGAAACATAAACAATGAAAGCAAAGATAAGCCAAGACCCAAGAAAGGGAAGCTTCACTTACTGCAGAAGTCATCGCCTGGAGGGATTAGGAAACTCGCCTCGACGGTGGATGAGGAGGAGGTGGCGGCAAGTCTCCCTGCGCAACCTGCTCAGCAGTAAGGGAGGCCAGAATCTCGACCTCCGGGTCGGAAGCAATCGGCTCCCCCCGACGGCGGCTCGGACCGGCCTCATGATCGTGGCTCCTCGGCTCCGGCGGAGCAGAACACGAACCAGGAGTTCCATTCCTGAAAACAATCTTTCTCTTCCTTCCACGCTCTAAGGGAACAGCAGCCTCCCGCTCGGCATCCCAAGAAAGCCCCGCCGAGAGTAGTCGGCTCTCCTCCACGCAGCTGTGAATACAGAACAGAGCCTTCGACAGGCCCTCCCGACCAGGGAAACCGGGAATGGGAAGGAACTCGTCTTCCCGCCCGGTCAGCCGACGGCAACGACTAGGGAGCGCTCTCCAAAGCTCCGGCAGCTCCCAGCGATTACGGACATACCCATAGAGGGTGTTTCCGTGACGGTAATCTGCCTTATCGCCAAAGCGGAACCAGCTCTTGTTACTACGGACCTCGATACGACCACCCGAGTCGGTGGAAACCTCGCACCAGTCCTTGAAAAGATCGAGTGAAAAGCGCGCGCTGTGCTCCCGGAAGAAGACAACCAGCCCCATGATGTTCGCCATCCCAGCAGGCGTAAACTGTGTAATTGGGACACCGCAGAACCGGAGTATCTCAAGAACTTCATCATATGGAGGAATACGGAACCCAGACTTCAAGCAGCTCTCGGAAAGAGTCATAAAACCAGTAGGCGGATTCTGAGCGCGCTCCTCCGCCCCCGGAATCTTCACCTCAGTATTAGGCGGCAATCCAAACCGTTTGCGCCATATCTCGATTCGCGCACCATCAAGAGAAGAACGCAGGCGCATCAGCCTCGACTGGCCGCCCCGCTTCGAAGCCTGAAAAAGAAATATATATGAATGCGGGCGCTAAGATAGACAAATAAAACGACCGAAGTGGGGCGAACCGTGCCGCCAGCCAAGAACGCGCGAGTTCGCGCGCCATCTGTATAAACAAAAACAGTGCGCAAACTCCAAGCACGCACGAGAGCCGAGCGATACACGCTCGCAGCCGGCTTCGCTCAAAAAACGCATGCAGGCACTCGCCGCGCGCAGGCACCACGCGCGGGAACCAGCCCCGCGCGGGCACCACGCGCGGGCACCGGCCGCGCGCAGCGGCCGCCCGCCGCACGCCAACGCCGCGGGTCGGCACCGCGCACGGGCACCGGCCGCACGACGGCCGCGCGCAGGCCCCGCCGCACACAGGCACCACGCGCGGACGCCGGCCGCGCGCCGGCCGCACGCGGGCACCGACCGCGCGCCGGCCGCGGGCACCGGCCGCGCACGGCCGCCGCACACGGGCACCCGCCGAGGCCACCGCGCGTGGGTACCGGCCGCACGTCGGCCTCGCCCGAGCGTCGAACGCACGCGGGCACAGGCCGCGCGCGTCCCCCGCCAGCTCTGGGTCGCGCGCAAGCGCACGCACGGACGCCGCTCGGGCGCCGGCCGCCCGACCCCCCGGTCGTCGTCCCCGTTTTTCCCTCCAAGTCACTTTTTCAAAAATAAAAACTTACCTCCGGCATCGTCCGTTACGCCACGCAAAGATTCAAAAACCCTCGCACTCCTTCACAAGTTCTGGACTCCGACGGTTTTGGGGGGCTTATGATAGGGGCTCGTATAATGGACTCTTATTTATAAGCCGCAATGGCAGCAAATTTTTCCAAAAGCGCTTCCCCCACCAGTTTGGCAGGGAATCCAGGGAAATAAAGCTAGAGTTGCCATCCGGAGCCACGCCAAGAATGGCAATGGGACCGCCTCCCATCTTGAAACCGACCCGCGCAACCGAGCCACCTCACGGGGCGCGGCCGAGCCGCACACCCGCAAGGGGTGCGGCCAACCCCGGGGTGCGGCCTTGCCGCCACATCCCCATGGGGTGCGGCTTGGCCGCGCCCCTTGGGGCGGGGTGCGGCCTTGCCGCACCCCCCCTGGGGGCGGGGTGCGGCCTTGCCGCACCCCCTTGGGGAGGGGTGCGGCCTTGCCGCACCCCCCTCGGGTGGGGTGCGGCCTGGCCGCACACCCCTTGGGGTGCGGCCCGGCCGCACCCCCCCCCCCCCCCCCCCCCCCTTGGGGTAGGCTTGCCGCACCCCCCTTGGGAGAGGTGCGGCCCGGCCGCACCCCCCTCGGGTAGGGTGCGGCTTGGCCGCACCCCCCCCCCCTTGGGTGCGGCCTGGACGCGTCACCCGAGAGCGCGTCCCGTCCGCTTCCCTCTCTGCGGGGGAGGGTGACCGTTTCCTCCCCCTCCTTCCCCCCTTTTCTGACAGGGGAACTCACGGGGCACCTTTTCGGGCGAGCTCCTCGCCAGGAACGGCGGACCCCGTTTTCCTTCTCAGATCGCGACCAACCGCCTCTCCGTTCGCTCAGAATGCTCCCGCGCTCATTGCGCGCTCAGAACGCCTCTCCGTTCGCTTGGAACGCTCACGTGTTCATTACGCGCTCAGAGCACCCCCTCGCTCGTTGTGCGCTCAGAACGCTTCTGAGCGCGCACTTCTCACTTTTTGTCTTTCAGGCGTCTCACTTTTTGTCTTTCCGGCTTCTCACTTTTTGGGTTTCCGGCTTCTCACTTTTTGTCTCTCAGGCTTCTCACTTTTTGTCTCTCAGGCTTCTCACTTTTTGCCTTTCAGGCTTCTCACTTTTCAGGAACAGTCGGTCGCCTTTTTCGCCTCCAACAGAACTGCCCGAACTGCCCGAGCCGCCCAAGCTGCCCGAAGGGCGAGGTGGTCGTTTACGAAAAATGGCGATCCGTGTGCCCAAAACCGGAAAATATGATTCGTCCACCGAGCATTTATGGAAACTGCCAACGACAAAATTACCGGACTACCCCCGGCCAAAGCTATAAAAAGGGGCCTGGGGGTTCATTTGAGGGGACCTTGACTTCTGGACCCGGGAGAGCTCCTTGCAGACTTTTGCGGAATTCTCCTTCGGCGCTTGAAGATCTCCTTCGTGGACTTGAAGATCTTCATCATCCCGAAAGGCGACTAGCCTTCTCACTTCCGAAAGGCGACAAGCATTCTCAGAAGGAAAAAGGCGACTAGTCTTCTCACTTCCGAAAGGCGACAAGCATTCTCAGAAGGAAAAGTCGACTAGCCTTCTCACTTCCGATAGGCGACCAGCATTCTCAGAAGAAAAAGGCGACTAGCCTTCTCACTTCCGAAAGGCGACCAGTATTCTCAGAAGGAAAAGGCGACTAGCCGTCTCACTTCCGAAAGGCGACTAGCATTCTCAGAAGAGAAAAAGACTTAGTTTTTTCGAGAGGTGGCCTGTCACCCTCGGAGCTCGTGCTCTCTCTCTCTCCAAATATTGTAACGAGCAGTGGCCTGTCGCGCTCAAGTTCTAGTTTCCAAGTTGTAACCCCCAGAAGATAGTGAAGTTTGGTCGGCACAGCTCCGGCCGCGTGGTTTTTTACCCTTTCCGGGTTTTCCACGTTAAAAACTCCCTGTGTACTCAGCAAATCTCTAATTGACTGTTTGCGCGCTTAGTTCGCTCACGAGCTAAGGTGGTTCAAGTGGACCGGTCTACCAAGAGCCCTAAGCGTTCCGCAACAGTACCCTCTTAGGGTTTCTCCACTATATATAGAGAGGAGTGGCGACCATCCATGCGTGGGCAGAGCAACTGATTTTCTTTGGTGGTTCAGCGGATTTCGGCCGACATTCTGCCATCGCCTAGCCGGCTTTCTCTTCGGAGTTCTTCTTCTAGCCGACTTCTTCCCTCGCCGCCGAAACTATTTTCTCGTCGCAACGTGTACGACCTGACCTTGGAGGACTCGAGATTTCCATCATATTCTCGATCTATTCTTCTCCTCAATTTTAATCGTATTGTATGTTTGAGAAATTAATAGTAAATTTATCCCTGTCTGTACAGTGGACGTACTCATTATTTTCGGGGAACCACTTTACATCTGGTGTTCTTCATTACGGTGCTTACTTTTATTTTTTCTCTAATTTTTATATTTATCGCTCTTCGTTATTTTGATCATTAGAAAAATATTTTGAAACAGAATTTTTCATCTGCACTCGGATCCGATTTTCATAACATAATGTTATATTGTTTTATAATATATATATATATATATAATAATCAACCCGAACAAAAAAATCGAATTGCATTGTTTCAAATGAAAGTAACTCTTTTCATGCATTTTAAAAAAAAAAGGAATTTAATCGATTTACATTTCGTACTCAATTATTAATAAAATATATAAATTAATCCTCCACCGCACAATATTTTTAACAAAGGGTACGTTAAACTTCACCATAAATCCATAATAATTATTGAAAACGTCCCATTTTTAATCCAAACCTCAACTTCTGTGTATGGAAAATACTTAGGTACATATAACATGTATAAAGGATGGTGCGCTTATTGTATTTTAAGGTCAAAATATAGTGTTTTTAAAAAATAAATTACAGAATATTAATTTAATTATTTTTATGATCATTTTAAGATCTCATATGTATGTGTTACGGTCTAAAAATACACGTGTTAAAAAGTGATTTTTTTTAATACAGTTACAGTTGTAAATTACATCTGTTTTTACGACTGTAAATATAACTATGAATACAGTTACAGTCGCAATTTCAACTAAAAATACTGTCTCGTACCATCCTTTAGGAACGTTACACGTACAGAAAATTTTCTCTCTATGTATAAGATGGACAAACATCCTGTCAGCGGCGGTTACGAAGGCGGCGGTTATAAGCTGTCGTTTGTGAACACCCCGCCCCACATCATCAAAGGAACTCTAATCTTTTTTATGTTCAAAATTAGTGTTTTTTTTCTTGCCGGTGATCATAATATTTGCTATGTCAACACACATATTTTTATATTTTTATGATGGGGAGCATTTTTATCCAAACTCACCTCAGCAAAAACCCGCGCCAAATGAATACTAGTTATCTGTGATGAATCCCGATTTATTCTCGGGGGTGTTTGAGCGGCGCGTTATTTCCGAACGGCTATAGAGAGAGGCTAACAAAGAGCAAACCACAATCTCTATGCGACAAGTCAGCGCATCTTGGCCTAGGGAGCAGGGTAGCTTTTATGCTAAGACCCCTCGCAGGCAATCTGTCATGCAATCGTGAGTAAACCGGGTGTGAGGATGACTTCTCACGCGTTAGGTCGAGCGAGGATCCCGCCCGATGAATTTGGAGAGCGAGCGGAGGAATAATGCGTTGTTATTGTGTACAAAATGCAATTTGTGTTGGTTAATGTTATTTCTACAATACAATGAATAAACAAGTGAATACATTTTTGAAATATGTTTTGATATAATAATTTTGTCATGATAAAAACTGCAAGCTTATAATGGGAAGAGGCACGCAAAATTTCCGTTGCCTTAAGATTAATATGCATCTCTGCTATGCAGATTACTCACGACAGAATTACTCACGATGTACAACGTCCCCTGACACTTTCGAAACTTCGAATCGCAAGAGGAGATTAATTAAAACAGCAAAAATCAAACCAAAGCGCCATGGTTCCACGATCACAATGTTTCCGGTCGGCGAAAAGTATAGCGGTAAACGCACGAATGCAGGCGCCAAAAATTAGTGAGGAAGAAGAAGTTCAAGTTCTCAGCATTCAAAATTAGTGAGCAAAGCAATCCTAAAATTAGCAGAGGAATAAAGCTTGTGGTGTGTTGTCCATGGTCTCATTTGTCTCATCTAACCAAATCCAAATGTAATATTTATTTTAGGTGATTGTTATGTGCAAACCAATTTTGAATATGTGCAAACCAATTTCTATGAGTTATTTATTACGCGCCTTTTGAAAATACGCCTTGTACATGCATTTTTAGGAAAAGTGTTCAACACGAAAATTGTAGATCTCGTCGAGATCTACAACTTTCGTGTTGAACACTTTTCCTAAAAATGCATGTACAAGGCGTATTGTCGCCCTGATCGTAACTATAGCGAATTTTTGAAAATACGCTTTGTACATGCATTTTTAGGAAAAGTGTTCAACACGAAAATTGTAGATCTCGACGAGATCTACAATTTTCGTGTTGAACACTTTTCCTAAAAATGCATGTACAAAACATATTTTCAAAAGGCGCGTAATAACTCATAGAAATTGGTTTGCACATATCCAAAAATGGTTTGCACATAACAATCACCTTATTTTATGATGCAGGACTAAAGAGTTTTCCTCATTTTCCGCCAAATTAATTGATTAAATCCAACAATTTGGGCGAGAGCTGGTCGTCGCATGAGTACGATGAGTGAGGGTTGTGCGTGTCGAGCAGGACTGCTCGCCGCAAGACAGGAGCCGAATGAGGCAAGTGCACAAGGAGAGTTCTTTGCAGAGACCTAGGACACTAATGGGGGATCATTACAGGGCGGTATAAATTGTTACACATGGACTATCCCGAGTAGGGCGGGAGGACTATCCCGAGCGAGACGCATGTCAACTATTGTTATGAAAATCGGATGTCCGAGTGCAGATGTGAGATTTCCTGTTCAAATAAATTTCTAACGGTCAAGAACGAGGTTACAGAAAAAATAATAACGGACAAGATATAAAGAGCAAACACCACAAAAGATGAACACCAAGATTTAAGTGGTTCCCCGAAATTTGGGTGCGTCCACTGTGCAGGCAGAGGTCAATATTATAATTCTCAAAAATTCTCAAACATACAGTACGGCTAAATATGGAGGAGAAGAATTGACCGAAAATTTAAATGGCGGTTCAAATCCTCTAAGGTCCGGTTGTACGCGATGTGACGAGAATCAAATCGGCGGCGGGAGGCGAAGCCGGCGGCGAGAGAAACTCACCGACCGAGAAAAGGATGTCACCGAGACGAAGAACCCGCAAAACCGCTCGCCGGGAAGGAGAACGAGCTCTCAACCTTGCTGTTGATACACCTCTGCACTGCCCTACTTAGATGGCCAACCATACCTCTCCTTAAATAGGAGAAAACCTTAGGTCGAGTTAGGAAGAAGAGCAGAGTCCCGCAATCACCATTGAAGGAGAAATATCTCCTTCCAAAACTGATTGTCATATTGGCAATCCAAGAGAAAACCCATAAAAAAAATTCCGACTGAAATTGGGGATTACGCAACAAACTATCGGCCTATAGGACTCAATTAAATATGCATAATGTGAATTCAATGGTCTCTGCGGAGGGGGTGCATCACACGCTTTTCAGTCGGAATTTCTAATTTGAATCCAGTTGAATTAATTACTTTTCAATTTCAGTCATATTTTTCATTCGTAATTTCTTAGTTTCAATTGAAAAGCACGCATTTCACACGATGAGGATAATGCGTCTAGCGTAGCAAAAAATTGCTCCATCACACCCACCAATCGAGTAAAGTAGCTCACGAAGCAGACCCATATTTAATAAGAGGAGGTGGTTGGCGATATTTTGCCTTAGCAAATCAACTACTTGATATTAACGTCGGACAAGGAAAAAGCTTACAATAAACCAAACAACTTCCTAAATTTAACCCAACAACTGCTATCACCAACCATTTAAAAAAACCCAAATCGAGCCGGTCGATTCAACAATGAACCGGTCATTAACTCGGCTCAAGTAGGTGGTACATGGGTTGATATTTCTTTAGGTCATTTAAGTGCCGTACTGTTAGCTAGGACTATAATGGATTCGATGTTGAGCCAACCAAGTACGGTTTGAAGTTGGATATTAAAAGAGAGTTGATATTAGCAGTCCGGAACTGGCTATTCGCAGTCCATCGCTATTCGTAATTCATAAATTTTATTGTAGTCTAAAATTATATTTGCACCCCACTCTTATCCTGAATAAGCGAAACACTTTGTTGATTTATTAAGCGATAGAAGCCTAGAGAAACATCTTAAAGACTCTAAAACAATTTAAACAACTAGCAGGAAAACAAGTTAAATGGCATGCATAGAAGAATTAACTCTAAAACAAATTAAATGACATGCAAATATTCCTCTAATAAGAAAACTGATTATTTTTTGGGGGGTTTTCGCTCGATAATTTTCTTCTTTTTTGAAGAAGGTGAATCTAAGAGGGGGAAAGACGATGCGACCGATAGAACTACGGCTAGAGTTTAGACAACGGGAGGAGAAAGATGGAGAGAAAGTTATTCGATGGGGTGCGATTAACGAGAATTGGACTGCAAATATAATGAGATTTTTTACAATTTTTTGGGGTGCGAATAGCGAGATTTGGACTGCTAATATCAACTCTCTACTAAAATAGTAGCCCGGAATAGCCTCTATCTGGCCTCGGCCCTTTTTGATTCCGAAGGTCGGTTCCGAGTCAACTCGAAATCAAAACATATTAGAGAGCCATAATCCATACGAGCGACCCAGTCATTCAAGCATGAGAGGGACCCATTTGGCGGATTTTTGAATTTCAGAATAATCCTGAACCCTAGAATGACAAGGAGTTGATATAACACTTTGTACATTTACAAAATAACCAAAATACCTCCGATGATTACACCTAAAAAAATTCAGACGGGGCCGAACTCAGGGACTCACGAAAGTGATCACGGAAATGTCTGATCATGCTTACTTATTTTGGTTCATTTAGTTGTCTGCTCCAATGGACCATCCTCTTTCATGTTAGCATCATTTTAAGCGATGTTGGAACTGCTTACGATCGTGAATATCCATCTTCGATCGCCTTCGAGGGCCCGGTGCCTTGGAGAATACAGGAATAGTGAAACGGAGCCCGATAATTAATTCCTTATTCCTTCCTCTCTTCGTCGTTATTGTCTCAAGTAGAAAGATCCGTTGTTGGATAGGAGGATAGTTGTCAGTCGTGGTGCTAGCCGCAAACAAGATATTTTTTTTTCACTTATTCGTGCGCCGCAAATGGCTCATTGCTTTGTTGCACATTTTCTTGTTCTAATCCGCAAGCAACATGAATGAAAGGTGAAGTTAGAGCTTGCTGAAGTCGGAGATACGAGAGAGTTTTGCATCTCGTCTCGGTGTTTGTTGTAGTGGTGGTTCAGAGTAGTGGATAATGGCCGATAATGATCACATCTATCTGTGATTGATTTTGCGGTGTGTTGTGTGGATTACGCGACATTTTAGTCGATATCAAGTTATTATATGTTGTAGATTGTATTACAATTTCATTGGATTTTAGTTTCATTGTATTTTAATTTCATTGTTGATTCAGTAGTAACCTATTACATTAATTTATGTAAAATCTACACATTTGCAACTACATTGTGTACACTTTTAGGGAAAGTAGACATGAATCCTGATAATTAGGAGGGTGACAAAATTTATGTCTTAGGCTTCGTTTGGCGCGGCTTATTTGTTCCGGTGAGTTTGGCAAGACAAAGGTTACGACCGCTACCAAGAAAATAAACTAGTTTTAGCATAAAATGCATGAACTTTTTTAGATGGGGTCGGACGTTCAAGAACGATAGTTCATGACCACCGCGTCACGACGGCCACCACCATGCCAAACGAAGCCTTAGTTTCCTAGATCATGGTCTTTGAATTTATCGATCATTCCTAGTGATCTCTTTAGGGATAAGATCAGCAATGGAAGTGAGGAATGTTGAAATTATTCTCGTGATGCCATGTGCAGGGTGCGCATGGGAGTGGGGTGGTATTGCCTTTCGCGGTTCCCACGGCATGGATACTGCAGTGGGCCCATGGAAGGAATTAGTACAACACCATTTGCGCGTGGAATGTCTGTGGGTTTATTAAAGGTTGGTACCACTCCTCCCTTCACCTACGGGTTTTGGGAGTGAAGCTTCAACGCTTAACATGGTATCAGAGCGGGGCATGTGGCAAGGGGGTGTTGAGATAAATCTAGCGGTGCCACGTGCATGATGCACTTGGAAGCAGGGAGGTGTTGACTTTCGCGATTCCCACAACATGGATAGTGTAGCATGCCCGCGGAAGGGATTAGTCTCACACTGCTTTCGCGGATAATATTATTCTTGGGATCATTAAGGTTGGAACCACTCTTCCCTTCACATCGGGGTTTTGGGAGATAAGCATCAATGCTTAACATGATGTCAGAGCGGGGCGCGTGGCAAGGAGGGGTGTTAGGATAATTCTGGCAGTGAAATGCACAAGGTGAGCATGGGAGTGAGGTGGTGCTGCCTTTCACGGTTCCCACGATATGGATACTACAGAGCGCCCGTGGAAGGGATTAGTCTCACACCGCTTGCGCGTGTAATGTTCCCTGCTTCTTAAGATTGGGACACCTCCTCCGATCACCTCATGGTTTTGGGAGTGATTCCTCAAAGTGTAACATGATATCACTCATCTCCTCGTTGATAGTGGTTGGCATGGCATAAATAAAAGAGTTTGGCGAGCACCCGCGCAAGGGCGTGGGCATGGGCATGTGGCTACAATTTTTAGGTCCTTTAAGCTCTGTTTGGTTGGGCTGTTGCTGATGGAAAGCTGCTGATGGGCTGTTGCTGATTGGAAAAGTGCTGATTCTGGAAAACGGAGTTTTGTTAAAAAACTGTTTGGGTGAAATGGAGTTTGTAAAATGGAGTTTTGAAAAAGTTGTTTGGAAACAAAACGGAGTTTTGAGCGAATTTTTTTTTTTTACCGAATATAAAAAATATATATATATTTTCCATCATATATTACCAAACACACAAAAATAATGTCCACATTAACCATATATCATGATATCTCCTATGATCTAGATTCATACAACTGATCTGCTATACTATCACGTAGCGCGATCATCTCCTCCACACCACCTGCAGTGTCAGGGCATGTATCTTGTCGCTCTTGTGTGACCAGTCCATCATCTCTACCCCTCTGCTCGGACTCACTGAAATCAAAATCCACGCGCGAAGGGTGGCGACGAATGAAATTATGTAAAGTCATCGTGGCCATGACAATATGTGCCTGTTTGTCGAAGCTATAGCTTGGCATGTCCCGTAGTATGACCCACTTCTTCTTCCAAACGCCGAATGATCGTTCTATCACACTTCTAAGCGACGAGTGCGCATGATTGAATATCTCTCGACGTCCTTCTGCGCGACGTCCACCCCGGGCAAAGTCAGGCAGATGATATCTTGTATCCTGATATGGTTTTAAATATCCTTTCTGTAGAGGATAACCAGAATCAACCAGGTAATATTTTCCTGAAACATATTAAAAAATGTTTAACAACGGAAAATATTTAAAGTAATAATTAGATGAGCTGATTTTTAATTATTTACCTTGAGGCGGATGAGGGAACGTATAACGAGGATCAGTTATGGCATAATTGAAAATGCGACTATCGTGCGCCGATCCCTCCCAACCTGCCATAACAAAAGTGAAACACATGTTGAAATCACAGGCCGCCATGACATTTTGTGTCGGTCTGCCCTTTCTCCCAATATATGGAACTTGACTTCCTACTGGTATGCACGCATCGACATGTGTTCCATCTATTGCTCCAACACAATCTTTAAAAAAAGGCATATAACGCCTGTCATACATAATCTCTGGCGGAGTGCAGCCGAAAGACCTATCTGATGGCTGTATGACTTCCTCGGCCAACTGCAACAAAGCGCGAATACCACGAGCAAAAAATCTGCTAGTTGTCTCTGTTGAGTGCTGAAACCGCTCGCGTGTTTTTCTCATTGATTCATTATGAGATAATATATATATGGTCAATGCTAGGACTTCTCTGGCTGCAGTTCTTCTTGTTCCCTGAAAACCACACTTCTCTTCGAGAGCATGCAATAAATCTATAAAAATTTCTTGACTCATCATGAACGAGTCATGAAATCTAACTCGAGTCCCACGAAGCAGCTCTCCGACCCATTTATCGCCTGTTTGCTTTGAAGTCATGGATGGAACCGGAGGGTTTAACATCGAGGTGTGTTCAGAGATATAACATATTGCTGCCACCACATTTTGATGATGGGCGATAGCACAATTTCTTCTAAAGATTGCGTGCTTCTCGTCCTCTGCTCTGGTATTCTCCGATTCATCGCTAGACATTTTCTGTTAGAAAAATAAAGAAATTAACTTTATCAGAAAGTAAACTAAAATTATAACATTATCACAGAACTCAGGCAAATTTCTAATAATGTTCATAATGTCTACATTTAAACAACATAATAGAATATCCATAATGTTCATAAACATAATAAAACAAAACAACAAGCATAGTCTCTCTACTACGTCCCACGAGTATAGCGGTTTTTCAACCACTTGATGTTCATGCCTTCTGGAAGGCACATGAAAGTCTCTCTATGTTTTGTTTCCATCAAGTATGTGATGGCAAAATCATAGAAGTCTTCGTCAGACTGCACTTCTGAGTATGTGCCTAATTTTTCTAGTGCATGTGCAATAGTGAAAGAAGAAGATGAAATCTTGGGTGGCTCCTGGATGCATCGACTTATGATCTTCGAGGACTCGGCCAAATCTTCTAACACCGAGCTGCTAGCTTGCTTCTTTCTTTTGCTCCTTTTTTTGCTTGTTTCAGATATATTTGCGGTCTCAGCTGGTTGAGGAGCTCTGATAACCTCAATGTCATCATGTTCATCCGCTGACATTTCTCTTTCATCAATAGACTCCGTACCAAGATTTGCGGTGTGAGGGGTGCAAGAATGATGCCCTGTAGCGACAACCGAACTAAACATCAAGTTCAGTTTATCCTCTAACTCTGGGGGGATTCCGGCATACCGGAATTTCTTTGCCGCCGAGACAACCTACAAAATAAAGTATTTTAAAATTAGACATTGAGGAATTTTAAGTTAAGAAATCACTTTGCAAATGAATTTAAGTAAAAAATACCTTCAATCTTTCGTCCCACCACTCGTCCGAGACGTCTATAGTCTTTCTTGATGCATTCCAACCCAAACCGGTCTCACCACGCTTCAACTCTATTCATAATTTCCACTCTTTCTTCAAATGATCCCATTTATTCTTAAGTTGGACTTTATCATATTTTTTCCCGGTTTGCATTTCAAATTTATTCATAACATTAATCCACCCCTGTTTACTAAAATGCGTGGTGGGTCGATTCCCAAGCTCTATCTCTTTTATGCATATATCACAGAATAGCAGGACATCATTGTTGTCCCACATAGCGGCCACCCCACCATCTTTCGTTTTGCCCATCCTTAAAAAAAATATACAAGATTTAACCTAAACAGCATTTTAAGATTAAAACACACACACATAAACACACATATACATACACACATCTACAAACACATACATATATACAGCTCACACACATATACACACATATACACACATCTCACATACACACACACAACACATACACACACACAACAACATACAACACACACGCATATACACACACACACATACACCACAACAACATACAAACACACACACATACACACACAACAACATACACATATACAAACAAACACCTACACCACCACAACATACACACAGCACACATACATGAACACACAGCACACTCATGAACACACACACACACACAGCACACTCATGAACACACAGCACACTCATGAACACACACACACACACACACACACACAGCACACATGAACACACACACATCTCAACACACACACATATATCTCAACACACACACACCACAACATACATGAACACACACACACACAGCACACATGAACACACACACACATATATCTCAACACACATATCACACACACACACACAGCACACATGAACACACACACACACACATCTCAACACACACACATATATCTCAACACACACACACACCACAACATACATGAACACACACACACAGCACACATGAACACACACACAATAAAAAAGAACAAACACACATAACACACACACATACACATAAAAAAGAACACACACACACATACAAAAGAACACACACACACACAATAAAAAAGAACAAACACACATAACACACACACACATACACATAAAAAAGAACACACACACAAAAACAACACACACATATAACACACACATACACATAAAAAAGAACAAACACACACACATAACACACACACATAACACACACATACAAAAGAACACACACACAATAAAAAAGAACACACACACATACTCTTAAAAAAGAACACACACACACACACACACACACAAAAACAACACACACACATAACACACACACACATAACACACACACATGAACACACACACACAGCACAACACCCATTCCTAAACCAACATACACATACAAAGCAACAACACACACATCACACCAACAACACAGACATCACACCAACAGCAACACCAACATACACATACACACACATCAACATCCCAAATACACACACACACATCAACAGCCCACACACACACACATCAACAAATACACTCAGCAAAAACATACATATCACATACACATACACAGCACCAACATACAAATACACAGCAACAACACACACACATCAACAGCCCACACACACACACACACACACACATCAACAGCCCAAATACACACACACACATCAACAGCCCACACACACACACATCAACAAATACACACAACACAAATACATACACATAACACACACACACACACACACACACACACCAACAGCACACATACACACACCAACAGCACACAAGCAGCAAGCACACAACAATAGGCATAATAAGGAGGAGGAGAAGAAGAGCTTACAATGAAGATCTGGAGCCCGAAGAGGAGAACAGGGGTGGATCAGCGCAAATATCTGGAGCCCGAACCCTAACACCTGCAAGATAAAGAACAAACAATCGGAAAATGGAACCCTAGATCTTCGAGACCAGGGAAAAGGCGAAAAAACGGAACCCTAGATACTTACCAACGGCTGGGAAATCGTAGAATCGAAAAACGCCGCTCTGAAATGGCCGCTGGGAAGGGGGAGGAAGGGAAATCGACGGCTGGTTTGGGGGAGGGGGAGGAAGGAGAAATCGCCGCTGCTGGGACGGGGAAGAAGAGGAACACGGGGAGAAATCGTCGCTGGGAAGAAGAAGCGCGATGCTTTTGCGGACAGACGCGAATAAAAGCCGCGGTCGGCCCATAATAGAAAACCACGGAAACTAATAAACGGCTTTTTCGAAATAAGCCGCGCCAAACGCCGCTTACGCACAAAACACGGTGCGTTTTCACCGCACAGCAGCCCATAAGCCGCGCCAAACGCCACCTTAGAGTAGAACAAGGAATAAAGTGATTTTGGGGTGTGCTAATACATCCAACAGTTAACCAATTTTCAAAATTGTATATATTGACGGGGCTCTCCAAAAATATTTCAGTTGAACCGGAGACTTTTTGTCGCGACGGCTCACCGGTACAGTTCTAACGGACCCGTTCATGCGCAATTCTGAGTCCGTTTGGTTTTCCAAACGGACATCGGAATGCACATGCGCGCATGCACGCAAACCATAAATAATAAGAAATGAACTGTGAATAGCGGCACATCCATCATAATGGGTGTGTGAATAGCCACATCTCCCCCATTATGGGAGATGTGGCCCTAGTGGGTGGAGAGGAAACCACCCACCACCACAGCAGCAAGGCCACGCGTGGCCAACGCCATGTCGGTCGCGCTTCCGTCGCACCACAGCAGCAAGGCCAACGCCAGTTGTGCAGCCACCGTCGCACGGTCGCACGGTCGCACCTGCACATAGGAAGTTTCGCGGGATCCTTCCTGTGGGCATGAGCGCTTAGGGCCCTCTCGCACACAGTTCCTTCTTCCTTTCCGTCATGTCTCCACAATTGCTACAGGATCCCGTGGCGCTCCCCGACGTCACAGCCGGTCCTTTTTGAGCTGCCCGGAGAGCAAGACTGTCATATTCGAAAAAGATGATAATCTGAGTGCTCCTGATCAAGAGTTCTCATTCGCCCGCCTAGTGATTACGACGACACAATTACCAAGACGCCCCTCTCGAAGGTTATAAAAGAGGCTCTTGGCCCTCATTTGAAGACACTGAATTCCACACAAGAGAGACCTCATTCGAAGATCCTTCATAATTCCCTTCGGAGTTCGAAGATCGCCTCGAAGATCTCTTTCGGGCTTTGAAAATTGTCTCGAAGATCTCCTTCCCCCTCGAAGATCCCTACGAAGGCAACTCGAAGACTCGCTCGGCTTCAAGCTCCGAGCCCAGAACTCCGATCGCTGCGCTCATCCCCTCAACTGTACCAGAGCAAGCTTCTCTGCTCCGCATTCAACAACATCAGTGTTCCCTGAAATCGCGATGTAACGAGCGATGGCATGTCACCATCCCCTCAACTGTTTGCACCACCCCAAAAAAATAGAGGATATTAGCCAGCACCGCTCCAGCTTCTTGATTTTTTTTTCATTCTCAAAATTTCCCACATTAAAAACCTTTCCGTCAACTTTTGATACTCTGAAACTGCTTGCGCACTCGGCTGACTTTTGAGCTGATACAGTTCATTTCGACCGGACCGTGGGAGCGTAGAGCAACCCACAACATATATATGAACAAAAGTTCCAACCAAATCTCTCTCTCTCTCTCTCTCTCTCTCTCTCTCTCTCTCTCTCGTACCAGTACACAATCGGGTCAACCGGCGGTCCAAAGTTCTCACTGTCCACAAAATAGATATTTGCATTTAGCACCAAAGCAACCAATCGCATTCGTGAACAGGCCATTGAAATAAAAAAAAGTCAATAATCACGTGCTGTCAACCACCCAGCTTTACAGACCGCCCCTCAAATAACCAAGTCCATGTTCTCAAAAAGAACACGCAACCTCTAATCAAATATAATTTGAATATTAAGAAGGGATTAGGAAATTGCGCATTTTAATATAATAATAATAACACAGGATGAAGATAGCGACCAAGCTCAAAATTAATCTTCCCATTAAACAAAATATATAATAATAATATTATATTATATATATTTACAGAATTACAGACCCAGAAAATAAAAAATAAAAATAAAAATTTAAACCTACATATCCCTGTCTAGAACCGAAGTGCGGACACAAGCATAAGAAATTATCTTAATTCTCATCTTGCCTTGAACATAATATTTACAAGCAAAAATTCGTCCCATGAGCATAAAACCCTCGTGATTTACAAGTAATTATAATAACTAATCCCGAATTCCGGTGTTTAGCTCGCCAAATGAAGTTAATCCATTCTTTGGCTTTCTTTGCCTTTAAGGAGCACTGTTAATCGATTTTAATTTAATTTAAGCGCCCGCACGCTGCGACTATGCGGACACACACCTATGCGAAGGCCGGAACGCCGCGGCTCTGGCTAGTCTCACGGTCGAGGCAATCAAAACCCTCTACGCGGACAGGGGCGGGCGAGAAGCCGTATCGGACTCGAGTGCATGCGCTCCGCGAGGAAGAGGAAGCGGATCCAGATCCGATAGGCGGCGGAGCGAAGGGAATCGGAACGGCGAGTACCGCCTCGCCGAAGCGGGCGTCGTGGACCACCGGGTTGTCAGATCTGGTCGGCGGCGAGCCGCAGAAGAAAGGAGGGGTTGAATCGGACTGCTGGAAGAAGAGATCGACAGATCAGAACCCAAGCTGGAAGAGCAGATAGTGAAGGGCAAATCAAATCACAAATAAAACGAACCTTTGGGAGGAGAAAATCGAGCAGATCGTTGACGGGCTTCAGATCGGAAGTCTCCGCCGGAAAAGCGGCGCTTAACCGAAACGGCCGTACGACTGCTGCTGGATAAAGCCTCCTAGGTCTCGGGCAGATGACCTGGCGTTCTCCTTGGGCGAAGAAGGAGCTGTTCTGCATCGTGCATCCGTTTGCCATATTTGTTCAATCTGCCATGGAAAATCAAACGGAAAATATTAGCCTGAAGACCAAGCGCAAGGCACACAGATCCTAATATTTATAAATTAAATCAGTGTGAAAATCTACAGAAAACCCAATCGTTTTTTTTTTTTTGCAGAAAATGAATTTTAAACAGATTTAGTGAGCATGGACTTTCCCCGCGATGCAGATCCAGCATCTTATAAGAGAAAACGGAAGCTGACACATAGGGGAAGAGAGAGAGAGGGATGGGGGAGACGAATTTCACCTGTTTCTCTCTCTAGCTTGAGAAGCAGAGGTCGAAGAAGAAAGGAGGTTGAGCCGGCTGACAGATCAGCTGTGAGAAGGAGAAAGACGAAGACATTGGGGGTTTTTTATAGAGCGAGCTTCATTCGTACGCAACAAATGAATAAAACAAAAGAAAATAATTAATAAATCTCATAGATAAAAGATTATGGAGCTGGAAAAAAAAATTCCCTGAGCGAGTTACAAAATTCTAATTAAGCTCACTTTAAGTTTATCGGCTTATTAACAGAATATCCTACAAAATAAATTCTATTATTTGAAAATAATAATAACCTAATGAGTCAATTTTCGTAAATATTTATACAAATGATTTTGACATATTCTTCATCTTTTTAGGCCGACATCGATTTCTATTGGTTTGGTGAGTTGGGGATGGAATGGAAGGAGTTAATTTGATCATCTTTTTTCATAATTTATTATTTTCAATTTTGCTATTTAATTTTGGGCAAATTTAGGCCCAATTTTGCTATCGTGAGCTATCAGGAATAGAATTTGAACAATCATTCTGTTAAAAATTAAATTTGCAGTATAAAATTGTTGGTTTCAAACTATATTTGCAGAGTTATTCAAAACTCAATGTCAATTAAGTTTTTAGTAAAAATAAAGCTTTGGTTGCTTTTTTTTTTTTCAAAAACTTATGTTCTATATGATTTTATATGAACTCAAGCAGATAAATAGTAGATCTCTAGTACACCAATACAACTACCAACAAGAACAATAACAAATTGCAATTAAATCATGATCAATTGAAATTCAATAAGTAAAAGTTTATTATTTAGGCATATGTGAAAGATAATCTTTTGGCAAGTATATGATAAATAAGAAATTGCTTCGTAAGAGTAATTTGAGTCTTTCGAATTACATAGTAATGTATAACTCGCAATTTGTCGAGATCAAAAATTTCTAAGGGGACGGTTATTCGCAAGCTATTAAGCTCGACGGACTGGCGGCTAATCGCAGGACTCTCCAGGAAGATACTTGGCAGCCTCCAAGTTGCAGGTCGCCCTTTATGAGCTAGAAGAGGCGAGTATGTGCGAGTAGGGGCGAGTACCTCTTGCAACTCGGGAGTATGGGCGAGTACCCATTGCAACTCGCGAGTATGGTCAAGTAACCCCTCCCCCCCCCCCCCCACCCTGATTTGTCTATAAATAGACTCACCGGAGTATCAGGAATGGCACTTTGAAAGAGGTTGAACACCCCCCCCCCCCCTAGCGAGATACTCGTCAAGTACGTGCCTTCCTCATACCGTGCTCAACCATTTTTTATTGTGGAGGAAAACTTTCTCCCAAATTGTCGCGTACGTGATGAGACCTCCCTGTTGAAGCATCAGTGGTGTGCTTGTAGACATCTTTCTATCTCTTGCTCTAGCCATTATAATTGTGACTGTTGAAATCGTCAACCGACTTCTAGAAGAGTTTGGACCCACAGGAGTTGTAGCCTAGACCTACTTCTCCCTTACCGGCACACTTGACTATTGACGAAGAAATATGAATATACTCAAAGCTGCAGCGAAGAGGTCCCACCACACACCTGGAAGATCTCAGTGAGCTTTCCATCTTAAACCAATGCTCAACTGGGCGACTTGGAGGACACTAAAAGCCAACCAAAATTAACCAGAGGAGGAGAGAGCCCAAAGATCGGATCTCCTCTAAGGTGCCATTAAGGGTCTATTTATTGTTTTTCTAGTCTGGTCTGCAAATAACTTCATTCCGCCTTTTGGTTTTACTAAACGCACCCTAAACTGGTCTGCTAACAACCAAACTCTGGTGTTTTGAAGGTCTATTGACAGTCCACAAAGGGTATCTAGGTAAATTTACCTCTGGACCCCACTATGTGAGTGATCTGTGGAGGCACCACTCGCCAGACTTCTTGCGAACCGGGTTATCTAGATCTTGCCAAGCGAGTGGTCAGTGAGGGCACCACTCGCCAGGTCCCTGGCCTCCCGGGCGAGTGGGGTTCCGCCCCTCATTCGCCTGACATCCTGCGCATCTGAACTCCTAGGCGGGCGTGTGTTTGATGAACGAGAATTGCACTCACCCCCCTCCACTATCCTGGCTGAATGCCCCTCTGACTTGAGCGAATGCCCCCTAATGCTTTGTTCATCCTTTAGATCTTAGGGCCCACTCGACAAATACGGGGTTGTGCAATGACGTTCGACCGCGGAATCAATAACGTTATGCTATACTTAGGTCCGAAAATTTGAAGCTAAGATTTTTCTAACTTCAACAAGTAAAACCTTTGATTATAATAGTTTTTTTCTCATCTCAACACTTAATTTTGCTCAATTTTTTTAACAACTTACCCTTTGGGTCAAAGTTCAAATGAGGGTTAGTCCTATGTGATTTGGTTGGGATGCTTAAATTGCAGTCTTACTAATTCAATTGACCCACCTTTCAACATTAACCATTGCCTCATTTTAAATTTCATGCTGGGAAAGTCAAAACCAAAGATTGAATCATATACATAAACTATATTGCTTAACGAAAAAAGAATGTCCACTCGTACAAAAAAGGAGGAGAATGTACAAAGAAAAACAATAAGATAAGAGAACATGGTAAAGAGTATATCCAACTGAGAGCTTAGCAACCATCTTTGCAATTGGAAATTCGGTCACCTTCGATGCATGTGCCAATGATCTCGTTACTCTCGGACTCATCACGATCACCATCAACTCTCCATCCTCCGGATTCGCAAAAGAACAACAAAAATCTAGCCGCGGGCCGATTCGCTAAAGAAGAGGGATGAGGGAGGAGTGACGAAATGGGTTTTCGACAAGGAGCTAGCCTCCTGGAGGGGTGACGGGACATTGCGAGCGAGATCGAGAGCCTCCTCCTAAAGGAAATTTTTTTGTCCGCCCATTTTGACCTAAAGTAAGCTCCGCGGAACCAATGAAATTGCGGAAATTTTTAGGGCCCATGATGCGCGCACAAATTTACTCTGCACCGCAGACCCCACAAATTTCTGATTTTTACATCTCATTGGTGGGGACCTTGTTATAGGCCCGATCGGCGGACCTAATTATTTCTCCTCCTAAAGTGGCAACGAGATGGGTTGGGGATAGACACGTCGTTCGGAACGACAAGACGAAGCACCCACCTGCAGCTCGAATTTGATTTAAAGCGTCTTGTTTCACTTCCAAGCACGCAAATACATGCGTCCGTCGTTTTCACCGAACTGGAGATATTTTTACGTACAGGGGCGCATATGGGAGAATCGTGCGAGTGAGAACCGTTCGACCTGCTATCGGACCGCCAGCAAAATTCAGAAAAAAAAAATAGAGCACGATGTCAGATCGGATTTAAAAACACTCGATGTAAGAAATGCGATCAAATTATATATTTAAAATAATTATTTTATACATTACTAGAATCTTAAAATATTTGTAACGAATTTCTAATTAATACGAAAATTTTCTTATAAAAAGCATTAAGTTTTTTTTCCCGGAACCGAGCGGAGCGGGGAGGTTGGTGCGAATTAGAGTGGGCCCACCCAAAAATAAGAGGAATAAAAGCAAATTGGGTAATTGTGTGGGGGTGGAATACTGCGAAAGCAAACGGCGGTGAGGCCGAGGAAGGATTAGTCTTCCTCACTTACCCACTTTCTCTCTCTAATTAGAACCAAGTAATGACTATTAATGCGATACTTTATCTCTCTAGCCGAGTCGGCCGCCCGTTCGTCGTATTAGATATGGAGGAGACAATTCAAATTTGAAAGCATGTGCGGTGCTGACTCAATTTTATTATTATTTAATTGTTATTATGATATTTGCGTAAACCAGAAATCTCACCCAACTTCATACCCTAATTCAGACAAGGTGGGGGAGTTTTAGGTGCGCGACAACCAGATCCCGTTAAGCAAAAGATGGCGGAAGCAGGCATGCTTTTTTCAGATCTCGATGAGCTGCTGCCGGCTGGGGAATCACGAATGGGAGATATTTTTTTTTAACAAGAATATAATTTGTGGGTGCAGTTTAATTATAGTTGTAGAAAATAGGATTTAATTAATTAACCCGAATTATTACTTTACACGGCGATTTTGAGAGCTGGTTCAAGCCTTCAAGGTAAGATCGGACTGTAATGGGGGTAATATATATGAAAATTATTTAGTTATTATTATATTTTGTATAAAATAATATTATTTAATAATATTTGTTTCGGGTGCTTTCGTAAACCGGTCGAATTGAAACTACCTTAGCTCGGAAGCGAACCGAGCGCGCAAACAGTCAATGAATGAATTAATAATTGACACGAGAACTTTTAACCTGGAAAACTCGGAAATGGTGAAAAACCACGCGGCCGGCGCTGCGCCTGCCAAATTCCAATTTCTGCTGGTACGTTATAATTTGGAAACAAAGAACTCGAGCGCGACAGACCGCTGCTCGTTACAATGGGGGGGGGGGGGGAGAGAGAGAGAGTTCCGAGGGTGACATGCCACCTCTCGGAATCCTATGTAATTCTTCTTCTGGGAACGAAAGTGATATCGCTGAGTTGCCTTTCGGGAGCCGAATGATTCTCGAATCACTTAAGAGGATAGTCTTCCGGAGCGAAGAAAATATCCAAGTCCACGAAGAAAATCTTCAAAGTCTCGAAGGAGATCTTCGAGCGTCGAAAGAGAACTCAGAGGAAATCTAAGACAAGGTGTCTTGAAATGAAGGTCCTGAGCTCCTTTTATAGCCGTGGGCAAGGGTAGCCCGACAATTTCACAGTCGTAACCACCGTAACCACCTGACGGGCGATTCACGTTCGCCGATTCAGAGCACATACATCGTCATTTTTTGTAAATGACCATCTCGGGCAGTTCGGGCAGTTCGGGCAGCTTCGTTGAAGGCGATGAAGGAGACGAACGAGACCCGCAATATAATCTGAGAAACTAGGAAAGGTTAACTGTCGGGCGTGTCGGGAACGTAGATGCGTTCTGAGCGTGCGCGGAAGTGTTCTGAGCACGCAACGAACATGAGAGCATTTTGAGCGCATAACGAACACAAGAGTGTTCTGCGTAGACGGATAACGGATGAGCGCTATTGGAAAGCAGTCGTCATGCAAACGAGGACGCGCCCTCCGAAGGCCACGTCATTCGGGAAATAGGAAACCACACCCCCAAGGGAAAGTGGGCTCCGACTGCATCCATCGAGGGGGTGTGGTTTCGGCCACAACCCCCGCAAGGCGGGGGAGGGGGCTTGGCCGCACCCCGCCTCGGTGGGAGAGCGACTTGGACACATCCTCATGGGTGGTGCGGTTTGGCCGCATCCGCCGAGGGGGGGGGGGGGAGATTTCGGTCGCATCCGCCGAGGGGGGGGGGGAGATTTCGGTCGCATCCCCCGCAATGCGGGGGGAGGGGCTTGGCCGCACCCCACCTCGGGGGAAGAGTGGCTTGGCCGCACCTGTACAACCCGTATTCGCCGAGTGGGCCCCTCAAGCCAGCTGGCGAGACCTGGGCCAGTCAGATCATTCGGCCAGGTTCGGATAAGTAGAAGGGCTCCCAGGTCGATAGGGAAGGAATTCGGCGAGTGGTGCCCTCACGGACCATTCGCCCAGAGGAATGGGCACTCGCCCAGCTAGGCGGATGCCCAGCGAGTGGTGCCCTCACGGACCATTCGCCCAGGATGATTTGAGGAGGAAATGACCAGGATACCCCTGGTGGGCTGCAAATAGCCCTTCGGAACAGCGGAGTTAGGCTGTTAGCAGACCAATTAGGGGTGCCGTTAGTAAAATTAAAAGGCGGATTCATGCTATTTGCAGACCAGCCTAGAAAAATCTATAAATAGACCCTTAAGGGCACCTTGGAGGAGATCCGATTTTAGAGAATCCTCTCCTCCAGGCTAGTTTTTGGTCGGCTGCTAGTGCCCTCCAAGGTGCCCGGTTGAGCTCTGGTTCGGGAGGGAAGCTCTCTAAGATCTTCCGGGTGTGTGGCGGGACCTCCTCGCTTCAGCCTTGGGTCTATTCATATTCTCACATCCACCGTCAAGAGAGTCTAGTGAGGGAGAAATAAGCATCGGCTACACCCCCAGTGGGTCCGAACTCAAGAGACCTGTTGCAGGTTTCAACATTTTTGGTGCGGTGAGCGTGGACCGTAGCCGGTGAAAGAAAATCTCAAGCTAGGTTCGATGACAGGAGATGGGGGAAATGGTTCTGACTCAGGCCACTCGCAGCCGCCAGCAACAGGGGAATGGCTGGAGATGTTTGAGAAGTTCAAGCGAGAAGTCCTGCAGACAGTTCTCGCTGGTCGGAGCGAGTGCGAGACCCCGGCGGTCCCCGTAGTTCCGCCCCTGCAGATCGGCGAGAACGCACCGGGGCAGCGGCCGGGGAAGGAGGTGCCAGCCGAAGGAAGCGCGCGAGATCTTCCCGGGCGGCAGCTGTTCAGCTGTCCGGCGAGTGCTGAGGTGTGCGAGCTGGCTCCGCGCGAGAGGACCATTCGCCGAGCAGGGGAAGGGAGCCCCTTCTGCGAGATGATCCTCTCGGCCCCAGTGCCAGAGGGGTTTCGTGGGCCGGAGATGTCCTACTACACCAGCAAGGAGGATCCAGTCGTGCACCTGCAGTGGTTTGAGGACATGACATCAATCCTTCCCATGTCGGATGCCTTTCAATGCCGATTCTTCGCAACCACCCTGAAGGAGAAAGCAAGGGACTGGTTCCACCAGCTTCCCACAGGTTCCATCTACGCGTTCGATGATCTGCGCCGAAGCTTCCGACTGTGTTTCTCAACGTCAAAAAAGAGGAAGAAGGATGCGGAGGCTCTCTTCAAGATCAGGCAGAGGGAGGGGGAATCCCTGACCAAGTACGTGGACAGGTTCCAGGAGGAGATACACCTAGTGCAGGAGGTGCCGGGATTCGCCCTCCAGATGGCATTGATCGTAGGGTTGCGAGAGGGGTTCTTCAAGATGGACCTGAAGAGAAGACCTCCTGTGTCCTTCGAGGAGTTGATGGAGCGAGCCGCGGAGGAGATTGAAGGGGAGGCAGCCAACCCCGAATTCTACAAAAGGTTGGCAAAGATGAGCGAGCCCGAAGTAAAGCAGCAGGAGGGAAGAAGGAGAGAGGAACCCAGAGGTCAAGGGTTTGAGAGACCACCTCGGAATTGGAGGTACCAGGAACCCCACAACAGGTTGGGTTGGAGGAACCAGGAAGGACCGGCGAGAGGTCAGGAAGAAGGATACCAAGGAAGAGAAGCGGGAGGTATGAATCCGGGGTGGAGGCAGGGTCCCAGACCCCCTCACCCCCCAAGGGAGCAAGCTATGGCAGTAGGCCGGGGAAGAGGGGCTAGAGGAGACAGAGGAGGAAGAGGAAGAGCAGGGAGAGGGGGCAGGGTGGCGTTGCCTTATTGTGACTTTCATCAGGAAGAAGGTCACGCGACCGCCACCTGCCCAGAGTTCTTGGAGATGAGAGAGAGAGGTCAGCCACGGCGGCAGCAAGCTAGGATCGAGGAAATGCTCCCGGAGGCGGAAGAAGACCGATGCGAGGACAGGGCGGATACAGGAACCAGGGGGAAATCGGGGTGATTCATGGAGGGGTTGGGATAGAAGCCTCTCGCAAGAGGAGCTTCCAGGCGATGTTCCGAAGGGACGTCGCGTCGACTTCCCAGACCCCACCCCTCTCGGAGAAGCTCACCTTCTCCTCAGAAGACATGCCAGATTATGAGGATCCATTCTGCGACGCCCTGGTGATTCAGACAGCAATTGAAAACTTCACGGTCTCCCGGATCCTGGTGGATAACGGGAGCTCAGTGAACGTGATCTTCAAGAAGGCCTTCGACGCAATGGAGGTGGAAAAGAAGAGGGTGCAGGCCTCCGACGGACCGCTGTTTGGTTTCTCAGGCGAGCAGAAGGAGGTCGAGGGAGGTGTTGGTCTCCAGGTGACGCTAGGAGGAGTCCCAAGAAACTGCCGGTTCGTCATTGTGGACGCTCCGAGCAGCTATAACGCCATCTTCGGACGACCCCTCATCAGCGCCTTCCGGTGCATGCCCTCATCGTACCATCAGTGCTTAAAGCTCCATAGTGGAGGAGTCCAGGTCCGCGTCCGAGGAGATGCTAAGGTGGCGAGGCAGTGCTATGTGACTGCCGTCAACACCATTTTATGGATGTCGGATGCCAAGAAGATGGATGAAGAGATGGCGAGGCCGGAGGGGCCAGGAGAAGTGGAGAAGAGAGAAGTAGGGAGAGAGGGCGATGCCCGAGAGGAGAATCTGGAGGTCGCTCGTGAGGAGCAGGAGGTCGAGTTGTTGGAGGTCGCTCAGGAGGAGCAGGAGGTCGAGCCGGTGGAGGCGGAAAGAGTCGCAGAGGAAGAGGCCCAGGTGGAAGGGCGAAAAGAAAATGGCCAATGGGAAGAGCCAGCCCGGCTCGAGGCGGCAGAAGAGATAGTTGAGATGGAGGTTACAACCCAGGCAGGAAGGGTGGAGAAGGTGCGGATCAGCGGGGGCCTCGGCCCGGAGGACCAGAGAAGGATGCTGGAGTGCATCCAGAAGAACGTGGACGTCTTCGCATGGAGCGCAGCGAACATGCCTGACATCGATGCGGACGTGGCTTGCCATCGTCTCAACCTCGAGCTAGGAGCTCGCCCCATCCGGCAGAAGAGGAGGGCCATCGCCGATAAACTTGAAGAACCAATCCGCAAGGAGGTGGCCAAGCTCCTCGAAGCAGGTTTTGTATCGTAGATCCAGTATCCAGGCTGGGTCTCCAATGTCGTCATGGTAGGAAAAGGCGATGGCCGCTGGCGCATGTGTATTGATTTTTCTCTATTGAACAAAGCCTGCCCTAAGGATTGTTATCCCCTGCCTCGGATCGACGCGCTGGTTGACTCAGCCGTCGGTTTTTCTGTGATGAGTTTTTTGGAAGCTTTTTCAGGTTAACACCAGATCAGGATGCACCCCCCGGATATCAAAGATGTCTCGTTCATCACCAGGGAGGGGTGCTACTGCTATAAGATGATGCCCTTCGGGTTGAAAAACGCAGGAGCAACCTACCAGAAGATGATGGATCGGGTCTTCAAAGAGCAAAGGGGAAAGAACTTGGAGGTCTACGTAGATGACCTCATGGTAAAGAGCAAGAACGTGAGCATTCACCTACAAGACCTCGAGGAAACCTTCGCCACCATACGTAAGTACAAGATGCGACTGAACCCCCTAAAGTGTGTGTTCGGCGCCAGCAAGGGGAAATTTCTGGGACATCTTCTCACCCCTTTGGGGGTGGAACCTAATCCGGACAAGGTCAAAGCCATCATGGAGCTGGGATCGCCTCGGAATGCCAAGGAGGTCCAGCGATTGACGGGAAAGCTCGCGGGGTTGAGCAGGTTCCTCTCCCGGGCCGGGGAGACATGCTCCCCCTTCTTCAAAACATTACGAGGCAACCGGAAATTCGAGTGGACAAAGGAGTGCGAGGAGGCCTTCCAAGCCTTGAAGAGGCAACTCACCCAGGCTCCGCTGCTCCAGGGCCCCAAGGAGGGGGAGGACCTATCCTTGTATCTCGGGGTCGGAGCCGAGGCCGTAAGCTCTGTTCTGGTCCGGGAGGAAGGCAAGAAGCAGCTGCCCATCTACTACGTGAGCAGGGTCCTGAGGGAAGCAGAGCTCAGATACCCGATCTTGGAGAAGTTGGCCTTTGCTCTAGTCGTCGCGGCAATGAAGCTCAGGCCATACTTCCAGGCCCATTCAATTCAAGTGGTGACGGACCACCCTCTCGGGAAGGCTCGCAAAATGGTCAATAGAACTAAGTAAATTCAACATTGTCTTCGTCCCTCGACTATCCATGAAGGCACAGGTGGTGGCTGACTTCATGGCAGATTATATGGCCGAGATGAAGGAAGGTGGAACCCCTCATCACGTTCCGTGGAAGCTGCTGGTGGACGGGGCTTCGGGAAAGAATTCACTCGGAGGAGGGGTGGTGCTGGAGAGTCCCCAAGGGGTAAAGATCGAGCAGACCCGCTGCCCAGGCTCCCATCTAGCTGGCAGGTCCGAAGGCTCACTCGGTGGCAGGATCTATGTTAAAGGAAAAATGGCCCCGAGCAGACCCGCTGCCCAGGCTCCCATCTAGCTGGCAGGTCCGAAGGCTCACTCGGTGGCAGGTTCTATGTTAAAGGAAAAATGGCCCCGAGCAGACCAGCTGCCCAGGCTCCCATCTAGCTGGCAGGTCCGAAGGCTCACTCGGTGGCAGGTTCTATGTTAAAGGAAAAATGGCCCCGAGCAGACCCGCTGCCCAGGCTCCCATCTAGCTGGCATGTCCGAAGGCTCACTCGGTGGCAGGTTCTATGTTAAAGGAAAAATGGCCCTGAGCAGACCCGCTGCCCAGGATCCCATCTAGCTGGCAGGTCTGAAGGCTCACTCGGTGGCAGGTTCTATGTTAAAGGAAAAATGGCCCCGAGCAGACCCGCTGCCTAGGCTCCCATCTAGCCGGCAGGTCCGAAGGCTCACTCGGTGGCAGGTTCTATGTTAAAGGAAAAATGGCCCCGAGCAGACCCGCTGCCCAGGCTCCCATCTAGCTGGCAGATCCGAAGGCTCACTCGGTGGCAGGTTCTATGTTAAAGGAAAAATGGCCCCGAGCAGACCCGCTGCCCAGGCTCCCATCTAGCTGGCAGGTCCGAAGGCTCACTCGGTGGCAGGTTCTATGTTAAAGGAAAAATGGCCCCGAGCAGACCCGCTGCCCAGGCTCCCATCTAGCTGGCAGGTCCGAAGGCTCACACGGTGGCAGGTTCTATGTTAAAGGAAAAATGGCCCCGAGCAGACCCGCTGCCCAGGCTCCCATCTAGCTGGCAGGTCTGAAGGCTCACTCGGTGGCAGGCTCTATGTTAAAGGAAAAATGGCCCCGAGCAGACCCGCTGCCCAGGCTCCCATCTAGCTGGCAGGTCCGAAGGCTCACTCGGTGGCAGGATCTATTTTAAAGGAAAAATGGCCCCGAGCAGACCCGCTGCCCAGGCTCCCATCTAGCTGGCAGGTCCGAAGGCTCACTCGGTGGCAGGATCTATGTTAAAGGAAAAATGGCCCCGAGCAGACCCGCTGCCCAGGCTCCCATCTAGCTGGCAGGTCCGAAGGCTCACTCGGTGGCAGGTTCTATGTTAAAGGAAAAATGGCCCCGAGCAGACCCGCTGCCCAGGCTCCTATCTAGCTGCCAGGTCCGAAGGCTCACTCGGTGGCAGGATCTATGTTAAAAGAAAAATGGCCCCGAGCAGACCCGCTGCCCAGGCTCCCATCTAGCTGGCAGGTTCGAAGGCTCACTCGGTGGCAGGATCTATGTTAAAGGAAAAATGGCCCCGAGCAGACCCGCTGCCCAGGCTCCCATCTAGCTGGCAGGTCCGAAGGCTCACTCGGTGGCAGGTTCTATGTTAAAGGAAAAATGGCCCGAGCAGACCCGTTGCCCAGGCTCCCATCTAGCTGGCAGGTCCGAAGGCTCACTCGGTGACAGGTTCTATGTTAAAGGAAAAATGGCCCCGAGCAGACCCGCTGCCCAGGCTCCCATCTAGCTGGCAGGTCCGAAGGCTCACTCGGTGGCAGGTTCTATGTTAAAGGAAAAATGGCCCCGAGCAGACCCGCTGCCCAGGCTCCCATCTAGCTGGCAGGTCCGAAGGCTCACTCGGTGGCAGGATCTATGTTAAAGGAAAAATGGCCCCGAGCAGACCCGCTGCCCAGGCTCCCATCTAGCTGGCAGGTCCGAAGGCTCACTCGGTGGCAGGTTCTATGTTAAAGGAAAAATGGCCCTGAGCAGACCCGCTGCCCAGGCTCCCATCTAGCTGGCAGGTCCGAAGGCTCACTCGGTGGCAGGTTCTATGTTAAAGGAAAAATGGCCCCGAGCAGACCCGCTGCCCAGACTCCCATCTAGCTGGCAGGTCTGAAGGCTCACTCGGTGGCAGGGTCTATGTTAAAGGAAAAATGGCCCCGAGCAGACCCGCTGCCCAGGCTCCCATCTAGCTGGCAGGTCCGAAGGCTCACTCGGTGGCAGGCTCTATGTTAAAGGAAAAATGGCCCCGAGCAGACCCGCTGCCCAGGCTCCCATCTAGCTGGCAGGTCCGAAGGCTCACTCGGTGGCAGGTTCTATGTTAAAGGAAAAATGGCCCCGAGCAGACCCGCTGTCCAGGCTCCCATCTAGCTGGTAGGTCTGAAGGCTCACCCGGTGGCAGGTTCTAAGTTCTCAAGAGATGATCTCAAGAACATTCGCATAAACCACGCGCTGGAGAGGGGATCACACTCCACTTTCATGACTACCTAAGCGAAACCCCGTGATGCGCGAATGGTAAGGTTCACTCGGTAGCGAGAGGTCGAAAGGGAACGACCGACCTAAGTCATCTTCGAGCATTCGCGGGGTGGCCAAGACAGTCGCATCACGACCTAACGTCCTAATGAGCCTAACGAAGTATAGCGACGAATAAGAAAGAATCAACATCCTAATGAGCCAAGCAAGATATAACGACGAATGACAAAAAATTGAGATAACACAAATTGTAATCGATATATATATATTTTTCAAGGACATTCGCCCAGTTCATGATTACATCCAAAGGGGAGATAAGAAAGAGGATAAAATACAAAGAACCCGCCTCATGGGCCGGCAGACTTCTCGCCAGAAGGCCCACCGCTTTCGCTCGAATCCAGCAAGAGGGCGTCTTCACGCGGCTGGCCATCCTCGTCCTCCGGGAAGGGGATAGGAATGTAGAGCTCGGGGACGACCTGTCGGGCAGAGAGGCATTCAGCCTCCTCCTTCAGGTACCCAGCCTGCCACAGCACCTGCAGCGCATGCTTAACGGCGCTCTGGGCGTTCTCTTGCATCAGCTGCTCCAATTCGTGGTGGGGGTAGAAGTGCCCCCCACTCGCCAGGGCGAGTGCCGAGGCCTCGGCTTCTCGCGACCGCTGGGCCTCGGCCTTCGCCAACCGGACTTCATCCTCAAGACCGACCACCCGCGCGCGAAGCATCTCGGCGACCGTGGTGTTCTGAAAAAGAAGAAGAAAATATTACAAAACATACATATATAGGTGGTAAGAAGAGAGTGCATCAATCGGCAACAGGTCACTCGCGAGAAGGGAAAGTATATACCTCTGCCACGGGGCGGCGGGCGAGAAGGGTTTCCGCAGCTTCCAGCTTTATCTTAAGATCACGCGCCTCGGCAGAAGCGACATTCCGGGACTCCTCAACCTCCTTCAAGTTCCGCGCCAGTTTGATGCTCCGGCGCGATGACATATGCGCGAGCTCAAGCGCCCGCAGCATGGCCCTGGCACTCTCATGAGCGAGAATCTGGGTCGTCTCGGCATCATAGACTTCGGCGTCTTCTCGGCCATTGAGGGCATACGCGATGGCGTAAGCCTCACCGCTGGCGAGATCGCTCTCTATCCACGACGGATGGAGGGTGGAGAGCGAGACCCTGTTAGCATTCCTATCCCACTTCACCAGGGGAGCCCCCGAGGGGTCCGTGTACTTCTCGCCGCTGGGAAAGTTTCGGTGGTCCCTGGGCAACGGAGGCGGCGACAACGACGATCTCGCCGTGGTCTCAGCCCCGTCTGGCGCACCCGACCCCAAGGTTTGGGCCGGTGCATCTGCCCCCTGGGTTAGGGCCGGCGCGCCCGTCCCCAGGGTCTGGGTCGGAGCACTCGTTCCTGGGGTCTCGTCCAAGATTCCCTTCCCCTTGGCGGAAGGACTTTTTGGCTTCTTGGAGGAGGATGAAGTGAGCGCTCCGGGTTTTCGCTTCCGGCCGCTGGGCTTGGACGAAGAAGGTTCCTCCCGGCAAGCATCCACTGCGGCCTGCGCAAGAGATACGCAGAACCCCGGAGGTCGCGGCGGATGAAGGGGGAAACTTCGCACACCTATGCAAGAACGCGAATGGGTTAGCGAATGGGGTAAGATACACAGCCTAAAGGAAAGGAGGGGATCTCGAGAAAAACCTACCCTCACCCTGCGGAACGGGCGGGAGTGAATTGACGTTTCGCCGGAGATAGACGAGGTCCATCCCATGCTCCAGAATGTATTGATGGAGTTTGGCCTCGTGCCCACCTAAGGTCGGGGGGGCGGAAGGTTGACTCCTCCTCCTGCACCGGGGCGAGAAGAGTGTTCCCCAGACTCCCGCTGACAAAGAGGAAGCGGCGAACCCAGTCATGGTTTTTGTTCGGGAGCCCATAATGCTTGAGTGGGCTTTGACCCGAGAAGAAGGAGACGCCATGGGTGCAGCGGAAAGTGTAGAGTTTGCGGAAGACCGGAAGCGAGAACTCGATCCCCTCTTCCCGCAGGTAGCACGCGTACCCGACCAGCATGGCGATAGAGTTGGGGTTGAGCTGGCCAGGCACGACCCCGTAATACCGGAAGGTCTGGCGGAGTTCCGGCCAGATGGGAAGGCGAAAACCCACCTCGAAGTGCTCTAGCGGGATCGCAAGAGCACAAGGCGAGATGGTGTTTAGACGGTCCTCTGGCCCGGGCTTCCGCGCTTGAAATCCCGGCGGAACGTAGTCCGCGACAGCGGTCAGGTAAGCCTCATCGGAAAGATCGCAAGAGTCGAATGCGTGGTTGGCGAATGCGCTGGCGCACCTGGCCCTACCTTCGGCTTCACCACCCATCGAATACTGAAGAAGGCGGGAGCAGTAGGGAAGAGAGAAGCGCGAGTGCTAGCGCGAGGAAAGAGAAGGAGCGGATGGTAAGGTATTTAATACGATGGTTGAAAGGCCTATTTATAGAAGTGCTAAACGGCGTTTGGGCTTTCGAGGTAACGGGTGTGCAGATAGCAGTCACGCCTTCTCGACGCCTCGGAACCCGGGCCGACCTCTCTCGCTCAGTAATGACCAATGCCCTGCGGCTATTCTCATCGACTACGCGAAAGAGGTTAAGAAAGCATTCAGCAATAATAAAACATTCGGCAATACCCAAGCAAGATATAGGAAATAAAAGACAAAGCATAGAGCATTCGCAAAACACATGGCATAAGATTATTACAAACAAAAATAAAAATCCAGCATCCGCGCTACAGAAAACAGAAAGATTACAAGAAGGGCGAATGAAGACTGGCTCAATACTCCTCCCAGACCCACCGGCCTCGCTTTCGCGACCCAACTTCCATGGGCATTCGCGGGCGGTAATATGCGAGTATATTGGTGATCTCATGAGAAGCCAGTTGGAGTTGGTCCCGGGCTCGCGCGGCGTGTGTTTCGGGAGACAACTCCCCTCCTTCGCTCCCCAAGCGCTCCACCGTGGTGATAATGCGCGAGTAGTCCCGATGGAGGTCCTTTAACTCACGCGCGACTCTCAGCCGCACGTCGTCCACCTGGCCAGCTACGTTTCGCTGGATGTGGATGAGCTTCCCCAGGACCTCCGAGATCCGATCCTTCAGGGTCGCGTGATCCGAGGAATCACCCAGAAAGTCAGCGAGATCCCCAGGGGAAGGGAGAGGCGAGAGCATTCCCTCTCCCCCCTCATAGTAGGAGTCGAAGGGGGAGGCTTCCCGATAGCCTGCGGAATCACAACTAGGTTAGTGGTGATAAAATATGCGAGTACGATAGGGGCGGGTGAGTGAACTGACCTGGGGTGGGGTCCCGGTGACCTGAAGGACGAGACGAATGGGGGTGCGTTCCAAACAACCAGGCGGGAGGTAAGACCTTTCCCTTTCCTGGACGGTAAGGCTGTGAGGAAGGAGCTGGAGCATCCGCAGGATCATCCGCGCGGTCCTGCTGACCGAGTCCCTTCTGGGGAGATACCCTCGGCTCATCCGCGAGCACGGAGGGGTTCGGTCGAACAGGGGAACTCGGAGGAACAGTGTCCCGCAGCAAAAGGTCGGGGTCGAGGGCTGCGAAAAATAGTGGTCAGCAACGAGCCACATGAAGGGAGAATCTAAAAGGGTTTACAACTTACCGGACTGCAATGAGGTCTCGCCCGGAGGGGGTGGGGGAGCAAGGTCCAGACCTGGAGGCCTCTCGTTCGCGAGAGGTAGCACCGCGACACTGCCCGAGACGGCCCCGTGGCCAGTCTCCGACACCAAAGCCCCCTGCGAATGGTCAGAATAAACGCAGGGTAAGGGACAGGAACTAAATGGAGACAGGAGGAATTCTCATACCAGTATCGCAGGGTCCGGAAGGGCATCCGCCAGCGTGTTCGCTGGTGGAGTATCCGCCGGAGACTCCGAGGCAGTCTCGCCTCTCTGACGATTCAGCCGAATCGCCTTGGCTCGACGCGAGACATAGGGGGCGCTCGGATCCCGTTTAGACATCAGCCAGGGAGCAAATTTGGATGCCTTGGGGGCAGTTGCAGCTTGGGCCGCAGCCAGGCGGTCGATCATCTCTCGCGAGAGGGGTTTCGCAGAAGGTTTGTGGAAAGACATTAGGAAGTGGAGAAACTCCGAGCCAAGATGAGAGAGTGGTCCAGAAAAACCTGACATGAGGATATATATATAGAATGACGGTGGGACCCACAGAATCTTATGAGGTCCAGTCAGCAGGCACTCACCGAATACAGGGTTGGACTGTTCTTTCCGAGCGCAGGAATCGCTCGCAAAGAGCGGGGATTGTGTACACCAGTATTCGCCGAGTGGGCCCCTCAAGCCAGCTGGCGAGACCTGGGCCAGTCAGGTCATTCGGCCAGGTTTGGATAAGTAGAAGGGCTCCCAGGTCGATAGGGAAGGAATTCGGCGAGTGGTGCCCTCACGGACCATTCGCCCAGAGGAATGGGCACTCGCCCAGCTAGGCGGATGCCCAGCGAGTGGTGCCCTCACGGACCATTTGCCCATGATGATTTGAGGAGGAAATGACCAGGATACCCCTGGTGGGCTGCAAATAGCCTTTCGGAACAGCGGAGTTAGGCTGTTAGCAGACCAATTAGGGGTGTCGTTAGTAAAATTAAAAGGCGGATTCATGCTATTTGCAGACCAGCCTAGAAAAATCTATAAATAGACCCTTAAGGGCACCTTGGAGGAGATCCGATTTTAGAGAATCCTCTCCTCCAGGCTAGTTTTTGGTCGGCTGCTAGTGCCCTCCAAGGTGCCCGGTTGAGCTCTGGTTCGGGAGGGGAAGCTCTCTAAGATCTTCCGTGTGTGTGGCGGGACCTCCTCGCTTCAGCCTTGGGTCTATTCATATTCTCACATCCACCGTCAAGAGAGTCTAGTGAGGGAGAAATAAGCATCGGCTACACCCCCAGTGGGTCCGAACTCAAGAGACCTGTTGCAGGTTTCAACAGCACCCCACCCCGGGGGAAGAGCGGCTTGGGTACACCCCCATAGGGGGTGCGGTTTGGTCGAACCCCACCATGGGGGTGCGGTTTGGCCGCACCCCAATGGGGGGGGGGGGGGGGGGCTTGGTCGCACCCCAATTGGGGGGGAGTGCGGCTTAGTCACACCCCCATGGGGGTGCGGGTTGGTCACACCCCCATGGGGGTGCAGTTTGGTCGCACCCCACCACGGGGGTGCAACTTGGCCACGCCCCATCGTGGGTGCGGTTTGGCCGCACCCCCATGGGGATGCGGTTTGGCTGCACCCACCACTATGAGGGGTGTGGACTACCTGCACCCCACTAGTGGGGTGCAGACTAACCACACTCCAGTAGTGGGGTGCGACCTTGTTCGCATCTGGTGCTAGTAAATCGCGAATTGTGCGCCGGTGGATTCCTCCACTCCCATGTTCATGGGTTGGACTTTGACTCCACTAACTCCACCTTCTAATGATGGAGTTTCTACTAATCGCACCCCACATGACCTCTATCCATTTATGAGGTGCATAACAATTGCCCCCAAACCTTTGAAGTCCACACCGCTTCTTGGAGGAGTTTAAAGGTTTCACCGCCTTCTTTGTGACGTCTTGTGTCGTAATCGTCGCTGGAGGATGAGCGTGAGGTTGCTTTCGTTTCCTGTTCTGTTAGACACTTCTTGCTATGTACAACATTGTGATGGCGCTTTTGCGTCTTGTGGCTCCGTTGTTCTAGTTATTGTCGAAGCATCCGTCGGGGGGACATGCCCCAGGATGGCGGGTGAAGAGCGCGTGCGTTCAAACCATTAACTACCGTAAGAGGGGAAGCCCCTTACGACGTCGGGACCTTACTGCGGGGAGAAGGACTGATCTTCGATCAGCGGCAGTGTGAAGTCTCAGGGGCAGGGCCCCAGAGTGGCTGGTGAAGAGCGTATGCGTTCAAACCATTGACGATCGTAAGAGGGGCGACCCTTACGACGTCGGGATCTTACTGTTGGGAGAAGGGATGACATTCGATCGACGACAGTGTGAGGTCCCAGGGGCAGGGCCCCAGAGTGGCCGGTGAAAAGCGTATGCGTTCAAACTGTAACACCCCAAAACTTTGAAGCAGAATTGGGCTGCTGGGAGCTAGCGCAGGCGGTAGTGCTACCACCTGGCGCTAGCCATCTCGACGGTTGCTAGCCGTCGAGACGGAAGCTTTAAGTGTCGGCAGACGCTAGCCATCGAGACGGAAGCTAGCGCAGGCGCTAGCGCCGGCGCTAGCGCGCGATACAGATCCGTGATTTGAAATCGTGGCCGTCAAATCCTTATGTTCTTAGATCCGATGGCTGGGGTTTAATCCGGGATTTCTTAAGCCTTGACCAGAGGAGATATTCTCTTTATTTCTAAAGTCTTATCTCTCTTCAAGCTTGGGAAAGAGGAAAGCCAATGAGGAAGAAGAAGGTGTCTTCCACCATTGACGGAGCTCTGAAGCTCCGAATCACGAGCCGTTTACAGATCCACGAAGAGCAGCCCGGTGCGGTCCTTTTCGTCCGATTAGAATCTTGGATTCTCATGGTGAACAAGAAAACGACAAGGGTAACGATCTTCTACTTGGATAAGTGAAGTCCTCCTTTTTATGACATGTTTGCATGGAAAATCCCCCACCGATTGGTGGAGAAAAGGGAGTTTTCCAGCGGGTTGATCGTTTCGATCCCCTTTGGTTACTTGCATTAGCATCCGGAATCGTAGTACGGATATAGGCATTGTGTGTGAAACCCATCCGGACAGGTTGGTCTGGATTGGTGATGGCTATAGTGATTAATTATGCCGGAGAAGACTCCGTGTTTTGTTTGCGCTATTTTTCGGGTTCTGTGTACAGTAGAGTACTGCAGAGAGTCCTGGAAGTAACCTCCAGGAAATACCCGAAGTTGTGGGTGGATTTGGAGATCTGCCACTACCGCCTGGCGCTAGTGCTAGCGCCGGCGGTAGCTCCCAGGGAACTGGTTGTGGGGGTGTGAAACCTCCTTTCTTTATTCGGGCCGAGGTGAAGCTGTACCCGCATCGCGACGATTTGAGCACGGGAAAAGCTGAACCGAACCCGCTCCCATACCGAATCGGTGAAGAGGTAGCTCCTCGGTGCACCGTATGATGTTGGGATTGGTCCGTAAGGCAAGTTAGTCTTGATGGTCAAAGCTCATGCAAACTCTTTGTTTAAGGAATTGTTAGGTGTAGCTCGGAGAGTACACCGTGAGAGTGCCTTGAGAGCACGAAATGTGTGGCCGTGCGTGCCCACGTTGGTGTTGATTGCTTGTACATGTGGTGTTTGAATGTACCTTGACAATTTATGCCTTACTGTATGCCTGCAGGGAAGGAGTACCACCACCCCGACTTTAGGGGTGGGGTCGTTATAATTTTGGTCAGCTTTAGCTGACCGGTTACCTGTTTGCCACGTTTTGGTGGATCGTTGTTGCAGGTGCAGGTGAGCCAAGCGGGAAATAGCGGGCGGTGGCCCTTTTGCTGTGTTGGCCCTCGAGGGCCAGCCTCTTTTCTGCTTTTCATGTATTGCCGGCCTGCGTGCCGAAGTATGTTTTTGGAGTTTTGTACTTTTTGGAATGTAAGGCCTTAAGGCCGTAACTCTACACTTTATTGTTTCATTCCCGTGATAGTGGACTATTCTAAGAGAAATGTTAAATCTTTATGCTTCCGCTTATGTTTAGTATACTCTGGTGTAGTTCTTTTCTGTATATCTCCTTTTAACGCCTAGCTAGTATGGTTAGTATAGCGTGGGGTCCCGACCGGACCTACTGTTATATTATTAGTACTGGAAGGGTGTTACAATTTGGTATCGGACTTAGGGCGTCGATCTGTAGTTTAGGGAATTCGGGACGAATTCCTTTTAAGGGGTGGTGTGCACGGGATGTGCATTCACCTAAAACGACAAAACTAATAAGAATGTCCACTTAGGAATGGAAAAACATACTTGTTTGCGGAACCTGAGCGTTCCATGATTGTTGTTTGCTATATTTTCGGTCACTAAATTGTGTCTTGCATAATTTATAGGTGACTAGGAGTGTTGCGGGGCAGTCTCGACCCCGTAACACCGCTGAAAGTAGTGCGTCAGCTGAGGTGCCAGCGACCACTCCTTCGGCTGAGATGATCAGAGTAATCGCTGAAGCGGTCCTCGCGTTAATCAACACTCAACCTCAAAGGCTTGCACAGCCTGCTACGCCTACTCCGGATGTGGCCCTGGTGGCAGCTGCCGCAGTGGAACCCGCAATGGAACCTTCAGTGGAACCGAGGGTGGAGATCCCTGTACCACTGGATGTAGTGGAACCTGCGGTGGAGCCAAGGGTGGAATGTCGAGTAGAGCGAGTAGTTGTTGCGCGAGCGCGCGATCAACAACTTTAGCACTTTCTAAGTTTCCATCCTCCAACCTTTTCGGGGACTGGATCCTCAACGGAGGCGGAGGACTGGCTGTCAACGGTTAGAAAAAATCTAAAGGCGACAGCGACAGAAGAAGCTATGATGGTCACTCTAGCCACCTTCCTCCTCAACGGAGAGGCAGAGCTTTGGTGGGCCGAGCAGGAAGTGCATAGGTTTGGAGGCAAGGAGATTACCGAGATCACTTTAGCGGAGTTCTCAAAGTCGTTTCTTCAGAGGTATATTCCTTCTTCCCAATGCATTGCGTTGCAGAACCAGTTCTTGAAGTTAACTCAAGGCGATAGCTCGGTGGACGAGTACTTGCACGAGTTCACTAGATTGGGCCGCTATGCGGGGTTTTTGGTGGAAGATGAGGAAATGAAGACGAACAAGTTTTATGAAGGTCTTCGAGATGAGTTGAGGCTGCTCCTTGCAGGCCCAATGACGTTTGGATTCCATGTGGTGGTGCAAAGCACCAGATCTCTGGAGTTGGACATGAAGAGAGTGCAAGCACAGGGCATGGCAAAGAAACCCGAGTTTCATGCGCCGGCCTCTCAGTCCAAGTCGGAGTTCAGGAGGAACAAAAGGAAGTTCAAACCGGCGGAGCCAACTCGCTCAATTGTGTCGGGAGCTACGACAGCATATAGCCCTATTACATGTTTCACCTGCGGGAAGGCGGGACAAAAGGCGCGTGTGTGTAGAAGTGGTCCCCCGAAGCCGGAGAACCGAGCGTTGGACTATGCTCGTGCTGCGGGTCATACGGAAAGGGGTAAAGCTGCGGAGTCTTCTGCTTCCCAGCACATTCTAGAGTTTATTCGCTTGGCCAGCAAGAAGCCATACGACAAACTGATGACGTCACATGTATGAATTAAATGTTAGCTTTTACATAACTATGTGTGATTGATACCGTTGTGCGACCTTATGTTTTATTTGTGTGCAATTAGGCTTCGTCCTAATTTTCAACTATCCGACGAGAGCTCTATTTGATAAGAGAGCATCGCAATCTTTTTTGTCTACGGGCTTCGTGGTGCGAATTGGAGTGCCGTCAGCCTTAGCAAAAGATAAATTGGAGGTCATGATACCTAACGGGCCTCACATGAGTGCGGATAGGAAGAGCCGTGCGAAGGTGCGGATAGGAAATCAGGATTTCGACTTGGAAGCGTCGTTATTACCGTTAGCTGAATTTGATGTGATCTTCGGCATGGACTGGCTCTCGGAGCAGCGAGCATGCATAGATTGCAATTCAAAGGAGATCACTCTGGGAAAGAACACCGAAGACGAAACCACGTTCGCAGGTATGCGAGGAGCGAGCAAGACACTGATGTCTGCTCTCCAAGTGGTTAAGGCGGTGAGAAAAGGGGCGGAGTTGTTCTTCACCCTGTTGGAGGCTTCAGAGCCAAAGCCCAGGTTATGCGATGTCCCAGTTGTAGCGGAGTACGCCGACGTGTTTCCTAACGAACTCCCTGGGGCTCCGCCTCAGCGGGAGATTGATTTATGTATTGAACTGGTGCCAGGTGCCAAACCTGTGGCCCGCTCACCGTACCGGATAGCGCCAAAGGAATTGGCAGAGCTGAAGGTCCAATTGCAAGAGCTGCTAGAGCAAGGCTACGTACGTCCGAGTTCATCGCCTTGGAGTGCACCAGTCCTCTTTGTGAAAAAGAAGGACGGGAGATTGCGTCTATGTATCGAATATCGAGAGCTGAATAAGTTGACCGAGAAGAACCGTTATCCGATTCCAAGAATCGACGGCTTATTCGACCAACTGGTTGGGTCGACGGTATACTCTAAGCTTGACTTAAGGTCCGGCTATTATCAGCTTCGTATTCGGGATTGTGACATTCCAAAGACAGCGTTCAGTACCTGCTTTGGGCACTATGAGTTCACTGTTATGCCGTTCGGTCCATCTAATGCACCGTCGGTATTCATGGACTTAATGAATAGAACATTTCGAGAGTATTTGGATCAGTTTGTGATCGTCTTCATCGACGACATTTTGGTATACTCTCAGTCAGAGGAGGAGCATGCAGAGCATCTGCACGTAGTTTTGAGCACCCTGAGGAGGAGTCAACTATATGCCAAGTTCTCCAAATGCGAGTTTTGGCTAGCGTCAGTAGCATTCCTGGGTCATGTTGTTAGTGGGGATGGAATTGCGGTTGATCCGTCGAAAGTAGAAGTAATCCGAGCGTGGCCTGTGTTGAAAAACGTAGCGGAAGTCCGAAGTTTCTTAGGACTTGCCGGCTATTATAGGCGCTTTGTGGAGAACTTCTCGAGGGTCGCACTCCCTCTCACTAAACTGACTAGGAAAGATCACAAGTTCGATTGGTCGCCTGAGTGCGCTCGAGCTTTTTAAGAATTGAAGAGCCATCTGACCACGACGCCCATTCTATGCTCGCCATGTGGTACGGAAGGCTACGAAATTTATAGTGACGCCTCAGGGAGTGGTTTGGGTTGCGTCCTAGTGCAGTTCGGAAAGGTAATTGCCTACGGCTCCGGACAACTGAAGGTTCATGAAAGGAACTACCCGGTCCATGATTTGGAGCTAGCGGCCGTGGTTTTCGCCCTCAAGCTTTGGAGACATTACTTGTATGGCGTGAAGATCGATATCTTTACTGACCACAAGAGCCTCAAGTACCTGCTGGATCAAAGGGAGTTGAATATGCGTCAGAGGAGGTGGATGGAGTTCCTTGGGGACTACACCTTCGACATCAAATATACTCCTAGTAAGGGAAATGTAGTTGCGGACGCGTTGAGTCGTCGGACTCTTGCTCAAGCAAATTGGATTTTGATGCACGATGAGCGTCTAATCCGCGAGCTAGAAGATATGGAGATCATTTGCGTCGATAGAAGAGCGTCTCCTTCAACATGGTTGAACTGGATGGAAGTTCAATACGACCTTGCCGACCGAGTTCGACAAGCATTGGAGCTGGATGAGAGCATGAAACGCTATAAAGTGGAGACCGTCGATGGGTCAAACGCTGATTTCTCTTTCGAAGATGGCCTTATGTGGAAAAAGGACAGATTGTGCGTCCCAAATGTTGGCACTCTACGGGCGGAGTTGATGTACGAGGCTCATCATACCAAGTACTTGATCCACCCTGGGAGCACGAAAATGTACATGGATATGAAGAAACTCTTCTGGTGGCCGGGTATGAAGAAAGACATTGCCATCTACGTGGCCAAGTGACATACTTGCGCATTAGTGAAGGCGGAATGTCAACGTCCTGGCGGGTTTCTGAAGTCCTTGCTGATTCCGGAATGGAAGTTCGATGATATTTCGATGGATTTTGTGCACGGATTGCCGAGATCGCAACATGGAAACGACGCCATCTGGGTGATCGTGGACCGATTGACGAAGGTATCACAATTTATTCCGAACCGGAAGGATGATTCTGTGGAAAAGCTGGCAAAGTTGTACATCAATAGCATCGTACGGTTGCACGGGATTCCCCATAACATCGTCAGTGATCGTGATGGGCGGTTCACATCAAATGTTGGAGGCTGATTCATCAATTATTGAGTACCAAGCTAAAGTTTAGCACAACCTTCCACCCGCAAATGGATGGACAGACCGAAAGGACCAATAGGACGATGGAGGACATGCTGAGGATGTGCGCTCTGGACTTTGGAAAGAGATGGGAGGACCATCTCTATATGATTGAGTTTGCTTACAACAATAGCTACCAAGCAAGTATAAAGATGGCACATTTCGAGGCTCTTTATGGTAGGAAATGTCGCACACCGTTATCTTGGGCTGAAACAAGCGACACTAAGTTGTTAAAACTCAAGGACGTGGATGAGACAAATACATCAATTCGGGCTATTCGGGAGCGGTTGCTCATTGCCCAGGATAGGCAAGCAAAATACTACAATGCAAATCACCGGAATGTCGAGTTCGCCGTTGGCGACTGGGTTTATCTCAAGATCAAACCGTTCAAAGGAGTATCGAGGATCCGACGCTTGAAAAAGCTAAGTCCGAGGTACTTAGGACCGTTTGAGATCTTGGAGCGCATTGGTGAAGCTGCCTACTGGCTTGCTCTATCTTCGGAGCTAAGCGGGCTTCATGACGTATTTCACATTTCTGTTTTGCGGAAGGCTGTGAAAGAGCCTACTCATGTTGTTGCGGTCAGCGAAGTGTCGGTAGATGGTGGGCTAGCGACGAGAGTCAAACCCATTTGCATTGAAGACACTGAAGCGAAGCAGTTGCGGAACAAGTCCATTCGGATGGTGAAGGTCCGTTGGAACAACTGCGGAAAAGAGGAACTCTCTTGGGAAATAGAGCAAAACATGCTTGCGGAGTACCCCGAGCTTTTCCTTTCAGGAATAATCCTTTTGTACCTTTCTGTTTTCAGAATTTCGGGCCGAAATTCTGTTAAGGGGGGGGGGGGGGGGGGGGGGGGGGGTGGAGTTGTAACACCCAAAAACTTTGAAGCAGAATTGGGCTGCTGGGAGCTAGCGCAGGCGGTAGTGCTACCGCCTGGCACTAGCCATCTCGACGGTTGCTAGCCGTCGAGACGGAAGCTTTAAGTGTCGGCAGATGCTAGCCGTCGAGACGGAAGCTAGCGCAGGCGCTAGCGCTAGCGCCGGCGCTAGCGCGCGATACAGATCCGTGATTTGAAATCGTGGCCGTCAAATCCTTATGTTCTTAGATCCGATGGCTGAGTTTTAATCCGGGATTTCTTAAGCCTTGACCAGAGGAGATATTCTCTTTATTTCTAAAGTCTTATCTCTCTTCAAGCTTGAGAAAGAGGAAAGCCAAGGAGGAAGAAGAAGGTGTCTTCCACCATTGACGGAGCTCCGAAGCTCCGAATCGCGAGCCGTTTACAGATCCACGGAGAGCATCCCGGTGCGGTCCTTTTCATCCGATTAGAATCTTGGATTCTCATGGTGAACAATAAAACGACAAGGGTAACGATCTTCTACTTGGACAAGTGAAGTCCTCCTTTTTATGGCATGTTTGCATGGAAAATCCCCCACCGATTGGTGGAGAAAAGGGAGTTTTCCAGCGGGTTGATCGTTTCGATCCCCTTTGGTTACTTGCATTAGCATCCGGAATCGTAGTACGGATATAGGCATTGTGTGTGAAACCCATCCGGACAGGTTGGTCTGGATTGGTGATGGCTATAGTGATTAATTATGCCGGAGAAGACTCCGTGTTTTGTTTGCGCTATTTTTTGTGTTCTGTGTACAATAGAGTACTGCAGGGAATCCTGGAAGTAACCTCCAGGAAATACCCGAAGTTGTGAGTGGATTCGGAGATCTGCCACTACCGCCCGGCGCTAGTGCTAGCGCCGGCGGTAGCTCCCAGGGAACTGGTTGTGGGGGTGTGAAACCTCCTTTCGTAATTCGGGTCGAGGTGAAGCTGTACCCGCGTCGCGACGATTGATTCCGACAATTTGAGCACGAGCAAAGATGAACCGAACCCGCTCCCATACCGAATCGGTGAAGAGGTAGCTCCTCGGTGCACCGTATGATGTTGGGATTGGTCCGTAAGGCAAGTTAGTCTCGACGGTCAAAGCTCATGCGAACTCTTTGTTTAAGGAGTTGTTAGGTGTAGCTCGGAGAGTACACCGTGAGAGTGCCTTGAGAGCACGAAATGTGTGGCCGTGCGTGCCCACGTTGGTGTTGATTGCTTGTACATGTGGTGTTTGAATGTACCTTGACAATCTACGCCTTACTGTATGCCTGCAGGGAAGGAGTACCACCACCCCGGCTTTAGGGGTGGGGTCGTTATAATTTTGGTCAGCTTTAGCTGACCGGTTACCTGTTTGCCACGTTTTGGTGGATCGTTGTTGCAGGTGCAGGAGAGCCAAGCGGGAAATAGCGGGCGATGGCCCTTTTGCTGTGTAGGCCCTCGAAGGCCAGCCTCTTTTCTGCTTTTCATGTATTGCTGGTCTGCGTGCCGAAGTATGTTTTTGGAGTTTTGTACTTTTTGGAATGTAAGGCCTTAAGATTGTAACTCTACACTTTATTGTTTCATTCCTGTGATAGTGGACTATTCTAAAAGAAATGTTAAATATTTATGCTTCTGCTTATGTTTAGTATACTCTGGTTTAGTTCTTTTCTGTATATCTCTTTTTAACGCCTAGCTAGTATGGTTAGTATAGCGTGGGGTCCCGGCCGGACCTACTGTTATATTATTCGTACTGGAAGGGTGTTACACAAACCGTTGATGACCGTAAGAGGGGCAGCCCTTACGTGTCGGGACCTTACTGCGGGGAGAAGGGCTGACCTTCGATCGGCGGCAGTGCGAAGCCCCAGAAGCAGGGCCTCAAAGTTAACGATAAAAAGTGTTTGTGTTTTAAAACGTTGGCATCCGTGCGAGGGGCAAACCCTTACCGTGCTGTGATTTACTGTGACGGTAAGAAACAAAAATAATATTTTTGCTCAAACATAGGTGTTGGTGTCAAAACATAGTTTTCGTAGTAGGAAGTTAGTTTGCGCGAGTCCGAGCTCGCGACTTTTACATAATAGAAAATTAGTTTGCGCGAATCTGAGCTCGCGGCTTTTTACATAGGTGTTATCGACCGTAAGAGGGGTAGACCCTTACGACGTCGCGACCTTACTGTGGGGAGAAGGGAGGACCTTCAATCGGCAGTGCGAAGTCCCAGGGGCTGGGCCCCATAGTGGTCGGTGAAGAGTGTATGCGTTCAAACCGTTGACGACCGCAATGAGGGGCAGATCCTTATGACGTCGGATCCTTGCTGCGGGGAGAAGGGCGGACCTTTGATCGGCGGCAGTACGAAGTCCCAGGGGCAGGGCTCCAGAGTAGTCGGTGAAGAGCGTATTCGTTCAAACCGTTGACGACCGTAAGAGGGGCAGACACATACGACGTCGGGACCTTACTGCGGGGAGAAGGGCGGACCTTCGATCGGCGTTAGTGCGAAGTTTCAGGGGCAGGGCCCCAGAGTGTTCATACAGTAGCAGAGTTAAGAACAAGTAAAGTATATATTAAGTTAAATAAACATTGATACATGCGTAAGCATAATCTTGTAGCTTTCGAGTTAGCGACCGTTTTTAATATAAATTAGACAAGAGTGTAGATAATGACGGGCTTGTTGGGAAAAACCCTTTGGATTTAACTTAACAAATTATCTAAAGTGATTTTATCTCTTAGGATTTAATTATCCATTGTATAGTGAGGGTAATATGGTCATTAGATGTCTTAGGATATCTCAATTAACTTAGGGTGACAAGACCAGATCAAGACAAGTAGAATGTGGGTTAAGTTAACAATTGCGTCGAATAGAAATTGACGCAACATCGAATTGATGTCGACGCTACTTAGACTAGAAGTTTAAGCAACTCAACCTTCTGTCGAAGTAGATCAAGTCGACGCTGCGTCGAAAGGATGTCGATGCAGAGGAAATGGACATGTCGAAGTATTATGAGACGTCGACGCAACTTCTACTTCAACTCAACGCGGAAGGAAGTATTTGTCGAAGCCATCTAAAGTCGACACAACGTCAACTACATTTCAATGCAGATAATGAGGTTCTGAGTCGAGCCTTCAACTCGACGGTTACGTCGATAAGGTTTCGACGCAACGTCGACAAGATTTCGACGCAACGTCGACAAGCAGAGTTCAATCAGAGCAAGAATGAATTCGAAGCTGCTCTTACAAGAAATCGAAAGTGCGTCGATAAGAGAGAAAGAGAACTCGACGCTACGTCGAATACAATCTAAAAAGAAAACCTTTTCAACTGTCATTTTGAATCTCTCTCTCATGGCCCACAGTGTAACACACAACATTTTCGCGTAAGTTTATATTTTTGTTTATGGATTTTCATAGTATTAAATAATTTCATTACATTAAAAAAACCCCTATGAAGATAATAACAACGTTATGTACTTATCCCCTATGATGAAAAAAAACAAATTCTGTGATGCTATAATGAGGCTATAGTGGTGTGGCACACTTAATGGTCATATTTGAAATTTTTGGCCACAAAGCTACATTAGTTGTGACTATGTATATGGGTTATTAAATTGGGCTGGTTATATGAGGTTACATCTTAATATGTGCCTAAAATCTAAGTTGGGCTGCTAATAGAGAAAGGCTGAATTTGCTGGAGGCGGTGGAAATATTAAGATATATTGTTTTAGATGTTTATTCTTATCCGACCCTTCCATTTTCCCCCCTTTCTCGACGGTATCGCAGCTAGGGTTCCTCATTCTGCTTCTCGTCTCCTCCTCAATCTGCACGACTTGGCATCGGATTTCTGAGAGCAGGATTCCTACCCTAACTGTAAGCTATTTCTCCTCTGTTGGTGGGTTTATTTGGCCGATTGCTATGCTGATTAGTTTGGTACTTTGTGTTCTTCAGTCTTATGATGGATTTAGGAAAAACTTTTGGCCGGCTAGAGTTCACTGTGTATCTAGATGTTTTTATTTGCTTTATTTCTCTCCTATTGTTATTTCTGGCCGGTGGGCTTTTGGATTAACCTTGGGGTTTATGGTGGTTGGGCTGTGCTGAGCACTTGCTGCTTCTCTTTTATTTATGGTGACAGTACTGCTCCTCTTTTTATTTGTTGTTGGCGGCTGCTGTCCTGCTTCAGATTTGTTGCTTCTCTTTTTACTGGCAGTGACCGCCTGTTTGAGCTGTATGCTCTGTTTTTTTTGTTGCACATGAATGATAAAGTACTGATAATATACCAAACCAGTCGAGCCGAAAGACATAAACGCGGGTTGTCCGTACTGGTTTTGGTAAAATGATGACCCGAAAGGGTGGGCCCAAAGAATGAAATGAAATGATGACTGATGAATTGATTCACTTGCCCTTAATATTTCCTAGCAAATGAACGTACATGAAATGATATAACTGATTATTGCAATTGTTACCTCTCTTGAGATGTACTTATATGTGAATATGTTCATCACACGGTATAATACTGATCATAGAAATGTTTATATGGTTTTTGTTACTTAAGCTTTGTTGCGGTCAGACTCGATGCTCCGGTTGGGCCGAAATAAACTTAGGCCGTCTCAGCTCTCGGAGCTGTCAAGTGCGCACACAGTCAATGAGATATGAAAAGAACACAGATTTTATCGTGAAAAACCCCTGAATTGGGTAAAAAACCACGTTGACCTGGCTCGCTTGGTCGGAATCCACTAGCTGCTTGCGGTTACAAATATCTTGGAGAATCGAGGGCGACAAGCCGCTCCTCGTTACAATTTAGTGGAGAGAGAGAGAGAGAGAGAGAGAGAGAGCTCTCGGTAGGCAACAGGCTGCTCATCGCGAGGCTTAATGTTTGATGCGTCTTTGAGGCTGTAGACGTCCCAGAATATCACGGGGAGTTGGTCCTCGCGGCTCTTTGGTTGCGGTGAGCGGGCGTAAGCTTGACGACGACGGCGAGGCGGAGGCTCGCCGACGGCGAAGTGGTGGCTCGCGGGCTAATGCCGGCAGAGCTTCGGCTCGCCAAAGAAGGAAGAAGGAGAAGTAGGAGCAAGATGGAGGAAGTAGAGAAAAGTTCCCCCTTTAAATGAGGAGTCTTGGGGGCTTATTTATAGGCCTCGGGAGGTGATTACGGTGGTTATGCGGTTATCCGCACACCGTAACCACCTTCATATTTAATAATTAATTATAATTAATATATTAATATATTATTATGATTATTCTCATAATTATTGCCCCACTAACCATGATGGTTAGTGGGTAGTTGTTGTGGGAGGTGGTTACGGTGGTCATGCGGCTATCCGCACACCGTAACCATCGTCATCATATATATTTTATAATAAACTAAATATATATTATTTATATTAAATGTAATAATAATAATAATATTATTATTATTATTATAATATTATTCCCTACAAACTCTCCCTCCACTAACCATGATGGTTAGTGGGTGGTTTCCCCCCAAACGGATGGAGGAGAGCGCGTGAGAGGAGGAGGAGATGAAGAAAATGGGATCGGCGTGTGCGGGATCGCACGCGCTGATCCCATACGCATGCGATCCCATGATCTCCACCAAAATGGTGGGGATCACGAGGTGGGTGGCTATTTGCACCCCCTCATTATAAATAAGAGGGGGTGAGAGAGTGTCGTATCATATGCCCCCAAAATTCCCGTGGCTCGAGCGATTTTACGAGAGAGACGAGAATTTTCTCCTGCGTTAAAGATGAACGGGAGTGGGAGTTCTCACCTTTTCTGGGGTTCACTGATCCGCGCGAGCCGGCTAACCGGTTATTTTGCATATCGTCATTTGAAGAGATAAGATTGTTGTGGTGTGGGGTATCTGGTGCCCTCGAGTGATACATTCCTTTTTGTATCCTTTGAAGTAGTTGATCATGCTTTTGCGATCGAATCCGCATTTGTTCCTATGTACGAAGTAGCTGGGACCTCAGCTGGAAGTGCAACTTTTTCTCGCGCGAGATTAACTCACGACTTTGATTGCACGAGGCAGGCTCGCGGCTCTTGCTTGCGCGAGATTTACTCGCGACTTAGTTTGCGCGAGACTGGCTCGCGGCTTTTGCTCGCGCGAGATTTACTCGCGACTTAGTTTGCGCGAGACTGGCTCGCGGCTTTTGCTCGCGCGAGATTTACTCGTGACTTGGTTTGCGCGAGACTGGCTCGCGGCTTTGTTTGCACGAGGATTGCTCGCGGCTTTGTTTGCACGAGGATTGCTCGCGGCTTTGCCGGAGAATGTAAGTATTCAATCCGGTGGCCATCGTGAGGGGGGCAGGCCCTGGCGATGGCGGACGTCGGCGGGCAGTCATGCTAGAGAATGTAAATTCGATCCAGCGCCAGAGAATGTAAATTCGATCTGGTTGCGGGGCCTAGCCACGGGTCAGAGAATGCCAATATTCGATCTGGGAGAAAAGACTACTGGAGAATGCAAATTCGATCCAGAGCTGCGAGCAAAGATCTGCGCTGGTACTGGAGAATAAAAATTTGATCCAGGTTGTGCTGGCTTTTCCGGTTGAGGGGACCGCCGGAGAATGAAAATTCAATCTGGGGGCTGCGGATGGAGGCTTGCACTAGCGCTGGAGAATGAAGATTCGATCCAGGTTGTGCCGCCTATTTCGGCGGGAGGATACTAGGTCACCTTGCCTCCCAGTGATTGATCTTTCGGCGGCGCTGATGGCTTTTTCCTGCCATGATGCCAAGTCACGAGTATCGTTGGGCTGGTGATACTATCTTTTAGATCTTCTTGGAATGCGGGGAACTCCTTCCCACAGATGGCGCCAAACTGTTGCGGTCAGACTCGATGCTCCGGTTGGGCCGAAATAAACTTAGGCCGTCTCAGCTCTCGGAGCGTTCAAGTGCGCACACAGTCAATGAGATATGAAAAGAACACGGATTTTATCGTGGGAAAACCCCTGAATTGGGTAAAAAACCACGTTGACCTGGCTCGCTTGGTCGGAATCCACTAGCTGCTTGCGGTTACAAATATCTTGGAGAATCGAGGGCGACAAGCCGCTCCTCGTTACAATTTAGTGGAGAGAGAGAGAGAGAGAGAGCTCTCGGTAGGCAACAGGCTGCTCACCGCGAGGCTTAATGTTTGATGCGTCTTTGAGGCTGTAGACGTACCAGAATATCACGGGGAGTTGGTCCTCGCGGCTCTTTGGTTGCGGTGAGCGGGCGTAAGCTTGACGACGGCGGCGAGGCGGAGGCTCGCCGACGGCGAAGTGGTGGCTCGCGGGCTAATGCCGGCAGAGCTTCGGCTCGCCAAAGAAGGAAGAAGGAGAAGTAGGAGCAAGATGGAGGAAGTAGAGAAAAGTTCCCCCTTTAAATGAGGAGTCTTGGAGGCTTATTTATAGGCCTCGGGAGGTGGTTACGGTGGTTATGCGGTTATCCGCACACCATAACCACCTTCATATTTAATAATTAATTATAATTAATATATTAATATATTATTATGATTATTCTCATAATTATTGCCCCACTAACCATGATGGTTAGTGGGTAGTTGTTGTGGGAGGTGGTTACGGTGGTCATGCGGCTATCCGCACACCGTAACCATCATCATCATATATATTTTATAATAAACTAAATATATATTATTTATATTAAATGTAATAATAATAATAATAATATTATTATTATTATAATATTATTCCCTACAAACTCTCCCTCCACTAACCATGATGGTTAGTGGGTGGTTTCCCCCCAAACGGATGGAGGAGAGCGCGTGGGAGGAGGAGGAGATGAAGAAAATGGGATCGGCGTGTGCGGGATCGCACGCGCTGATCCCATACGCATGCGATCCCATGATCTCCACCAAAATGGTGGAGATCACGAGGTGCGTGGCTATTTGCACCCCCTCATTATAAATAAGAGGCGGTGAGAGAGTGTCGTATCAAGCTTTATTACCTGCTCACAAATGACTATGCATATTGTTATAATTTACTTTTCACTGTTTGCATGTACAGCAAGGTAAAGATATAAAGTTTCACTTAGTCTTTATTTAAAGGCTAACGGTTTCCAATTCAAAATTATTTAGGTAAAGGAAAAGCACACTCAGGACCCTGTTAATGATATTTGCAGTGTATACGAAGGAGTATACAAACTACTAAATTAAAAGAAAGATGGGCTTTTCACTTGTTCTATAGATATATAGTTGTGACTTATGTAGAGTGCTTTTGAACTTATGTTTTGCTTAAATCTTTAAAGCTTTGTAATAATTAATAGGATATGGTATTGTAAATATTGTGGATATGATGTATGTCTGTACTCATTGTGAAAAGTTAAATGTTATGTGAATGCAAATGCGCGCTCAAAGCTTTATGAATTTATGTGATGGTATTATCGATAATTGTGATGGACTACAGGCTGTTACACACAGTGCTCAAGACCGTTCTCCAACGGCTTAATTATTGCCTCATATGGAAAGGAGCATTCAAGAAGACATAAAAGGTTTCTTGGAATGGGGCATTACAATTGGTGGACAGGTCGAGAATTAAAAGAGGAAAGGAAGAGTTATTGTCCAATGATTTGCCTTTTCAGGACATTCCAGAAGAGGAAAGGAATTTAAACCAAATAGAGGGACGATAAATAAGAAAATTGCAGAGAGAAAAACATAGCATTGATTACATTTTCTCACGACTGTCATCTAGGGTTTCCTTCTTCTTCTTCCTCCAGGAACCCAAAAAGAAAAATACAGAAGATCTGCTCTCTCTCTCTTAGATCAGAAGAACAAAGGCTGCTTCTCATCACTACTATACAACAACCAGTTTTGAATTGAAGAAAACAGATAGAATCTGAAGCTTCATAATCCTTGCAAAACATCTCAATCAAAAGCAAGGATTCATTAATCACAGATCCAGAAAAGAAAAATCTGAAGCACAATGCTTCACAGAATTCTGAGAACATAATTCTTTTTCTTTCTTTCTCTTTCTCCTTTACTTTCTCTTCACCTGTAAAAGAGTTTTTAGAATCCCTCTTTCAAAGGATTCAGTTGGTTCAAGATCTCCTTATCAAAATATCTGTGGTTCAAGATCTCCTTATCAAAAGATCTGTGGCTCAAGATCTCCTTATCAAAAGATTTTTGGTTCAAGAGTCTCCTTATCAAAAGACTCAGGCTCAGGTGGTGCATTCCTACTAGGTGGTAGAAGAGAGGATTACCCACATTTAGGGGAACCTCTATAAAATCTCTTGTGTTTGTGTTGTGTTTTTCTGTGCTGTCCCAATTCTTTTCTTCAGCATTTTATTTCCTGCACTATATTATTCTGCATGTGATTTTGTTTGAGCATAATTCCTTAGTTTATTTTATTGTATACACAGTTAGGATAGAAATATTTTAAATCTCTATTCACCCCCTCTAGAGGATTCTCAAAGGCACACTGTGCACTTTCAGGGCTCCCTTTCCCGGTTCCTGGCCCTTCTGAGTAGCGCTTGCATGTGTTCTCCCGATCGTCCAGTGTGAAGCGCGATATTGGTTGAGGAGATGATTACTTCGGTGGCTGACCCGCGACTGTCTTCTCCCTAGCTGCTTGCTTCTGAGATGCTTTGTGAAAGATCTTAAGATGTCCCGACTGGACATGTCGCTCGATTTCGTTCTTCAAGCTGAGACATTGACTCGTACGGTGTCCCAGGCCCTTTTGAAAATCACAGAACAGAGATTGATCCCTTGTATTTTAAGGGAGCGGTCTTGGCCACTTTAGATCTTGTTGTAGTAGATTACTAACATGATATGCTCGCGAGAGGCATTTAACGGGGTGTAGATTCGGGTTTTTCATTTCATCATCCCTCCGAAATAGTCCGACTGGCTCTGGTTATGCTAATTTACTTCAGTGAATGGTTTCTGTCCTTTCCTTTTCCTATTCATGGTTTCGAGTTGCGGTAAACTAGGCGATCATGAGAAATCAGTTTCCGCAGGCGGTGTTGGGGCTATGCGACCTCTCTCTGGGCAACGATTCTTGGGATGTAAGCTTTGTGTGTGTGTGGGGGGGGGGGGGGGGGGCGTCGCTAACACAAAGAATGCCAGCCGTAGCGCTGCTAATATGACAAACGGAGTCTTGGAGAATCTTTCCTGTATTCGATATACGACCCGTAATGGAGGTGTCGTGCTGTAGCCCTTCAAGCAAGATGCACCCGAATATTACGTCATATGGTGAATCGACTTCTGCGATGACTAACTGGACTTCGTATTGGACATGGTTAGAGAGTGTCCCTATGTGTACGGGAGAACGACGTTTCCTATGGTGGGTATTATTGTTCCGTCTGGAAGTTCTGCTCCACTTGCCCTGAGCTTGAGGTTCCCCCCAATGAGATTAAGTCGCATCACTGTTGCCATGAACAGGATGTTGAAAGACATGTGGTGGTTTATCAATGCCCTTCTCAGCTAAAATGTCGGGTTCCCGATGCTTGCGTGTATGAAGAAACCCAAACCTCCGTGGATGCTCTCTTGGTACGATCTTGTCGTGACGTCCTCCCGACGTTGGTCGTGCTCGGCTTGCTTTGAGGGTGTAAGTTCATCCTCCTTGCGTTTCTTCATAGTTTGAGTTAGTTTTCTGACACTTCATTCTTGAACCTCGTGACATTCAATAAACAACTAGGACAACTCAGTGAAGTTGTGAATGATTCCATTTGGAAGCGACTGATACCAGTTGAGAGCGTCGCCACGGAGTGTTGTGGAGAAAATCTTGCAAACAATCTGGTCTGGGAGCCCAAAATGCTTCCATTGCGGTTAGGAAGTAATTGACGTGCTCGTATGGGTTCTCCACTCCTTGGAACTTCCTATACCGCGAGGGCTTAAGCCAGAGTGGAACAGTGCATCTCAAAATCTGGTTTGACAAGGGGATGGACTAGCTTGGAGCACGTTGTTGTCCAGAACTTGCTCCGTTGCCAGAGGCAGTTGTTTGCATGCGATGTTTGGCCGTAAGGTAGGAATGGTGCGGCAACGAGCGCGCCTCCTTTTGAATTTGCAGGATGAAAGGAAATGCCCATATCTGAAGCGGACGAGTGAGTATCCATCCTTGCCGATCTTTCAGGGGAGGTTGCTTCTTGTTGTTACCGGGAATCACGTTCCCACGGATGGCGCCAAACTATTTTGGGTCGCTCGGGTACTCTGGTAGATCGGTCAAATTGAACCACATTAGCTCGGAAACGAACCGAGCGCGCAAACAGTCAATGAATGAATTAGTACGTGACACGAGAACTTTTAACGTGGAAAACCCAAAAAGGGTGAAAAGTCATGCTGTCGGAGCTGTGTCGGCCAAATTCCACTATCTGCTGGTACGTTACAATTTGGAAACTAATAACTCGAGCGCGATAGGCCGCTGCTGTGTAACATCCCCCAGACAGTTAGACCCCCCAGGTGAATCTGTCATGACAAGGTCATGACAAGACCTTGTGAGCTTAGGAAAGAAGAAGAAAACCACCTTGGTCTGCAAATAGCAATTTCCAGTTACCAAGCTTAGGGTTGGACTTTAGGGCCTCAACTTGACCATTTGACCCACCATAGTATCCCTAACCCTTTAGGGGTCCCCTTAGAGCACCAAGGGCCCATTGGGGTCAACCAAAGAGGCCAGATTGACCAAAGTCAACCCTAACACCAAATTGGTCAAAGTAGCCTAATTAGAGTCAATTGACCTCCACCATGCCAAGTTGACCATACATATAGGTCTAAAATATCATAAGAGACCTAGTAGACCTAAAAGCCCCATCATGGGACCCCCAGTGGTGCAAATTGACCTATATGCCCTTTTAGGTCAAAATGACAATTCTTCACTAAGTGCCCTAATTGACCACCACCATATTAAATTGACCCTACCCATAATGTTACAATATCATAGGGGACCCAGTGGATCAAAAAGCCCCATGACTGGGTCAACCCTAGAGCTCAATTTGACCAAAGTCAACTTAGCCTATTTTGGTCAAATCAACTTATATTGGGTCAACTAAGGCCCATGTGACCAAATTGACCCCACCAGTAGTTTCTAAATTTAATTTGGAGTCCAATGGACCCAAAAGCCCCATCCTAGGGTCACCCAATTGGTCAATTTGACCAAAAGTCAAACTTGCCCAAATTAGGTCAAATCTCTTAAACCTAGCCCAATCCCTTTTGGGCTAGCTCAATTGAGTGATCAACCAGCCTAGTAGGCTAACATTAACCTAGGAGAGAGAGGAAAAATCGGCCTTGATGAGTAGGAGAGAGAAAATCCAATATGGAGGAGAGAGAAAGATGGGGCCATCAATGGAGGAAGGTGAAACCCCCCTCAATCCTCTCCATTAATGACTGGATTCAACTCCCGAAGGGAAGGGGAGAAGTTTCCAGCCGTTTCCCGGCCTCCTAGGGGTGAATCCCATGGGATTTCACCATGGCCGAAATTCACCATTCATGGCCATTGATGGCATTGAAGCCATGACCCTTCCCCTCCCTCAATTGGAGCTTTTAAAAGCACCCCTAGACCCAGAGCAGCAGTTTCCCCCATTTATAGGAAGGATTTGGGCAACTTGGTGTGGAGGATGCAAAGCTCGCAAACATGGTGGCCGGCCATGGAGTTTCACCCAAACGGCAAGGCATCAAGCCCCAAAACAGGTCTGGTTTCTCATCTCTTCTCCAATGGATTAGATCCCTTTATTCCTATTTCAAAATCAGCCAGAGATTGGAGGAAACTCCAGTCGGATTTTTATGTTCCTGACCTGAAAAATGGAAACTGCGGGGGGCCAAATCCGGCCACCCCCGGCCACACCGTCACCGGCAGTCGAAAGGTGGAGGTCGGGCGGATCTTTTGGCGGCGGCGATTCGCCGGGGACGCCTCCGGCTCGTCGGAATCGGGCCCGCAAAGTGCTCCAGGCGCGGCGAGATCGAGCCTTTGGCTCATCGGGGAAGACGACTCGTGGACCGTCCGATCCTGCCTGATAAAGCAAATCATGAATGATATATTAATTAATAATATTAGTTATAATGCTTTTATTAGTTTTAATTTTAGAAATTAGTTAGAGGTGTTTTCAGAGGAAGTGTTCTATATGAAAGTTGTAGCCATTAACCTTTAGTTTAATTTAAAATTAATCTTCCCCCATATGGTTGAGTGGTTTAACCTCAGCACCCATTTTGGTGCAAAGTTTGACTGAACTTTGAATGGGTGCCCACACTAAACCACTAATCCAAATGACTTGAAATTTGGACTGGAAGTGAGTCATGCCAGTGACAATAACAAATTCAAAAATGGGATTTTTTGGAAAACATTTTCCTAAAGTTTTTGTAAAAATTTAATAATCAATGTATAAATTATTTGGAGGGTCAAATGACCTCCAAACTCCACCAAATTTTGGTGGGGTGTTATTAGGGTCATGATAAGTCCCTGGTTAAAATTTCAACCCATTTAGGGTTGATTTGACCAGGCAATTGATTGACCCAAGTTTTGGTTTTTAAGGAAGGAATTAGGCCAAAGGGGCTATGTTGGAATTGAGGGGCCAAACCACCTCCAATTGGAGTGGAATTTTGGCCACTGCCCTAACACCACACAAATCACCTCCAGGTGAGTTTTGGGGTCATGGGGAGTTGGATTGCCCTAGGACATGGAGTTGGAGCCCCTTGTGGTGCATTTAGCCAAGTAGAGATCCATTGGCCAAATGGGCCCATAGAGACTTGAGTCTTCTTGGGAAGGACAGTGGGATCAATTTGAGAGGCCATGAAGAAATTGGTGAGCATTGAAGTTGATTTGCCCAAGGCCATAAGGTTGATCCCTATGGAGTGGAATTTGGGGTTATGAAGGACATAGGGGTGTTTGTCCTTGTAGAGGAGTGTAATAGACTCCTCTGAGTTCTATGAGTGATATAACACCCTCACAAGAAGTTTGGGTGGATTTGGGGAGGTATGGACCATAATCCTAGGGTAAACCCTAAGGGGTGCATTTAGAGGTCAATGAAGGAAGAGGGGTCAAACCTTTATGGTTTGACCTAAAATTTTGTGGAGATGGTCATGGTGACCAGAGAGTCCTCCTATGAGAAATTGGTGGGGTTTGGAGTTGCCAACCCTAGGGAATAAATCCTTGGGTAGATTTGTAAATATTTAGGTTTTTGGGATTTAGGAAAGATTAATACCTAGGGATTAACCAAATTCTATCACCAACTTAGTTTTGATGTTATTAATCCCTGGAGATTCTATTAGAACCATTGGAAGACCTTTGGAGGTCCAAATCATAATTATTCGTATTGTTGGCAATTTTTGAGATGATTAATTTTAGGGTGTTAGTTTTCTGTAATTTCATGAAACTTTTCTGGATGTCATTTCATACCATTATGAACCCACAGTAATTTTCTAATAATTTTTGGATTGATATTTTTGGTACTTCTAGTTCAAATTGGAATTAATTGCAATTATGACCTTTGTGGAAATTACAAATGTGACCTCTATGGAATATGGTCAAATTTTATAGGGCTGAATATTTTAGTATGAATCACCTCTGTATAAATCTGCATAGGGTTTGGAGTTCATATGAGGGTACCTCCTTTGGAAATAAATGAAAATTAGTGGGTTTAGGAATTTCTAAAAATAGTAAACCTTGCTGGAATTTCCTAAAAATTCATATTTACTGATTATTAGGTACCCTTGATTTATGTAGAAAATTTAGTAGGCACTGGAAGTCAGAAAAGTGTACTTGTAGTTCAAACCTTAGGAGGTTGTATTTTTGGAAAATTGCTTTAAATATTAATAATGTTGGGAAAAATACGATTCTCTGGAATTAATCTTATAACATCATGATAGACCTCCAGTAAATAGCTTGGGTCAGTTGGATGAATATTTGGAGTACCTATAGTTGTGAGCTTCATATAATTAGTTTGGTCTGCGTATAGTAAAACTGTGAAATTAGAGAATCAAGTGGATCCTTAGGAGGGATGGAGGTATGTGGTTTACCTAGTTTAGTTGAGAAGGTATGATGGTCAACAAGAAGGATTATAGATGGTAAGTGTGCTTGGTGAGATGAGGGTAAAGTGGTGCTCGGGATTGACGAAGGATCGTCTTGGAAAGTCATAAGTCACCTAGGGTTAATTCAATTGTAATAACAAGGAGGGTGTTCTTATGGGGTAGATACCAACAACGCTAAGTGTCTTGAGAAAGGGAACTTTGAGGTGTCATTCCATTTCGGTTCCTAGTACCGTAGCGAGCCCCTTACAGGGTAATCCACGGGAAGTCCAAGATTAACCACAAACTGTAAGGAGTAAGTTGTTATACAAGATTAACTTAATAATACACACATCCACACTCCGTGGTTACGGGAGTTTAGCTGGTTTGGTGCTACGAGCAGTAAGCTCGGTGGTTGTAAGAGCGGATTGTTAAGTCAGGTGAGCTTGTGACTCAGTAGTGTTTGTAGGTACGGACGGGTTGGTTTGGCGAGCCGATGGCTCGGAAGGTTATTGATGGCGGGCAGGTTAGCCCGGGGAGCTTATGGCTCGGAGGTAGGTAGTAAAACATGTAGCATGTGCATTGAAGGTGGTGGGTCTTCGGTATTGGATGATCGTTCACACCGACGTCAATACGTCGACTCGGCAAGTGTGGTATTTACACTTAGCCTTGAAAGTCTGGTGGTCCAGCCAGTAAGAGTACGCAGATGCTCCACGGGTTTTGCGTTGAGGCGTACGATAGGTCTAGGTTAGGTAGTGTGAATACCAACCTAGAGGTGGGCGAGGCCCAACCCATCGCTTCCGTTTGCCACTACGGGAGTATCCTGGGAGTCTAGCTCGCTCCAAAAAGGGGGAACTAAAGGTCTATGCGCATAGAGTCGTGGTGAGTGAGTTGCACTTGTATGAACATAGCATAACAGCATACTTTGCATGTCATAGCATAAACATTGTATTCAACCCCTACCCCTATCGTATAAGTCGGTTATGGGACTTCTTATACGATAGGCCCTGCTAAACGACCCCTTGGTCTATAGGTTTGTATGGGCATTCCTATAAATCAGTGGTTACTTTCATAATACTTTACTTGCCATTATACTTACTGCTTACTGCTCTTTATATACTTTTTACCATGCTTTTATTTACTGCTTCAGTTATATATATACACATGTGTAGTGTAGAAACATTTCATGTACCACTGTCACCTGCTCTTTGTTATACCCCTTGCTGTCCTCCGCTTCATCCTCCCGCACGGTGCCTAGGAGCCATTGGGGGTGGGGTGGGGAACATAAGGCTTAGTCTTTTTGACTAACGGTCGGTGGACCATATCATTTTAGGAAATCGAGGAGACGCAGCAGCACCAGAGGCCGGAGCAGACGGAGGCGGGTCAGTCTAGTACAGGAGCACAGGATTCAGGATCTGTGAGTGATTAGTAGTTAGCTTCCGCGAGTGATTTTGTAGTGAGGATATGATGTACAAGCACAACTTGGGCCTGGATCGTTACATGCTGGGGGGGGGGGGGGAGTTCTGACGGTGACATGCCACCTCTCGGAATGCTATGTACTTCTTCTGGGAACGGAAGTGCTGAGTTGCCTTTCGGAACCCTAAGGATTTTCGAATCACTTAAAAGGATGGTCTTCCAGAGCGAAGGAAATCTCCAAGTACACAAAAGATATCTTCAACGCCTCGAAGGAGATCTTCGAAGGCCGAAGGAGATGTTCGAGCGTCGAAAGAGAACTCAAAGGAAATCTTCAACAAAGCTCTCTCAGGCGCAGAAGGCAAGATGCCATGAAATGAAGGCCATGAACTCCTTTTATAGCCTTGGGCAGGGTAGCCCGATAATTTCGCCGTCGTAACCACCATAACCATCTGACGGGTGAATCACGTTCGCCGATTCGGAGCACACAAATCGTCATTTTTCGTAAATGACTGTCTCGCCCTTCGGGCAGGTTGGGCAGTTTGAGCAGTTTCGTTGAAGGAGATAAATGCGACGAACGAGACCTGCAATTTGAGAAACTAGGAAGTGTTCTGAGCGCACAACAAACACGAGAGCATTTTGAGCGCGCAACGAACACGAGAGTGTTCTGAGTGGACGGAGAACAGATGAGCGCTATTGGAAAGCAGTCATCATGTAAATGAGGACGCGCCCTTCGAAGGCTGCGTCACTCAGGAAATAGGGAACCGCGCCCACAAGGAGGAAAGTGGGCTCCGACTGCATCTGCCGAGGGGGGTTATAAGTAAAAGTTGAGAACTCGAGGGCGACAGGTCGTCGTTCGTTACAATAGCACTATAGGAAATCTCCGAGGGTGGCAGACTGTCTCTCGAAAAACTAAGTACTTTTCGGGAAATGAAAGCGAGACGTTCTCGTAGTCTTTCGGTGCCAGGAGGATCCCAAGTCACTTAGGAAGAATGTCTTCGAAAGTGGAGATCTTCGAGTCCCGAAAGAGATCTTCTAGTGAAAAAGGAGAACTCTGAGGGATTTCTTCGGGAGAGCTCTCTCAGGTGCAGAATGTTAGATCCCTTGAAATGAAAGCTCTGAACTCCTTTTATAGATTTGGGCAGGGGTAACCTAGTAATTTTGCCGCAGTAACCACCGTAACCACCTGACGGTCTCTCCACACGAGGATGGACCAGTTAGAATTGTATCAGCGAGCTGGTCGAGGTCGCAACGGAAAATTTCGGGTCCGGTAGGATACGTTTTGGGGAACCCCATCAAATATACAAAATTATTAAATCAAATAGGATGTTATTAGCATATCTTTTAGGTACAGTTCGTTTTGATGAAGTTGAAATTGAATATTGGAATTAAGATAAATTTCAATTTTTTAGGAGACTAATTCCAATTATATTGTTCACCTAATAAACGAAATTAGAGAATATTGTGAAATTAATTAATTTTGTTGTTCGTTTGTTAGATAAAATTCAATCTTAGAATTATACGTGCCAGAGTTAAAAATGCTCATCCGAGCGAAAAAGCGTGTCCAGCCGCAAAGGCGAAAATGCGCGCGCCCGGGTGAAACATCGTGTGCCCGGGCGACAAACGCGCGATCGAGAGAAAAACACGCGCCCAGGCGGAATACGCTTTTCCGGACGGAATATGTGTGACCGGGTGGAATACGCGCGCCCGGGCAGAATACGCGCGCCTGACAAAAATACGCGTGCCCGACAAAAAATGAGCGTTGTGGCGAAAAATGCGCGCCAGAGCGAAAAAACACATTCCAGAGTGAAAACGCGCGTCCAAAAAAAAAACACTCCCTCGGGCAAAAAATCCGCGTCTAAGCGAAAAACCACAAGTTAAGGAGAAAATCACGCACGCTGACAAAATGTGTGCCTGGGAGAAAAAAACACGCATAGACTAAAAACACGCGCCTGTACGAAAAATGCTCGCTCGTGCGAAAAATGCTCGACCGGGCGTAAATACGATCCCTGGACGAAAAATGCACGCCTAGGCGAAAAACCGAAAGTCAAGGCGAAAAGCACGCACAAATGAAAAATGTGCGCGCCCTGGCGAAAAAGGCGAGCCCTGTCAAAAAAACGCGCCCTAGCGAAAAAAGTGTCTGGGCGAAACATGTGTCAGGGCGAAAAAAGCGCATTCAGACGAAAAAATTAACGCACGGGCGAAAACGCGCGCTCGAATGAAAAATGCTCGTATATGCGAAAAATACTCGCACGGGCAAAAAAATGCACCTCTGTGTGAAAAATGACGCCTCTGGCGATAAACACGCATCAGCCGGAATTATCCAATTCTTATATAGATCGTAAAGAATTAGCTTTAGTTCAAGATAAATTAAATGAAATTTATTAAAATTCAAATTCACTGTGCAACAAACGACAAAGTTAGAATTAGAATTTCGATTCCAATTCAATGAGCTCAATTACATCCAAACCAACCCCAAACCAACCCCATCACCCCTCCACCTAAATTAGTCTTTTTTGCTGGCACCTCTTCTCGATTCACAATGCCGAACTTCCCACTGCCGCCCCCGCCACCTCTGCACTCGAAAAACTCAATTCTTAAATGTAGCAACGGATATTCACAGAAGCTCGAGCCTCTCTGCAACGACATTGCCGCTCCTGCTTGTGATGGAGGATCCACCGACCATGTAGTTGACTCAGAGGATTAAAGTTAGGAAAGAGGCGGAAGAATAGCCGATTTTTTATTTTTTTTTACATTTTTTGCTTAAATTGTATATAATTTAAAATATTCTAACCAAGGATTTTGTTAAAAATAATAAAATATAACTAATTTATGGGGAGAATAATTTTAAAGTTTGCTCAAATGGAAAAAAGTTACGGCACCCTAAAAATTTAGAAAAATTTGTAGGTGAGTTACTCTCACCTAAGATCATGGTGAGAGGAGCTCATCTAAGCCGTTGATCACAGATCATACGGTTGTATTTTTCCTAAATACTCTTGTATTTATAAGTAATAATAATGTTAGTATTTTATATACCGTCCGATCTAAGATCACACGGTTGTATTTCTCTCCCACCTAGTTCTAGGTAAGTTTCTCGGAGATACTTAGGTGCGCGACTCTCACCTAGAACTAGGTGGGAGAGAAATACAACCGTATGATCTTAGATCGGACGGTATATAAAATACTAACATTATTATTACTTATAAATACAGGAGTATTTAGGAAAAATACAACCGTATGATCTGTGATCAACGGCTTAGATGAGCTCCTCTCACCATGATCTTAGGTGAGAGTAACTCACCTACAAATTTTTCGAGAGAAGCTTAGGTGCGTAACTCTCACCTAGAATTAGGTGGGAGAGAAATACAACCGTATGATTTCAAATCGGACGGTATATAAAATACTGACATTATTATTACTTATAAATACAAGGGTATTTAGGAAAAATACAACCGTATGATCTGTGATCAACGACTTAGATGGACTCCTCTCACCATGATCTTGGGTGAGAGTTTCTCACCTACAAATTTTTCAGAATTTTAGTGTTGTATGCTCCTCCCCTGAACCATCATCTGCAGTTTCTCTCACCATTTTTGTTTCCAACATGCCTATTTTGGAAACCGCCCCGTTGCAGGATTGTCCAGCTCCATCATGTGAGGTGCAAGACGAAGCAGCCGCCATTGAAGAGGAAACTTCTTCTTCACTTCTGGAAGCCCCCTCCTGCACCAATTTCGTCCATCCCCCATGATATTATCACTACAAATTCACTCACCGGAGAGGATCTGGTTAGTGATAATAATTCCATTTTTATTCTGCAACGATGAGATGAAGCCGCCTTCTTCCACAACTCCTTCTCATAGAGTCAAAACTTTTTGTTTTCTGACATTGTTGTTTCCCATGTGCAGGAAGAGGTAAAGGAGCATGAGACCCATTTTGTTTCCGAGTCTTTCTATTTGCAGGATTACAGTAACATTCTGATGGACCAGACCGTCATCAGTGATTCAAGCCGTGGAGGGGATACTCCTTCACCCTTCTATATTTTCAAAAACCTCCCCTATAAAAGTATATTTCATAACATCCATGCCCAAAAAGAGAGACTCAGAAGGGATATTTTTGTGCATGGATGTTATGAAATCTAAACTTGTGGAAAAGTAGAAGTGGTGCAACCTCTAATTACGGTGACTTCTAAGAGAAGTTTTGATAATTATTGCTATTATGAAATATAAACTTACATGTGATGTATCTGTAATTTCAAAAGGTAGAGGAATGCAACCTGTAACTTTTAAGACTAACATGGAGATCAAGATAAACAACCCTTATTATTATTCATGTTGGGGATACTACTATCACCTCAAATGTTGTCTTAGAAATCTCAAATAACTTTGCCGACCAATGCTCAGTTCTTCTACCTCAGATCTTAAACATGAATATGGACAATAAGAAAATAATTTATTTATTGGAATCCGACGCGTTAAAAGTGACGAGACAAGAATTGAGACAGAAAAGGATGATACCACTTATAATGAAGATCTTCATAGCATGAAAGACAAATTACCAAGGTCTAGAACATGATTGGAAGATACAAAAGAAGAACAAAAGGGTTACGAAAACTTATACAAAGAAAAAAAGTTTCTCGTCCTTTTTCAATTCCAATTCATTCATCTTAATTCCACCCAAACGAACGAGATCTTAGAATTTATGTTTGTTGTTGCGGAACGCTTAGGGCTCTTGGTAGACCGGTTCACTTGAACCGCCTTAGCTCGTGAGCGAGCTAAGCGCGCAAACAGTCAATTAGAGGTTCGTTGAGTACGCAGAGACTTTTTAACGTGGAAAACCCGGAAAGGGTAAAAAACCACGCGGCCGGAGCGGTGCCGACCAAACTTCACTATCTTCTGGAGGAGTTATAACTTGGAAGCTAGAACTCGAGCGCGACAGACCGCTGCTCGTTACAATATTTGGAGAAAGAGAGCTTCGAGGGTGACAGGACACCTCACGAAAAAACTAAGTCCTTTTTCCTTCAAAGACTGCTAGTCGCCTTTCGGAAGCGGGAAGGCTAGTCGCCTTTCCCTTCTGAGAGATGCTGGTCGCCTTTCTGGAATTGAGAAAGCTGGTCGCCTTTCTCTTCTGAGGACTGCTCGTCGCCTTTCGGAATCGAGAAGGCTCGTCGTCTTTCTCTTCTGAGAACTGCTTGTCGCCTTTCGGAATCGAGAAGGCTAGTCGTCTTCCTCTTCTGAGAACTGCTTGTCGCCTTTCGGAATCGAGAAGGCTAGTCGCCTTTCTCTTCTGAGGACTGCTTGTCGCCTTTCGGAATCGAGAAGGCTAGTCGCCTTTCTGGAAGATGAAGATCTTCAAGTCCCGAAGGAGATCTTCAAGTCCCGAAGGAGATCTTCAAGTGCCGAAGGAGAATTCCGCAAAAGTCTGCAAGGAGCTCTCCCGAGTCCAGAAGTCAAGGTCCTTTCAAATGAAGCCATGGGGCTCCTTTTATAGTTTTTGTCGGGGGCGGCCCGGTAATTTCACCGTTGGCAGTTTCCATAAACGCTCGGTGGACGAATCATATTCTCCGGTTCGGGGCCCTCAGATCACTATTTTTCGTAAATGACCACCTTGCCCCTCGGGCAGCTTGGGCAGTTTGGGCAGTTCGGGCAGTTCTGTTGGAGGTGAAAAAGGCGACTAACTGTTCCTGAAAAGTGAGAAGCCTGAAACCCAAAATGTGAGAAGCCGGAAAGACAAAAAATGAGAAGCCGGAAAGACAAAAAGTGAGAAGACTTCCTGACCGCGCTCAGAGACGTTCTGAGCGCGCGCTAGTGCTAAAATGTTCTAAGTGCGTGACGAATTGCGGAGGCGTTCCGGCGACAAGTGCGCCCGCGAGGGTTTCTCGCGAGCTTCCCCCCCTATTGGGGAAGACGGATAGGCGGGCGGCTGCACCCTGCGCGGAGAGAGGGGCGGGCGACCGCGCCTCAAGGGTGCGCAACGCGACCGCTCCTCGAGGGGGCGCGGCATGGGCGCGCCCTAGAGGAGGCGCGGGCCGAGCGCGCCTCGAGGAAAGGCGGCTTGGCCGCTCCCCAAGGGGGCGCGGCCAAGGCCGCACCCCGTGGGGTGCGGCTAGGCCGCACCCTGCGCGGGGTGCGGCCAGGCCGCACCCCATGCGCGGGGTGCGGCCAGGCCGCACCCCATGCGCGGGGTGCGGCCAGGCCGCACCCCATGCGCGGGGTGCGGCCAGGCCGCACCCCATGCGCGGGGTGCGGCCAGGCCGCACCCCATGCGCGGGGTGCGGCCAGGCCGCACCCCATGCGCGGGGTGCGGCCAGGCCGCACCCCATGCGCGGGGTGCGGCCTGGCCGCACCCCATTCGTGGGGTGCGGCTTGGCCACACCCCGGGTGGGGCGCGGCCGAGGCCGCACCCCGTGCGGGGTGCGGCTGGGCCGCCCCCCTCGTGGGGTGCGGCTGGGCCGCACCCCATGTGCGTGGGGTGCGGTTCGGCCGCACCCCAAGGGGGTATGGCCAAGCTCGCGTCCTGAGGCCGCGCCCCCTTGAGACGCGGCGCGGCGGCGAGGATCTTTCTCGTGACGCGAGGGGGAGTCTCGGCGGTGCTCGCGACGGTTTTGCGCGTTTTATTCCTCCTGCCGAATTAGGAGGGGAAGAGTTTTTGGAAACACCCGTTCTTGGAAATATCCGCCTTTGGAAACGATCCGTCTTTGGAAATGATCCGTCTTTGGAAATATCTTGCTGCCTTTTACGAACATCCCCGCCAGATACTTTTATAAATACTAGACTCTTATCATGAGTACCCATCATTTGTAATATTTATTTTGAGCCCTACGAAGTTCTTATTAGCAGCACTTCCCTCTCTAAATGTATACTTCATTTATAAATATGAAATGTGAGTACTACTAATAAGTAAAGTTATGATCATATCATTTCACTCATCAGGATTGTGCAATAAATTTACAATTTAATTATGAACTAACCAATTAATATATAATTTGAGATAAAATAAAATTAATAACATAAATTAAAATAATAATGTAAATGAGAGGAAAAATATATAATGCAATAAAATAAAAAATTACTTACGATAAAGAGAATCTTTGATGATAAATATTCTAAGGCCGGCGAACAATGCGGCCATCAATCATTGTGCATGAAAAATGTCTCATCCATTATACTGTTTATCTAAGAAAGACGATAAATTTTTCTATCCCCAAAATAAAGACAAATGTCACAATTACATGCACTTAATTTTTTTTTCTATGTTTTATGTTGCGGCTCCCGCCGGCTTCTTTGTCACTCTCATCTTGCTTGCATTATATGAACCTAGTCAAAGGGAGACAACGACTAAATTTTTTTTTTATAAAATGGCACTATTTTTATATAATGGATAAATACTACTGAGAGGTCACTACAACAAAAATGCTTATTAGTAAGGAGAGAAATTTCTTGGTAAATGATATAATTCCTTCTTAATTAGAATTAGAAATGAATTCATAAAACAAAAATAATTCCGAGCAAAAATGATCCTAGTTAAATTTAGGAAGGAATATTTTCCTTATTAATTTGCAATGAATTTTTAGGAAGGAAAAATTAATTTTTCTACTCTACATCGTTTTTTAAGGAAGGGAAAATTTTCCTTGCTAATTTTTTTATTTAAATCAAAATAAATAAACATTTTAAAATCAAAAAATAAAAAACTTTACCACTCCAAGTAAGAATGGCATTACCAAGCTACCAATGCAAACATGTTCAACTTTGCCAAAATATATATATATATATATATTATAGTAGAAGAGATATTAAGTAATAGTAAAAACAACTATTTATAAAATGTTAAATAAATAAATATTATGATATATATAAATTTTATATGTTTATAAATACAACTATTTATAAACATATAAAATAAATAAATATTATACTATATAGTTATATTTATATAAATATATATATATATATAACTTCGTATGTGTGTATATACATATAATATCATTCATATAAAATAATAAATAATATTAAAATAAAGTTTAATTTGAATATTTTGCTAATAATAATATCATTTAACGCCAATTTTAGCAAAATGATAAGATTATTTTATTACTAATTTAATATTTTTCACATATTTTGAGGAATAAATTTTAAGAAAAAATTTTATCTTAAATTTTACTTTCATATATTTGATCAATGAAATGAATAACTAGTAATATTTAAAACTCAACATTTTAATTTTATCACAAATGTTAATTAGCAAGAAAAATTGGAAAGAAAAAATAGTTTCAAGATAATTAACAACAAATTTAGCAACGAATATAAATATTTTTATCTAATACAAAATTAGGAACGAAAAATTTTGTTGCTAAATTAGCAACACACTTTTTGCAATCAAAATATTTGTTGCTAATTTAGCAACAAAAAATTCCCTTTCAAATTTTGTTAATAAGAAAAAAATTTGATTCCCTGCAAAACTTGTTGTTAATTATCAAGCCAAAATTGAGTTTTTCTAATTTTTCTTGTTAATTGGTCTTTTTGTTGTAGTGCGGTGTGCAAAAATATTCGAAGAACTGAGAATCGGTCCGGAATCGAATGGAGCAATTTGGGTCGGTTTTTATGGGTCTTGGTTTTCTGGTTCCAAAATTTTCAGAACTGATCCGAAAATTGAGTTATTGAAATTAAGTATACAAAATATAGGAGTCGATTGTGCTAGAAGTTTTGCTTATATCATAACAAAAATTTCTAATTTTTATTTTTAAAATAAATAATAAAATAATTTTAACTTAGGCTCCATTTGACATGGCGAAGACGGTCGGGAACACAGTGGCTATGAATTATCGTTCGTGAACGCCCGACCTCTTCTAAGAAACTTCATCCAAGTTTATGTTCAAAACTAGTTTTCTTTTCTCGGCGGCGATCATAACTATTGTCTTGCCAAACATACATTGTATGATAGTCAGTTGCCAAAAATTAGACATATTAAGTTTAAAATTATAAATTTATTTTAAATATTGGATGAAATCATGTGAGCCACTTGATTCAAGAAACATTGGATAGGAACATCTGAGCCAATGAATTCAAATTTTATTTGCTTAAAATCAATCCTCAACTTTAATGAAACGCTAAAATCAATTATAGTTAACGAAATATGTTAACACAAAAGCAACTTAAATAATAATAAATTGATCTGAAAATTAATAAAATAGCATTTCAGTTACAACACAAATGCATTTTTAGCATTGCTGGTATAAACTTAATATAGGATAATTTATGTTTTATAATTTCTATTTTTTAATCCAATTTATGATTGCGGTTCGATTGAAAATAATAGTGCTATTAAAATGAGTAACAAATCACGTGTATTACAAAATAACACAAATACTTTATTTTAACTTTAAATAAAGGTTTTACTTTTTTATTTTTTTTATCTTAAGTTTCTATATTTTTAATTTAATATATACTAGTTTAATTTATTTATTTTTATTTCATTTAATCGAAAATTTTAAAGACAGCAATGCAATTAATAATGATAATTTATTGAAAGTCTCTATAATAATTTATTGAAATATTCGTAAAATTTAAAAACTAACAAAATCTACCGTGGCGATTGCAAATGTTTTTTTTAAAATAATTATGAATTTACTAATTTGCCCTCAAATATTTAACATAAATGATAAATGAGTTTAAATTAGATTTGAAATAAAGACGAGAAACTGATTTTAAGCAAATAAAAGATGAGTGACTTATTTCATTAAAGAAAAATAACTTTTGTTTTGATTTAAGAATTTTACCTTTAAAAATAGAGAGTTGATATTAGTAGTCCAATTCTCGCTATTCGCACCTCAAAAATTGTGAAAATCCTAATTATATTCGCAGTCCATTCTTTTTAATCGCACCCTATCGAATAACATCCTCCTCTCCATCTCTCTCTTCCAGTTGCCTAAACCCTAGCCGTAGTTCTACCGGTCGCGTCGTCTTTCCCCCTCTTAAATTCACCTTCTTCAAAAAAGAAGCAAATTATCCAGCGAAAATCCCCAAATAGTAGTCAGTTTTCTAGTTAGAGGAAGATTTGCATGTCATTTAACTTGTTTTAGAGTTGATTCCTCTATGCATGTCATTCAACTTGTTTTCCTACTAGGGTTTTAAATTGTTTGAGTCCTTAAGAGTTGATTCTAGTGTTTCTCTTATTTGGGATGAGAGTGGGGTGCAAATAAAATTTTGGACTACAAATAAAATTTATGAACTACGAATAATGATAGACTGCGAATAGCCAATTCCAAACTGCTAATATCAACTCCCTAAAAATATCATTGTCAGCTGGGAACGTGCCCATACCTACAAGGAATCGGATATGTGCATGAGATGGTTCATAAAATCATACAATAATACTCATGGGAAAAAACAAATTTGATGTTAATTGCAGATCAGTTTTGACTATGTGCAAAAAAAATTTTATATATAAAAGTTTTTTATTTAAACTACAAAATCACTAGGGCAAAACAAACAAATATTTCACCTCCTACAACGATCATCTCTTTGTCTTCGATCTCTCGATCGCGAGCGGAGGTCAACGAGGGATTGGATGGCATGGTCGTGCGGGTGTGGGTGAAGTGGAGGACGGGAAGCGCGGGCTTTGACGGCGTGGATGACATGGCCGTGGTGGTGGTTCGTCGTCCATGAAAGAGACGGAAGTCACAGGCAGTATGCGGCGAGGAACAGAGAGGGAGACCTCTCAATCAGGCATGCTTTTTTTTAGGATGGCTGAATTAGAAGTTCATGTGATTTTTTTTACTTCATCTGAAGGTTTTCGATTCAAAATATGTGGTTTTGTATGTTAGGAGCTCAGAGTGTTTGGGAATAATGTTGGGCTTTCATATTATGATCCTCTTTGATTGAGCAGATGGATCATCTGTTTATCTATTGATTGGTTTGAAGTGTTGGGTGTGGTTCCCATCCGAGTCGGTAAAAATTACCGGGCACGTGCTATTTTTATCGAAGGAACTGAATCGGTGGTTATCTGGAACGTGATATGCAGTTTTGCTGAATTTTTGACAAAGGTGTTGCAACACCAAAAAACGGGGTGTTGCAACTTGTTACTCTCTGAATTTCCTGGAGAGCTAGGAGTTGCAACACAAAAATCGGGTGTTGCAACATATCTGCGAATTTTAGATCCGGTTTTTCTGATTCGTAACCGCCGGGCTGGGAATACAAAAGGCAGTAAAAGGAAAACTTTAAACCCAATCGATCCTCTCCCTCTCTCTCACGCACGTTGCTTTTGAGGAACCGCCGCTCCCTATCCATCTCTCCCTCTCGTGCTAGGAAACCACAGCCGCCCATCCTCTCCCTCACTCGTTCGTTTCCTTGGAGGAGATCGCCGCTGCCGCTGGTGGAAGAGGGGCCGCCTGGAGGGAGGAGTAGGAGGGCCGCCGCATCCTGTGTTGAGGAGATTTGCAGCCGCCTGTTGGTGGAGATCCGGCCGCCTGGAGGAAGACTGCCGCCGGTATTGAGGGAGGAGACCTCTGCCGCCGCTGTTGGAGGTGTTACTGCTGCTGGTTTGGAGGAGTGCCGCCGCTGTTTTGGGGGCTGTCGCCGCCCATCTTGTTCGTGGATTGGAGGTTGAAGGCGAAGGAGAAGGGGCTGTGCATAGCCGTCTCTATTCGTAGTTTTGGTGAACGTCATCTTCGACGTTGGGACGGATTATTCAATCCGTCCGGGTAACGACTCTATCACCGTTCTTGTTTTCTTTTTCAATACTGTGATTTTGTATCGTGTTGAAAGGGGGTTGTGTAAATCTTTGTGGTTGTGGTGGTGGAGGAGTGAAGATCCTTTGTGGATCGGTGGAGGGAAAGCCTGTAATTCGTGCGTGTGAATTTTTCACACACTTTTAGTGGAGGCTTTCCGGGTTGGACTCCGATCGTCCCGTGGTTTTTCACCAAATTGGGTTTTCCACGTTAAAATTTCCTGTGTGCTTTTATTATTTTTGCATCGTATTTTTCTTTTGTGTATTTGCATACCGCTCAATGCGGTCGCACAGGTGCTCGCTCAAATTTGCGACAGGTGCTCTGGTCGGGATTGTTAGCTCGCATTCCCAACGAGTGGTATTAGAGCCAGGTTCAGTGACAGAGCCGTTTCAGTGACAGAGCAGGTACAGGGCTGACCTTTTTGGGTTTCAGGACGAGTCGATTGTGATCTCGGGTGTGCAATTGGGAGTGGTAGTTTACGACCATTGGCCATCTGGCTATCCTCTTCAGTTGCATACTTTGAGATAGTCGACTCAAAGATCAGTGGTCGGTCCGACCAGTTGGCAGAGCAGAATGGAGTCCACATCATGTTCAGAGCAGATGGTAAAGTTGAATGTTGCCAATTACCACCAGTGGCATCTTCTGATGGAGGATCTGATCTATGTGAAGGGTTGACATGCTCCTATCTTTGAGGAGATGGCAGAGGACATGGATCCGGCGAAATGGAAGGTGGAGCATCGGAAGCTGTGTGGGTTCATCAGATGGTTCGTGGAGCCGAACGTCTACAACCATGTGGCTAGCATCACTGATGCAAAAGTACTGTGGACGACTCTCGAGACGTTGTATGCCAAGAGCACGGGCATCAACAAGCTTTATCTGCTGAAGAAGCTTGGAGAGTTCAGGTACCGGGAGGGCTCACCTATTTTGGATCATGTCAACGAGTTCCAGGGAATTATCGATCGTCTGACTGCCATGAAGGTGACTTTTGAAGATGAGGTGAACGCATTGTGGCTACTCAAGTCACTTCCTGATTCTTGGGAGATGGTCAGAGTTTCTCTGATCAATTCTTTCCCCCAGGGGATTGTTACCATGGAGATCGCCAAGAGTGGGATCTTGAATGAGGAGGTGAGACGAAAGTCTCAGGGGACTCCAGGCTCTTCTTCACGAGTTGACGTTCTCTTTACTGAGCCCAGGGGGAGAGGAAGGAGTAAGAGCCGAGGAAGGAAGGAGGACAGGAGTCAGAGTAGGGGCAAGTCGAAGTCAAGTTATCAGAACGTGGAATGCCACTACTGCCATAAGAAGGGTCACATCAAGAAGTTTTGATATTCATTGAAGAACGATCAGAAGAAGAAGGGGATTGCCACCGAGGGCAAGGATGAGGGGCACACGGCAGCCACCGTTTCGACTGAGGAGGACGACATCATCATTATTGGTGATGACGTCACTGCTGTACTTGCGTGTGACGACCGATGCTGGATCGTTGATTCTGGAGCCTCTGCGCATGTCTCCCACAATATGGAGTTATTTGCCACTTACACCACTCATGACTGTGGGGTGCTGAGGATGGGCAATGGGGATACGTCCAAGGTGCTTGGGCGTGGATACATGCACTTGAAGACGAGTACTGGTGCCCTACTTGTTCTGAGGGATGTTAGACATGTTCCAGATATTCGCTTCAATCTGATATTTCTTGGCAGACTTGGAGACGAAGGACACCTGAGTGTCTTTGGAGGAGACTTCTAGAAGCTGATCAGGGGATCGCTTGTGATGGCCAGAGGCTATAGAGATTCTGGACTGTACTACATGGAGGGGAGGCCTGAAGCTGCCCATGCCAACTCCGTCAGGGATGAGGCATCCACTTCCTTATGGCACATAAGGCTGGCACACATTAGCCAGAAGGGTTTGGGAAGCCTGGCGAAGAAGAAGCTGATTTGTGATATTTTTGGGGATCACTTAGAGCGGTGCGACCACTACATGGCTGGGAAACAGAACAGGATTTCATTTCACAGCCACACGTCCACCAGGAGGTCTGAGCCACTGGAGCTAGTTCACACTGATGTCTGCGGACTTCTGAAGGTTCATACTAGAGGAGGAGCTTCATATTTTGTTACTTTCATTGACGACCATTCGAGGAAGCTTTGGGTCTATGCTATCAAGACCAAAGATCAGGTCCTCGATACCTTTAGGAGATTCCACGCTGAGGTGGAGAGACAGTCTGGTAAGAGGCTAAGGTGCATCAGGTCAGACAACGGGGGAGAGTACATTGGTCCCTTTGATGAGTATTGCAGGGACCATGGCATCAGACATGAGAAGACCTCGCCGAAGACGCCACAGCTGAATGGCGTTGCTGAGAGGATGAATAGGACACTGATGGAGAGAGTTCGATGCATGCTTTTTGAGTCGAAGCTGCCAGGGATGTTTTGGGGCGAGTCTCTTCTTACTACAGCGCATGTCATCAACCTCTCGTCGAGTTCAGCATTACAGGAGGATGTCCCAGATAGGGTCTGGTATGGGAAAGACCCCTCTTACAGTCACTTGCGGGTATTTGGCTGCAAAGCCTTTGTGCACGTCCCCAGGGACGAGAGATCGAAGTTGGATTCGAAGACCCGACAATGTATTTTCTTGGGGTACGGCTACAGTGGAGAGTTTGGGTACAGGTTCTTTGATCCATTCGAAAAGAAGCTTGTACGTAGTCGTGATGCTGTTTTCTGTGAGGATCAGACTGTTGGTGATCCTGAGGGGACTGTTGAGTTTGACTCTCGCACTGCTGCAGAGTCACCTGTGGTTGGAGATGACGACACTGAGGAGGCTACTGAGCCTGAGGCAGCACAGGGTACTGATACCCTTTCGGATCATGATATCACCACTGACGGTGAACCAGGAGTCGCTGGGGACATTGCTGATGATGCTGCACCGGCCCCTGAGCCTGCCTTGCGGAGATCAGATCGTGCCAGACACCCGTCCACTAGATATTCTGCATCAGAGTTCATTCTTCTGACTGATGCGGGGGAGCCTGAGAGTTATGATGAGGCTGTGGAGAGTACCGAGAAGCGCCAGTGGATGGCTGCTATGCAGGATGAGATGCAGTCGCTGCAGAAAAATCACACATATGACCTGGTGAGATTGCCTATGGGCAAGAAGGCCTTGAAGAATCGTTGGATTTTCAGGGTGAAGCAGGGAGATTCCTCCATACCTCCCAGGTACAAGGCCAGGCTGGTGGTGAAGGGTTTTGGACAGCGACAAGGTGTTGACTTCGATGAGATCTTCTCACCAGTGGTGAAGATGTCATCTATTCGTGTTGTCCTTGGACTCGCTGCGAGGCTTGATTTGGAGATTGAGCAGATGGACATCAAAACCGCCTTTCTACATGGTGATCTTGACGAGGAGCTTTACATAGAGCAGCCTGAGGGTTTTAATGTCAGTGGAAAGGAAGGTCTGGTGTGCCGCTTGCAGAAGAGTCTATATGGCCTAAAGCAGACCCCGCGGTAAAGGTATAGGAAGTTTGATTCTTTCATGGGGGAGATCAACTTCAGCAGGACCACTCTTGACCACTGCGTGTTCATCAAGCAGTATGCTCCAGAGGATTTCATCATTCTGCTACTGTATGTGGATGACACGTTGATCGTCGGGAGGAACACTGCTAGCATTGCTGAGTTGAAGCGACAGTTGAGTTCTACTTTTGAGATGAAGGATCTGGGTGCTGCGAAGACCATTTTGGGGATGCACATTCGCAGAGACAGGGGAGCCAGATTACTTTGGTTATCACAGGAGCGGTATATCCACAAGGTGCTGCAGAGGTTTGACATGGATCAGGCGAAGAAAGTGAGCGTGCCTCTTGCAGCTCACTTCAGGCTTACCGCTGATCAGTTCCCCAGCACACCCGAGGAGATCGAGGCTATGCAGAAGGTCCCGTATGTGTTAAAATTGTTGAAGTGGAGAAGGAGGGAGTCCGACCGGTCTGAAGGCTGGAGACCGCAGAGACCGCGCGGTCTGCGCTGGTGCTCTAGCGGTTTGGTTTTGCGATCTCTCCCTACTTGTTTGTTCTGGCAATCTGATGTGATCGACCAGTCTCTTCCCTAGTTTGGTCGCTAGTTCTGGCGACCTGCTGCAGGCTCTCCTAGTCTTGCTACTGGGCAGTCTGTTCGGTTTGTTCTGGCGACTTGACTCAAGTCGGCCAGATGTTCGTCCTTGTCTTGGTGATCTCAGGAAGGATGATCCTGTGTCCGCACGGCTTGTGCACGGCTTGTTGCTGACTTCAGTCTTGGACAGAATCTTGTCCAAGTGTTGTGTTCGCGCGGTCTGCCTTTGAGACCGTTCGCGATCTGATGGGCGGTTATTGTATCCCGGTTTGTGCGGTGATGACATCCGTCTCTCCGTCTATAAATAGGGGTGTAGGGCCCGTCATTCCCAACAAGAACTGTAAGAACAAGAGCCCGGATTGTTTCTTGCGGCCTCAAGTTTGAAGTCGCGCGATCTCGGAAGTGAGCTAACCGGTTGTTGTGTTCGCAGGTTTGCGGTCAGCAGGTTGCGGTCTCCTTCCTTGGTGATTTCCGGTGGCTTGAATAAACAGTTCGTCTGCGGTCTGTCAGCGAACTGGTTTATTGTGTTCTTGTGCTGTTCGCAGCGAGCTCAGCGATCAGGCGACCTTCAGCGGTTAGGCGATCAGAGTTGCGGTCTGGCGACAGCTTCAGTTCTTTGTTTAGTTCAATAAAGCTTCAGTTTGCGCGGTTTGGGATTGCGGTCTGACAGTGCAGGTTGTCTGCTTCTGTTCGCGTGGTCTCAAGGTGTTTCTGCGGTCTGACTGTGCAAGCGGTCTGGGAGTACAGCAGAGCAAGCCGGGCGTCCTGAGCCTTTTTGTGGTCTGTGCGGTCTCTGCTTTGGCAGACCGCCAGTTTCAGTTTTGGTGTGTTCTTTGCTCTTCTCATCTCCGTGATTCTTATGAATCATGTCTCGCCATGTATACCTCGAAGTATAAAGCAGTTCTGTTTCAATAAAGATTTCTTGTGTTGCTGTTTTGGCATTGTGGTTGTTTGGCTATAACTTTTGTTGATACAACTCCTGCTTACTCCTAAATGGTCTTTCAAAAATTTTAACATGGTATCAGAGGTAGGTTTCTGGAGTGGATAAGCAGTGATCAACTAGAGTTGCCATCGTCTTTGTGAAGAAGAGACCACATAGATTGCCATGGAAGGTGGATACGCAAGAGGTCTTGGTATTGAACTCCTCACATCGACTAACTTTAAAAAATGAAAGTCATGTATGGAGAGTTACTTGCTTGGCGAGGATCTATGGGAGGTAGTTGGCGGAGAAGACACACAAGAGGTGTTTCTAGCAGGAGATAATATGGCAGAGGTGAGACTTTGGAGGAGAACGAATGCTAAGGCAGAGTTCACTCTCAAAAGGGCTATTTCACCGGAGCTATTTGATCACATCATCAGATGTAAATCTGCTGCTGAGATTTGGACATCCTTGGATGGGTTGTTCAATAAGAAGAATGTAGCGAGGCTACAATATCTTGAAAATGAGTTGGCGAAAGCCTCTCAAGGTGATCTTTCTATTTCTACCTTCTTCCTCAAGATGAAGAACCTCACGGCAGAGATTTCTGCGTTGGACCCTGATGAGCCTATCTCTGAGGCAAAACTGAAAAGGCATATCATCCGCGGGTTGCGGAAGGAGTATCTTGCCTTTGTGACTTCAGTTCAGGGTTGGGCAAATCAACCGTCGTTGTTGGAGCTGGAGAACCTTCTTGCTTCGCAAGAAAGTTTAGTAAGACAGATGGCGGGGGTTTCTATCTCCGGGGGAGAAAGTGATGTGATGTTCTCTGGAAAGAAGAAGAAGAAATGGGAGAAGAAGAAGCCGGGTCATGATGGACCCTCCACTTCAGGTCAGCAAGATAGAGGTTATGCCCCTAAGTCTGATGGGAAGAAGAAAGGAGATGGACCGAGGTGCTTTAGATGCAACAAGACCGGGCACTTCAAGAAAGATTGCCGGGTGAATCTTCAGCCGGGACATGCAGTGGAGAAGGAGATGCCAAAGTCTGATGAAGTTGGATGGGGAGGATCCTTTGTGTCTAATATAACGGCGATGCCCGTTAAGGCCTTGGCTTCCATCAACTATGATGAGGACTGGATTGTTGATTCAGGGTGTGAGCATCACCTCACCGGGGATGGATCAAAGTTCTCTTCTTTGGCACCTTACTCAGGTAACAATGCTATCATTACGGCTGATAATTCTATTCATCCAGTAGAACACGAAGGTGTTGTCTCTCTGAGCAGTGATAAGGGTCCACTCACGTTGAGGATTGTTTATCACGTGTCTGGTATGAAGAAAAATCTCTTCTCTGTGACCAATGCGGTCGACGCCGGTTATCACGTTCTGTTTGGCCCAACAGAAGTGAAGTTTCTCAAAACTCAACCGGAGATAAAGGGAGAAGTTATTCATGTCGGCAAGAGGGTGAAGGACTTGTTTGTTTTATCGACAAGTACCTATGTTGATAAGATGAGGACCAATGATGGTGCGGCCATCTGGCATGAAAGGTTGGGGCATGTAGGCATGGACAAATTGAAGGCTATGGCGGTAAGGGGCCTTGTCAATGGCTTGCCTAGCTTGTCCTACTATGGAGACGGTCATGTCTGCGAAGGATGTCAGTTTGGTAAGTCTCATCGACTTCCATTTGACAAATCGCAAACAAGGTGCAAAGTGCCGTTGGAGTGCATCCACGGTGATTTGATGGGACCGACTGCAACCCCAAGCCTTGGAGGCAACAAATACATGTTGGTGTTGATTGACGATTACACCAGATATGTCTGGGTGTATTTTTTGAAGGAGAAGTCGGATGCATTTGCAAAATTTGTGGAGTTCAAGGAGCTGGTTGAAGGCCGGCTAGGCCCGCGGGTTAAAAAACTTAGAACTGACAATGGTGGGGAGTTCACCTCTGGTGAGTTCTCAAGTTTTTGCAGGAAGCATGACATCAGGAGAGAGCTTACTTGTGCCCATACTCCACAACAGAATGGCATTGCCGAGAGGAAGATCCGTCATCTGACGGAAACTTGCAAATGCTGGCTTCATGCTAAGAGTATCCCAAAGTCCTTCTGGGCGGAGGGAATGTCTTGTGCAGCTTATGTCATCAATAGGTTGCCTTTAAGTCCTATCAACATGAAGACCCCTCACGAATTGATGTTCAAGGAGAAGCCGAGTGTTGCACACCTTCGGGTGTTCGGGTCAACCTGCTATGTGCATATTCCTGATGCTCTTCGGACAAAGCTAGATGCGAAAGCAAGGAAGCTAGTCTTTGTTGGGTATGATGAGCGGAAGAAGGGATGGAGATGCATGGATCCTGAGACACGAAGGTCAATTGTTTCTCAGGATGTGGTGTTCGATGAAGTGACTTCCTACAAGGGGAGTTCAGGAGTTGAGCTACCAGAGAGCAGGGTTGATATAAGAGGGAAGGTTGCTGAAGATCTTCAAGTGGAGTTGCCTGTTTCACCAGGAGCTCCAGCTGTGTCAAGCTCTGAGATGGAGGCTTCAGGTTCTGGAAGCAGGGGGAGCGATGCTCCAAGTTCGTCTGAAAGAGGAGCTTGCACAGAAGAAGCAGCTGAGGAGGTGGTTAGTCTGGAGCAACCTCTTAGTAGGTCGAAGAGGACTATTCAACCACCTGATCGATACACAGGAGGGAACATGGTGAACTTTGTTTCATGTTTCTTTGCTGGTCCCCTGGATGAGAGGGAGCCGTCGAGCTTTGAGAAGGCCAGAGGCGTGAAGGAGTGGGACATTGCTATGCAAGAAGAGATGGCAGCTCTCGAGAAGAATGAGACCTGGTCTCTTGTGCCCAAGCCCAAGGGCACCACTCCTGTGACATGCAAATGGGTCTACAAGCTCAAGAAGAAAGCTGATGGCAGTATCGAGCGGTACAAGGCTCGCCTTGTAGCTCGCGGGTTCTCACAGCAGTACGGAGAAGATTATGATGAGACGTTCAGTCTAGTGGCAAAGGTGACTTCGGTTCGATTTGTTATTGCCTTGGCGGCTTCAAGTGGTTGGGAGATTTGACAACTCGACGTGAAGAATGCCTTCTTATACGGCGAGATTGACAAGGATATTTTCATGATCCAACCGCAAGGCTTCATCTCGAAGGAGTATCCGGACTACATCTGTAAGTTGAAGAAGGCCCTGTATGGGTTGAAGCAAGCGCCTCGAGCGTGGTACGGGAAGATTGCAGAGTATCTCTTATTCTGCGGATTCTTTGCTTCAGACTCCGACTCTAGCTTGTTCATCAAGAAGGAGGGGGTGCTTCAGGTGATTGTGCTGCTGTATGTGGATGACATGATTGTCACCGGGAACTCGAAGGAAGTTGTTGCAAGACTCAGGGCTGAGCTTGCTATCAGATTCGAGATGAAGGATCTGGGGGAGCTCCACCATTTCCTTGGACTCGAGGTGCAGAGGTGGGAGAGCGGAGTGCTCATTTCTCAGGCTGGCTATGCGAAGCGGATTGTTCAGTGATTCGGCATGGAGGAAGGGAAGAGCAGCTCTATACCTCTGAAGCAACATCATAAGCTTCAGAAGGATGAGGGGAGAGTTTTATCTGAACCGTTGGTGTTCTGAGCTCTGGTTGGGAGTTTGATCTATTTGACGATCACAAGGCCAGATATTGCTTATGCAGTTGGCAAGGTGAGTCAGTACATGGCGGAACCACGGAAACCTCATCTTCTGGCGGCAAAAGGCATCTTGAAGTATGTGAAGTCAACCTCTGATTTGGGTCTCCTATATAGGATAGGGTCAAGTTTGGAGTTGCATGGTTTCATGGATGCTGATTATGGGGGAGACGTGGATGATCGGAGATCAACGTCTGGTTATGTCTTTATGACGGGCCCCACAACTATCTCTTGGTGGAGCAAGAAGCAAGACTCGGTGTCTGTATCTACCACGGAAGCGGAGTACAAGGCTTCGGCCTTGACAGCTCAGGAAGCTGTTTGGCTCAGGAGGTTGGTGAAGGACGTTCATCAGGAGGTTCGAGGTCCCACCTTGCTACGCGGGGACAATGAGAGTGCTCTCAAGCTGGTTAACAATCCAGTCTGTCACGCGAGGACCAAACATATAGAGATTGAGCACCATTTCATTCGTGAAAAGGTGTTGGGAGGATCTCTTATGGTCGAGCATGTTCGGAGTGCGGACAATGTCGCAGACATCTTCACAAAGCCGATGGCGAAGGGACCGTTTACACGGTTAAGGGAGTTGCTCGGGCTAGTTTCCACTTCCCACTTCAAGGGGGAGTGTTGAAATTGTTGAAGTGGAGAAGAAGGGAGTCCGGCCGGTCTGAAGGCTGGAGACCACAGAGACCGCGCGGTCTGCGCTGGTGCTCTGGCGGTTTGGTTCTGCGATCTCTCCCTGCTTGTTTGTTCTGGCGATCTGCTGTGATCGGCCAGTCTGTTCCCTGGTTTGGTCGCTAGTTCTGGCAACCTGCTGCAGGCTCTCCCAGTCTTGCTACTGGGCAGTCTGTTCGGTTTGTTCTGGCGACTTGACTCAAGTCGGCCAGATGTTCGTCCTTGTCTTGGCGATCTCAGGAAGGATGATCATGTGTCCGCACAGCTTGTGCGCGGCTTGTTGCTGACTTCGGTCTTGGACAAAATCTTGTCCAAGTGTTGTGTTCGCGCGGTTTGCCTTGTGAGACCGTTCGCGATCTGATGGGCGGTTATTGTATCCCGGTTTGTGCGGTGACGACATCCGTCTCTCCGTCTATAAATACGGGTGCAAGGCCCGTCATTACCAACAAGAACTGTAAGAACAAGATCCCGGATTGTTTCTTGCGGCCTCAAGTTTGAAGTCGTGCGATCTCGGAAGTGAGCTAACCGGTTGTTGTGTTCGCAGGTTTGCGGTCAGCAGGTTGCGGTCTCCTTCCTTGGTGATTTCCGGTGGCTTGAATAAACAGTTCGTCTGCGGTCTGTCAGCGAACTGGTTTATTGTGTTCTTGTGCTGTTCGCAGCGAGCTCAGCGATCAGGCGACCTTCAGCGGTTAGGCGATCAGAGTTGCGGTCTGGCGACAGCTTCAGTTCTTTGTTCAGTTCAATAAAGCTTCAGTTCGTGCGGTCTGGGATTGTGGTCTGGCAGTGCAGGTTGTCTGCTTCTGTTCGCGTGGTCTCAAGGTGTTTCTGCGGTCTGACTGTGCAAGCGGTCTGGGAGTACAGCAGAGCAAGCCGGGCTTCCTGAGCCTTTTTGCGGTCTGTGCGGTCTCTGCTTTGGCAGACCGCCAGTTTCAGTTTTGGTGTGTTCTTTGTTCTTCTCATCTCCGTGATTCTTATGAATCATGTCTCGCCATGTATACCTCGAAGTGTAAAGCAGTTCTGTTTCAATAAAGATTTCTTGTGTTGCTGTTTTGGCATTGTCGTTGTTTGGCTATAACTCTTGTTGATACAACTCCTGCTTACTCCTAAACGGTCTTTCAAAAATTTTAACAGTATGCGTCTGCGGTTGGGAGCCTCATGTATGCTATGGTGTGTACTCGTCCAGACATTGCGCATGCGGTTGGGACCGTTAGTAGATTTCTCTCCATTCCTGGGAGAGAGCATTGGAGCGCAGTGAAGTGGATACTGAGATACCTGCAGGGGACGTCAGATTTGACGCTGAGATTTGGAGGCAGTAAGCCAGAGCTGTTGGGCTACACTGATGCAGACATGGCTGGAGATTTGGATTCCATGAGGTCGACGTCCGGGTACTTGATTCTGTTTGCAGGGGGAGCTCTCTCGTGGGCGTCGAGATTGCAGAAGTGCGTTGCACTGTCTACCACGGAGGCTGAGTTTTTTGCGGTTACTGAGGCTGGAAAGGAGTTGCTTTGGATGAAGAGGTTCGTCAAAGAACCTGGTTTCACTCAGGACCGATACACACTCCTGTGTGATAGTCAGAGCGCTATTCACCTGGGGAAGAACCCCACGTTTCACTCGAGGTCGAAGCACATCGACACTCGGTATCATTGGATACGAGATGTCCTGGAGCAAAAGGAGCTTGATCTTCAGAAGGTGCACACTGATGACAATGGGGAAGACATGCTGACCAAGTCCGTGCCAAGGGGGAAGTTCGAGCATTGCGTTAGAATCGCTGGAATGGCGGTTTCTTCCGCCTCGATGTGAAGGGAGAGATTTGTTGGGTGTGGTTCTCATCCGAGTCGGTAAAAACCACCGGGCACGCGCTAGTTTTATCGAAGGAACTGAATCGGTGGTTATCTGGAACGTGATATGCAGTTTTGCTGAATTTTTGACAAAGGTGTTGCAACACCAAAAACGGGGTGTTGCAACTTATTACTCTCTGAATTTACTGGAGAGCTAGGTGTTGCAACACAAAAATCGGGTGTTGCAACATATCTGCGAATTTTAGATCCGGTTTTTCTGATTCGTAACCGTCGGGCTGGGAATACAAAAGGCAGTAAAAGGAAAACTTTAAACCCAATCGATCCTCTCCCTCTCTCTCACGCACGCTGCTTTTGAGGAACCGCCGCTCCCTATCCATCTCTCCCTCTCGTGCTTGGAAACCACAGCCGCCCATCCTCTCCCTCACTCGTTCGTTTCCTTGGAGGAGATCGCCGCTGCCGCTGGTGGAGGATGGGCCGCCTGGAGGGAGGAGTAGGAGGGCCGCCGCATCCTGTGTTGATGAGATCTGCAGCCGCCTGTTGGTGGAGATCCGACCGCCTGGAGGAAGACTGCCGCCGATATTGAGGGAGGAGACCTCTGCTGCCGCTGTTGGAGGTGCTGCTACCGCTGGTTTGGAGGAGTTCCGCCGCTGTTTTGGGGGCTGTCGCCGCCCATCTTGTTCGTGGCTTGGAGGTTGAAGGCGAAGGAGAAGGGGCTGTGCATAGCCGTCTCTATTCGTAGTTTTGGTGAACGTCATCTTCGACGTTGGGACGGATTATTCAATCCGTCCGGGTAATGACTCTATCACCGTTCTTATTTTCTTATTCAATACTGTGATTTTGTATCGTGTTGAAAGGGGGTTGTGTAAACCTTTGTGGTTGTGGTGGTGGAGGAGTGGAGATCCTTTGTGGATCGGTGGAGGGAAAGCCTGTAATTCGTGCGTGTGAATTTTTCACACACTTTTAGTGGAGGCTTTCCGGGTTGGACTTCGATCGTCCCGTGGTTTTTCACCTAATTGGGTTTTCCACGTTGAAATTTCCTGTGTGCTTTTATTATTTTTGCATCGTATTTTTCTTTTGTGTATTTGCATACCGCTCAACGCTGTCGCACAGGTGCTCGCTCAAATTTGCGACAGGTGCTCTGGTCGGGATTGTTTGCTCGCATTCCCAATATGAAGTTCGCATCGATGTTAAGACGGTGGCAAATTACATTAGGGTCCACATCAGGCATGTCGAAATTAAGTGGATCAAGCGAAGGTGTCCAGGTTGTTTAACAAACACGTGATCAACATGACTTTGTCTTCTTCTTTTAGCTTGGCATTGATGGAGAGTGATCTATCTCCACCTCCTCATGTGACTGCAACATTTTGAATGGCTTGACCGACCTCTAGATGGGAAGCGTCTCTGGCAGTTTTTTGTTAGGAGTTGCACTTTTAAGGCTCTTAAAGTTATCGAGCAGTTTGATAACATTTTTCATTCCTTTTCTTGTTTCCCATGATTGGCAGATAAGTCTCGATGACATTGACCGAGCTCACGTAATATTCTCGAGCAATCTGAGGGTCGCTGCGAACATTGAAAAGAGTGATACTTCCTCCAGTGCCAAATTTGATTACTTGGTGATATGTGGAAACAATGGCTTGATATTCATTCAGTAGTGGACGCCCAAATGTGACATTATAACTGTTGGAAGCATTGACCACCACGAATGTTCCCTCTCGAGTGACTACTGCACATGGTAACAAAGAGTGATACTTCCTCCAATTTCCTTCCTCTCTTCTGCGAGCCTGTAGAGAGGTACACACACATAAAGGGAGTTAGTTTCTCTATAGTGCCTCTGTCGACTAACAACAATGTATACTTTATGCTTGCTAATTTTGCTCCCAACCAATTTTGCCCCAAACAATTTTCTAAAAGAACAAAATATATGTAAGGTATTTTGAAAATTATCAGAATAGATGAGGAATTGCTGACATGAAGGGGGTGGAGTAGGGGTTTGAATATAGCATGGGCCCGGTTGTCCGGCCCGATTCTGAGCCCTGTTAGGCCTGATCCTGATTAGACCCGGGCCAGGCCTAAGGGGCACCATCAATCCCCTCTTTTTTTGCAAGGACCTGTCCTGGTGCCCGATGATGACTACCCAACTGGACGATGTGCAATTGTAAAGCTTGACAGCCTCCCAACATTTATGGGCTGCCAGCGCCCATCATTTATTGTTGGGCGCTGGCCACCCGACATGTTACTTCCAAACGACAACATTTGCTTCCAAAAGCAGCTTCGAGCTGCCTTTTGGCAGCGCAGCTGGTGCTGCCATTTGGCAGCACCAGCTATCGCCGTTTGGCAGGCTTAGCTGCCATTTTGGGGGATTGCTTAGTCAGGCTCATGTCTGGCCCGATATGCCAGGGCCCGATCTGGTAGGCTCAGGCAGGCCCCCTTTCCTTAGGGAGGCCCGAGCCCAGCTTGTGCCCAATTTTAACAGGTCCCAACATGGGCCCGACAACAACAAAGCCCGGGCCCTGGCCCAACATGTCTTTCTTGCACCCCTAAAGCGAAGTGGACTCAGTCCTTTGCCACCATCATTCCAAAGTTGGGCTTCTACCACAACCTATTTAATGCCCACAATAATTATTTAATTGCCTATTATATAAACATATATAATTGGTATGTATAAACTGTAAAAGTATATTCAGACATATAATGAGCTCGGAGGCTTAACGGGCCGGTTCGTGTACTAGGATATCCGATACTCGTATTGAACTTAGAGTTTATCTATAAATATGACCTAGTTGAGGGCAACGGGTAGTTGATTCCACTTTGATTCACACCCGGATGCTTCACGCAAATCTAACATTCTCGAATCACCCCCCCCCCCCCCCCCCGTCGGTCGTTCTTCCGCGTGCGAGATCGTAAAGCCTCCTCCAGTCGCAGTTCGTGCTCTCGAAGCTTTCTCCCGTCGTCGCTCGAGATCGTGAATCCCTCTCCTGTCGCTAATAGTACTCGACGAAGCCCTCCCGTCGCCGCTGTCTTCCGTCGCAGATCTAGGTCTTCACCTGGATCTTAATTCGTAGCCATTGCGCCTCAGCTGCAGGAGAACACTTCCTTTCTAGCTTGTAAAAGGAGATCTCCCAGTGCCCTCCCGTTCCCAGTCTTGCAGAAAGAAGAAGAAAGATCTCGTCGAAGCTGCCATCTCGACGAATTCGTCGTGTCCTCTCGACGAATTCGTGCCCTCCCGACGAAGCTGCTCTCAACGAATTAGTGTCCTCTCGATGAATTCGTGTCCTCTCGACGAATTCGTGTCCTCTCGACGAATTTGTGTACTCTCGACGAATTCGTCATGTCCTCTCGACGAATTCATGCCCTCCCGACGAAGCTCCTCTCGACGAATTCATGTCCTTTCGACGAATTTGTGTCCTCTCGACGAATTCGTGCCCTCTCGACGAATTCATGCTCTCGACGAAGCTGCCATCTCGACGAATTTTTCGTCGTGTCCTCTCGAGTGCTCTCGACGAATTCATTGTGTTCTCCCGTGTCTCCTCGACGAATTCGCTCAGTCTTTGTGTGACCTCTCTACGAATTTGCTGAACTCAATATGTTGAAGGGGAACAAATTCTCCTCCCATGTTCTGATGATCAAGCTAGATAAATTCACAGCATCTGACTTCAATTCCTGGAAATTAAACATTCAGTTTGGAATGAAGTGTTTGAACGTGTTCTATACAGTTCAGTCAGATCGTGCTGACTTCCTAGGGACAGTTGATGAGGAGCAATGAGCCAGTGATGAGGATTTCTGGAGAGACTATCTGCTAAACTGTCTTTCCCCGAGTCTAGCAAAGACCAATATGAAGATGAAATATGCTAAGGAGATCTGGAATACTTTGGAGGAGCATTTCAAGCAGGAGGAGGACATGTCCAAAGCTCATTTGGTGGACAAGTTTCACTCTTTCACTTTTGACGAGGAGAAAATCATTCTCCCTCAGGTAACAAAATTTAAAAATTTGGTTGATTCTCTGCATAGTGAAAATAGTTCTATGCCAGACAGCTTTGTTGCTGGTACTATTATTTTTAAGTTGCCCTCCTCGTGGTACAATTTTAAAAAACTGAAATGTACCGCAAGAAGATTCAGGTTGGTCTGAACGACCTCAAGCGTTTTATACGCATTGATGATGAAAAATAGGACTAGATATGCATTAGAAGTTGTTAGCAAGCAAAAAGCTGCTGCCAACATAATCTCAAGCTCTAAACGCACGTCGAACCCCCAAAATACCAAACCCACGCCAAGTAGCGCCCAGGTTACAGGCCCTAGTAAAAGTATTAAAAAGTTCAAGGGCAAGTGTTTTAACTACAATAGGTGAGGACACAGTGTATCTGATTGTAGGCTTCCTAGACAGGAAAAGGGCAAATCACCACAAGAAGGCAACCATGCAAATATGGTTAGTCTTACTGAGCCATCCAACTTTGTGGCTATGGATGGAAATGAGAAGGCTGGTATTGAGTGGTACCTTGACTCGGGGGCAACCTGCCATATTTGCAACAATGCTAATCTGATGGCAGGGCTCTCCGATGCAAAAGAAACTATGACGGTTGCAACAGTGGGTCAACTGACGTACTGAAAGTGGAGAATGCAACATTGCTGTTATCCTCAGGTAAAATTTTAACTTTGAAAAAAGTTAAGTTTATTCCTTCTCTAGCTGTTAACTTTGTGTCTATTAGCTTATTATGTGATGCTGATATATCTTTCAATTGCAGTAACGGTAGAGTAATACTGTCAGTTAACTCTCACTACTTTGGATGTGCCTACGTCCAAAATAGGATGTAATGATTGAGTCTAGTAAACGAAATAGTTCAACAAGTTCAATCGAACTTAGTCAGCCCTAAGACTCTACATGAGAGACTAGAACACGTAAACTATAGGAAGATGTTCAAAATTGCTAGAACTCACCAAATCACGTTGGACACTAAAAACCAACTTGACAAATGTGAAGTGTGTGCTCAGACTAAGATCACTAGGAAGCCTTTTGGTTTTGTCACTAGAGGAGGAAGGAAGTATATGATCATCTTTATAGATGATTGCTCAAGATTTTGCCATATTTACCTTCTTAAAACTAAAGATGAAGCGTTTGAAAAGTTTTGTTTTTTTCAAAACCAGGGCAGAAAACCAACTAGACATAAAGATAAAGCGATTTAGAAGTGACCGAGGAGAAGAATATATGTCTAGTGAGTTCAAGTGCTTCATTTCCCATCAAGGAATCATAGCAGAAACCACTGCTCCTACTCACCTCAAGCAAATGGCATAGCTGAGAGGAAAAATAGAACGTTAACAAAAATGTTGAATTCAATACTCTTCACTGCAGACATGCCTTCTGCTTATTAGGGAGAAGCAGTCTTAACTACAAACCACATTCTAAATAAAGTCTATCATACTAAGTTAGAGGTTACACCCTACGAGCTTTGATTTTAAGAGACCCTCAAACATCACTAGACTTAAGACCTGCGGTTGTATAGCCTATGTAAAGGTTCCTGGTCCTAGAAGGTCTAAGATTGGACCTAGGACCAACACTTGTGTCTACTTAGGTTATGCTGAAGATAGTGCTGTAGATAGATTCTTAGATATATCAAACAACGTCGTTATAAAATCTAGGGATGCTGCGTTCTTTGAAGATAAATTCCTTAAAGATAAGAACCTGTCACTCCCAGGCATGCAAGTAACTATTACTGACGAAGATCCTGAATCAGTACCGAACATCTCCTACTTAGTTCCTGTAGACAACTCTGGCCCAGAGTCTAGGAGAACTTCCGTAAAAGAGAGAATTCCCAGAACCTTCGGTAGTGATTTTGTCACTTACCACGTTGAGGCAGATCCATCCACCTATAAGGAAGCGATGAGATCAAGAGACTCACTCCTCTAGAAAGAAACTATTGATGAAAAGATGAACTCTCTACTTCAGAACAACACCTGGACGTTGGTTGATAAGCCAAAATGGGTTAAAACTGTTGGTTGTAAGTGGGTTCTGAAAATAAAATTGAATCCTGATGGTAGCGTAGCTAAGTATAAAGCATGTATGGTGGCTAAAGGCTTCGCACAAGTAAGCAAAGTAGATTATTTTGATGTTTATTCACCTGTGTGTTACCTAGCAACCATTTAGATCCTCCTTGCTATTGCATCTATTTAGAAGTTTATTTTTCATTAAATGAATGTTAAGACTGTGTTCTTGAATGAAGATATGACCGAAGAGATCTACATAAATCAACCTGAAGGTTTTATTGTATAAGGTCAAGAAACCAAGGTCTGTAAGTTACTTACATTTCTATATGGACTAAAAGAATCACCTAAATTATGGCATGCAAAATTTGACTATAGTGTAAAGAACATGAGATTCATGTCGAGTCACTCGGATAAATGTCTTTACATACGTCATAGATCAAATAAAGTCGCTATAATATGCTTGTATGTCGATGATATGCTCACTCTAGGGACTGATCAATCTGAAGTGGATGATGTCAAGTCGGGCCTAATAAAAGAATTTAGCATTAAAGACTTAGGTGTAGCTGAAACTATACTAGATGTAAGATCCCTCTCCCGCACCAGGAGAGTTCCTGGATCTTATGCCCAGAACCGCCGCCTTACGGAGATGCTAGCACATAAGTTAGCCACCTCTGCAAGACGCCGATCCTGCCGGCAAGAACGATCAACCAGGCCAACAAGAGATAAGAAGAAAAAGAAAACTAGAACCAAGTCCACAATCACACATTTATACAACAAAATATAAAAGTCCATCAATGAGTACAACAAATGAAAGAGTAAAAGGGGCTTATGCCCAGTACATATCCAGGGTAGAACAGAATCTCACTCTCTCACTCTACATCTATGCGGAAGCCAACAATTCTCAAGTCTTCAAACACATGTCCTGTAGTAGAAGTATTGCATGGTTTCTGCTCCTCAGATCCTGCCATCATGTCTTGGCTGGTCGTGCCGGTGCTCCAGCTCCTCGAACACCTACGATCACCACCGACCGTTAGTTATAAAGACTAAGACGATTTTGTCCCCGCCTCCCCCCGCGACTCCTAGGCACCATGCGGGAGGAAGAAGCGGAGGACAACAAAGTGGAGTAATCAAGAAGGTAGCAGGTGACATACATTCTACGCTAACAAGAGTATATCCATATAAATTCTATGCTAGCAGTATGAGCAAGTAAACAACAATAGGTGCAGTAAAGTAATATCACAGCAGTAAAAGAGGTAAGCAAGAGAAGCAGTGCGACGCAAGTAAAGTAATTTAAAAGTAACCATTGATTTATAGGAATGCCCATGCAACCTATAGACCAAGGGGTCGTTTAGCAGGGCCTATCGTATAAAAAGTCCCATACCAATTTATACGATAGGTGTAGGGATTGATATGCAATGTTCATGCTATGACATGCAAGGTATGCTGTTATGCTATGTTCATACAAGTGCAACTCACTCACTACGACTCTATGCGCATAGACCTTTAGTTCCCCCTTTTTGGAGCTAGCAAGACTCCCAGGATACTCCCGTAGTGGCAAACGGAAGCGATGGGTTGGGCCTCGCCCACCTCTAGGTTGGTATTCACACTACCTAACCTAGACCTATCGTATGCCTCGACACAAAACCGCGGAGCGTCTGCGTACTCTTGCTGACTGGACCGCCAGACTTTCATGGCTAAGTGTAATTACCACACTTGCCGAGTCAACGTATTGACGTCGGTGTGAATGACCATCCAATACCGAAGACCCACCACCTTCGTGCACATGCAACATGTTCTACTATCTACCTCCGAGCCATAAGCTCCCCGGGCTAACCTGCCCGTCATTAATAACCTTCCGAGCCACCGGCTCACCGGACCAACCCGTCCGTACCAACAAACACTACTGAGTCGCAAGCTCACCTGACTCATCAATCCGCTCTTAATAACACGGAGCTTACTGCTCGTAGCACCAAACCGACTAAGCTCCCGTAACCACGGGGTGTGGGTGAGTGTGTTATTAAATTATTCTTGTATAACATCTTATCCCTACGGTTTACGGTTAATCTTGGACTCCCTGAGGATTACCCTGTAAGGGGCTTGCTACGATACTAGGAACTACGATGGGATGACACCCCAAAGTTCCCTTTCTCAAGACACTTAGTATTATTGGTATCTACCCATAAGATTACCCTCTTATCAATTCACTTGAATTAAACCTCAGCGCTTTATGACCCTCTAAGGGGAAGGACGATCTTTCGTCAATCCCGAGCACAGCCTTACCCATAGCTCACTAAGCACTCTCATCGTCTAAACTCCTATTTAGACTACTCTTGTTTAGTTCTTATTATACTTGGAAGTTTAGGGTGGATCCTGGACTTCCCGAGGGCTACCCGGTGAAGGGTTAGCAAGGTACTAGGGTATGTGATGGGATGATGCCCAACCCCTTTCCAGGACAATTAATATTCTTGGTGACTACCCTGACCCAACATTCCACCTTCTCATTATTCTTTATAACTTAAGTGTTTTCACGCCTTATGTTTCATCCCGCTCCTAAGCAATCGTTCTTTTGGATTCAATTCTAATAACTTTTAGTCCTCTAAGTGGTCTATACTCATCTCTTGTTATAATCAAATTCTCACCGATTTCCTTGTAATTATATTGACCTATTCATCATAATGAGTTTTCACTATCCGCAGACCACGACATATAACTACTTAGATTCCTATGATGGAACCTTGGTCAAATTACTTCCAAAAGACTTCTAATTTTTATCATAGGTTCATAGTGGATAATATAAGGGATGATCAAAATCCAAGCATGTTTCATATAATTTTGTCCTCTATAAAAATTCATTAATTACTAATCTGAATCTAAAATGTGAAGGAGGTATCATGCTAGTGAATTCAAACTTGTTAAATATCCTTCCAAAGATGAAATGTGACATGATAAAAAGATTTCCAATATTTTATATTTTTCCAGCAATTAAATAACCATGATCCCTAATTTTCAATGAATGAATGGAAAGATAATTTTACACATCAAGTACACGATTTTGACTTCCTAAAATTCTGGAAAAATTAAAGTAGCTTCATATGAACATAAAAATACTATTTCCAGAAGATCATATTTTTCCAAACATTTTAAACACACAATTTCTATTTATCTTTAAAAGGGTGCAAATAGGGATTTACACAACAACTACCATTAATATATCTCTATAAATTCTGAGAAAATTATCCTAGTACAATAATCATCTAGAAACACCAAATCCAAAGTTTCATAATTTACCAGAGAGTATTTATCCATAATTGCTATTTATTACAAATGGTGTGCCAATAAGGGTTTACACTACAACTACCATTAATATGTCTCTATAAATTCTGAGAAAATTATCTTAGTACAATAATCATCTAGAAACACCAAATCCAAAGTTTCATATTTTACCAGAGAGTATTTATCCATATTTATTATTTATTACTTTTGGTGTGCCAATAAGTGTTTACACTACAACTACCATTAATATGTCTCTATAAATTCTGAGAAAATTATCCTAGTACAATAATCATCTAGAAACACCAAATCCAAAGTTTCATAATTTACCAGAGAGTATTTATCCATATTTATCATTTATTACATTTGGTGTGCCAATAAGGGGTTATATAACAAGTACTATATAATGACCTAAAATTCATCTAAAAATTATGGTAAAATTTACAGAGCTATAGGATCACCAAGGAAACCTACTAGAATAATTTCATAATTCTCCAAGTGCATATGAGACCTAAATGTCATATTTGAATAAATTTGACCTAACCAAATAAATCAAATTCAGAGAAATAAATGAGGTCCAAAAATTCCAACAAAATTCCTAAATGTGCTTTTCCAGTCAAAGATCCAATTCCCAGAGTTTTGGATTTATCTCTAAGTTTTTGATTCAAATTATTTCATTAATCTAAAAGTGTGGCAATTTTCATTTAATTAAAAAACCATAGGAAATAACTTCCAAAAATCATGAAACTTATGTCAATGATATATATCCTCATGACATACACTAACCCCAAGGTTTCAGAGGCATGCAAGGTGATTCCCACCTTCAATTCCATCAAAAAGCTCACAAGCCCAAATTGACTATTAGCACCCCAATTTTCCTCTTAAGACCCAAACTTCATTTTGAAGTTCAGAGAAATATACTCATGCACATGTAATGAAATTTTAACCAGTGATCAAATGTGTCCTAAAGAAGCCCTCACCAAAATATGGGGTCATTAGGAGTTATATAACTCCAAAAATTTCATTTATTTAATTTTCTAAATTTTGAACAAAACTACAGAAAAAGTATCTCCAAAAAATCTAATATTTAAACCTAAGCTAGGTATGAGGCACATGCATGCATGGCCAAAATCTCAAGTCCATCAGACTTGGTATTAAAAAGCTATACACATTCAAATTTCTGAAATTTTTTTTACCAGCCTCACTAGAATGAGTGTCGTGGGCCCTATATTTAACCAAATGGCCTGATTCTACTTTCATTTGAAAGTAGACACTCAGATCTACAAATCCTATCTCTGGGGATTTTTCGAAATATGGCCTCTAAGGGTCTCAAAATCAGCTTGCAAAAATACAAAAAAAATGTGACAGAAAATCACATTGTATTATATATATATATAAATAAATATGCTTGCACGAATCCTGAAGCACAAACCAACGGCATCTGGTCATCTTCCCCAGCCAGCCGACGGTCCAGATCGATCCTGCCTGGGCCACCTTCTCCGGCCATTTCCCGGCAACCTCCGGCCCACCACCGCCGGCCACCGCCTCCACCACCTCCGTTGAGGTGGTGGCTAACGCCAGGCGGCGACACGGCCGCCGGAGGCGACTCCTCCAGCGATCCCGAGCAAGAAGAAAAAGCTCGGATTTCTCCCTCAATCTCGCATGGAATCGAGCTCGTTTGAGCCCGATATCACTCCTAAATAGATCTAGATTCTAGCACAGAGGGAGAGGGGGAGAAACCGGACCTCAGGCGAGCTTGGAGGTGTGTTATCCGGCGGGTTGACATGCTAGTAGCCGTCGGCGGCGAGTTTGCTCAAATCCCCATTTCTGGATCAAAAGCTCCACTCCAGTAGTGGATTTCAGCTGCTCTCAAGGTTCTGAAGGTGATGGTGGGCTCAATTGGGGTCGGGGGTGGCTGTTTTGTTAGCAGCCATTATAGGCGATTTCCTCTATGTTGCCACCACCCTCCATATCCACTGCCATAGCTCCAACTCAGCAGAAAATTGATGCTCGAGCTGTGAGGAGCTGATTAAGGGTGTAAACCAGGCTTAATTCCTCCTGATTTCTGATTCACCATTTATGATGGCCGGCCACATGGTGGAGCTTCCCCCTCCCTCCTCCACCTGGCTGCTAGCCGACCTGGAACTATTGGGAATTGCTCCCTGGGTTCAGGGCACAGCAAAGGAGTAAGGATTGAGTGCCAATTGGCACTCAATTCATGGATTCCTCCTTGGACTCATGTGAAAATTGGGGGGTTTTCCTCAAATGCCCCCTTGCATGGCATCTTCTTCCAAGAACTGAGGGGCAAGTCTGGTAATTGACTCTTGGCCTCAGAATGGGCCCTAAATGAGGGCCTTAGTCCATGGGGATTAGGTCCAAATCCATTTGGATCCATTTTAGGCCAATTTGACCAATTGTTGACTTTTGGGTTGACTTGGTCAACTGAGTGTGTTGACTGGTCCAAGATGTTGACATTGAGTCCAATGACACCACCCAAGGTTGGTTGAGTCATGGTGAAGACCTAAGTGAGCTAATTTGACCCAAAGGTGTGATTTTGACCAAAATTGGGGAATGTTGACTTTGGTCAATTTGGCCAAATTGAAGACTCCATGATGAGGCTTTTGAGTCAAATAGGTCCCCCATGATGTTCTAAGACTAGGGGTGAAGTCAATTTCATGCTTTTGGGGTTCAATTGAACCTATTGGGGATGATTTGACCTATGTTGACCCAAGTTTGACTTTGGTCAAATTGGGTCAATTGGTGACCCCCATGATGGGGCTTTTGGGTCTATAGCATTCCTTGGAGTGTTTATCATCTAATGGAGGAGTCAATTTGCAAGTGTGAGTTCATGTTGAGCTAGTTTGACCTAGGTTGACTTGAGCCTTATAGTAGACCACATGTGAGTTCACCTAACCCTATGTGTCCTAAGGCTGCAATCTAGCCCAACCTCACCACACTCACCACTTGTCTCACCCTAAATTGGAGTTAGGGGGTCTAGTAGGAAATGGGATGTTACACTAGACATGCAAACGAGCTTTGGGAAAATGACATATACCTAAATCAAAGCCACTACATAAAATCCATGTTGGATACGTGAGGATACAGTGAACGTAAAGCATTAGAGACACCATACGACTACAACAACCGGTTAAAGCCCAATGAAGGAGCTACAATTAGACAGTTAGATTATTCTAAACTGATTGGTAGTCTCATGTATGTTATGGTCTGCACTATACCTGACATAGGGTCTGTTTGGGACAGCTCTGGCGGATTGAAAAGCTGCTGTCCGGATAGAGCTGTTTTAAAAGAGCTCTCTGGGGAGCAGTTTTGAAAAGCTGCAGAGTGTTTGGGTGTTCTGTGCAGAAGTGCGCTTTGAAGAGCGATTTTCTAATTTAGCTGTTTGGAGAAACAACTTTTAGAACCTGTTTTTTTAGAACTTAAAAATACATCAGTTTTTAACGTGAAAAATAATAAAAGATAACCGATAACAATAGTCTTTTACATAATTCTTTGGTAATGCTATCCACGCGCCCCGTATATTTCTTCGGCAATGCTATCTCGTACTGTAGACATCTGTTCAGCTCCAGCAGCATCACCCATATCGCTTCCAATATCATCCTCCGCCGCAGGGTCTTCATCCTCTGAGGGAGCGAAAGAAGACTCATCAGCATCAAAAACATTAAACTCAGGGTCCCAGCGAGAAGGATGTCTACGAATGAAGTTATGTAAGGCCATTGTTGCCAACACTATGGACCTCTGTTTCTTGAAGCTATATTGTGGCATTTTGCTAAGAATGTGCCACTTCTTCTTCCACACTCCAAACGTTCGCTCAATAATACTGCGAAGAGATGAATGCGCTCTATTGAAATGTTCTTGCCTTCCTTGAACATGCCGACTCCCACGGGCAAAGTCTGCCAAGTGATATCTTGTATCCGGATACGGCTTCAAATAACCCATCTTTAATGGGTAGCCAGCATCCACTAAATAATATTTACCTGCATTAATTTGGTATGTTAAACAAGCAAACATTGGTGGATATTCGAAGGATTTGAATGAATGTAAAAATATTGATTACTATACCTTGTGGGGGATGCGTAAAATGCAATCTATCGTCTGTCAATGCGCGTGCGAAGATGCGACTATCATGAGCAGATCCCTCCCATCCAGCCAGGGCAAATGTAAAACACATGTTAAAATCACAGACTGTCATTACATTTTGCGTCGTAGTGCCGTGACGTCCTATGTATCTGACTTGATCTTCTACTGGTATCCTCGCATCTACATGTGTACCGTCAATTGCACCAACGCAATCCTTGAAGAATGGCATGTAGCAAGCATCATACCTTATCTCAGCCGGAATATCTCTGAACTGACGGTCTATAGGCTTTATAGCATCAATTGAGAGTAACAAAAGAGATCTTAGACATTTCGAAAAATATCTACTAATTGTTTCGGTCGAGTGCTGGAATCGCTCTTTCGCCAATCTAACGGAACCTCCTTGTGCTAAGATATACAATGTAATCCCTAGGACTTCTCTTGAAGACGTCCGTTGTGACCCTTGAAGTTCATGATCTACCTCTAGTTTATGAAGTAAATCTATGAAAATGCGTTTCGACATCCTAAATGCATCATGAATCCTATCTGGATGTCCTTCTAGTAACTCTTTAATCCATTTATCACCTGTTTGGGTAGATGTCATGCATTGTCGTGTGTCACGAACATGATAACTCATCCTCTCGATCGATGACATAACTACACGACAATACTCTATGTATTGTCTCCGCTCAGGCGAAATACTTGTTGAATCCCCGGAATCCTCAGAGGAGTCATGCTCTTCCATTGTAGTACCTGCATTTAAAGTATCACATAACATTTATCATAATCTATGTGAAGAAAATACCATAACAACTAATATAAATCCGACCACATAAAAAGGTTAATCAACATGAAGTAGAAAGGTATAAAATACCACATAAAAAGTTTTTAAAACTTAAAACATAACAATTTTTTAAAATAACATCACTGAGCCCTCTTCTCATACGCCTTCATAATCCACCAAACACGCATATCTTCTGGAATACTCATGAAGATCTCCCTACTGGTCTTGTCCCTGATGTGATCGAGAGCAAAGTAATATACATCCTGGTTTGCCCGTATCTCTGGGCTACTGGAAATCAACTCCACCACCTCTTTGACTGTGATAACTGGTGGAGGCTTCACAGCTAGGGTGGATTGATGTAAGTCTGACATCAAATAAAATGTCATTCCTTTGTTCTTCCCGATCTTTCTTCTTTTACTTGCCGAGGTGGACGCATTCCCAATGGTTGTTGAATGACCAATCTTTTCAGGTCCACCTTGATTGTTCTCTATGACATCTTCTACCTCATTATCTTCCAAATGGATCCTCCCCACATCCGGTGGCAAACTCCCAACAGAAGGAGCCCATGAGTCTTCTCCAGTTGCGACAACCTGACTGAACATGGTGTTCAGTTTCTCCTCCAACTCAGGTGCAATACCTCCGTATTGAAATTTTTTCGCTGCTGCAACAACCTGTTATAATCAATTCAACAATATTAAAATTTGTCAAAATAAGAACTACTACCATGAAATGAAAAATGAATTTGTTTTCACCTTTATCTTTTCTGCCCACCATTCTTCTGATGCAACAATAGTTCTCTTCTCTGGATCCCAACCTAAACCAGTCTCGCCATGTTTCAGCTCCTTCCATAACTTCCAATCCTTCTTCAAATGATCCCATTTATTTTTCATTTGCATTCGATCGTAGCTTTTCCCGGTACGTTCTTTAAACCCTGCAATCAAATTTTTCCACCCTTCTTTGCTAAAGTGGGTGGTAGGCCGATTCCCCAAACCAATCTCTTTTATGCAGAGATCACAAAATAACATCACCTCGCTAGACTCCCAACTCACTACGATTCCTCCTTCTTTTGGTTTACCCATTACACTATTAATAAAAGTAATGAAATTTTATAAGCTATTTCTACTAAAAAAATACACATACATCACACATACCCCTCCTAAATACATACATACACACACACAAACACTCACACACACACACACAAACATACACACACACCCTAACATACACACATACACACACACACACACACATACACACACACATATATATACATACACACCCAAACATACACACCTACACACATTCCAAAATACACACAAACACACATACAAAAAAACACACACACACACACAAACATACACATACACATACACATATATACATCCACACACACATTCAAACACACACACACACACACACACACACACACACACACACACACATATATACATCCACACACACACACATTCAAAAAACAAACACAACACACACACATATATATACATACACACACATACACATATATACATCCACACACACACATATATATACATCCACACACACACACATATATACATCCACACACACACACACATATATACATCCACACACACACACACATATACATCCACACACACACACATTCAAAAAAGCAAAAACACACACACACATTCAAAAAAACAAACACACACACACACACACACACATATATGCATCCACACATATACATCCACACACACACACACACACATATATACATCCACACACACACACACACACACACATATATACATCCACACACACACATTCAAAAAAACAAACACACACATACACATATATACATCCACACACACACACATTCAAAAAACAAACACACACACACACACACACATATATACATCCACACGCACACACATATATACATCCACACACACACACATATATACATCCACACACACACACACATATATACATCCACACACACACACATTCAAAAAACAAACACACACACATACACATATATACATCCACACACACACACATATACATCCACACACACACACACACACATATATACATCCACACACACACATATATATACATCCACACACACACACATTCAAAAAAACAAACACACACACACACACACATATATACATCCACACACACACACATTCAAAAAAACAAACACAACACACACACATATATATACATACACACACACATACACATATATACATCCACACACACACATATACATCCACACACACACACATATACATCCACACACACACACACATATATACATCCACACACACACACATATATACATCCACACACACACACACATATACATCCACACACACACACACACATATATACATCCACACACACACACATATATACATCCACACACACACACATTCAAAAAAACAAACACACACACACACACATATATACATCCACCACTTGCACCACATATACACACACACACACACAAAAACACAAAACAAAACACAACATCACATTCACACACACATAATAGATCTGTACACACACACAAAAATCTGTGTACACACACATAAATCTGTACACACACACACATAAAGCTGTACACACACATAAATTTGTACACACACACACACATAAATCTGTACACACACACACAAAAATCTGTAACGAAATGCAGTCGGGGGAGGAAGAAACGAGAGGAGAAAGACCAATACCTGCAGTCGGTGGCGTAGGAGGGAGCGGCGAGGGGCACGGGAGCGCTGGGAGCGAGATCGGGAGCGTCGGAATGCTAGGGCACGGCTGGATCTGGGAGGAAGAGGATCGGCGGCTGGATCTAGGAGGAAGAAGACCGGCGAAGGTCGTCGACGGCGTAGGAGGGAGCGGTGAGGGGCACGGGAGCGGTGGGAGCGGCGAGGGGCACGACTGGGAGCGATGATCGGGGGTCGCGGGATGCAGAGCGGAAAGAGGGAATCGAAAAAAATGCCCTGGGAGCGATTCCTAAAGAGCGGAACGCGGGGGGGGGGGGGGGGGGGGGGGGGGGGGGGGGGGGGGGGGGGGGGGGGGGGGGGGGGGGGGGGGGGGGGGGGGG